>CM038796.1:57330015-57914548 GCA_021764765.1 Vicia sativa | reverse complement strand
CATTTTTCTAAGGAGTGTATGAAGTAGTAACCTCATGCTCAATTCCATTCTCCTCACAACATTTCTTAAACTCTATAGAGTTGTACTCACCTCCACCATCAATTCTGAGAACTTTCAACTTATGACCACTATTTCTCATCCTTCACCTTGAACTTCTGGAATTCAGTAAATACTTCATGTTTAAACTTGATGGTTGTTACACATGTCATTATTTTGAACTCATCCATAAAATACATAACATACTTGTTTCCTCCAAGTGAAGGTACTAGAAATGGTACACATGCATCAGAAGTCACTACTCCCAAAGCATGATTTTCTCTTATGGCTACTTTTGACGCAAACAATAATCTAGGTTGGTTGCCTTTCATGCATATCTCACATGACTTCTCAGGCTTCACAATCTTAGGAAAGCCATTTACTAGCTTCATTGCCACCTTCAATGCCTTTTGTACTAAGGAATTTATTTTTAGTTGTCTCTACATTCACCTTGAATGTTCTGTCGCTTCTCTGCTCATATTTAATAATCATCTTATGATTGGAATCATACAACTTTAAGAGTTTGATCTTCATAGTAACTGAGAAACGTTTCTCAATGAGCTGACCTACACCCATCAGTTTGCTCTTTATGTAAGGAACATACCAAACATCTTTGAATAGAACAATTTCACCATTCTTCACTTTGAAATTGACATTTCCTATACCTTCAACATTGAGGTATTTATCATCAACACATCTTCTCTTTGTCCTCTTTTTGGAGTCAAAATCAATCAACCATTGTTTGTTTCTAGCCAAGTGATTTGAGCAACCAATGTCTATATGCCACCAGTCTACCAAATATCTATCATCAGAATCAAAAGCCATCAATAGCACATGTTCATCATCATAATCTCATTTGCCTATGTTTGCTTCTTCTAACTTCCTTTCATTGTTTTACCAACATTCCTTAGGAAAGTGATCAAGCCCATTACAGTAATAGCATTGAACCTTTCTCTTGTCAAGCTTCTACCTTGCTTTCTAATGTTTCTTCTCATCATAGTTGGAGGCTTCTAACTTTTCATAACCACCATTTTGTTTCTTGGCTTGGGCTCTCTTTCAGAGTTCCTCTCATTTAGGCGCATCTCTTGTGTCTTTAAACTACTTTGCAAGTATTTAATTCTCATGGTAATCAGATTCTTATAATGTTCAATGATACAAATATGTAATTAAATTGAGGAGTAAGAGATAACAATACCTTCTCAATAATTACTTGTTCAGAAAAAGTTTCTCCACGTGATTTCATCTCATTTATGACCAAAATCATCTAGAGATGTAATCAAGTATCTTCTCATTGTTCTTCATGTTGAGGTTCTCACACTGCTTACATAGAGATTGATGTTTCACCTTCTTCACTAATGCATCATTGTGGCTTCACTGTGTCAGTATATCCCACAAAAACCATTATCGTTGAATCAGAGGTCTTCTCAAACACATTCGCATCCACACATTGATGAATGTAAAACAATGCTTTATGATCTTTCATCCTCATATCTCATTGCGTGATTTTCTGTTCCTCCATCGCATATGGTGCAATCGAAATATAACCTTCGGTGAAGAGATCAAGAACTTCTTGAGAACCAAACATTTGAATCATCCACTAATTCCAATTATTTCCATCAAACACCGAAAACTTTGTATTCAAACAGTTTCCGTCATTCATCTTTGTTCTTGTGCACTGAAACTCAAATAGATCTCACAAAAACACTCGTGATTCCCGATCTCGCAAAATCAAGAAATATAATTTTGTTACAATTTTGATTGTGAATTCAAGAAAACCAAATCAATTACACACATCTCACGTACACTTGTGTTTCCATCAAAACTAAAGGAACATTTTTTTAAACAATTTCTCGTTCCAGAAACTGAAGGAACAATCTGTGAATCGAATTGAATCTCAAAGTACCAATTGTAGGAGCACAAGGTTGAAGATGAAGATGAAGATGGAAGAAGAGAGAGAAAACAATTATAACAAACTTTTGGAGAGAGAAACTCTATTGTGAAAACTTGTAAATTCACGTTATGAAAAACTAGTTACAAACTTGTTTAAATACACAAACTAAATTTCCGCATAGGTACAACTAACTAAGCTAAAACAAAACAGACCCTAAAAGTTAAGTAAAACTTCTGGAACAACAACATCAGAAACTTCTACTTCTGAGTTAAAATAGTGTTTCTAAATATGGATTACTTCAACATTATTTCTGAATATAGATTACTTCTAACATTTAGTGTTATTTCTAATACGTGTAACAAATATACATATGTTGTACTTGAATGTTGTCAACCCATCTCTAAAGAACCTAATGTTGTAGGTCCAGATACTCATGTATTAGATGTGGGTGATTTGAATGTTCTTGAACTCAATGTTACTAAATTAATTGTAGATGAGATTGATGTTGGTAAATATTTTAGCTATGAACTAAATTTTTTATTACGAGTAGATATCCTTAAATGAGTTTGTGTTAATACTCTTAAGTTAGATTTTAGTATAGTTATTGAGAGGTTTGTTTTGGGTTCTTAAAGAAGAAATATTTCTATAATTAAATTGTGAAAGTGGCGTCGAGTATAAACAAACAAATAAAAGTTATAAAATGATGTGATATGAACAACTAAATGTGAAAGTCTATTTAGGTTGAATGAGTATTATCCGACTTTAAATGGTTAGAAACTAACTATAGATTGTAATATACTCAATCATGAGTTGGATCCTAAGTAATAAAGTCATTTTATTGTTGAAGAAAAGAAAATTGTTGTTGAGATGACAATGAACATGGTTATTCCTAAAAATATTTGCATGAATTAGAAAAGAAAATGATATGATATTGTAACAAATATGATGTAAGTTTATATTGTTCACCAAGAAAAGAACAAGGCTCTAAAAGGTCCAAAAATTGAAATGCAATATTTGTTAAAATTGTTGGATAAACATGAATATGTCTCTAGGTAAAGAGTCTTTTGTGATGGAAAATCCACCAGAGATATATTTTTGGGACATTCAGAATCTATAAAGTTCTTTAACATTTATTTTACTCTATTGCTAATGGATTCCTAAAACAAGACCCACGAATACAAACTACTTTGGCATGGATTTTTTGGTGTTACTTATACATAGATGACAAATTCAAATGAATTCTCTTGTATGGAATGTGAAAGGAGGATAATGTTAGTTGAACTCTAGAAATGATTCATAATTTTTTGAAGAGTCCGAATAATATATTACAACTTTTGCCATTAATCGTGATACCATAATGTTAATTTCTAAAGCAAATTTTTCGACTTCATTTGTATTACCGTGTTAGTATCATATATATTAAAACCCTTGTGTTAAAATTGTTCTCCTATAAACTTATCATTCATGAGAAGCTTTTCATCATCAATATCATTTGGGTTTGGGCGTTCCAATTCTTCATTAGCATATAGTAAACATATTTTCGTTTAATATCAGTTGATTCTTTTTTTGAACTAGATCCTAAAGCTTTGCAGGAACAAACTGATTGAGCTTGGATGGGGATTTTGTATTCTCTTTCGTATTCCTTTTCTCCCACAACAACAACTCTCGTTGTTATACAAACATTTAATACGCGACCTCTTTCATTACAATGATGAAACATGTCTCTAATTAGTTTATTATATTAATTATTCTGCCTCTAGACTGATACTTTACCCTACTGCACACTATTAGGATTGTTAGTCCCCTTATTCTCAAGGTTGAAATCCCTAGTAATTGTACTTTTACCTTGTCGCCTACTAATTCAAAGTTTTCTAGGGCGAATACCTAAATGAAGAAAAATTTCGAGTGGATTTCACCATTAGTCTTGCCTTCAAAGATAGACTAGATGCATCAACCACGGTCCATATAGTATGTAAACTCATCTTCTTCTACAAGGGCCTTTTTAAGCCACTAACATATCGAACCACCTCTTGGCTCTCCTGTTCTCCCAATTCATTGCACTAAAAAAATCGCAGGAACTCAACTATGTATGATGTCACGGTTCTCTTACCATAAACACACTCAACATACATCTTACAGAGTTTGAGGCACGAGAATAATGTCTCAATAATTAAAATACATTAATTACAATTACATTAATTTGAATTAGCTAGATCACTAACCAGTGTTTCACACAGATATATTAAAAATTAAACTAACAATAATTGATATATAATTTTTATTTACATATAAAATTATTTTAAAGGCATTTAGATTTTGTTTGCAATTATATTAATTTCAATAAGTTTAATTCAATAAATAAATATATTTTCAGCTATAGTTATGGAATTCAATTTAATTATAAAATTCACGTTAAAAATAAAATATTTTTTTAAAATGGCAGTTTTTGATGATTTAAAACTGTAAATTTTACAAGAATTACAAATATAACTTTTTTTGGTCAATTCCATAAAGTTCTAAATAATTGAATTATATATTATAGTTGTTTATAAATTATTTATGTAAGAACGTTTTATAGTATTTTGTATTTATATGTTTATATTTATTGGAATCCATATTAATAAATTATTTGAGTCATAACTTTTTTAATTTACAATGGATTCATATAATACATCTAAGATAAGATTAGTCAACGCTTTAAGCATTTTTATTATTTAGTATATAATTTTAAAAATTAAGAAAATAACTTAAATTATTCTACATGAATACCATTTACAATTTAAATTTTAAAAAATAAGATAACATATGCGCGGTCTTTTTTATGTTTTTTATTTATTTATTGTATTTTTTCTTCTTATTTTCTTCAATAGTTGCACGAGTCTTTCTATAGTAGTAACATATTATGTACTTATAAGTTTTTATAAGTTTAAATTGAAAAGTAGAAATTAATTAGTTTTTTTCAATTAAAAAAGAAAACGACTCACTAATAAAAAAATTAATTAGGATAATGATAATACGAAAATGTATCGATTATTTAGACCAATTTATATGATTTTTATCCGCATTTTAATTAATTAAATTATTCTTTATTCGTATTATGTCGGTATTTTTTATGTTTTCAGGTTTTTACCAATTATAAGGCAAGTGTGAAGAAAGTCAGAAAAAGACGGATACATCATACCCAAAGTTCACAAAATATAAGCATTTATTGAAGTATGTGGTGAATAGCAAGAAATAGGGATGTGAAAGGAGCAAAAAGATAAATAAATTAAGGAAGTAGGCCCAGCCCACTTCCAACGCGCGCTTCATCACCAAGTCCAAGGGTGTAACGACCGTTACACTCCTCCAAGTCAAACCCTAGCGACCGTCATGGGCTAAGGGAGCGAACATTTCTCACCAAATTCAACGGTAACGATTACTACCACTAGCTCAGAGCGATCGCTACGGAGGAGAATCCTGGGAGACTTCAAACTTGCCAAATATTTCTTCCATTTTTATACCATTACTCGCGAATTTAATTCGACTTCATTTAGTTTTTAGTTTCGATTTTAGTTCAAGATTTTTCTCGTAGCAATTTCCACATCGGGGATTGCTGCAAATCTTTGCCTATTCTAACCTTACGTTAGAATTGTGACTTTTTAATTTCCTTCATCGCATTTGAATTTATGGACAACGAAGGGCCGATCTCACCGACTTGTGGGAGACTCCTGAAACTTGCCAAATATTTCGTCTTTTATTTTCAGATTTATTTTAATTAAATTATTTATTGGTTTAGTTAATTCTATTTATTTATTTATTGGCTTATTTCATTGCTTATTTATTTTATGTATGATATATATAACGTCCATTTAAAAAATTTAAAATACTCAACTACAATGAATTTTTTCTGAATCGTACAACTGTATTTATTTGTTCTATATATAATTCATTTATATCAAATCAAATAAGTATGCTCAATTTTTGTTTATATCATTTATAATTTTGTGCTTACAAATTTTTTGGTTGTTCTCAAATCAAATTTTGCATCTATGATAGAATTCCTGATATTTTGATGACCATTTTAGAGAATGACTTTTTAAGATTACATACCTCTAGGGGTAATGCTTTGTAGTTTATTTTTTCTTAGAGATTTGTCCCTCATTTGTACCCAAAATAAATCATAATATAAAACAAAAATTGAGCATATTTATATCATATATTTTTTTGTAGTCTATTTTTATATCATATAATTTTTTTTGTAGGGTCTATTTTTATAATTATATTTAAGTATAAATTATTATTTTAAGATAAGTGATTACTAATTTATATAATAGAAAAAATATTTTAAGAATTGATAATATATAATGGTAATAAGAGTTATAAAAATAGTAAATTACATTAAAAAAATTAATGACTTATTTGTTTGAGTGTTTTTTAAACAAAATTTATTTGAGAGTTATATTTAAAATAAATATAGAATTCTATAGAGAAAAATTTATTTGAGAGTTATATTTAAAATGAATATATAATTATATAAAATAAAATGTTAAAAACAAATTTTGGAAAATTTGATTTGGAAAATTTGATTTGGGTTAAGAAGTTATGTGAGATTGCCACATGTGCATGAGGTTAGGATTTTTGTTTAAGTTGGCATGACAACCTTAGATTTATATTTATATCAAGTAGATATCCAACTAATCATTAAGTTAATGTTAGGTGTTTTTAATTTAAATTGTAAAATAATACTTCCTTCCTCCTTAAATATAAGATCCATTTAAAAATTGTAGGAATTAAAAAAGTTGATTAAGATATTAAATTTATTGACTATTTTGTATAATTTTACATATTTATCCTTAGGAAAGATAAATAGTTAACGTGTATGTAACTATTTATTATAGATTGTATAAAAAGATGTAATATAATTAGAGATAAGTTTGAAAAAAAATAGTTAATGCATAGTTGAATAGATTCTTATAAAAAGGGACAAGAAAAAAATTCAAAAGAATCTTATAATTATGGACGCAGGTTGTAAAACAATATAACTTGTCAATTCCACGGTCGTTATTTTGATGATTGAGTTTAATGATGGACCAAAACGAGTGAATCTTTAAAAGTGAGGAGAGAATATGTGTTTTTTACCGGGAATTTATTGAAAATTCGCTCAAATAACAGAGAGAAAATAGCTATTAACTCTTTTTAAGGTTAGATCACCAAATGGTTTGCACTAGATTGACTAGTAGTTGAATGTTGATATCAATTGAAGGACACTATAGCATATAGCAGATAAATTTCAATCACACTGTTCTTTCCATATAAACCTTGCTTTCCAATGAAGATAACAAGAGTTAATGCCTTAGTGGATTTTATTTCAAACATGTCTAGTAGCTTAACCCACATGGGTGATGGAATCAGCAAGAGCAATAATTCATGCATCTCAAACTTGTAATATTGAAGTACTGTTTTTGTATTATATGAGAGTAAATGTTAAGGTTGTTAGATGAAGTCTTTGCATTGCAATTGCATTGACTGGTAGTTGGCTATGGATAATATTAATATTCTCCGCATGTTACAGTTGCACCACATCTCTTTCACTCTTTTCCAAACGGATTATCTTTTGAGAAGTTTTGTACAACAAATGAATTCCACCCACAATGTTTTCTTTCTGATAGCTTGTTTTCTTCAGTGTAGATAACAAGAATTAATGAATATCCATTCAAACATACCTACCTTAACCAACTTTGATGATGGAACGTAGACGAATAGATTTTATTGAAGTTCCCCAACGTTTAAGTTTCCGAGCTGTTCGATGTATAAATGTGTTTGAATACTATCATCTTTGAGTTAGTTTTTGAGACATAGAATTTAAATACAAGTTATATTATGTAAATTTTAATTATGAATAATAGAAAAGTACCGTTATCGTTATATAGTGGGAGACATAGGTGCAATTGGTCGAACTTTGTTACTAAATATGTGTGTTTTTTTGCCATTCGGAGGACTACCGCGTAAAGTAAAATCCAAAATTTATCACAGTTAAATCGGAACTAAATAGGGTTTTATAAAATATTTGCCACTATTAGAACATGGTTAAATAGGATCTCTAATTGTTTTGCCATGATTGAACCGCGACTTTCTTACATAGGGTCATTCTCTAAGCTACATCTTTCAAGCTATTGGATTATCCTTTGAAAAGTTTTCTGCAACAAATGAATTCAAACCACAATGGTTTGCACTGGATTGACTAGTAGTTGAATGTTGATATCAGTAATAGGATAGTACAACAACAGATGATATCCAACCACACTAATTGTTTCCGTATAGGGCTAGTTTTTCAGTGAAGATAATAAGAATTAATGAATTTCAACTCAACCATGTCTTCCTTAACCCACATGGATGATAGAAACAGCAAGAGCCATAATTCATGCATTAGTCATCTTCAAGTAAGAGATAATATAACATTGCTTCATGTTTATTACATGCAACTTGAATTTGAGTACTGTTTTTGGATTATATGAGAGTAAATATTAAGGTAGTTAGATTAAGTCTTTGCATTGCTAATGCATTGACTGGTAGTTGGCTATGGATAATATTAATATTCTCTCGCATGTTACAGTTGCACCACATCTCTTTCACTCTTTCTCAAATGGATTATCTTTTGATAAGTTTTCTACAACAAATGAATTCCAACCACAATGTTTTCTTTCTGATAGCTTGTTTTTTTCAGTGTGGATAACAAGAATTAATGAATATCCATTCAAGTATATCTACCTTAAACAACTTGCATGATGGAACATATAGACTTAACAGCAAAATGTGAGACCAATTCTATAAGCTCACTGATAAGTGAACTTAACAACAAGATGTGAATGCAATTAGAGCGGAATCTTAGCATTTAAATTCTAGTTGTACCGAATAAATTCCAAGCTTGAATGATAAAAAGATAATATATGGTGCTATCTAGAGTTGTTTTATGTTTTTGGAGGTTCTGTGTAGGATAGTCAAGATTCAATCATGATAAAATAATCAAAGTCTTTATTAACCACAGTTTAATAGTGAAAAATATTTCATAAGGCTCTATTTAGATATGGGTTAACTATGAAAATATTTGGACCATGGATCGTCCATCTTGCACGTCTTCAAAGACATCATTAACCAAACATAATATTGATTTAAGTGTTAATGAACTTGAATCTCTAAAACAAGGTTTAAAACAAGTTGCCTCAGCGTGATTGAGATTCATGCATTAGTTATTTAATCCTCAAGAGATAGGAGTAGTATATTGCCTCCTGTATCTTAGATCACATAATCAGTTTTGGTTTTGTATTAACTCCTTGAAAATTACAAATAGCACTAAGCTCAATAAGACATTGTAACACAAGTAACCTACTGAATTTAAGTGCTTAAGACATAATCTCTAACATAATAAACACTTATTGATAACTGTTTAATTAAACTCTTCACTCAAATATCCTCACATTAACTTGTATTTTCTTCTACATTAAATTTTGGTTGGGTAGCATCTATTGTAGAAGCCAGAGGATAAGAAGAGATATAGCCATAGAGAGTGACAAACAATACAAGAGGTCAAGTCACTTTAGGATTTGAATTTTAGTGCTCTATCCTCACACTTAAGGATAAGAGGAGATGTTTTGATTACTTTTTCACTCATCAACATACTATAAATACCATAGTTGCCAAGTCTAATTGCATAAACTAAAACCATTCAAGAGAAAATTTTCTTAGTTTTAAGATGAAAATGCAGAAAGCTTGGTTCTATGAGGAGTATGGTCCTAAGGAAGTCCTTAAGCTAGGGGACTTGCCTATTCCATCTCCTCTGGATAACCAACTACTTGTCCAAGTTCATGCTGCTGCTTTGAATCCGATTGATTCAAAGAGGCGTCTTCGTCCTATCTTTCCGTCCGAGTTTCCTGTGAGTCTGTGAAACACTAAACTTGCTCATAAATGAAGTTATATTAAATCAAACTAATTTACTTACCCATTTTATAAGTTTCAAGTGACAAGTTGCTTGTTGAATAAGTAACCTTTTTTTCTTCATAAAAGTACTATTTCTTGGGTTATAAACATAAATGGATTTATATATGCAGGTGGTTCCCGGATGCGACATGGCCGGTGTGGTGATAGGAAAAGGTATTAATGTCAAAAAGTTTGACATAGGTGATGAAGTCTATGGAAACATACAAGATTTCAATAATACTACTGAAAAACCAAAGCAACTCGGAACATTGGCACAATTCATTGTTGTGGAAGAGAACTTAGTTGCAAGAAAACCAAAATGTCTTTCATTTGAGGAAGCTGCAAGTTTGCCTTTGGCAGTTCAAACAGCAATAGAAGGCTTCAAAACAGGAAATTTTAAGAAGGGTGAGACAATGTTTGTGGTTGGTGGAGCAGGTGGTGTCGGAACTTTGGTTCTTCAATTGGCCAAACTTATGTTTGGAGTTTATGTTGTGTCATCATGCAGCACACCTAAAGTGAAATTTGTGAAGCAGTTTGGTGCTGATAATGTTGTGGATTATACTAAGACAAAATATGAAGACATTGATGAGAAATTTGATTTTCTATGATACTGTTGGTAATAATGTTTTTCTTCTCGAATCCATGTTGATGTGTTTTGCATTGCGATTTAATTAACGGTTAAAACTTTTCAGGTGATTGCAACAAATCTTTTGTTGTAGCAAAGGATGATGGAGCAATAGTTGACATAACATGGCCTCCATCACATCCAAGAGCAGTTTATTCAAGTTTGACAGTTTGTGGTGAAATCTTGGAACAGTTGAGGCCATATTTGGAAAGAGGAGAGTTAAAAGCAGTGATTGATCCAAAAGGTGAATATAATTTTGAGAATGTGATTGAGGCTTTTGGTTATATAGAAACTGGAAGAGCTTGGGGGAAAGTTGTTGTTTCATGCTTCCCATTGGTGGATATTTCTCATCACTCTACCATTTTGTCTGAGATTAATACCAATATACCACAAGTCAATGGTTTGGCAAAAGATCTTTGTCTCAAGTAGTTCATATAATAGTTACTAGATGTTGAAATATGCAATTCAATAAGTTGGCATGTTGTTATAAATTGTGTGAAATTTATAAATGATGAAATTTATGTTTTTAGTTGATGTTAAAAGTAATGTAATTTGTGTCATTGATGTGTATCATAGAAATGTATGTTATATGGTTTAAGTATTTGTTTTTACTATGCAATTAAAAAATTACAATATTTCTCTTTGCTCAAGTCGTCCCATATTGGCGAACTTCACCCAATTCTTTCTCCAAAACTTCAATCTTGGATCGAGTCCTCTCTTCCATGAACCAAAATTCTTTGACCTCCGTGAGCATAGAACCCTGTCAATCTCTCTATTTTAGTGATGAGCTCTCGACAAGTGTACCGATAACGGAAGTAATAATAAAAGTTTCCTCTTTATGAAGATTGAATTTTAATAAGAAAATTAATTGTGAAATGTAGAAATTAAGAGAGGGGGTGGGAGAGGGTATTGGTTCTCAACGATTATAAGGGATGTTAGTGAATGCGATTAACACTAATTATTGAATTCCCTTGTTTTAATTTGTTGATAATCAATGAATCTGAATATGTGAGTGTCAATCATATCATTATCTCACATTAAATTAATATAACCATTACACACAATTACTTGTGTGCAGTTTATTATTATAATAATCATGCAATTCTTTAGACCAATTTAAAGACAAATTAGGGAATGTCAGTATGTTAATTCATAAGCAACAACTTCGTAATTCTTTCTATTCCTAGTTCATTTACGAAGTTAAATAAATTGAATAGTTCAGATAATTAGACTAACGGTCAGAAATCCCTAATTATCTTGATCAGGTCATACGTCCATAAACAACAAAAAGCATTAAACACAAGAGCAAGTTAAATAAGATAATAACATTTGGGAATTTCTTAACACACCCAATGAATTTCTTAGGCACCACGACGTGAAATTCTAAAAATACCTCTAAAAATCGGAAATATATTTCCGGTGCGCACCAATTCATTCGTTTTTGAGATTCACCTTTTTTTACAACAAAATTTTCTCAGGAATGCACTTCCAGTATAAAATCAGAAGTACACTTCCGGGTTTGCGTAAAGTGCAAACTAATAGATGGAGTGCAAATTGCTACAAATCTTTACTATTACAAAACTACAAACTTAAAGTGCATTTCCAATTCATATGAAGGAATAATTATATTGTTAATAAATTATTTGATTTTTCTTTATTTCATCACAATGACTTATTTCTTCAAAATTTTAAATAAATGATGACAACTTAACATAGTACACAATTACTCGGGCAAACACATGTGTACTAATATGGTATGCGTAAAATGTGTTGTTTTTTTAAATTATCTGTGTTACTAATATTTTTTATTTTGAAATTAATTTTAATTAAATATATTATTTTTTAAAGATAGTAAATGAAATATTAAAATATATATTATTGATGTAAAACATTTTTATTTTCCTTTTAAAAATAAATGGAAAATTTGGTAACACAATTTTATTTTTCATATTTATAATTTGAAAACAAAAACGTGTGTACACTCCAGACACGTATAACACACGGTATCCCACTAGTACTCTTTCAAAAAAAAATACTAATAAAAATATTTTTAAATAAATAAACAAACTCATTTTATTAGTATTTGGTATAACAAGTTGTTTTTGGATAATAGTACGTTACTTTGTTTTATAGATTTTTGAATTACATATTAATGAGAAAATAGTAGATGCACCGTGTTTACTCTGGAAAATGGTAAACAACCGCTGGTCCTCCTTAGGTCCTAAAACTAAGGGTTACTTGCAAGATCGATCAGTTGATCTTAAGACACGTGCTAAGATTTGGTATATTATACTGATTCTGTAGAAATAGACCTTGGCCAAGAAATGGTTTTCAGACGTCAAGGAAAATAGTACAATGGCTTTCCACACAGAATTTCGACCACCTGCTAACCGACAACAGGCGTTGGATAAACAAGACTCAACTAATCACTAATTGGTGACTCGTGACCAACAATTGACGTTGAAGTGTTTAATACAAAAGTCGTTCGAAATGAAACAGAAGTAAACAAACAGTAAAGATAAAACTTAAACATAAATTGATTGCATTGAAAGTAAAGATGGTGATTCACGTACATCAAAAGCTCAATGTTTCTTCCTTTAGCGCGAAATTGGGCAGAGTTTTGGTAAGCAATTTGAGAATACAAGTGAACACACTAAAATTACAATGAAATGACTTATTTATAGTACTTTACAAGGTAACTGTCATACCCCAATTTTTGACCTAAGATACCACCTTATATCATTCACATATGCATCATTGCATCACTAATAGTTTCAGAACAGGATAGATCGTGCGTGTGCTCCTAGAGTCAAATTAGGGTTTTATCAAAATTTCATCTGTTCAAGGTATGATCAATTAGGGTTTGAGTCTCCACTAACCTCAATTGATCTATCTTAATCAATCATCAACATTTGATCTTCAAATTCTCAACTTTTTCTCATGATCTACCTTGAATCGACCAATTAGGGTTTTGATCAAAGATAGTGAATCATTGACTTTCTGCTCAATGAATGACCTATTTACTTGAAGATTGATCTTAACATCATCAATGCAACATCTTGACCTAATTTCTTGGTTCAAAACATTACAAAATCCATGTTTCTTCATCAGACAAACTCTGAATCATCTGATAAAAATTCAACTGTTCAAAAAAGTCAAACTTTGACTTTTGGTCAACTTTTTCAAATCCAAATTTTTTCAATCATAAAATCATTTCAAATTATCCATCATGATCATAAAAAATAACAAATGTGAAAAAGTCAACAAAAAGTCAAAGATTGAAATATTTCTAACACTTAGAAAAAATTTCAAGTCTTAAAAAACATGGTTTTTTCCTTACTTTCATGGACATTTTTCACCTAGATCCATTTTGATTCAAGAAAAACTCAAAACATGAAAGTTGTATATCATGTTACAATATTTTCAAAATGTCCAAGAACTTGCAAAAACACTTTGTATAGATAGGGTTTTGATCTTGAAACATAGAGCTCCATGACCATGATTTTCGAAAATCATTCATAAAAAATTACAAGTCTTTTTGCAATTTTCCCTTCTAGAAGCCTTGTCACCAAATAAGATAGGATTTAAGGGGTAAAAATATGATTGCATTGATTTGGAAAGGATAAAAACACTTGAGTTTTTTTAAGCAATGTAAAGAAAGATTCCATTTGCATTTAATGAAGAATATTCCTTTCTTACACCTAAGCTTTCAAGTTGCAAACTCTCCAAGCTTATCTTGCCTTGCCATTCAAGTTCCTTGGCCTATAAATATGAGTTCTTAATTCATTCAAAATGATACCAAAAACAATTCCAAACTTGTTTTCTTACTTCTTTCTTATTTTGCAAGTTTCTAAGTTTCAAAGAGGTTAGAATTCCAAATTGTAAATCCTGCAAGTTCTAACCAAAGGTGTCATTCAAACATCTTCTAAACATCATTTAGAAGTTGTTTGAAACTTCAAATCATCATAGAATAATCCAAGAGTCAGTTTGCTCCAGAAAACTTCATTTGTGCAAGTTTTGAGCCAAAAATTCCAAACTCTCAATCCACTTGTGGTTGTTCTAATCTTTCATTTCAGACACACTCTATATAACATATAGAGACTATCCAAACACTTAAACCAGTTCTGCAACATCTCCACCATCAACTTCCATAACCATACCAGAGGTATGCAACTTGACTTGGTCAGGGAGTTTCAACAACTTTCAGAGTAAGCTAGGGGTTGGAGCATACTCAGTGAGGTCTAAGGAAGCTTTTTCGATCATCACTTTGTACCTGGGAGTCCTCATACTCGATCTGCTTTTTCATATCAAGAGGTAAGTTTCCAAATTCTTGATATCTTCATATATGCATCTTTAGCTTCAATTTTGAAAAGGAAGATGTAGATATCATGTTGTTAAAGCTATCTGGGTTATCAATTTGAATTAAAATTAACTGTCTTCATGGAATCATTGATTCATTCAGTTAGGGTTTAATTTTGGAATCACCTCTAATTGTTAGCTTTAATACGTTACATGGTTAGAATCGTGAGGAAATTCTGGATAATTTGGTATTTTGAATTTCTTAAATTGATGAAGAATCAAGAAAGTCCAGGTTTGAGCCATGGATGTTTGTTTTTGGTTCCACGAAGAAGATGAAGTGGGAAATTGAAAATTCAAAACTTGAATTATAATATATTTATTTGGATGTGATTAAGTGAACGGATGCATTACCGCCCCAGCGGTTTCCAGCACGCTCTTAGTCCTTTGCCTCGCCTCAAGGCCCAGGGTTCGAATCCCCCTAGGACCTTTTTTAAATAAAAGGCTCATCCCTTCAAAAGCACTTCTGATGCTCACTGCTTCAGAAGCACTTCTGACGCGCATTCCTTCAGAAGTACTTCTGAAGCTCATTCCTTCAGAAGCACTTCTGACACTGACCCCTTCAGAAGCAGCATCAAGCTTCTGACCTCCTTCAGAAGCATCAAGCTTCTGACTCCATCAGAAGCATCAAGCTTCTGACCTCCTTCATAAGCATCAAGCTTCTAACTCTTTCAGAAGCATCAAGCTTCTGACCTCCTTCAGAAGCATCAAGCTTCTGACCTCCTTCAAAACGTCAACTTCTAACCCTTTTTTTCAAAATTTCATTTTTTACTTATTTTCAAATATTTTTCAAAACTCCTTCAAAACAAGGTGATTAAATGACAAGTCAAGCACATGGCTCAGTGGTAAAACTTTTCACTTCTAATCCAAGAGTCCTGGGTTCAAACCTCCTTAGGACCAAAACTCTTTTTTATCACTAATTTTCTCAAGTTTTTTTAAACAAACTTCAACATTTTCAAAGACCAATCAAAACTTCTCATTTTGAGATGGTTTTTTGCACACTTGTCATTTAATATACCTATTTTATGATTATGTAAAAAAAAATCCAAAAATACTTTCTTTTTTATTATACTTTTATTAGGTTAAAAATGAGACATTTTAATTATTTTTAGTACTTTTCAAAAATGTTTTCTTTCCAATTTTCAAACCTAATCTGTTTCAAAACTTCTTGTGAATATCCTTCACTTTTCAAAATCATTTTCAAAACCTTTTCAAAAACCTTTCAATAAACTTACACACCTTTTTTTCCATGATCAATTCGATTTGAAGATAAACCGAACCAGGTTTCTCCTTGAATTTCTTTCAAATTGATCACGGGCCTCCCTTACGGTGTAAGTCTCAACCCTCCTATGTACATATTTATTTCCTTATACATATTCACCCTTTCGTGTACATATTCATTTCCTTGTACACATTCAATCATCTTTGTAAATATTCAAGCATAAACAAACTTCGATCGTTTGTTTTCATCCGCTTGTTTATACACCGATTCCATTGGTATTAAGAGGAGCATTATTTCCGGTGAAACTGCTTTTAAACCAACGAGCCTCCCTTAAGGTGTAAGTCCCAACTCCTTTGTATATATTCAAGTTACACTTGCTTTGTTTTATACACCTGTTTATATATTTCCTTCATAAACTCATGTGAATACACATCACACACTCGTTCATATAACTGTTCAGTTATAACATAACAACTAGTATAACGACTAAGTTCCTTTTAGCCTCCTCTTAGGATTTGTATAAGATAACTCATCCGTTGAGTTTAGCCTCCTCTTAGGCTTTGTATAATACAACTCACTCGTTGAGTTTAGCCTCCGCTTAGGCTTCATATAAGACAACTCCCCTGCTGAGTTAGCCTCCTCTTGGGCTTCGTTCAAAAGAACTCCCCCGTTGAGTTTAGCCTTCTCTTGGGCATCAAAAAAGAAAGAGACCTGGAAATCTCTTAATAGCCTCATATTGGGCTTCCAATACAAAAAATCACCCGCGCTAGGATAGAACCCTAAGAGTATGATTTCCTGATGAAATCACTCTTGAATCCTAAGAGGATGGTTTCCCGGTGAAACCACTCTTAAAGCCAAAGCCAGCCATACCCTATAGCTTCCTCTTGAGCTTCATACAAGGACCCTAGATGACCCTCGTAATGCCTCCTCTTGGGCTCACAATACAAGACCCTCGATGACCCTCCGAATGCCTCCTCTTGGGCTTACAATACATGGACCCACGGGCTTCTTAAAAGCATCCCCCTAATCAATAAACAATTTCTCCTAGAGACTTAGACATTTATCATATCTATGGAAGAAGTATCTCATCTATAACATCACATACAAATCAAACACTCTTTTCAAACACTCTGTTTCAAACAAAACATCTTTTAATCGTAAGTGGTAACTCTTGTACACTCAAGCAAAACACCAATGCTTACAATTAAAGATTCAATCATCTTTCAAACATCTTTCTTAACTCGTAAGTGGTAACGCTTGTACACTCAAGAAAATACCTAATACTTACGATGAAAGATTTAATCAATCCACCCTTCAAAAATGTATGTGATGAAATAGATTAGATACATTTTTCATTAAGACGACATTTGACTTTGTCTCTTAATAACACCCTTTGCTTCCAATAGCATAAGTGGGAACTACGATTGCTCTGACTTTGTCAACCTCCCTTTGAGAATACATAGGCACAAGGTCTTATCCTTGGCGAGCATACTTCTTTCTCCCTCAAACCAAACAAACCATAGCTCCCTTAGATCCGAGCTACAGATGCTCTGATTCCCACTAGGGGATATGTATGCAGAAGATCCCAATGATCTTTGCGAGCATAATAATAACAAAACTTAGGACCCCGCCTAACCTTCCTTTCTTAAAACCTAAAGGATAAACTTTCCCAAGAATAGAATAGCAAATTAAAACACACAAACATATAAAAAATATTCATATATATATATAAATAAGGCTATAGATAACAATATATATAGGGTGCCACATCTTTCCCTTTATATAACAAACCCCGTTACTCAGATCTCTCCCCAATGCGTTGTGTCTAGTTCACGCTAGTCGCACAATATATTTTTATTTATTTCGGGTATTGCAGCTTTCCCCTTTTTCATCTCATTTTTCTTGTTTTGGAAATAATAAAGCTTGATGCTCGCGACATCTTTTTTAAAAACAAATCAAAAGAGTAAATCGTTTTTGAGCCAGAGATTCGAATTCCGATTCGATTCCCTCGTTATCACTTTTTACCGCGAATAGAAAAAATGGCGACTCTGCTGGGGAGAACGCTAAACTTTTATTTCAAAGAAAAAAAACAGTGACTTTGCTCAAGAGCATCAAGCTTTTTTTGTTTTCAAAAAAAGAAAAAAAAAGGGTTAAGATTTCATCTGTGCATATGTTTGTTTTTCTTTATTGTGTGTTATAGTTCTCGCGATTTCATCTGATGGAAAGAAATCCTAACCCGGATTTAAGACACATTTTAAGATCTAGGTGGGGGTATAGTCCTATTAACTTGTGAGAAGTCTCATTACTTACTAAGTTAATTTGAGATCCCTCTCTCAGTGGAGGTTGTCTTGGGAGTATTTGTGTTTAGCAAGTATTTGCGAAGACATTTTGCTTTCAAGGGAACTAACAAAGCTGAGTGGCTGTAGAACACATAACCCATCCTGGCCATTTAGGATGTAATGTAGAAGCTATTCAGGTGTAAACTTGGATTATTTGTCATGCGAGACTACGATCAGGCGAGTTTTTCTTGAAAAATATTATTGGAATTCAAGTATTTAACAAATCCGATAATATTTCAAAAAGAAACGTTGAACCTGTATTATCAGTAGAACATGTTTTGCAGGTGAATAAGCCCTTAGAACTTACCCACGTTTGGTTCTTATCGTTGGCCTCATGCTCATGACTTCAATCGCTTGAATGTGTGTATAACCACTAACCATGTTTGTATCTTTGTGGCATTCATGCATTCATTCAAAAATCTCAAATTCTCATTTCTCTTCCCATTTCCAAAGAATTTAGAGATTTTTCTTTGTAAACATTTTAGGTTAGAGGGATGGACGTAAGAAGAAGATATACAAAGAGATACGGTTTTAGAATTCCTGATGTAGGAAACTTAAAAGAGTTAGCATCCTTGGTAGAAGATCCCTCGGATTTCAGAAAATGCTATGCAACTCTTTTAGCTGTCCTAAACACTAACGTTGATGAAGGACTTCTCAAAACTTTCGTTCAATTTTACGATCCAGTCTATCGTTGTTTCACCTTCGCTGATTATCAGTTGATGCCTAGTTTGGAAGAGTACGCACATATCTTAGGTATCTCAGTTTCTGACAAGGTGCCTTTCAATGGTTTGGAAGCCATTCCTAAGCCACCGGTCATTGCATCGATGAATCATTTAAGGAAATATGAGATAGACAAAAACTTGACTACCAAAGGAAATATCTTAGGACTAACTTCAAAGTTCCTAATGGAGAAGGCTTTTAATTTTGATGAAGCCGGTAGCATGGTAGCTTTTGAAGCTGTTTTGGCTTTGTTCATTTATGGATTGGTGTAGTTTCCCAACTGAAGCAACTCGATTTTCCAAAAATCATTTAATTTTCAAAAACAACAATGAAATCGCCACCTAATTTTATTTGTTCTAAAAGAAGAACGGGAAAATATAGATAAAACCCACGAAAGAAAAGGATAAGACGGTCTACAAAATTAAGAGTTGTAGGTTCGGGAGTTGGTTATGCAAGGGGAAGGTATTAGCACCCCTCACATCCATCGTACTCGATGGTACCCATTTAGTTCAAAATGTGGTCGTGTGTTAGTGTGAAATTTTACAATCTTCTAAGTTTTGAAAAGAGAAAGAAAGGGAAAAGAAATGTTTTTATTATTTTTTCTCACCTTTGGTCGTAAGACTTAGTGCCTACGTACCCTCGCAATGGAAAGTCGAGCGTAGTTCGGCTAGAAAATATTTGTTTGTTGATTGATTTTAAATGAAAAGACAAGTCGTCATTTTTAAAGGAGAAGACTCGTCTAACGTCCACAAGGTGTGATAAAGAATAAAGGACTACGCACCAACATGAGGGAGGGTTTGAGAACACCTCTAGTACTCAAGTGGAGAAGTCGAAAACCTTGGGAATAGAGGAAGAAACATCTCATTTATAAATGAATCATGTCTAATATTGAAAAGGGTTTAAAGGTAAAAGGTGCTTAGAGCGCACAAAAGATATTGAATGTGTTGGAATTGATTTTAAGTTGGGGATGACAAGTATCAAACATTAGGCTATCATCTAACGATTCGAATACTCGAAATTGGTGAGTGAGCTCGACCAATCATCTCTCATCCAAAATCTTTATTAAGAAAAGGGTGAGGTGAAACAAAGTTCACGCTTATTAAATGTATGGAATAAAAGTATTTAAGTCATTAGGCTATCATCTAATGGCCCAATACTTTAAATTTAATTAAATCGTCGCTATCATCCAACAATTTAATTAAATACCATAACACTATATTTTTATTTTAGAACATGGATTGAAGTTTCATAATTTATTAGGCTATCATCTAATAAACTAGAAACTTCGATTCGTTTTAATCGTTAGGCTAACATCTAACAATTGAAACAAATCTTATCTAAGTGTTCTTTATGAAAAACATTTTGAAAACAACTCGACGTTGGATCGAGGTTTGAGAAGAAGACTCGACGTTGGATCGAGTTTTATTGAAAGTGTTTTAATTTATTTGGTGAATGGAGAAAGAATAGGTTATGATCAATGTGCGGAGATGGAGGAGAAACAAATAATTGTAAATAGAAAATAAAATCGACAAAGCCCATACAAGGTGGCCAACCTAAGTATAAAACAATTAAATTACATGTGTACTAGCAAAGTGGGCTAGTCTACTATAACGACTAATTGGAACAATTAATCAAAATAGGCTCACTGTAAGAAGGCCCAGGATCAAGCGTACATGTGTGCATGTGTGGTCATCATGACGCTCGTAGCTTTGTCGACTTATGGGTTTAAAATGATTTACAATTATTAGTTTAAAATGATATTTTTGGTTTTGTGTAAGTGATGATTAAAATAAATAATAAAGTAAAGACTTAAATATTTATTACAAGTTTTTGGGAGAGGGATACATTTTTCTGAATAGGATGTATCGAATAATTACAAATTCTTATGAATATATAGAAAATAATCAAGAGAAATTACATCCATCTTAACATAATTAATTAATAAAATTGGATAAACTAATTAATTACACTACATAGAAATTAGTTAAAAAAAATCAATTTAAAAAAATTAATTCAAATGATTAATCAAATTAATTAATTTTAAGTACTAAAACTAAACTAACTAAGCTAAATTATTTAATTAATTTACTAGATTAAATAGAAGTAAATACGAGGGTGTAAACATAAAAAAAAGGATATAATAAGCATGAAATAAAATCCAAAAAAAAATTCAAACTATTATTATTATTATAAGTAAGAAAAAAAAGTATTTTAAAAAAAATAATAAAAACAAGAGGGAGTAACGTAACTACCTTCCACCTGAAAAATCTATCTAATTGTTTTTTTTTTTTAATTTTTATATTCTTAATAAATAATAACAAAAAAAGTGATTACTAAAAAATAAAAAGACTATTTGACCATCCAATTAAAATCTTCACAACAATTAAATAGTAATTAAATAAATAATACAAGGAATGAAATGAAATATAAAAAAAATAAACAAAATCAATGATCCTCTCTCTTCAAAAAAAACCGTGTCCTTTTTCTTTGCCTACAATCTCTCACCACATTAAATTAATTAAATTCTTTCTATGATTTCTATATTAAAATCTCACTTAATACTAATATTAAAGCTAATATAAAACAAAAACAAAATACTCTTTCTTAGAATAGATCCACGCCTCCTCCTGTTTCTTCTCAAACCAAAACGCAGTTGTCCTTTTAAAAAGGTGAAAACACTCCCTCTATATATCGATTCAACAATCATCAGCTAACCTCATTCCTAATCAAAACCCTAAAGACCCTAATTCTCGATTTCTGTTACGATCGTCAATGATTACAGAAAAATACAAGCTACAACAAGGTGAAAATTAACAGCAACATCAAGATAAAAGTGCAAACCAGGTACGTTTCCGATTTCGCCTTGTTTTGTCTCCTTATCCTCCTTTATTCTTGATCCGTGATTTGCTTTCTTATGGTTGGCTCTGCTTTTCGGATCTGAGATTGCTGTATTAATGTTGTTTGTGATGAATGAGGTGAAGGAGTATGTGAACGGTATTAGAGGAAGTGAGTGATAAAAGGAGTGAAGTTGTCTCCCTTTTTTTGTGTATGTTTTTATATTCTTATCGTTGGTGTTTTTTCTTTCATAGAGGTTGAAGGTGTGTTTGAGGTTGAAAGGAAAAAGAGGTTTATGGTGGTTTATGAGACAGTGGTAAGTTGTATGAAGGTTTGTTACTGTGTGAGTAAGGGTATTTCGTGGAAGTGAAATCAGTGAGGTTTTTCTCTTTTTTCTTTTCTTTTGTGAAGAGATGAAGGGTCTGCTAAATAGCATGGAGACAGTGAGGGTATAATAGAGATTAGTGAGAATTTTGGATAAGGATCAAGGACTAGTTGTGAGCTGTGAATTTTATAGGACAAGTAGTGGAATTGTAAATTGTACAAGAGGTGGAATGATAGTGGAATGGTTGTAATTGTACTAATTTTTGAATTTGTCTCTGTGTTTTGCAGGGAGTACAAGCAAGATGGTGGCAAGGAAGAGGTAGTGGAGTAGTGAAAAAAATAAAGAACAAAAAGACCACAACTTTTTCACTCTCTTCTGCTTTTAATCGATATAGTGGTTGTATCCAAAATCAAAATGCATTTTTTATTTTCTTTGTAACAATAACCACTAATAATCTCTTAAAATAAAGTAATAATAATAAAAAATGCTATTTTAACAAAAATGATTTTAATTTAAATGTTATTTTATTATTCTATTTAATAGAAATCATTTAATAACTTCTAATCACTAAAACGATTGAAATTAAGTATCATAATAAAAATAGAATTAAAAGATACAAACATAAAAATTAATTAATCTATTAAAAATAATGTAAATATGATAAAGCGTACTTTGATACTAAACTATGATTTATCTAAAAAATCGAAATTAATTGTCAATGAAATAAAAAATAGAAAATATCTTTTCAATGAGGAATGATTTTAATTAATTCAAAGCTCTAATAAAAAAAATGCAAAAATCAAGCACGAAATAATCTATAAATACAAACATAATTACTATTAAAAACAAAACATTGTTATTTAGAAAATAAAACAAAATTTCTTTTAATTATTATTTCATTATTTAACTAATAGAAATTATTTAGTAAAACCTCACCAAATAATTAGAATTAATCAAATATTAAAATAAAAATTAAAGTGAAAAATAATGCAAATGCAAATACGATTAAGACGATTTCAATGTGAAACGCATTTAACTACAAATTTACTATGCAAAGTTAAATACAAACTAGAAATTCAAAAATATTATAAAGAATACAAATGTTAGTAAAATGCTAGAAATTAACTTAATCATTAACTAAAGATGTGTAACAAAAATGTAAAAATTGACTCTTCTTTTAATATAAATACAATTCAAGTAGAAACATAGCAGGTAAAATTTGGGGCAATAGCTTTCCTATTTAAATATCTTCTACTAGATGATATGAAGATGATCAAGCTTCATATTATCGCATGGGAGATAATTAAATATCAAAACCCAAAATTTTGCCCTCGTGAATAAAATATAACGAAAAAGCAATGCAATGTTTTTTTTTACATATATTTTTTAATGATGCATGATATGAGATGACTCTATGGTAAATTGTTGGAAGAACTTGAAATTAGAAATTTGTGGTAGATTAATCGATAAAACATGGAAGACATCCGGAACAACAAGATATTTCTAGACATTTGTTAGGCGACAAAGAATAACCAGTAATACTTGAAAAAAGAGGTAACACCTAAGAAGTCCAGCAGTGACATCCAATAATGAATCAGATGGAAAAGGAATCAACATCGATGGAAAAAGAATCGACATCTAGTAACGACTTCAAATAAAGAAAGAAAGACATAACACACAATGATGGTTTTGGATGAAAAAAGACTCGACATCTAACAAGGGCATTAGATGACAGGAGAAGTTTTCTGGAAAAGACAGTCAGATTTTAAACAGATCTGAAGCTACGTCAGAGAAATAAACTGGAAAAGACAATCAGATTTTAAACAGATCTGACGCTACATCAGAGAAATAAACTGGAAAAGACAATCAGATTTTAAACAGATCTGAAGCTACATCAGAGAAACAAACTGGAAAAGATAATCAGATTTTAAACAGATCTGAAGCTACATCAGAGAAATAAACTGGAAAAGATAATCAGATTTTAAACAGGTCTGAAGCTACATCAGAGAAATAAACTGGAAAAGACAATCGATTTTAAGCAGATCCGTTACGTCGAGAAATAAACTGGAAAAGACAATCAGATTTTAAACAGATCTGAAGCTACATCAAAGAAATAAACTGGAAAAGACAATCAGATTATAAACAGATCTGAAGCCACATCAGCGAAATAAACTGCAAAAGACAATCAGATTTTAAACAGATCTGAAGCTACATCAGAGAAATAAACCGAAAAAGACAATAAGATTTTAAACAGATCCGGTTACATCGAGTCATCCAGGAATGACACTGGACGGAAAAAGAGATCACGACATATAACAATGGCTTTAGATGAAGGGATACTCACTGACAAACATCTGATTTGGTACGTACCAAGTAAGTTGGATTTTGACTGCAAGGCGAGACATTGACTGGAACAAGACCTCGGGAAATGCAAATGAGGATAAAACACTCTTGCTATGAATGATATATGAATTTTGTGATGCATGATATATGAATGATCTATGCATGTAGTATGTAATGCAAGCGTTTATGACAACGGAGATTGACTCTTTTGTGGAGGTAAGATGGGAACTCTGATTCCTCAACACGGAGAATACTGCCAACTCTGCTTGGAGAGAAAATGTCATGAGAAACATTTCTAACACACTTGTGAGTGTATTGAAATGATGATCATTGAGGAAGGAATGAAGCGTTGCTTGAGGATTGCCGGATTAGTCGATTGTTGAAGATAATCGATCATGGCTTCAGTTCTTGAAAATAATTGAGGAGAGGAGTGCCCGGTATAAGTCTTGAAAAAGATCTTCTGATTAGAACAATTCCGAGAATGACTTGCATTAAGTAACAAATCTTGAACTGATTCACAACCGGATTCGAAAAATACTTGCCCCTGATTAGGATCACTGGCCAAGTTTCTCAACAGTTTGGACCCCCTTGATGAGGAAAGCTTGTTTGCAAGCAAAAATTGTTTATTCAAACAATGTAAATTTAATGCAAAGTTCATGCACAAGTTTTGAAATAAAATTCATTTTTTGAAATGATGTAATCGATGTATAGAAAATGGATCACTCGTTAAAACACAGTGGTTTAAAAATTTAAAATTGAAAGAGAAAACAACGGTATGGATATACCAAGACAATTGACTTGCAAAAGATCTTAGGAGTCATATTACGCAACCTTGTTGTGATATGCTTTCAAAATAAACCTGGCTTCAATTAGGTCTTTTAAGGGTTGTAACGTGGTCTGGTTCACGGTTTAAGAAATAAAGGATAAAGTCTCAAAATTTATTTGTACCCAACCCACTCTTCGTAATGTTCTTCATCCCTACACTCAGTTAAATTAGATTGTGCATTAAGGTTCCAATAGATTTTGGACCGTACAATAATAGGAATGATGATGGCTCAAAAGTCGAGGAATTCTTGAGACGACACTTCTTCCTTTTTAACATTTTGTGTTTGAGGACTTTTGTCAACTCTTGTTTGAATTTGTCATCCCGACTTTTGCCTGAACTGCTCCGTTAAGATTAGGGTCAGGATGCCCCAATTGTTTTTGCCTAAGTTGCCTTTTAGTTTTAACTTAGCAGCTTTTTCTTTTGATATATTTTTTGGAAAGACAGTGGCTTGACTTTCATGATTACGGGGAACCATCATCATCACTTTTGACTTGGATTACATCTTTGACACTTCTTGATGTGTGCGAAGGAAACTTGATTGAATACAACCTTTGTTGAAAGGCGTCTTGAATAAATGCACATCCAAATTAACTGAGAACTACCCTGCCCTAGGTTAAAAATGCGGGTTTTTCTTATAGAAAGAAACTCCAACTTCTAGGCTCGAAGGGGTTGACGAGGGATTAACTTCCTTATTTCTCCAGTGTTTAGGAATTGAAACAATGCCTGTATATCATCAGCAAAGTTTTATTCGAAAGCATACCAATAACAATTATGGGTATCTTGTTTTTATCATCCTCCCTCCAATCTTTGCAAAAACAAAAGTTCGGTAAAGAAATTAAACAGGGAATGATATATATGAAAAGAAATCAGTAAATAAAAATTATTTGAATCAAAACAGCGCAATGCTCATTTCATTAAAATTAACATGAAATTACAAACAAAGATTTAAAGCAACAATTTAACATAAACAAGAGAAAATGCAAGCAGAAAAGAATGGCCTAGTGACTAATTAGCAACAAGGATGAGCTGTCCTGTCTGAAACACTGGCTTTAGGAGGTGACTTGAGATATTCTGACCCATTCTTCAGCCACTTTTTCCTGGCAACGGATTGTTGATAACATTTGGCGGAGGATCTCCAAAATTTATCTCTTGTCTTTTGATTAGATCTCGAACTCTAGCCTTTAGTGCATAACAATTTTCCAAATCATGTCCGGCAGCTCCTTGATGGAACTCGCAATGAAGATCAGACCTGAATCCGGCTGGGAGAGGATCTGGAGGAGTCAGAGGCCTAGTTGTGATTAGACCTAGTTCAACCAAATGAGGGTACAATTCAGTGTAAGTCATTGGGATAGGTCAAACCGACCCCTATTCCTTGCATTACGGTTCGATTTTGTTTCATGTTGTCTCGGGAGAAACAAGCGTTGGTTGCTTAAGTATAGCCTTGGGAGACATATCTGATGACTTCCCCTTGCAAGTACTTGGAATCCTTCTTCTGTATGGAGATTTGATCCCTGATTGATCAACTCTTCTCTTGCCCAAACTTGCAGTGAACACTGGATTCTCTTGATTGTTTCACAATTACCACTAACCACCTTTGGAAACGCTGGTAGAGGAAGATCCTTCGGGGACGGACCTTTCATTGGTACATGAGTAATCACTTAATGGTGTGGCTCTCGAGCTGGAGTGGAAAAGGAAAAGGCTAGAGGAGTATCCACTTGTGTTGTAGCGATCGTTGGAGAGATGCCTTCTCTTTTCAACAAGACTTGCAGGATTTCCATGATTTGGCTCATCTGACCCTTCAACTGGTTGACTTCATCTCTTAATAACTCTTGGTCTCGTTGAAGTTCTTCCATAGTTTTCTGAACCATGCTTCAAATCCAAGGTGTTGAGGAATCATTTGATGAACCAATCAAGATGGAGATGACAAAATGAGTTTTTGTATGCATGAAATATGCAGATGGATGCAATGAAATGTAATATCATCAATGAAAAAGAAGTGATGAAATGCAATGTCACATATACAAGTGGAATGCAACATAATGATAGTAAAAGGTTCATAGAGACATGAAAATGGAATGATACAGGTAATCAGAACAACTTATTTAGGTGGGATCCTACGAAAGGATGGATCTAAGCTTTCTACCCAATAATCCCCATGGGATGGTTCTAAGGTTTTTGCTAAGTGTTTCTTGGAGTCTCAGATCCCCTTTTAACCAACTCTAAGCCGGAGTCTTTGCTTCAGTCCACAAGACATTGGAGTCAGGGGGACCTAGGCTACGCAACCCCTTTATTCCTAAAAAGGTGACCTAGAAGCCTGGGTAGTGGGCTTATCTATGAATAAATAATCCCATCAAGAATTCCCACACAAAGGATATATAGATATGATAATAAATAAAGCATAGAAAATAAATGATCAAGCATAAAATAAAATACAAAGAAGAAAGTAAAACAATAAATACACAACACACAATGAACTAAACTAGGGTTAACTCGCTGAGAAAATATCCCTGAAGTCGCCAAGCAACTCGATTTTCCAAAATCATTTAATTTTCAAAACAACAATGAAATCGCCACCTAATTTTATTTGTTCTAAAAGAAGAACGCAAAATATAGATAAAACCCACGAAAGAAAAGGATAAGACGGTCTACGAAATTAAGAGTCAGAGGTTCGGAGTTGGTTATGCAAGGGGAAGGTATTAGCACCCCTCACATCCATCGTACTCGATGGTACCCATTTAGTTCAAAATGTGGTCGTGTGTTAGTGTGAAATTTTACAATCTTCTAAGTTTTGAAAAGAGAAAAAAAGGGAAAAGAAATGTTTTTATTATTTTTGCTCGCCTTTGGTCGTAAGACTTAGTGCCTACGTACTCCCTCGCAATGGGAAAGTCAGAGCGCTGTAGTTCGGCTAGAAAATATTTGTTTGTTGATTGATTTTAAATGAAAAGACAAGTCGTCATTTTTAAAGGAGAAGACTCGTCTAACGTCCACAAGGTGTGATAAAGAATAAAGGACTACGCACCAACATGAGGGAGGGTTTGAGAACACCTCTAGTACTCAAGTGGAGAAGTCGAAAACCTTGGGAATAGAGGAAGAAACATCTCATTTATAAATGAATCATGTCTAATATTGAAAAGGGTTTAAAGGTAAAAGGTGCTTAGAGCGCACAAAAGATATTGAATGTGTTGGAATTGATTTTAAGTTGGGGATGACAAGTATCGAAACATTAGGCTATCAACTAACGATTCGAATACTCGAAATTGGTGAGTGAGCTCGACCAATCCTCTCTCATCCAAAATCTTTATTAAGAAAAGGGTGAGGTGAAACAAAGTTCACGTTTATTAAATGTATGGAATAAAAGTATTTAAGTCATTAGGCTATCATCTAATGGCCCAAATACTTTAAATTTAATTAAATCGTCGGGCTATCATCCAACAATTTAATTAAATACCATAACACTATATTTTTATTTTAGAACATGGATTGAAGTTTCTTAATTTATTAGGCTATCATCTAATAAACTAGAAACTTCGATTCGTTTTAATCGTTAGGCTAACATCTAACAATTGAAACAAATCTTATCTAAGTGTTCTTTATGAAAAACATTTTGAAAACAACTCGACGTTGGATCGAGGTTTGAGAAGAAGACTCGACGTTGGATCGAGTTTTATTGAAAGTGTTTTAATTTATTTGGTGAATGGAGAAAGAATAGGTTATGATCAATGTGCGGGAGATGGAGGAGAAACAAATAATTGTAAATAGAAAATAAAATCGACAAAGCCCATACAAGGTGGCCAACCTAAGTATAAAACAATTAAATTACATGTGTACTAGCAAAGTGGGCTAGTCTACTATAACGACTAATTGGAACAATTAATCAAAATAGGCTCACCGTAAGAAGGCCCAGATCAAGCGTACATGTGTGCATGTGTGGTCATCATGACGCTCGTAGCTTTGTCGACTTATGGGTTTAAAATGATTTACAATTATTAGTTTAAAATGATATTTTTGGTTTTGTGTAAGTGATGCTTAAAATAAATAATAAAGTAAAGACAGCTTAAATATTTATTACAAGTTTTTGGGAGAGGGATACATTTTTCTGAATAGGATGTATCGAATAATTACAAATTCTTATGAATATATAGAAAATAATCAAGAGAAATTACATCCATCTTAACATAATTAATTAATAAAAATTGGATAAACTAATTAATTACACTACATAGAAATTAGTTAAAAAAAATCAATTTAAAAAAATTAATTCAAATGATTAATCAAATTAATTAATTTTAAGTACTAAAACTAAACTAACTAAGCTAAATTATTTAATTAATTTACTAGATTAAATAGAAGTAAATACGAGGGTGTAAACATAAAAAAAAGGATATAATAAGCATGAAATAAAATCCAAAAAAAAATTCAAACTATTATTATTATTATAAGTAAGAAAAAAAAGTATTTTAAAAAAAATAATAAAAACAAGAGGGAGTAACGTAACTACCTTCCACCTGAAAAATCTGTCTAATTGTTTTTTTTTTTTAATTTTTATATTCTTAATAAATAATAACAAAAAGTGATTACTAAAAATAAAAGACTATTTGACCATCCAATTAAAATCTTCACAACAATTAAATAGTAATTAAATAAATAATACAAGGAATGAAATGAAATATAAAAAATAAACAAAATCAATGATCCTCTCTCTTCAAAAAAAACCGTGTCCTTTTTCTTTTCCTACAATCTCTCACCACATTAAATTAATTAAATTCTTTCTATGATTTCTATATTAAAATCTCACTTAATACTAATATTAAAGCTAATATAAAACAAAAACAAAATACTCTTTCTTAGAATAGATCCACGCTCTCCTCTGTGTTTCTTCTCAAACCAAAACGCAGTGTCCTTTTTAAAAAAGGTGAAAAACACTCCCTCTATATATCGATTCAACAATCATCAGCTAACCTCATTCCTAATCAAAACCCTAAAGACCCTAATTCTCGATTTCTGTTACGATCGTCAATGATTACAGAAAAATACAAGCTACAGCAAGGTGAAAATTAACAGCAACATCAAGATGAAAGTGCAAACCAGGTACGTTTCCGATTTCGCCTTGTTTTGTCTCCTTATCCTCCTTTATTCTTGATCTGTGATTTGCGTTTCTTATGGTTGGCTCTGTGCGTTTTCGGATCTGAGATTGCTGTATTAATGTTGTTTGTGATGAATGAGGTGAAGGAGTATGTGAACGGTATTAGAGGAAGTGAGTGATAAAAGGAGTGAAGTTGTCTCCCTTTTTTTGTGTATGTTTTTATATTCTTATCGTTGGTGTTTTTTCTTTCATAGAGGTTGAAGGTGTGTTTGAGGTTGAAAGGAAAAAGAGGTTTATGGTGGTTTATGAGACAGTGGTAAGTTGTATGAAGGTTTGTTACTGTGTGAGTAAGGGTATTTCGTGGAAGTGAAATCAGTGAGGTTTTTCTCTTTTTTCTTTTCTTTTGTGAAGAGATGAAGGGTCTGCTAAATAGCATGGAGACAGTGAGGGTATAATAGAGATTAGTGAGAATTTTGGATAAGGATCAAGGACTAGTTGTGAGCTGTGAATTTTATAGGACAAGTAGTGGAATTGTAAATTGTACAAGAGGTGGAATGATAGTGGAATGGTTGTAATTGTACTAATTTTTGAATTTGTCTCTGTGTTTTGCAGGGAGTACAAGCAAGATGGTGGCAAGGAAGAGGTAGTGGAGTAGTGAAAAAAATAAAGAACAAAAAGACCACAACTTTTTCACTCTCTTCTGCTTTTAATCGATATAGTGGTTGTATCCAAAATCAAAATGCATTTTTTATTTTCTTTGTAACAATAACCACTAATAATCTCTTAAAATAAAGTAATAATAATAAAAAATGCTATTTTAACAAAAATGATTTTAATTTAAATGTTATTTTATTATTCTATTTAATAGAAATCATTTAATAACTTCTAATCACTAAAACGATTGAAATTAAGTATCATAATAAAAATAGAATTAAAAGATACAAACATAAAAATTAATTAATCTATTAAAAATAATGTAAATATGATAAAGCAGACTTTGATACTAAACTATGATTTATCTAAAAAATCGAAATTAATTGTCAATGAAATAAAAAATAGAAAATATCTTTTCAATGAGGAATGATTTTAATTAATTCAAAGCTCTAATAAAAAAAATGCAAAAATCAAGCACGAAATAATCTATAAATACAAACATAATTACTATTAAAAACAAAACATTGTTATTTAGAAAATAAAACAAAATTTCTTTTAATTATTATTTCATTATTTAACTAATAGAAATTATTTAGTAAAACCTCACCAAATAATTAGAATTAATCAAATATTAAAATAAAAATTAAAGTGAAAAATAATGCAAATGCAAATACGATTAAGACGATTTCAATGTGAAACGCATTTAACTACAAATTTACTATGCAAAGTTAAATACAAACTAGAAATTCAAAAATATTATAAAGAATACAAATGTTAGTAAAATGCTAGAAATTAACTTAATCATTAACTAAAGATGTGTAACAAAAATGTAAAAATTGACTCTTCTTTTTAATATAAATACAATTCAAGTAGAAACATAGCAGGGTAAAATTTGGGGTGCAACAGTTTCCCCTATTTAAATATCTTCTACTAGATGATATGAAGATGATCAAGCTTCATATTATCGCAGTGGGAGATAATTAAATATCAAAAACCCAAAATTTTGCCCTGTCGTGAATAAAATATAACAAAAAGCGAATGCAATGTTTTTTTATATATTTTTTAATGATGCATGATATGAGACAGACTCTATGGTAAATTGTTGGAAAGAACTTGAAATTAGAAATTTGTGGTAGATTAACTGATAAAACATGGAAGACATGCTGGAACAACAAGATATTTCTAGACATTTGTTAGAGCGACAAAGAATAACCAGTAATACTTGAAAAAAGAGGTAACACCTAAGAAGTCCAGCAGTGACATCCAATAATGAATCAGATGGAAAAGGAATCAACATCGATGGAAAAAGAATCGACATCTAGTAACGACTTCAAATAAAGAAAGAAAGACATAACACACAATGATGGTTTTGGATGAAAAAAGACTCGACATCTAACAAGGGCATTAGATGACAGGAGAAGTTTTCTGGAAAAGACAGTCAGATTTTAAACAGATCTGAAGCTACGTCAGAGAAATAAACTGGAAAAGACAATCGATTTTAAAGGATCCGAAGCTACATCGAGAAATAAACCGGAAAGACAATCGATTTTAAGCAGATCGAAGCTACATCGAGAAACAAACGGAAAAGATAATCGATTTTAAACGATCCGAGCTACATCGAGAAATAAACGGAAAAGATAATCGATTTTAAACAGTGCGAAGCTACATCGAGAAATAAACGAAAAGACAATCGATTTTAAACGGATCCGACTACGTCGAGAAATAAACGGAAAGACAATCAGATTTTAAACAGATCTGAAGCTACATCAAAGAAATAAACTGGAAAAGACAATCAGATTATAAACAGATCTGAAGCCACATCAGCGAAATAAACTGCAAAAGACAATCAGATTTTAAACAGATCTGAAGCTACATCAGAGAAATAAACTGAAAAAGACAATAAGATTTTAAACAGATCTGAAGCTACATCAGAGTCATCCAGGAATGACACTGGACGGAAAAAGAGATCACGACATATAACAATGGCTTTAGATGAAGGGATACTCACTGACAAACATCTGATTTGGTACGTACCAAGTAAGTTGGATTTTGACTGCAAGGCGAGACATTGACTGGAACAAGACCTCGGGAAATGCAAATGAGGATAAAACACTCTTGCTATGAATGATATATGAATTTTGTGATGCATGATATATGAATGATCTATGCATGTAGTATGTAATGCAAGCGTTTATGACAACGGAGATTGACTCTTTTGTGGAGGTAAGATGGGAACTCTGATTCCTCAACACGGAGAATACTGCCAACTCTGCTTGGAGAGAAAATGTCATGAGAAACATTTCTAACACACTTGTGAGTGTATTGAAATGATGATCATTGAGGAAGGAATGAAGCGTTGCTTGAGGATTGCCCCGGATTAGCTGATTGTTGAAGATAATCTGATCATGGCTTCAGTTCTTGAAAATAATTGAGGGAGAGGAGTGCCCCGGTATAAGTCTTGAAAAAGATCTTCTGATTAGAACAATTCCGAGAATGACTTGCATTAAGTAACAAATCTTGAACTGATTCACAACCGGATTCGAAAAATACTTGCCTCGATTAGGATCACTGGCCAAGTTTCTCAACAGTTTGGACCCCCTTGATGAGGAAAGCTTGTTTGCAAGCAAAAATTGTTTATTCAAACAATGTAAATTTAATGCAAAGTTCATGCACAAGTTTTGAAATAAAATTCATTTTTTGAAATGATGTAATCGCTGTATAGAAAATGGATCACTGGTTAAAACACAGTGGTTTAAAAATTTAAAATTGAAAGAGAAAACAACGGTATGGATATACCAAGACAATTGACTTGCAAAAGATCTTAGGAGTCATATTACGCAACCTTGTTGTGATATGCTTTCAAAATAAACCTGGCTTCAATTAGGTCTTTTAAGGGTTGTAACGTGGTCTGGTTCACGGTTTAAGAAATAAAGGATAAAGTCTCAAAATTTATTTGTACCCAACCCACTCTTCGTAATGTTCTTCATCCCTACACTCAGTTAAATTAGATTGTGCATTAAGGTTCCAATAGATTTTGGACCGTACAATAATAGGAATGATGATGGCTCAAAAGCTGAGGAATTCTTGAGACGACAGTCACTTCCCTTTTTTAGCAACATTTTGCTGTTTGAGGACTTTTGTCAACTCTTGTTTGAATTTGTCATCCCTGACTTTTGCCTGAACCGTTCCGTTTAAGATTAGGGTCTGCGGGATGCCCCAATTGTTTTTGCCTAAGTTGCCTTTTTAGTTTTAACTTAGCAGCTTTTTCTTTTGATATATTTTTTGGAAAGACAGTGACTGCTTGACTTTCATGATTACGGGGAACCATCATCATCACTTTTGACTTGGATTACATCTTTGACACTTCTTGATGTGTGCGAAGGAAACTTGATTGAATACAACCTTTGTTGAAAGGCGTCTTGAATAAATGCACATCCAAATTAACTGAGAACTACCCTGCCCTAGGTTAAAAATGCGGGTTTTTCTTATAGAAAGAAACTCCAACTTCTAGGCTCGAAGGGGTTGACGAGGGATTAACTTCCTTATTTCTCCAGTGTTTAGGAATTGAAACAATGCCTGTATATCATCAGCAAAGTTTTATTCGAAAGCATACCAATAACAATTATGGGTATCTTGTTTTTATCATCCTCCCTCCAATCTTTGCAAAAACAAAAGTTCGGTAAAGAAATTAAACAGGGAATGATATATATGAAAAGAAATCAGTAAATAAAAATTATTTGAATCAAAACAGCGCAATGCTCATTTCATTAAAATTAACATGAAATTACAAACAAAGATTTAAAGCAACAATTTAACATAAACAAGAGAAAATGCAAACAGAAAGAAACATGGCCTAGTGACTAATTAGCAACAAGGATGAGTCCTATCTGAAACACGGCTTTAGGAGGTGACTTGAGATATTCTGACCCATTCTTCAGCCACTTTTTCCTGGCAACGGATTGTTGATAACATTTGGCGGAGGATCTCCAAAATTTATCTCTTGTCTTTTGATTAGATCTCGAACTCTAGCCTTTAGTGCATAACAATTTTCCAAATCATGTCCGGCAGCTCCTTGATGGAACTCGCAATGAAGATCAGACCTGAATCCGGCTGGGAGAGGATCTGGAGGAGTCAGAGGCCTAGTTGTGATTAGACCTAGTTCAACCAAATGAGGGTACAATTCAGTGTAAGTCATTGGGATAGGGTCAAACTGACCCCTATTCCTTGCATTACGGTTCTGATTTTGTTTCATGTTGTCTCGGGGAGAAACAAGCAGTGGTTGCTTAAGTATAGCCTTGGGAGACATATCTGATGACTTCCCCTTGCAAGTACTTGGAATCCTTCTTCTGTATGGAGATTTGATCCCTGATTGATCAACTCTTCTCTTGCCCAAACTTGCAGTGAACACTGGATTCTCTTGATTGTTTCACAATTACCACTAACCACCTTTGGAAACGCTGGTAGAGGAAGATCCTTCGGGGACGGACCTTTCATTGGTACATGAGTAATCACTTAATGGTGTGGCTCTCGAGCTGGAGTGGAAAAGGAAAAGGCTAGAGGAGTATCCACTTGTGTTGTAGCGATCGTTGGAGAGATGCCTTCTCTTTTCAACAAGACTTGCAGGATTTCCATGATTTGGCTCATCTGACCCTTCAACTGGTTGACTTCATCTCTTAATAACTCTTGGTCTCGTTGAAGTTCTTCCATAGTTTTCTGAACCATGCTTCAAATCCAAGGTGTTGAGGAATCAGTTTGACAGCAGACAACCAACTGAAGATGGAGACAGACAAAATGAGTTTTTGTATGCATGAAATATGCAGATGGATGCAATGAAATGTAATATCATCAATGAAAAAGAAGTGATGAAATGCAATGTCACATATACAAGTGGAATGCAACATAATGATAGTAAAAGGTTCATAGAGACATGAAAATGGAATGATACAGGTAATCAGAACAACTTATTTAGGTGGGATCCTACGAAAGGATGGATCTAAGCTTTCTACCCAATAATCCCCATGGGATGGTTCTAAGGTTTTTGCTAAGTGTTTCTTGGAGTCTCAGATCCCCTTTTAACCAACTCTAAGCCGGAGTCTTTGCTTCAGTCCACAAGACATTGGAGTCAGGGGGACCTAGGCTAAACCCCTTTATTCCTAAAAAGGTGACCTAGAAGCCTGGGTAGTGGGCTTATCTATGAATAAATAATCCCATCAAGAATTCCCACACAAAGGATATATAGATATGATAATAAATAAAGCATAGAAAATAAATGACTGAAGCATAAAAATAAAATACAAAGAAGAAAGTAAAACAATAAATACACAACACACAATGAACTAAACTAGGGTTAACTCGCTTGAGAAAATATCCCCAGTGAAGTCGCCAACTGAAGCAACTCGATTTTCCAAAAATCATTTAATTTTCAAAAACAACAATGAAATCGCCACCTAATTTTATTTGTTCTAAAAGAAGAACGCAAAAATATAGATAAAACCCACGAAAGAAAAGGATAAGACGGTCTACGAAATTAAGAGTTGTAGGTTCGGGAGTTGGTTATGCAAGGGGAAGGTATTAGCACCCCTCACATCCATCGTACTCGATGGTACCCATTTAGTTCAAAATGTGGTCGTGTGTTAGTGTGAAATTTTACAATCTTCTAAGTTTTGAAAAGAGAAAAAAAGGGAAAAGAAATGTTTTTATTATTTTTGCTCGCCTTTGGTCGTAAGACTTAGTGCCTACGTACTCCCTCGTGCAATGGGAAAGTCAGAGCGCTGTAGTTCGGCTAGAAAATATTTGTTTGTTGATTGATTTTAAATGAAAAGACAAGTCGTCATTTTTAAAGGAGAAGACTCGTCTAACGTCCACAAGGTGTGATAAAGAATAAAGGACTACGCACCAACATGAGGGAGGGTTTGAGAACACCTCTAGTACTCAAGTGGAGAAGTCGAAAACCTTGGGAATAGAGGAAGAAACATCTCATTTATAAATGAATCATGTCTAATATTGAAAAGGGTTTAAAGGTAAAAGGTGCTTAGAGCGCACAAAAGATATTGAATGTGTTGGAATTGATTTTAAGTTGGGGATGACAAGTATCGAAACATTAGGCTATCATCTAACGATTCGAATACTCGAAATTGGTGAGTGAGCTCGACCAATCATCTCTCATCCAAAATCTTTATTAAGAAAAGGGTGAGGTGAAACAAAGTTCACGTTTATTAAATGTATGGAATAAAAGTATTTAAGTCATTAGGCTATCATCTAATGGCCCAAATACTTTAAATTTAATTAAATCGTCGGGCTATCATCCAACAATTTAATTAAATACCATAACACTATATTTTTATTTTAGAACATGGATTGAAGTTTCATAATTTATTAGGCTATCATCTAATAAACTAGAAACTTCGATTCGTTTTAATCGTTAGGCTAACATCTAACAATTGAAACAAATCTTATCTAAGTGTTCTTTATGAAAAACATTTTGAAAACAACTCGACGTTGGATCGAGGTTTGAGAAGAAGACTCGACGTTGGATCGAGTTTTATTGAAAGTGTTTTAATTTATTTGGTGAATGGAGAAAGAATAGGTTATGATCAATGTGCAGGAGATGGAGGAGAAACAAATAATTGTAAATAGAAAATAAAATCGACAAAGCCCATACAAGGTGGCCAACCTAAGTATAAAACAATTAAATTACATGTGTACTAGCAAAGTGGGCTAGTCTACTATAACGACTAATTGGAACAATTAATCAAAATAGGCTCACTGTAAGAAGGCCCAGGATCAAGCGTACATGTGTGCATGTGTGGTCATCGCGACGCTTCGTAGCTTTGTCGACTTATGGGTTTAAAAATGATTTACAATTATTAGTTTAAAAATGATATTTTTTGGTTTTGTGTAAGTGACAGTTAAAATAAATAATAAAGTAAAGACAGTTAAATATTTATTACAAGTTTTTGGGAGAGGGATACATTTTTCTGAATAGGATGTATCGAATAATTACAAATTCTTATGAATATATAGAAAATAATCAAGAGAAATTACATCCATCTTAACATAATTAATTAATAAAAATTGGATAAACTAATTAATTACACTACATAGAAATTAGTTAAAAAAAATCAATTTAAAAAAATTAATTCAAATGATTAATCAAATTAATTAATTTTAAGTACTAAAACTAAACTAACTAAGCTAAATTATTTAATTAATTTACTAGATTAAATAGAAGTAAATACGAGGGTGTAAACATAAAAAAAAGGATATAATAAGCATGAAATAAAATCCAAAAAAAAATTCAAACTATTATTATTATTATAAGTAAGAAAAAAAAGTATTTTAAAAAAAATAATAAAAACAAGAGGGAGTAACGTAACTACCTTCCACCTGAAAAATCTGTCTAATTGTTTTTTTTTTTTAATTTTTATATTCTTAATAAATAATAACAAAAAAAGTGATTACTAAAAAATAAAAAGACTATTTGACCATCCAATTAAAATCTTCACAACAATTAAATAGTAATTAAATAAATAATACAAGGAATGAAATGAAATATAAAAAAAATAAACAAAATCAATGATCCTCTCTCTTCAAAAAAAACCGTGTCCTTTTTCTTTTCCTACAATCTCTCACCACATTAAATTAATTAAATTCTTTCTATGATTTCTATATTAAAATCTCACTTAATACTAATATTAAAGCTAATATAAAACAAAAACAAAATACTCTTTCTTAGAATAGATCCACGCTCTCCTCTGTGTTTCTTCTCAAACCAAAACGCAGTGTCCTTTTTAAAAAAGGTGAAAAACACTCCCTCTATATATCGATTCAACAATCATCAGCTAACCTCATTCCTAATCAAAACCCTAAAGACCCTAATTCTCGATTTCTATTACGATCGTCAATGATTACAGAAAAATACAAGCTACAGCAAGGTGAAAATTAACAGCAACATCAAGATGAAAGTGCAAACCAGGTACGTTTCCGATTTCGCCTTGTTTTGTCTCCTTATCCTCCTTTATTCTTGATCTGTGATTTGCGTTTCTTATGGTTGGCTCTGTGCGTTTTCGGATCTGAGATTGTTGTATTAATGTTGTTTGTGATGAATGAGGTGAAGGAGTATGTGAACGGTATTAGAGGAAGTGAGTGATAAAAGGAGTGAAGTTGTCTCCCTTTTTTTGTGTATGTTTTTATATTCTTATCGTTGGTGTTTTTTCTTTCATAGAGGTTGAAGGTGTGTTTGAGGTTGAAAGGAAATAGAGGTTTATGGTGGTTTATGAGACAGTGGTAAGTTGTATGAAGGTTTGTTACTGTGTGAGTAAGGGTATTTCGTGGAAGTGAAATCAGTGAGGTTTTTCTCTTTTTTCTTTTCTTTTGTGAAGAGATGAAGGGTCTGCTAAATAGCATGGAGACAGTGAGGGTATAATAGAGATTAGTGAGAATTTTGGATAAGGATCAAGGACTAGTTGTGAGCTGTGAATTTTATAGGACAAGTAGTGGAATTGTAAATTGTACAAGAGGTGGAATGATAGTGGAATGGTTGTAATTGTACTAATTTTTGAATTTGTCTCTGTTTTGCGGAGTACAAGCAAGATGGTGGCAAGGAAGAGGTAGTGGAGTAGTGAAAAAAATAAAGAACAAAAAGACCACAACTTTTTCACTCTCTTCTGCTTTTAATCGATATAGTGGTTGTATCCAAAATCAAAATGCATTTTTTATTTTCTTTGTAACAATAACCACTAATAATCTCTTAAAATAAAGTAATAATAATAAAAAATGCTATTTTAACAAAAATGATTTTAATTTAAATGTTATTTTATTATTCTATTTAATAGAAATCATTTAATAACTTCTAATCACTAAAACGATTGAAATTAAGTATCATAATAAAAATAGAATTAAAAGATACAAACATAAAAATTAATTAATCTATTAAAAATAATGTAAATATGATAAAGCAGACTTTGATACTAAACTATGATTTATCTAAAAAATCGAAATTAATTGTCAATGAAATAAAAAATAGAAAATATCTTTTCAATGAGGAATGATTTTAATTAATTCAAAGCTCTAATAAAAAAAATGCAAAAATCAAGCACGAAATAATCTATAAATACAAACATAATTACTATTAAAAACAAAACATTGTTATTTAGAAAATAAAACAAAATTTCTTTTAATTATTATTTCATTATTTAACTAATAGAAATTATTTAGTAAAACCTCACCAAATAATTAGAATTAATCAAATATTAAAATAAAAATTAAAGTGAAAAATAATGCAAATGCAAATACGATTAAGACGATTTCAATGTGAAACGCATTTAACTACAAATTTACTATGCAAAGTTAAATACAAACTAGAAATTCAAAAATATTATAAAGAATACAAATGTTAGTAAAATGCTAGAAATTAACTTAATCATTAACTAAAGATGTGTAACAAAAATGTAAAAATTGACTCTTCTTTTTAATATAAATACAATTCAAGTAGAAACATAGCAGGGTAAAATTTGGGGTGCAACAGTTTCCCCTATTTAAATATCTTCTACTAGATGATATGAAGATGATCAAGCTTCATATTATCGCAGTGGGAGATAATTAAATATCAAAAACCCAAAATTTTGCCCTGTCGTGAATAAAATATAACGAAAAAGCGCTGAATGCAATGTTTTTTTTTTTTACATATATATTTTTTTAATGATGCATGATATGAGACAGACTCTATGGTAAATTGTTGGAAAGAACTTGAAATTAGAAATTTGTGGTAGATTAACTGATAAAACATGGAAGACATGCTGGAACAACAAGATATTTCTAGACATTTGTTAGAGCGACAAAGAATAACCAGTAATACTTGAAAAAAGAGGTAACACCTAAGAAGTCCAGCAGTGACATCCAATAATGAATCAGATGGAAAAGGAATCAACATCGATGGAAAAAGAATCGACATCTAGTAACGACTTCAAATAAAGAAAGAAAGACATAACACACAATGATGGTTTTGGATGAAAAAAGACTCGACATCTAACAAGGGCATTAGATGACAGGAGAAGTTTTCGAAAAGCAATGATTTTAAGATCCGAAGCTACGTCGAGAAATAAACCGGAAAAGACAATCGATTTTAAACAGATCCGAAGCTACATCGAGAAATAAACCGAAAAGACAATCGATTTTAAGCAGATCCGAGCTACATCGAGAAACGGAAAAGATAATCGATTTTAAACGATCCGAAGCTACATCGAGAAATAAACGGAAAAGATAATCGATTTTAAACAGTGCGAAGCTACATCGAGAAATAAACTGGAAAAGACAATCGATTTTAAAGATCCAAGCTACGTCGAGAAAATAAATGAAAAGACAATCGATTTTAAACAGATCCAAGCTACATCAAAGAAATAAACTGAAAAGACAATCGATTATAAATGGATCAAGCCACATCATCAAATAAAGCGCAAAAGACAATCAGATTTTAAACAGATCGAAGCTACATCAGAGAAATAAACTGAAAAAGACAATAAGATTTTAAACAGATCTGAAGCTACATCAGAGTCATCCAGGAATGACACTGGACGGAAAAAGAGATCACGACATATAACAATGGCTTTAGATGAAGGGATACTCACTGACAAACATCTGATTTGGTACGTACCAAGTAAGTTGGATTTTGACTGCAAGGCGAGACATTGACTGGAACAAGACCTCGGGAAATGCAAATGAGGATAAAACACTCTTGCTATGAATGATATATGAATTTTGTGATGCATGATATATGAATGATCTATGCATGTAGTATGTAATGCAAGCGTTTATGACAACGGAGATTGACTCTTTTGTGGAGGTAAGATGGGAACTCTGATTCCTCAACACGGAGAATACTGCCAACTCTGCTTGGAGAGAAAATGTCATGAGAAACATTTCTAACACACTTGTGAGCTGTATTGAAATGATGATCATTGGAGGAAGGAATGAAGCGTTGCTTGAGGATTGCCCCGGATTAGCTGATTGTTGAAGATAATCTGATCATGGCTTCAGTTCTTGAAAATAATTGAGGGAGAGGAGTGCCCCGGTATAAGTCTTGAAAAAGATCTTCTGATTAGAACAATTCCGAGAATGACTTGCATTAAGTAACAAATCTTGAACTGATTCACAACCGGATTCGAAAAATACTTGCCCCTGATTAGGATCACTGGCCAAGTTTCTCAACAGTTTGGACCCCCTTGATGAGGAAAGCTTGTTTGCAAGCAAAAATTGTTTATTCAAACAATGTAAATTTAATGCAAAGTTCATGCACAAGTTTTGAAATAAAATTCATTTTTTGAAATGATGTAATCGCTGTATAGAAAATGGATCACTGGTTAAAACACAGTGGTTTAAAAATTTAAAATTGAAAGAGAAAACAACGGTATGGATATACCAAGACAATTGACTTGCAAAAGATCTTAGGAGTCATATTACGCAACCTTGTTGTGATATGCTTTCAAAATAAACCTGGCTTCAATTAGGTCTTTTAAGGGTTGTAATGGTCCAGTTCACGGTTTAAGAAATAAAGGATAAAGTCTCAAAATTTATTTGTACCCAACCCACTCTTCGTAATGTTCTTCATCCCTACACTCAGTTAAATTAGATTGTGCATTAAGGTTCCAATAGATTTTGGACCGTACAATAATAGGAATGATGATGGCTCAAAAGCTGAGGAATTCTTGAGACGACGATACTTCCTTTTTAGCAACATTTTGTTGTTTGAGGACTTTTGTCAACTCTTGTTTGAATTTGTCATCCCGACTTTTGCCCGAACTGCTCCGCTTAAGATTAGGGTCTCGGGATGCCCCAATTGTTTTTGCCTAAGTTGCCTTTTAGTTTTAACTTAGCGACTTTTCTTTTGATATATTTTTGGAAAGACATCGCTTGACTTTCATGATTACGGGGAACCATCATCATCACTTTTGACTTGGATTACATCTTTGACACTTCTTGATGTGTGCGAAGGAAACTTGATTGAATACAACCTTTGTTGAAAGGCGTCTTGAATAAATGCACATCCAAATTAATCGAGAACTACCACGCTAGGTTAAAATGCGGGTTTTTCTTATAGAAAGAAACTCCAACTTCTAGGCTCGAAGGGGTTGACGAGGGATTAACTTCCTTATTTCTCCAGTGTTTAGGAATTGAAACAATGCCTGTATATCATCAGCAAAGTTTTATTCGAAAGCATACCAATAACAATTATGGGTATCTTGTTTTATCATCCTCCTCCAATCTTTGCAAAACAAAAGTTCGGTAAAGAAATTAAACAGGAATGATATATATGAAAAGAAATCAAGAATAAAATTATTTGAATCAAAACAGTAAATGCTCATTTCATTAAAATTAACATGAAATTACAAACAAAGATTTAAAGCAACAATTTAACATAAACAAGAGAAAATGCAAGAAAGAAACATGGCCTAGTGACTAATTAGCAACAAGGATGAGTCATCTGTCTAAACACGGCTTTAGGAGGTGACTTGAGATATTCGACCCATTCTTCACCACTTTTCCGGCAACGGATTGTTGATAACATTTGGCGGAGGATCTCCAAAATTTATCTCTTGTCTTTTGATTAGATCTCGAACTCTAGCCTTTAGTGCATAACAATTTTCCAAATCATGTCCGGCTCCTTGATGGAACTCGCAATGAAGATCGACCGAATCCTACCGAGAGGATCCGGAGGAGTCGAGGCCTAGTTGTGATTAGACCTAGTTCAACCAAATGAGGGTACAATTCAGTGTAAGTCATTGGGATAGGTCAAACCGACCCCTATTCCTTACATTACTGTTCGATTTTGTTTCATGTTGTCTCGGGAGAAACAAGCGTTGGTTGCTTAAGTATAGCCTTGGGACATATCGATGACTTCCCTTGCAAGTACTTGGAATCCTTCTTCGTATGGAGATTTGATCCCGATTGATCAACTCTTCTCTTGCCCAAACTTGCGTGAACATCGGATTCTCTTGATTGTTTCACAATTACCACTAACCACCTTTGGAAGCGGTAGAGGAAGATCCTTCGGGGACGGACCTTTCATTGGTACATGAGTAATCACTTAATGGTGTGGCTCTCGAGCTGGAGTGGAAAAGGAAAAGGCTAGAGGAGTATCCACTTGTGTTGTAGCGATCGTTGGAGAGATGCCTTCTCTTTTCAACAAGACTTGCAGATTTCCATGATTTGGCTCATCTGACCCTTCAACTGGTTGACTTCATCTCTTAATAACTCTTGGTCTCGTTGAAGTTCTTCCATAGTTTTCTGAACCATGCTTCAAATCCAAGGTGTTGAGGAATCGTTTGACAGACAACCAATCAAGATGGAGATGACAAAATGAGTTTTGTATGCATGAAATATGCGATGGATGCAATGAAATGTAATATCATCAATGAAAAGAAGTGATGAAATGCAATGTCACATATACAAGTGGAATGCAACATAATGATAGTAAAAGGTTCATAGAGACATGAAAATGGAATGATACAGTGTCGAACAACTTATTTAGGTGGGATCCTACGAAAGGATGGATCTAAGCTTTCTACCCAATAATCCCCATGGGATGGTTCTAAGGTTTTTGCTAAGTGTTTCTTGGAGTCTCAGATCCCCTTTTAACCAACTCTAAGCCGGAGTCTTTGCTTCAGTCCACAAGACATTGGAGTCAGGGGGACCTAGGCTACGCAACCCCTTTATTCCTAAAAAGGTGACCTAGAAGCCTGGGTAGTGGGCTTATCTATGAATAAATAATCCCATCAAGAATTCCCACACAAAGGATATATAGATATGATAATAAATAAAGCATAGAAAATAAATGACTGAAGCATAAAAATAAAATACAAAGAAGAAAGTAAAACAATAAATACACAACACACAATGAACTAAACTAGGGTTAACTCGCTTGAGAAAATATCCCCAGTGAAGTCGCCAACTGAAGCAACTCGATTTTCCAAAAATCATTTAATTTTCAAAAACAACAATGAAATCGCCACCTAATTTTATTTGTTCTAAAAGAAGAACGCAAAAATATAGATAAAACCCACGAAAGAAAAGGATAAGACGGTCTACGAAATTAAGAGTTGTAGGTTCGGGAGTTGGTTATGCAAGGGGAAGGTATTAGCACCCCTCACATCCATCGTACTCGATGGTACCCATTTAGTTCAAAATGTGGTTGTGTGTTAGTGTGAAATTTTACAATCTTCTAAGTTTTGAAAAGAGAAAAAAAGGGAAAAGAAATGTTTTTATTATTTTTGCTCGCCTTTGGTCGTAAGACTTAGTGCCTACGTACTCCCTCGTGCAATGGGAAAGTCAGAGCGCTGTAGTTCGGCTAGAAAATATTTGTTTGTTGATTGATTTTAAATGAAAAGACAAGTCGTCATTTTTAAAGGAGAAGACTCGTCTAACGTCCACAAGGTGTGATAAAGAATAAAGGACTACGCACCAACATGAGGGAGGGTTTGAGAACACCTCTAGTACTCAAGTGGAGAAGTCGAAAACCTTGGGAATAGAGGAAGAAACATCTCATTTATAAATGAATCATGTCTAATATTGAAAAGGGTTTAAAGGTAAAAGGTGCTTAGAGCGCACAAAAGATATTGAATGTGTTGGAATTGATTTTAAGTTGGGGATGACAAGTATCGAAACATTAGGCTATCAACTAACGATTCGAATACTCGAAATTGGTGAGTGAGCTCGACCAATCCTCTCTCATCCAAAATCTTTATTAAGAAAAGGGTGAGGTGAAACAAAGTTCACGTTTATTAAATGTATGGAATAAAAGTATTTAAGTCATTAGGCTATCATCTAATGGCCCAAATACTTTAAATTTAATTAAATCGTCGGGCTATCATCCAACAATTTAATTAAATACCATAACACTATATTTTTATTTTAGAACATGGATTGAAGTTTCTTAATTTATTAGGCTATCATCTAATAAACTAGAAACTTCGATTCGTTTTAATCGTTAGGCTAACATCTAACAATTGAAACAAATCTTATCTAAGTGTTCTTTATGAAAAACATTTTGAAAACAACTCGACGTTGGATCGAGGTTTGAGAAGAAGACTCGACGTTGGATCGAGATTTATTGAAAGTGTTTTAATTTATTTGGTGAATGGAGAAATAATAGGTTATGATCAATGTGCAGGAGATGGAGGAGAAACGAATAATTGTAAATAGCAAATAAAATCGACAAAGCCCATACAAGGTGGCCAACCTAAGTATAAAACAATTAAATTACATGTGTACTAGCAAAGTGGACTAGTCTACTATAACGACTAATTGGAACAATTAATCGAAATAGGCTCACTGTAAGAAGGCCCAGGATCAGGCGTACATGTGTGCACGTGTGCTCATCGCGACGCTTCGTAGCTTTGTCGACTTATGGGTTTAAAAATGATTTACAATTATTACTTTAAAAATGATATTTTTTGGTTTTGTGTAAGTGACAGTTAAAATAAATAATAAAGTAAAGACAGTTAAATATTTATTACAAGTTTTTGGGAGAGGGATACATTTTTCTGAATGGGGATGTATCGAATAATTACAAATTCTTATAAATATATAGAAAATAATCAAGAGAAATTACATCCATCTTAACATAATTAATTAATAAAAATTGGTTAAACTAATTAATTACGCTACATAGATATTAGTTTAAAAAAATCAATTAAAAAAATTTAATTCAAATGAGTAATCAAATTAATTAATTTTAAGTACTAAAACTAAACTAACTAAGCTAAATTATTTAATTAATTTACTAGATTAAATAGAAGTAAATACGAGGGTGTAAACATTAAAAAAAAAAGGATATAATAAGCATGAAATAAAACCCAAAAAAAAAAATTCAAACTAGTATTATTATTATAAGTAAGAAAAAAAATTATTTTAAAAAAAATAATAAAAACAAGAGGGAGTAACGTAACTACCTTCCACAAAAAATCATCTAATTGTTTTTTTTTTTTTTAAATTTTTATATTCTTAATAAATAATAACAAAAAGTGATTACTAAAAATAAAAGACTATTTGACCATCCAATTAAAATCTTCACAACAATTAAATAGTAATTAAATAAATAATACAAGGAATGAAATGAAATATAAAAAAAAAATAAAAAAAATCAATGATCCTCTCTCTTCAAAAAAAAATTACCACATTAAATTAATTAAATTCTTTCTATGATTTCTATATTAAAATCTCACTTAATACTAATATTAAAGCTAATATAAAACAAAAACAAAATACTCTTTCATAGAATAGATCCACGCTCTCCTTTGTGTTTCTTCTCAAACCAAAACGCAGTGTCCTTTTAAAACACTCCTCTATATATCGATTCAACAATCATCATAACCTCATTCCTAATCAAAACCCTAAAGACCCTAATTCTCGATTTCAACGATCCAATGATTACGCAAGCTACAACAAGGTGAAAATTAACAAGATAAATGCAAACCAGTGCGTTTCGATTTCGCCTGTTTTGTCTCCTTATCCTCCTTTATTCTTGATCCGTGATTTGCGTTTCTTATGGTTGGCTCATGCGTTTTCGGATCCGAGATTGTTGTATTAATGTTGTTTGTGATGAATGAGGTGAAGGAGTATGTGAACGGTTTTAGAGGAAGTGAGTGATAAAAGGAAGTTGACATTTGTGTTCTTTCATAGAGGTTTTTTTGTTGTGTGGTTTTACAAGTTGTATGATGAGGTGAAGTGTCTCTCTTGAGGAAATAGCATGGAGAATGAGATTAGTGATAATTTTGGATAAGGATCAAGGACTAGTTGTGAGCTGTGAATTTTATAGGACAAGTAGTGGAATTGTAAATTGTACAAGAGGTGGAATGATAGTGGAATGGTTGTAATTGTACTAATTTTTGAATTTGTCTCTGTGTTTTGCATGGAGTACAAGCAAGGTGGTGGCAAGGAAGAGGTAGTGGAGTAGTGAAAAAAACAAAGAACAAAAAGACCACAACTTTTTCACTTTCTTCTGCTTTTAATCGATACAGTGGTTGTATCCAAAATCAAAATGCATTTTTTATTTTCTTTGTAACAATAACCACTAATAATCTCTTAAAATAAAGTAATATAATAATAATAATAAATGCTATTTTAACAAAAATGATTTTAATTTAAATCTTATTTTATTATTCTATTCAATAGAAATCATTTAATAACTTCTAATCACTAAAACGATTGAAATTAAGTATCATAATAAAAATAGAATTAAAAGATACAAACATAAAAATTAATTAATCTATTAAAAATAATGTAAATATGATAAAGCAGACTTTGATACTAAACTATGATTTATCTAAAAAATCGTAATTAATTGTCAATGAAATAAAAAATAGAAAATATCTTTTCAATGAGGAAAGATTTTAATTAATTCAAAGCTCTAATAAAAAAAATGCAAAAATCAAGCATGATATAATCTATAAATACAAACATAATTACTATTAAAAACAAAACATTGTTATTTAGAAAATAAAACAAAATTTCTTTTAATTATTATTTCATTATTTAACTAATAGAAATTATTTTGTAAAACTTCACCAAATAATTAGAATTAATCAAATATTAAAATAAAAATTAAAGTGAAAAATAATGCAAATGCAAATACGATTAAGACGATTTCAATGTGAAACGCATTTAACTACAAATTTACAATGCAAAGTTAAATACAAACTAGAAATTCAAAAATATTATAAAGAATACAAATGCTAGTAAAATGCTAGAAATTAACTTAATCATTAACTAAAGATGTGTAACAAAAATGTAAAAATTGACTCTTCTTTTTAATATAAATACAATTCAAGTAGAAACGTAGCAGGGTAAAATTTGGGGTGCAACACCAACGTCCCAAGTTTCGTTGATATCAACGTCATAAGGATCTTTCTGATTGGAAATCCCATTCCCACTTTGCTTGGTGACACGTATTTCTCCATTCATCATAGGAATCGTCAAGGAGATGGAATTATCGTGTGTTGTGTACCTCTGTTATTCAAATGGATTGTCTCACACTTGCCTAAGTCTCCCATCTTCCGAAAAAACAAAAACGGTTGGCATTGGTCTCGAAGACTCATGTCTCTTACTAACGACAATATCCATTGGTACACCTTGGTCAACAATGAGATGAAAATCATTGAAAGCTGTGGAGAGTTTGCCAACGTACCTCTCATTGGTACGAAAGGAGGAATTAACTACAACCCATTTTTGGCAAGACGTCAACTTGGGTACTTAAACTCCAGTAAACCCCTTGGTTTTATAGTAGAAAATTACTTTTATCATGGAGGGGAAGATTCCCAAGGTTTGAAAGCCAGAATGATAAGAGCTTGGCATCACATTCAAAGGAAAGAAAAAGGTGATGCAAGGAATTGTGTAGCCATGGAAATCTACACTTCTTGGGTAAAGAAAAGAGTGAAGGAATTCTGAATGCCTTATGCTTATGAAGAACCCATGTTCCCAATGGTATCTTAATTGACCACCATTTCCATTGAGACTATGGGAGAATACCAAGAAGCTTTGGCTAAGATGAGGCTAAAGAAAGAAGCATTGGAAGACAAGTTTCTTAAGACTGACCTTGAGAATGTAAAGCTTAAGAAGCAGGTCAAAGATCATGAAAAAACGCTCTACTTTCAAGATGGATGGCGCATGGAGAAAGATGAGAAGATTCTTCGAAAGGATGACGCAATCAAGAAATACATTAAATAAAGGAAAAGAAAGCTTGAAGAAATGACAATTAGCAATCCTGCTCCAAACGATTGGAAAAAAGTAATTAACAAGCTAAAAGCTGAGAAAGCTGAGATGAAAGCTTACTATGGGAAAGAATCCTGAAGTTAAAGCTGCATCACGCATTTGGTTCTTCATCAGACGAAGACGCTTAATTAGTTTAGCTTTATCTTTATCATTTATTTTATCATTGTAAGAGCTATGCTGCAAAAAACTTGTTGTAATATTCTTTCAAATATTAATAAAATAAGAGTTTTCCATCCAAATGTCTGCTAGAAATTTCTCTTTTAGCGTAAATTCTTTGGAAATTCTTTTCTCTTTGCATCCATAATCATGCATCATACTTTGCATCTCGAGTTTGTTATTTAGAGTCTTATCTTTTGGAATTTTCCAGAGATTGTCAAGCTGCCGCGTCTTAGAGTTTCTCAACTACGTTCACAGTCAGCTCGCAGATACAATACTCGTGCAAACAGAAGAAAAGCAATGGAAGATATTGAACAAGAGAATATTGAGCTTCGTGGTACAGTAACCACACTTCAAGAAGAGGTGGAAAGAGTCACTTCTTTGGTAAGCTCGTTGGTAGCTGCGCAGAATCAACAATCAACATCTAATAGTCAAAATCAAGCGACGATTTTAGAGATCACTACCACTCCAGTTTTTACTATTGCAGTCAGTAATCCTCTTTTCAGTATGCCAGAAGGTTATCCATGGGGCATGCCTTTCAATTTCGGCATTGGATTTCGTCAAAATACTTCTGAGGTACCGGCAACCACAACTGAGGTTCCTACTTTGCAGAATTTAGCATTTATTCCACAGCACGGAGTAACCATTCCTCAAGTCACTATGTCGGTTTCTCAACCGATTATGACAAATTCAGCTTCTGTGGTTCACGTTATTGCGAACAAAGAAGTCTATCATAACCTAGGCAGCAACACGAATCCTCGTGGCTAAATGGAAGACCTCCAGGAACAGTTCCATAAGATGCAGCTAGAGATCAAAATAATCCGCAGAAAGGATTTGTTTGGAAAGAATGCCCACGATCTGTGTCTGGTTCCTCGAGTAAGGATACCCGCTAAGTTCAAAGTCCCCGACTTTGAAAAATACAGAGGAAACTCTTGCCCGCAAAGTCATCTTACGATGTACGCTAGGAAGATGTCTACATATAACGATAATCATCAACTGCTCATTCACTATTTCCAAGACAGTCTTACTGGCGCCGCTCTAAAGTGGTACATGAGATTGGATAGTGCGAACGTTTGAACGTTCAATGACCTAGGCGAAGCTTTTGTCCACCAGTACAAATTCAACCTAGACATGGCTCCAGATCGAGATCAACTCTGTTCAATGTCTCAAAAGGAAAAGGAGACTTTCAAAGAATACGCCCAACGTTGGATGGAAATTGCTGCCCAAGTTAATCCATCGTTAGAAGAAAAATAAGTGACCAAGATCTTCTTGAATACTCTTGGACCTTTCTACTACGAACGCATAATCGCCAGCGCTCCAGAGGATTTTATCGAAATGGTAAGCATGGGGATGCGGCTAGAAGAAGGAGTCCAAGCAGGACGCTTAACTAAAGAAGTGGGATCTTCAAGCGGAACCAAGAGAATTGGAACTGGTTTCCTAAAGAAGAAAGAACATGACGTTGGAATGGTATCCCGAGGGAAACCCAGGAAAAATCTCAATCACCGACAATAGGTAGCCACAGTCGCACCAGTGGTTAGTACAAATTCAAACATGGGAATTAACCCACAATTCCAGCAAAATCAGCAGCCTCGACAACAGGCTCAACAATTCAACAACAATCAGAATCGTACTCCTAGAATCTCGCAGTTTTTGTCTAATTCCGATGTCTTACACGGAATTATATCCTGCCTTGATAGAAAGAAATCTTGTTCAAACAAGATTACCACCTCCAGTACCTGATAAGTTACCTTGGTGGTACAAAACAAATGTGTCTTGACCTTTTCATCAAGGGGCACCAAGTCACGATCTCGAACACTGTATAGCATTGAAAGCCGAAGTTAAAAGATTAGTTAGGGCTAATCTTCTTTATTTCAGGAATACAAATCCGAATGTGCAAGTGAATCCACTTCCTAATCATGGAGGACATGCTGTGAATTTGATAGCCAGCAATTCAGATTGATACCAACTCACAGATGTAAATTTGATAAGAGAAAGCTTGGTACATCTACACACTACATCCAACACAATGGGTGTTTTTTTCTAAACATGAATATAATGCTTGTAGAATCTGTTTTACAGATTCTAGAGGATGTCCAGCTGTAAAAGCACACCTTCAGTGGTTAATTAACATCGGTGACATTCAAATTTTCAGAAACAGGAACGATTATGATGTAAATATGGTAGGGTATTATCCGCATGAGCTTTTAGTCTCAGATATCAACTCGGAAATTCCCGAAGTACATGTCATTATCCCTCACTTCAATATGCCCGAGCGCGTAGAAGTTGAATACAACAGTCCAAGGGTTCCTGACTCTCCTTTGATCATCTGTCTACCTGGACCTATTCCTTATGACTCTGACAAAGCAGTTCCCTATCAGTACAACACAACTATGATGGGAAATGGGAAGGAAATACCCATACCTACTCTTTCAGCCGTAGTTAACATCGCTGAAGTAGGACGAGTAACTCGGAGTGGGCGTGTGCATACCCCGTTGCCACCAAAGCAACCTATTGCTCCCACAGTTAGACAAAATCTTGTTGATGTACCTATTGAGAATCCTATGGGAATTCCCGTTGGTAATCCAGACGTAAACATTGGTCCGCCTGATGGAATCAATATCAATTCAGACATTGACGAAATTTTAAAGCTGATCAAAAAGAGTGAGTACAAAGTTGTGGATCAACTGATGCAGACTCCCTCCAAAATCTCCATACTCTCTTTGCTTTTGAATTCTGAAGCCCACCGAGAGGCCTTGATGAAAGTGTTGGATCACGCCTACGTAGATCATGACGTGACTACCGATCAATTTGGTGGAATTGTAGGCAACATAACAACTTGCAACAACTTGAGCTTCAGTGATGAAGAACTCCCACAGGAGGGAAGAGATCACAATTTTGCTCTACATATCTCTATGAATTTCCAATCAGATTCTCTGTCTAACGTACTAGTGGACACTGGCTTATCCTTAAATGTAATGCCAAAAACGACTCTTTCTCATTTATCTTACACAGTAACACCAATGAAATTCAATGGTGTAGTAGTCAAAGCCTTCGATGGATCAAGAAAATCCGTTATTGGAGAAGTTGACCTTCCGATGACGATTGGTCCACATACTTTTCAAATTACCTTCCAGGTCATGGACGTGCCAGCTGCTTACAGTTGTTTGTTAGGGAGACCTTGAATACATGAAGCATGAGAAGTAACATCCACGCTCCACCAGAAATTTGAAATTTACGACAAATGGAAAACTAGTAACCATTATTGGTGAACAAGCTTTATTGGTAAGCCATTTGTCCACTTTTTATTTCATCACTGCTGACGATGTTGAAGGGACACAGTTCCAAGGACTTTCGTTAGAAGATGAATCTACAAAGAAAAATAGATCATCTATCTCCTCCTACAAAGAAGCGGCGCAGATAGTGTAGAACGGTACTGCCGCCGGTTGGGGACAAGTGATAAATCCTATCAACAACGAAACCAAAACAGGACTCGGATTTGCTCCAGTACTCTCAAAAGCCAATGAAAGGGATGAAACTCTTCTTCCGATCAAAGAAGTATTCCACAACGGAGGTTTCCTAAACCCTATTCCTCAAGAGGTCAATGTCCTTGTTGATGAAGGAAATGAAGACAATCTCCCTAGATCCGAAGAATAGAAAACTTATCTTAATAACTTTGGATACATGTCTCAGGAAGAACCGTATACACCGTTCTATCCTCCTTCAAACAAATTTGAATGCTTGTTCATGCAAAATGATGAAGAAGAAATTCCACCTATCCCACCTGAGATTTGGGATACCTTGGGAGAACCAAGCGGAAAATATGACTTTATGGTGAGATATACTGCTCCTGAGAGTTCAAGAATTAGAATCGAAGACATCCAACCAACTGAATGGGATAATCCTACTGAATATCTCAGTCAACCAGAAGAGGCATACATGCCTTCTCAATCTCATCATCAATCTGAGATCACAAATGAAAATCTTTGCTTCGATACGCCTGCCGAGGTTGTTGAACCAGATTTTGATTATCCCTAGATTCACGCAATTTTTGGAGAGGATCGAGAAGATAATTCTGGAAATGATTTGGAAAGTGTCTCTGATAATGAGTCTCTTCACCTAGAGGATTGGGAAGTACATCCTGAGAATCCAGAATACATGCCACTTGAAAATGCATATACTGCATTCTATACTCCTCGACCTGTCAATCAAGCAGAAGAAGATCGCCTCAGCGGTACAAAAGGAAAGGTCAACCGACCAGAGTCTTCAAAACCTGTTCGACCAACGATCAATGTCAACACAGAAAATGATTCAAAGGGAAAACTACCAGAATACATAATCTTCCAAGGTGTTCATCACTATTGGAAAGCCGTTGAGGTTCAGACTGTTGTTCATCGTCCTAAGTAGTTTATCTCTCTTTTGTTTTGAACTCTCTCCCCCGCCCAAGGCAGAGAGATGTTTTATAGGGTTAGATTTTAAATAATTTTCTCTTTGTCTTGCCCAAGACAAATGAGTTTGTATTTAGGGCTCTGTTTTATATGTGAATCATAAATAAAGCGTTTTTTTATTCCCACATTTTGTGTTTGTTTTGTCATTTTTTACCCTTTCTAGAAATGGTAATCCTAAAAAAACCCAATAAAAACAAACATCTTCCAAACAATAATTTGCATACACTTTTGCATTAACTTTTTCTATTAAAAAAATCAAACATAAATCGAACATGCACATTAACAATGAACAAATCCATTGAATGCAATAACTCTACGACCTCACTCGACTTTGAATTCCCTGTGTTCGACGCCGAAGAAGAGGATGAAGAAGAGATGCCGGATGAGATTTCCCGACTACTTAAGCACGAGGAAAGAATCATTCAGCCTCACAAAGAGCCTTTGGAAACAATCAACTTAGGTTTTGAGGAAAACATAAAAGAAGTGAGCATCAGAGCTTTACTCGACAACGATGTCAAGAGCAGACTGATAGATCTGATCAAAGAATATGTCGATGTGTTTGCTTGGTCCTACCGGAACATGCCAGGGTTAGATACCAACATCGTAGAGCATCACTTGCCATTAAAACCGGAATGTCCGCCAGTTAAACAAAGACTGAGAAGGATTCACCCAGATATGGCCGACAAAATCAAAAAGGAGGTTCAAAAGCAACCCGACGCAGGTTTCCTCGTCACCTCCGAATATCCTCAATGGTTAGCCAATATAATTCCTGTCCCAAAGAAAGATGGAAAGGTCAGAATGTGTGTTAACTACCGGGACTTGAACAAAGCTAGTCCAAAGGACGATTTCCCACTACCGCATATCGACATGCTGGTGGATAGCACTGCTAAGTTCAACGTCTTTTCCTTCATGGATGGTTTCTCTGGTTATAATCAGATCAGAATGGCTCCCAAAGACATGGAGAAGACATCTTTTATCACGCCATGGGGCACATTTTTCTACAAAGTAATGTCGTTTGGATTAAAGAATGCAGGCGCAACTTACAAAAGGGCAATGACCACTCTCTTTCATGACATGATGCACAATGAGATCGAAGTCTACGTGGACGACATGATAGCAAAGTCTGAAATTGGAGAAAAACATATAGAATATCTCTTGAAGTTGTTTCAACGACTAAGGAAATATCAGCTTCATATGAATCCTAACAAATGCACCGTTGGGGTGAGATCTGGAAAACTCCTAGGTTTCATGTCAATCAAAGAGGTATTGAAGTTGACCCTGACAAAGTCAAGGCTATTCAAGAAATGTCTATGCCACATACAGAAACGCAAGTAAGAGGATTTCTTAGATGATTGAATTACATTTCCAGGTTTATCTCTCAAATGATTGCTACTTATGGACCAATATTCAAGCTTCTCCACAAAAATCAAGAGGTTGTGTGGACAGAAGATTGCCAAAGTGCGTTTGACAGTATCAAGGAATACCTGTCAGAGCCTCCAATATTGATTCCTTCAATCTAAGGAAGACCATTAATCATGTACCTTATCGTGTTAGAAGATTCCATGGGCTGCGTGCCAGGACAGCAAGATGAAACCGGTAAGAAAGAGTATGCCTTCTACTACTTAAGTAAAAAGTTCACAGATTGTGAAACTCGTTACTCCATGCTCGAAAAAACATGTTGTGCTTTGGTGTGGGATTCGAAACGTCTCCTCCAGTACATGATCAACCACACGACTTGGTTAATCTCCAAAATGGATCCAATCAAGTACGTCTTTGAAAAGCCTGCCTTAACAAGGAGAATCGCTCGATGGTAGATGCTATTATCTGAATATGACATCAAGTACCGCCCCCAAAAAACGGTCAAAGGAAGCATTCTCGCCGATCACTTGGCCTATCAACCGATCAACGGATACCAATCTCCCAAGTTTGACTTCCCTGACGAGGATGTTATGTACTTAAAGATGAAAGATTGTGACGAACCATTACCTGAAGAAGGTCCTGATCCAGAATCTAGATGGGGCTTAATTTTTGATGGAGCAGTTAACGTTTTTGGCAATGGAATTGGGGCAGTCATCATTACTCCCCCGAGGGTTCTCATATCCCGTTTTCCGCCAGATTGCTATTTGATTGCACCAACAACATCGCAGAATACGAAGCTTGTATCATGGGTATCGAAGAAGCCATCGACTTAAGGATCAAGATTCTTGACATATATGGAGATTCAGCCCTTGTGATCAATCAAACCAAAGACAAGTATGAAACTCGTCATCTTGGTTTGATTCCCTACCGAGATTATGCAAGACATTTATTGACTTTCTTCAACAAAGTTGAATTGCATCATATTCCTCGAGATCAGAATCGAATGGCAGACGCCTTGGCCACTCTATCTTCCATGTTCAAAGTCAACCATTGGAACGATATGCCTAAGATCTGCATCAGACGCCTTGAAAGAGCTACATATGTGTTTTCAACTGAAGTAGTCATCGATGATAAACCGTGGTTCCACGACATCAAACGCTTCCTTCAAAATCAGGAGTACCCACTAAGGAGGCTTTCTGGAAATTTCTTCTTGAACGGAGATGTGCTATACAAAAGAAACTTCAACATGGTTGTTGCACCCCAAATTTTACCCTGCTATTTTTCTACTCGCATTATATTTAAATTAAAAAAAAACAGTCATTCACACATTGCATTTGCATCATTTCGTCGTATTTAAATTGACCAAAAATCAGTTTAAATCGATGTTTGCATTGTTTTTAATTACAAAATACATGTTATCTTACTTCATGCATTTTTACCTCTCTGTCTGTTTATTGCATTGATTTTAAATTATTTATATGTCGATGATATCGATATCTCGATTTTATAAACAGACTGTTAAAAGCAATTCAATCACGAAAAATTAGCGGGGAAAATATTTCAAGTTTTCATCTTTTATTCACTGCTTTATGAATCTACGTGTTGTGTAGATCATGAAAATGTGCTCTCCCTAATTTTTCGATACATTTTTGAGTCTCGTTTTTAACCGTAAACGTTTTAAAATCGGGTATTCTTTATTATCATTTTATTTCAATTTTTAACCATTTCAATAATTTTCCTTTAATTTACAAGACTCGTAGTTTATTTTAATGTAATTATTTTATTTTTCGGATAATTTATTGTCCGAACTTTTACCGTTTTTGACAATTTTAGGTGTCTAATTTATATCTCAAAAAAAATCAAACAAAAATACCTTTTGGGCTTATTATTTTTAAGTGACCCAATTTTGTGGCCCATTTAATCATGAAGGGCATTTTAGGCATTTTAAAAAAAATTGTTTAACCTAATGTTGTAGTATATATATGTATGTTATAATTGAGACAAGGAGAGGCCAATTGACAACACAAAAACAACAACAGAAAAAGAGGCGGAGTGGTTTTGTTTAGATCAAAAAATAAACTATTGTTTTTTCCATCAATACTCCCTTCACTCAATCACAGAACAACACCTCCATCCATTCCTCTCTCTGTCAGTCCACGCTCAACACAACTCCCTTCATCTCCACGTCGTTGTCCTCATTGTTGCCGCTACACCCTCCGTCTCGCCTTCTGTTGACCGAAACCCCTTTACCTCCTCCATTCTCCCTCTCACCGTATCGCTCCCTGTTCCTTCTTCCATCATCACCGTCTCATCATTCTCGCTGTAACCCTCTCCGTTTCTCACCTTCTACTCAACAACAGCAACCTCCGCCGTCTCATAATCTCTCCTCCAACAGTCAGCCCTCAAACACTCACCATCGTCCAACACCACCAAACCCCTCTGTTTCTCACCACCGCGTCTCTTCTCTCCGGCCATCGTCCTCCTTCACTAACCCCCTTCTGCATAATTTCCTTCTCCCGCCGCTGTTTTTCACAGCAATCTCAAGCCCACCGTGTCACCTTGCTCTCCAGTCACCATCACCTCCATCCATCTGTTGTGTTCTTCCACCTTCAGAACCACCGTGTTGTTCTGTCTCCGTCCAGCAATCAACTTCACTTCAGAACTCATAACCAGTTTCAACAGTTTCATTCGGATTATCTATGATGAGGTATTGTTCGATTTTGCCATACTGTTTGAGCTTCCTGCTTCGATAACTTTGTTTCACCTAGCCTTGGATTTTATGTTGAATTTTCATTATGCTGTTTTTCTCGGATATGCTCATTTAAACTATTATGTTGTGATCTTGGGACTTAATGTTCAGATTTTGTTAGTGATAATTATCTATTAAGGGTTCTTGGAGAATAATTTTGATTGTATTTTGTATTGTAAATGACATGCTGTCAGTGTTGAGATGCCGAGGTAAATTCGTGTTGTGTGTTCCATTTTCATTGATGTTTTTTTTTTTTTGTAAAAAAATCCTTGCAAGTTTCTTAATTGTAAAATGTGATGACTTTGTTTGTAACAGCATGCTAATTGTGATAGTTGTTTTGTCAATGTGAGTTCAGATCATTTGGATTTGTCTTGTTGTTTTGTGATTGGTTTTGAAACGCCATTGTTAGTGTTTAAATTGAATCAAATTTGTTTGGGTTGGTATTATGTTGGATTTGCGTATCTGTGTCGGTGTTCGATTGAATTGTGTTGTGAAAATTCTGGCTTGGATTGTAATGTTATGCTATCAGTTTGGATAGTTAATCAAGGCTGCCCATAATATGCTTTGGTTGGTAACATTACTAAAATCAGATTTGGATTTTAAAGTTTTACTTTATGCGGAGCGTATCCTTGTTTAATTTTATTTGAATTCGACATTCATATAGTTTCGATGAGAGTTCAACATTGACACGTTTTATTTGTGTAATATGTGAACGAGAAACTATCGGTGCCGACGCCATGCATTTGCATTGTCCACGTTTTAATTTCCATTAGAATTGCGAGTGAAGCAATATTAGTTTGGTTTCGATGAAGGCTAAATGATGATGCCGTGTTGATTCGCGTGTAAATCTAGTCGAGAAACATTTTGAAACACCGTGTGTTTAGTTATTCTCTTTTTAATTTCGAGTAGAGATTATGGTTGAACGATATTTAGAAGTGGTTTCGATGATGGCTTGATATTGATGTCGCGTTTATCCGCGTACGATTTAGCCGAGAAAACATGTTAGAACACCATATTTTGTGTTATTATTTTAATTTTTGATTGAAGGTTGTAGTTGTTTGATATTCGAATTTAGCTTCGATGACGGTTTAACGGTAATACCGCGTTATTTCGCGTGTACATCTAACCGAGGAACTTTGAGGGCAATATATCATTTATCTTGAGCGAATTTGTGTAGAAAGTCATTTTATTTAAAGAATAAGTGATAACATAGTGGCTGCCCGGTGTTGTCTTGTTTAATACTAACTTGCGTTATAATTAATTCTCCATGTTTCGATTTTATTATAATTTGAACTTTCTTTGATTTTAGTTCATTTGTGTATTGAAATATTCGAATGACCATTTGTTTAATTCTCCATCTCATTCATGTACATAATACTAACTTTGTCCGGTTCTATTACTAACCATATTCTAATTTATATTCGCAATTCTATTTCTTTATTTTTATTCCACACTATGCTACTAATGCATTCTGTTACTTGTGAAGATATCCGAGGATGGTTCAAGCATACATTCTTACATTGTTGCATCTACACATTCATTTTTTTATATATGCTGTTATTTATATTTATGTTACTCTTTAATATTTAGTAATATATATGTATAATACTTAGTACTTTTATCTTTATATTTGATACTGTAAATATAATTATACTTATTATTATTTTTATTCTTACATTTAGTATTGTAAATATAAATATTATATTTTTATGCTTAGTATTGTAAATATATTATATACATACTATTATTATTATAGTTTATCTATTAATTGTAAATAAGCTCGAATCTAATTATATTAATCTTCTTTGTGCGGCAATTTCATATTTTTAATTCAATTTAATTTTTGAATATGTATGAACACAAGTATAGTATTTAATTTCTTAGATTTAATTTTTATAATCTGTTCTAATATAATAAAATACAATAATCTGCGTTTAAGCTTCTTCGCATTTAACTTTTGTTATTATTCTGTTAAGATACAATTACTTTACCGTTTCTCTTTAATTTATATTTATCCCCATTTGAAAAATTGTATCCCAATCCCCTTGATGCGTTGTAAATAATTTTACCGCTTTCTATTTTTATTTTACCGTTTAATCCCCATTTACATTTGATGTATCCCTCTCCCAAGAACAAATCTTGTAATAATTATCTAGTGCACATTTATTTTATTTTTCACTTACACAAAAACCAAAAAAATCATTTTTTAAACTAATAACTGTGAATCATTTTAAACCTGTAAGTCGACAAAGCTAAGAAGCATCGCGGTGACTACACATACACACATGTACGCTTGATCCTGGGCCTTCTTACAGTGAGCCTATTTCGATTAATTGTTCCAATTAGTCGTTATAGTAGACTAGCCCACTTTGCTAGTACACATGTAATTTAATTGTTTTATACTTAGGTTGGCCACCTTGTATGGGCTTTGTCGATTTTATTTTCTATTTACAATTATTTGTTTCTCCTCCATCTCCTGCACATTGATCATAACCTATTCTTTCTCCATTCACCAAATAAATTAAAACACTTTCAATAAAACTCGATCCAACGTCGAGTCTTCTTCTCAAACCTCGATCCAACGTCGAGTTGTTTTCAAAATGTTTTTCATAAAGAACACTTAGATAAGATTTGTTTCAATTGTTAGATGTTAGCCTAACGATTAAAACGAATCGAAGTTTCTAGTTTATTAGATGATAGCCTAATAAATTATGAAACTTCAATCCATGTTCTAAAATAAAAATATAGTGTTATGGTATTTAATTAAATTGTTGGATGATAGCCCGACGATTTAATTAAATTTAAAGTATTTGGGCCATTAGATGATAGCCTAATGACTTAAATACTTTTATTCCATACATTTAATAAACGTGAACTTTGTTTCACCTCACCCTTTTCTTAATAAAGATTTTGGATGAGAGATGATTGGTCGAGCTCACTCACCAATTTCGAGTATTCGAATCGTTAGATGATAGCCTAATGTTTCGATACTTGTCATCCCCAACTTAAAATCAATTCCAACACATTCAATATCTTTTGTGCGCTCTAAGCACCTTTTACCTTTAAACCCTTTTCAATATTAGACATGATTCATTTATAAATGAGATGTTTCTTCCTCTATTCCCAAGGTTTTCGACTTCTCCACTTGAGTACTAGAGGTGTTCTCAAACCCTCCCTCATGTTGGTGCGTAGTCCTTTATTCTTTATCACACCTTGTGGACGTTAGACGAGTCTTCTCCTTTAAAAATGACGACTTGTCTTTTCATTTAAAATCAATCAACAAACAAACATTTTCTAGAAGAACTACGGAGTTTTGACTTTCCCATTGCACGAGGGAATACGTAGGCACGCGGTTTCAAAACCGTGTCAAACTCAAAATAATAAAAACATTTCTTCTCCCTTTCTTTCTCATTTTTAAACTTAGAAGATTGTAAAATTTCACAAAAAACACACAAACACACTTTGAACTAAATGGGTACCATCGAGTACGATGGATGTAAGGGGTGCTAATACCTTCCCCTTGCATAACCAACTCCCGAACCTATATCTCTTAATTTTGTAGACCGTCTTATCCTTTTCTTTCATGGGTTTTATCTATATTTTCCCGTTCTTCTTTTAGAACAAATAAAATTAGGTGGCGATTTCACTATTTTTTTGAAGTTAAATGATTTTTTGAGAATCGAGTTGCTTCAATGGTCTTGCTCAGATGCTTGGATAGACACGAAGCAGATATGTTAATTCACGAAGTGCATGAAAGGTCCTTTGGAACCCATTCAAATGGGCATGCAATGTCCAGAAAAATCTTAAGAGCAGGTTACTATTGGATAACAATGGAATCCGATTGATGTAAACACGTTAAGAGATGTCACAAGTGCCAGATCTATGCAGATAAGATCCATGTGCCACCGATTCTACTTAACATTCTCTCCTCTCCGTGGCCTTTCTCCATGTGGGGTATTGACATGATTGGGATGATTGAACCAAAAGCGTCAAACGGTCATCGCTTCATTTTAGTGGCTATTAATTACTTCACCAAATGGGTCGAAGCAGCATCTTACGCCAACATTACAAGACAAGTGGTTGTGAGGTTCATCAAGAACAACCTCATTTGCCGATATGGAGTTCCAAGTAAGATCATTACAAACAATGGGTCGAACTTGAACAACAAAATAATGAAAGAACTGTGTGAGGAATACAAGATGGAGCATCATAACTCATCTCCTTACCGACCAAAGATGAACGGCGTCGTGGAAGCCGCCAACAAGAACATCAAAAAAATCGTCCAAAAGATGGTCATCACTTACAAAGATTGGCATAAAATGCTGCCATTTGCTTTACATGGGTATCGTACTTCAGTACGTACTTCAACAGGGGCAACCCCTTTTTCTTTAGGATACGGCATGGAAGCAATGCTCCCCGTAAAAGTTGAAATTCCATCAATGAGAGTTCTCATGGAAGCTAAGTTATCTGAGGCTGAATGGTGTCAAAGCAGATACGATCAGTTGAACTTAATCGAAGAAAAGCGTCTGACCGCTCTGTGTCATGGGCAATTATATCAAAGAATGATGAAGAAAGCCTTCAACATAAAGGTTCGACCTCGTGAATTCCAAGAAGGCGACCTCGTGCTTAAAAAGATTTTGTCTTTTCGACCAGATTCTAGGGGCAAATGGACTCCTAATTACGAAGGCCCATACATCGTCAAAAGAAGCTTTTCTGGCGGTGCTATGACTCTCACGACCATGGATGGTGATGAACTTCCCGCATCCTGTAAATGTCGATGCAGTCAAGAAATACTTTGTCTAAAAGACAAAAGAACAGCTCGGTAAGTCGAAAACCCGAAAAGGGCGGCTTAGGCAAAAATGAGCGTCTCGGTGGACTGAAAACCTGAAAAGGCGGTCCAGGCAAAAATTAGAGACAATAAACAGAAATTTATCCTGGTAGATTGAAAACCTGAAAAGGAAATCTAGGCAATAATTAAGGATCAAAATGACAAAGTAACTGCATTAGACCTCTGAAAATTTTTCCTTTGAATTGTGAACACGGAAACAATTTCAACAGTTTTCTCCATGAGTGTTTCGACCTCTGAAAAGTAACGAACTGCTGAGAAGTTTTCTTTTCCTCGAAAGAGATCATCAAAGCACGGTATTCCTATCCGAAAAAGAATCCCCAACAAGGTTTCCAATAAAATGCCTTTTCCAGAAAAGTTTAAAGCATGCAACTCAGATTCATCATCAGTAACGTCTACACCATTGTTGTAGATTATGCTGAGTATTTGTTTGAACTGTGACGTAGTCCTTTTCCCAAATACTTTTTGTTGTCTTGTCAAGTATCGTCAGCATGCATATGACATTCATCATTTATACATAATTGCATCATTAATGCATTCTTGCATTTCTCAATGTTTGCTTCAATATCACTTGTTTAGGTTGCATTTATTCCAAAAAAACAAGTGTGGGTGTGCCATCTCTCCAGTAGATTATCCCCAAGTAGAAAAAAATACATTTTTTCCCGTCCCCCAATCGAGATTATTCCTCATTGGGTACAAAGTCTTAATTGACCGTTTCTTTCCAATTCATTCCTGGATAGAACCTCGTCTCTAACCAATTCAGGTCTAGATTTCACAAAAAAAATCTACCTGCAAACAATAAGCAATACCCTCGTCATCCGAGCCGCTTATTTCCTTTTCGTCTTGAAACTTATCATAAAACGATTGTTCTTCTTAACAAGTCCAATCGTGAAAGTTCAAGAAATCCCCGCAGTTGTCTTTCTGTCTGAAGAAAAACCTGTATCTTTACAATCAAAATGCTCACATCTTCTAAAAAAAAAAGAAGAAGATCCCCAACAAGGTTGTAACTGTGAAAATAGAAACTCACTTAAGATCTGTTTCCATCATTGTCTGTTATTCACAAGGCTGAATACTCAGTAAAATTCTCAAGAATTACCTTGTTATAGTTATCACTTTATTGATAATCGGTAATATCTTCAGAACTCATTACCATAAACTATCACTGGTCTGATAGTAGATAATGTCATCATTAATTACCTTGAACATTGTCACAAGGCTGACAGAAGGTAGTCTCCTCGTTACCCAAAGCGAAATAGATATTCACTTGCTTTGAGAATCTATTTTCCCAGTGAAACATATGCTTGTTTCCCAACAAATATGATTCTCCTTTCTTAGACAGATTGAGGCATCCTCACAATTTTTCCCTAGCATGTCATTCTTTGATGCCTCCTGGGTAAACTTTCTGCAATTATTTTGCATCATTCTCATTTTTTGGTATCTTACGTCCAAAATCTGCGTATTCTGATATTTAAGTCTCTTCACACCTATCGAGACGAAGATTTTCATCTTCATATCTCAGGTTAAAGAAACTTAAATAGGGGCATCTGTCATACCCCAATTTATGACCTAAGATACCACCTTATATCATTCACATATGCATCATTGCATAACTAATAGTTTCAGAACAGGATAGATCGTGCGTGTGCTCCTAGAGTCAAATTAGGGTTTTATCAAAATTTCATCTGTCAAGGTATGATCAATTAGGGTTTGAGTCTCCACTAACCTCAATTGATCTATCTTAATCAATCATCAACATTTGATCTTCAAATTCTCAACTTTTTCTCATGATCTACCTTGAATCGACCAATTAGGGTTTTGATCAAAGATAGTGAATCATTGACTTTCTGCCCAATGAATGACCTATTTGCTTGAAGATTGATCTTAACATCGTCAATGCAACATCTTGACCTAATTTCTTGGTTCAAAACATTACAAAATCCATGTTTCTTCATCAGACAAACTCTGAATCATCTAATGAAAATTCAACTGTTCAAAAAAGTCAAACTTTGACTTTTGGTCAACTTTTTCAAATCCAAATTTTTTCAATCATAAAATCATTTCAAATTATCCATCATGATCATAAAAAATCAACAAATGTGAAAAAGTCAACAAAAAGTCAAAGATTGAAATATTTCTAACACTTAGAAATTTTCAAATCTTAAAAAACATGGTTTTTTCCTTACTTTCATGGACATTTTTCACCTAGATCCATTTTGATTCAAGAAAAACTCAAAACATGAAAGTTGTATATCATGTTACAATATTTTCAAAATGTCCAAGGACTTTCAAAAATACTTTGTATAGATAGGGTTTTGATCTTGAAACATAGAGCTCCATGACCATGATTTTCGAAAATCATTCATAAAAAATTACAAGTCTTTTTGCAATTTTCCCTTCTAGAAGCCTTGTCACCAAATAAGATAGGATTTAAGGGGTAAAAATATGATGGCAGTGATTTGGAAAGGATAAAAACACTTGACTTTTTTTAACCAATGTAAAGAAAGATTCCATTTGCATTTAATGAAGAATATTCCTTTCTTACACCTACACTTCCAAGTTGCAAACTCTCCAAGTTTATCTTGCCTTGCCATTCAATTTCCTTGGCCTATAAATAGGAGTTATAACCAAAGGTGTCATTCAAACATCTTCTAAACATCATTTAGAAGTTGTTTGAAACTTCAAATCATCATAGAATAAGCCAAGAGTCAGTTTGCTCCAGAAAACTCCATTTGTGCAAGTTTTGAGCCAAAACTTCAAAACTCTCAATCCACTCGTGCTTGTTCTAATCTTTCACTTCAGACACACTCTATATAACATATAGAGACTATCCAAACACTTAAACTAGTTCTGGAACATCTCCACCATCAACTTCCATAGCCATACCAGAGGTATGCAACTCGACTTGGTCAGGGAGTTTCAATATCTTTCAGAGTAAGCTAGGGGTTGGAGCATACTCAGTGAGGTCTAAGGAAGCTTTTTCGATCATCACTTTGTACCTGGGAGTCCTCATACTCGATCTGGTTTTTCATATCAAGAGGTAAGTTTCCGAATTCTTGATATCTTCATACATGCATCTTTAGCTTAAATTTTGAAAAGGAAGATGTAGATATCATGTTGTTAAAGCTATATGGGTTCTCAATTTGAATTGAAATTAACTGTGTTCATGGAATCATTGATTCATTCAGTTAGAGTTTAATTTGGGATTCTCAAAATTCTTATTCACCTCTGATTGTTAGCTTTAATATTTTACATAGTTAGAATCGTGAGGAAATTCTGGATAATTTGGTATTTTTAATTTCTTAAATTGATGAAGAATCAAGAAAGTCCAAGTTTGAGCCATGGATGTTTGTTTTTGGTTCCATGAAGAAGATGAAGTGGGAAATCGAAAATTCAAAACTTGAATTATAATATATTTATTTGGATGTGATTAAGTGAACGGATGCATTACCGCCCCAGCAGTTTCCAGCTCGCTCTTAGTCCTTTGCCTCGCCTCAAGGCCCAGGGTTCGAATCCCCCTGGGACCTTTTTTTAATGAAAGGCTCATCCCTTCAAAAGAACTTCTGATGCTCACTCATTCAGAAGCACTTCTGACGCTCATTCCTTCAGAAGTACTTCTGACGCTCGTTCCTTCAGAAGTACTTCTGACGCTCATTCCTTCAGAAGCACTTCTAACACTGACCCCTTCAGAAGCATCAACCTTCTAACTCCTTCAGAAGCATCAAGCTTCTGACTCCTTCAGAAGCATCAAGCTTCTGACCTCCTTAAGAAGCATCAAGTTTCTGACCTCCTTCAGAAGCATCAAGCTTCTGACCTCCTTCAGAAGCATCAAGCTTATGACCTCCTTCAGAACTTCAGCTTCTGACTTCCTTCAAAACGTCAACTTCTGACCCTTTTTTTTCAAAATTTCATTTTTTACTTATTTTCAAATATTTTTCAAAACTCCTTCAAAATAAGGTGATTAAATGACAAGTCAAGCACATGGCTCAGTGGTAAAACTTTTCACTTCTAAGCCAAGAGTCCTGGGTTCAAACCTCCTTAGGACCAAAACTCTTTTTTATCACTAATTTTCTCAAGTTATTTTAAAGAAACTTCAACATTTTGAGATGATTTTTTGCACACTTGTCATTTAATATACCTATTTTATGATTACGTCAAAAAAATCCAAAAATACTTTCTTTTTTATTATATTTTTATTAGGTTAAAAATGAGACATTTTACGTATTTTTAGTACTTTTCAAAAATGTTTTCTTTCCAATTTTCAAACCTAATCTATTTCAAAACTTCTTGTGAATATCCTTCACTTTTCAAAATCATTTTCAAAACCTTTTCAAAAACCTTTCAATAAACTTACACACCTTTTTTCCATGATCAATTCGATTTGAAGATAAACCGAACCAGGTTTCTCCTTGAATTTCTTTCAAATTGATCATGGGCCTCCCTCACGGTGTAAGTCCCAACCCTCCTATGTACATATTTATTTCCTTGTACATATTCACCCTTTCATGTACATATTCATTTCGTTGTACACATTCAATCATCTTTGTAAATATTCAAGCATAAACAAACTTCATTCGTTTGTTTTCATCCGCTTGTTTATACACCGATTCCATTGGTATTAAGAGGAGCATTATTCCCGGTGAAACTGCTTTTAAACCAATGAGCCTCCCTTAAGGTGTAAGTCCTAACTCCTTTGCATATATTCCAGTTACACTTGCTTTAATTGCTTGTTTCATACACTTGTTTATATATTTCCTTCATAAACTCATGTGAATACACATCACACACTCGTTCATATAACTGTTCAGTTATAACATAACAACTAGTCTAAAAACTAAGTTCCTTTTAGCCTCCTCTTAGGCTTTGTATAAGACAACTCATCCGTTGAGTTTTACCTCCTCTTAGGCCTTGTATAAGACAACTCACCCGTTGAGTTTAGCCTCCGCTTAGGCTTCATATAAGACAACTCCCCTGCTGATTTAGTCTCCTCTTGGGCTTCGTTTAAAAGAACTCCCTCGTTGAGTTTAGCCTTCTCTTGGGCATCAAACAAGAAAGAGACCTGGAAATCTCTTAACAGCCTCCTATTGGGCTTCCAATACAAAGAATCACTCACGCTAGGATAGAACCCTAAGAGTATGATTTCCCGGTGAAATCACTCTTGAATCCTAAGAGGATGGTTTCCCGGTGAAACCACTCTTAAAGCCAAAGCCAGCCATACCCTATAGCTTCCTCTTGAGCTTCATACAAGGACCCTCGATGACCCTCGAAATGCCTCCTCTTGGGCTCACAATGCAAGGACCCTCGATGACCCTCGGAATGCCTCATCTTGAGCTTACAATACATGGACCCACGGGCTTCTAAAAAGCATCCCCCTAATCAATAATCAATTTCTCCTAGAGATTTAGACATTTATCATCTCTATGGAAGAAGTATCTCATCTATAACATCACATACAAATGAAACACTCTTTTCAAACACTCTTTTTCAAACAAAACATCTTTTAATCGTAAGTGGTAACGCTTGTACACTCGAGCAAAACACCAAAGCTTACAATTAAAGATTCAATCTTCTTTCAAACATCTTTCTTAACTCGTAAGTGGTAAGCTTGTACACTCAAGCAAAACACCTAATACTTACGATGAAAGATTTAATAAATCCACCCTTCAAAAATGTATGTGATGAAATAGATTCGATACATTTTTCGTTAAGATGACATTTGACTTTGTCTCTTAATAACACCCTTTTCTTCCACTAGCATAATTGGGAACTACGATTGCTTTAACTTTCTCAACATCCCTTTGAGAATACGTAGGCACAAGGTCTCATCCTTGGCGAGCATACTTCTTTCTCCCTCAAACCAAACAAACCATAGCTCCCTGAGATCCGAGCTACAGATGCTCTGATTCCCACTAGGGGATATGTATGTAGAAGATCCCAATGATCTTTGTGAGCACAATAATAACAAAACTTAGGACCCCGCCTAACCTACCTTTCTTAAAACCCAAAGGAGAAACTTTCCCAAGAATATAATAGCAAATTAAAACACACAAACATATAAAAAATATTCATATATATAAATAAGGCTATAGATAACTATATATATAGGGTGCCACATCTTTCCCTTTATATAACAAAACCCCTTACTCAGATCTCTCCCCAATGCATTGCGTCTAGTTCACGCTAGTCACACCACATATCTTTATTTATTTAGGGTATTGCAGCTTTCCCCTTTTCCATCTCATTTTTCTTGTTTTGGAAATAAAAAAGCTTGATGCTCGCGACATCTTTTAAAAAAAAATCAAAAGAGTAAATTGTTTTTGAGCCAGAGATTCGAATTCCGATTCGATTCCCTCGTTCGTTCCTTTTTACCGCAAACAGTAACCGCTGAGAGTAATCAACGGACGGACTTCAAACTAAGATAAAACTGCTACACACGATCTCGCCATTCGTTTAACGCTTTTCACCCACGATCCTTTGAAATAACTGTCCACGATCTTCAGACTTTGACTCTTTCCCGCTTCGTGATTTCAAAAGGATTAACTACTCCTGGCTTCGATATACTTTAGGAATAATAATATTCCCTAAGTCCCTTGGCCTATGTGTCATACCCCAAAATTTGCCCTCCATTTACTCAAAAGATTTCATACATCTATACTCAAGGGTTCCTCAAGAGTTGATCAGACAAACTCTCTCCTAGACAATCAACCCAAACTAGGGTTTGGTATCTCTCAGGCCAAGATGGGCTTCCAACATCTCCAATGGTCTTCATGCCTCCTCATATGCTTCAAAGATTCTCCATGCCAAGTTTCAAGCTTCACAGATCAAGTTTCCTCAGACAATTGCTCAGATGGTTGAAAATCAGTTGTATTGGACAAAAAGTCAACTACGGTCAACATACAGTCAAACTTCATAATTTTTTGGTCAACATCCTCATTTTGAAGTTACATTCATCATTTTATCAAGGATTGATCATGATTCATCAAGAAAACTCAAGATTTGCTCAAAAGTCAAACTTTCTAAATTAGGGTTTCTAGATGAAAAGTCAACTGAACTTTGACTGATCATAACTTCTTCATACTTTCTCAGAAATTTTTTCCACCACCTCTTGTTTTGAAGGAAATTCAATTCTCTACAACTTCATGTCTCACAAGAATGTCCAAAAAATGCTTCATTTGAGAGGTATAGCTGAAAACATTACAGGTCATTTTCAAAGTCAACAAAAAGTCAACTTTTTGTTTTGAAGATATATTGAGCATGGTAACTCCAATTGAGATGAGACCAAAGACATTGTTTAGAGGACTCTTAGAGATTTCCAAAAAGTCCAAGAACACTCAAAAATGTGGAAAATTGAGCAAGATGCACCATTCACAAGTTGGGCAATTTTGAAAGAATGCACAAAGAGAGATACTTCAAAAAATCAAATCTTTTGCAAATGGGCTTGGTTTTTCTTCATCTATTCCTCATACAATTAGGAATATCCAAGCCCAATGCCTTGAATTTTTGATTTATTTTTCTATTTAATTTTGAATTTATTCATTTAAATACAAATTAAATTTTAAAATAAATTATAAAATCAAAATTAATTGAAAGATTGATTTTATTCCTTCCTTGAGATTCAAGAAACTCACCAAAGTCCAGCAAATTTCGAAATTTGACAAAAAAGGCAAGATTTGATTGGAATTGAGCAAGTTTTGAAAATTTGATTTTCATGGAAATATCAAATTTGATTATCATTGATTATTGATCAAATCTTTCCAAAAACAATGCCAAATCCATCCAGCATATATACCTGATGCATACCAATCACAAGGGGACGAAAAAATTGCTCCAAGAACCCTAACCTAAAGTCAAAATTTCGTGCACTTGAAGCAACTGGCAGCCGTGGTTTTGGATCGTTTCAGCCGATTCCAAGCACTCATACACCTTCCTTGACATCTCCAGAATCGAATCAGACCTTTACTTTGCCAAAAAACATCAAGAATCAAGCAATCCGTGTTTGGTTTGTTCTTGAAAATCTCAAATTCGATTTCTCATATTCATGCATTATTAACTTGTTTTGATTGTTTGTTTGTGTTTAGAATCAAGTTTGCAAACTTTCTGGGCAAGCCAATCGAATTTCTATGGCTGGAATCGTGTTTCACCATGATTAGGGTTTATGTGACCGATTTAGGGTTTCACGAAATACATAAAATTGGACAACAAGACCTATACCAGTGAACTCGGAATGATGTTCTGAATCGAACCATGGCCTTGGAATTTATTTATATTATGTTTGCTTGATTTTTTGAATTAGCCAGGGACATAGCGTCGAACAATGGCCGACGCTAGCTTCAAATATTCAAAACGAAGAAGATGACGGATGGCGCGAAGGAGGAAGCAATGGGGAGATGACGCGTATAATCCACTCGTTCCGTTTCCAAACAGTTGACATGCCCAGCTCAGTTGGTCAGCGCGTTGGTTTTCAAGGTTTGAGGCTGGTGTCCCCAGTTCGATTCCCAGCCATGGCAGTGTATTTTTACAATTTTACAAACTTTTCATATTTTTCTTATTTTCTAATATTTTTGCATTATATTTTAATTTCTTTTCATATTTTATTTCTGCATTAAAAATTTACCAAAAAAATATTTTCTTTTTACATTCATATTCTAAAAATCTTTATTTAATTTAATAAATTAAAAAAACTACATTTTTGCATGCATATTTATTTTTATTTTTATTTTAGCATTTAAATCATTGTAAATTAGTTTTTAATTACCAAAATGCATTTAAAAAAATCCCAAAAAATTATTTTAGCTTATTTATCTTATTTCCAGCATGTATTAATTTTCCCATATTAAAATTTGCATTTTTCTAACATTTTTTCTCTTGTTCGATTCATATTGTATTTTCCGGTTTCTTGTTTGTTTCACAGGTTAATCCGATTCAGACGATTCTTCCGTTTTTATTTTATTTTTCAATAATGTAATTGCATATGGGTTGTAATAGTTTTAATTAGGATTTTATTTTCCGCATTCGAAATTATGTATCGACCCCAAAGCCATGTAATAGCGTAGGTTTTACTTTCCGCACCTTTACGTTTCCGCTTTTACATTCCGCATTTTACTTTCCGCACCCTTATCAATTGCTAGTAATTAGGCGTGTATGGCAAGATAATAATGAACATAGCCCACTAACTTCAAGATAACATATTCTGAAATCAACACACTTCTTCACACACGCACCCCTTAGGGTAATTCTTTCTCGTTGCCTTTGCGAATTCAAAATGGTCATGTCCCTCGAACGTAGAGGTATTCTAGCACCGTTGCCTTCCAAACAAATCATCATTGTCCCTTCGATACAAAGATCATAAGACCCACGATGTCGCCTCCGAATACATGATCTTGACCCTCGATTGTCGCCTACGAAAAAATGATGATAGTCCCTTCGAATGTGCTAGGATACTTCCTACAAGTTGCCTTCAATGACCATCCGATGTCCCTTCGAATGTCCCGCTTACATCCAACGAATGGAGCTACCTACTAACTAATGGTATGGTTAGCGCTATTCTAAAGGAACGATAGAAGTATGAAAAGACCAATTACGAGTGGGTAATAAGTCTCCTAGTTGCTCGCTCTATCAAATGCTTTTCACACCACACACTTTTTTCAAAGTTCAATTATTTTCAAAAAAAAAAAAACATTTCCGAACACTTTGTATACACTCCTACATGAGTCATTACAAAGTCAAAGCGAAATGACTTTTCTAAAACATCTTTGTCAAACACACATAAAGCAATTTTTTAAAGTTATCTAGAGCAACTAAGAGCCCGTAGAATAAACTGCGGATGGAAAGGGGTGCTAATACCTTCCCTTTCATAACCATTCTCCGAACTCGAATCTAACGAAGGTCTTTTTCTGTTACTTTTACCTTCCCTTAATTGGATAAAAATAAAAGTCGGTGGCGACTCTTGCTATCCGCACATTTGGATACAAAAATCCTACAAAGTCAGTTCACGGTGTTACAGAACTGGCGACTCTGCTGGGGACAGGCCCTAAAGAGAGAATTGCCTTAGGGATTTGTAGATAACTTTTATTGCTTTTTGTTTGACTTGAATGCTTTATCTTTAAGGGTTGCTTGGGTATTATATTTGTGGGGGATCCTACACCCGGATCCGGGTTTCCTTTTAGGTAAGTAGCATTAGATCATTGCGACCGCTAGACGTATAACTACGCGGTCAACATGATGGCTACGTTAGCGTGACACTTTGGTTGTCCCGATACTCTTCATTCCCAAGTTGAAGATAGTATTTGGCTTCGTGGTGTCATCAGCGCTAACTAAACTTTTAGAACCTTAATTGACCCATCTTGGCCATTAGAAAGTAGTGAGATGGCGGCTTTGGTGTGACCGAGGTTGGTTGATACTCGATGCTACGCTCATTGAGATCGACTTTTGGGACATTTTCGATCGACCACTTGGCGTCGTATTGAAATAAGCGCCTACGAGAAAGATCGTGATATGAGATTCCTAGAACCCGGTTACTATTATAGGACAGGATGAACCAACTCAAACTTTTGGTAGGGTAATCACCTATACCTCATGCAAGCCTTAAACCTAGGCTCATTGTGTGAATTGTTTGTGTGTGTTAAACATGACATCATGACATCATTCACATTGCATATCATTTCTAACTATTTCAAGGACCTAGGGATTTATCTTTGCTCTGTTTTGTAGGGATCATGGCTTCTAGAAAGACTATCCGAATCAACTTCATGGGTATCCCTTCTCAACTCAAAGAATTGGTTTCAGAAATTCCCGACCATGCTCAGTTCATCAAAAGACATGGTTATCTACTTGATTTGGTTATCTCCGGTTTTGAAGAAGATATGATGCATGTCATATTCCAGTTCTTTGATCCGAAACACCATTGCTTCACATTTCCCGATTATCAGTTGGTTCCTACCTTGGAAGAGTTCTCTAAGCTACTTGGGATACCTATTCTTGACCAAATGCCATTCACCGGTTTGGAAAAGGTTCCTAAGTTCGAAGACATCGCATCCGCCTTACACCTTAAGCGCTCAGACATTGAAGCCAATTGGGAAACTAGAAGTGGAGTTAAGGGTTTACTTTCCAAGTTCTTAATTAAGAAAGCCCGAGAATTCCTCAAAGTTATGAGTTTCCATGCATTTGAAAATATTGTGGGCTTGCTAATTTATGATTTGGTTCTATTTCCTAACTCGGATCAATTCATCGATATCAATGCCATCAAGTTGTTCCTTACCCGCAATCCTGTGCCTACCTTACTTGGAGACATCCTACATTCTCTCCGCACTCGTACTACTAAGAGACAAGGAACTCTCATGTGTTGTATACCGTTACTTTCAAGGTGGTTTATTTTGCACCTTCCTCCATCAGTTTTGAAGAACGAACAAAGGTTGAGATGGTCTCAAAGGTTGATGTCACTCTCTCATTCCGACATCCGTTGGAATCTTTTCTCTCAAAAGGACTTCACATTCATTGAGCGTTGTGGAGAATTCCCTAATGTACCACTACTTGGTATAAGGGGAGGTATTACTTACAACCCTTCTTTAGCTCTACGTCAGTTTGGTTTTGCTCGAAGAGATGGTCCACATGATATGCTTCTCCAAGATATTGTGTTCGATTACAATCACGATCTCGAAATTAAGAAGGTTCATACACGCTTGGGGCATGGTAAAGAAGGCGATACCAAGACTTTGGGGCACCGAACTCCATTCCTTGGGAACCTTACCTCAAATGGGTGAGAGCTCGAGCTCAAAACTCATGATGCCATTCACGCTGTTTACCATAATTATGGAACTGTTGCTATAGGTGGCGTACCTATCTTTCTCCATCGACATGCCTCTGATTTTGAAGACTTGAAGAGATCTGGATTCGACTTAAAGAAGAGAGGATACCTTTGAAGCTCGGTGTTACAAGCGAGAAGAAAGTGCTAGAGTTGACCAAGCTACTTCACGAGGAGCGAAACATCAACGCTTACATCGGCACCAAGAGGAAGCGCCCATGGGAGACTTAGAGCTTTAGGATGTTTATGTTTTCTTTTATTGCTTTGAACTATCTCTTGTACTTAAAAAGGAAAAGAATAATAAAGAGAGTACTAATAAATGTTTGTTCATTGCTTGTTTAACAAATTTAAATCTCTAAGGTCCTTGAAAACATTGCATTGCATTCGCATAAACATCGCATAGCATAGCATAACATTGCATCACAGGTACATTGGAGATTGGATTTCTCATTTGCTCGCTATTTGTTTTAGCGAAATGGCTCTTGAGCAGTGTCAAAGATCTCCAAGCTCGAATGCTCGGTTCAGATGTTCACCACTTGGTCCAAGGCCAAGAAGATCTGAAGAAGCTCATCAAGAAAGAAGAAGGTTGTTGGTCTCCTCAACATGGGCGAGGCCTACAAAGGTGGTCCTAAGGTGGTCGGCCGAATTGAGCTCTCGAAGGAAGTTTCAAGAAGGAAGGCGAGCAAAGTAACAAGGGTGAGGACGGCGGTCACCACGAGCTTGAAAGACTATGATAATGGCCAATACTCTAATGAAGATGACAAGTACAAGAAACTTGAAGATCGTCGAATCTTGTGGAAAACTGAAGATGTCAGGGCTGAATTTTGATGATCGAGTCTGTTCACGGTGTTGTGATTCCTCCCAAGTTCAAAGTTCCACTTTTGCTAAGTATGATGGCGTGTCCAAAAGCTGCATTTGAAGTCCTATGTTGAAAATCAATCCCTGATGAGAAAGTTGTGGATGCACTATTTCAAGAGAGTTTGTCAGAACCCGTTGGAATGGTACTATCACTAGAGAATGACCGTATCCGTACTTGGGTGATTTGGTGATGCTTTCTGAGACATATGAGTACAATGTTGAATTGACACCCTCGCATGCAACTACAAAGCATGTCTATGGGTCGTGACGAGAAGTTCAAAAGTATGCTCGAAATGGAGAGATTTAGCGGTGAGTTCAACCACCCTTGTCCAATAGGGAGTTGGTTGATATGTTTATGGGAACAGCGGGCCCATTCTTCAATCATCGATTGGAAATTCTTCATCCGGATTCACCGGCGATATTGATGACGCATTGAAGCGGTATCAAGTAGGAAGATTCGGTAGAGACATCTTCAAGCTGCGAAGAAATCTTTTGGTGGTAAGAAAGAAGCCAATCTGTGTATGGTCGGAAAAGCCAAGCCAAGACCGACCGTGCTCAATCGTGGGGCGGTTGTGATCTCGATCCTACATCGGCCAACCTCGGTGAGACAGCGCGTAGCGAGCAGCGCCCGAAGCAGTTCTGAAGATCAATATGCCATTGTCGCAAGCCTTGCAACACATGTTGAAAGCGGTGATTACCTTGAGGATCCTCCTCGAATGTCAACACTTCCTCTCAGATACAATCCTAATGCTAAGTGTGCTTACCATTCCAATAGCCGGGACATAGTCGATGATTGTTGGGCTCACGAACAAGATTCAAGATATGATTGAAGCTAAGCGAGTTGAGTTTGATCCTCTGTTGAGACTCGAATGTGATCAATGCGCCTATGCCTAACCATGACAAGAGTTCCAATCTTTGTTGGTGGCGATACTTATGCCTTCAACATAGATGACTTGACCATTCCTCGATGGTATTAAGAAGAATTTGTTGCAAGCGGTGTCAATCCGGGATGCCCGAGAATTGTCGTTGGTGCCCATCGCACACGATGGTTGTGCTTGGTTGAGAAGGCGTGTTCGATGCATGATGGATAACCGTGAGATACTATTTACGAAACCACCGCGGAAGGTGTGAAGAAATGTCTAAGTTGAAGATTGACAATCTGAATGAAACAACACCATCATGTGGGATACCTTGGGGCAGCCAAGTGGAAAGTATGATTACATGGTGAAGTACACGTCCACGATAGTTACAAGATTCCTATTGAAGATGTTAAGGCGACGGATGGGGTGACGATTTCCAGAAGACTATGCGATGTTAACACAATAAGGTTTCCTCTGCTGATCATGCCTAGAGTGGCACCTCTCATCATTACTTCTCCAAGACCGTTCCATATTCCTCGACAAAGTTATCCCTTGGAACTATGGGTGATGTTTACTATCATGGTGTCAAGCAAGATCCTCGACAATTGAAGATCTTCTTCTGAAGTTTCTATTCGACATTGACAACATCACGGATCGATGGGTGACGAGCCGGAAGGGTATTCTCTCTAGATATCTCTCCTCCAAAAGACGCGACTCCATTTCGCGTTCCGTCTACTCAACCAATATCGACTAGAGGAAAGAAGCATTGGCCCATCTGCTCAACGAAGTACCAAAGGAAGTTCTTGAAGACACCTCCAAACAAGAAATGGAGGAAGTGCGAAGATCATCAAGAAGAGTGATTACAATATTGTGGAGCAGTTAGGATGACTCGTCCAAGATTTCCATGCTCGCTTTGCTCTTGTGCTCAGGGCTCATGCTAATGCCTTGGTGAAGTTTCGAAGAATGCTCATGTGCCGCAAGACACTACCAGACCGTTTGAAGTTTGTATTGCTAGCACTGCCAACAACGGCCTAGGCTTCTCGATCTTGATTTGACTCCTTCGGAAAAACATAACAAAGCCTTGCACATCTGTTGAATGCAAGGGTACTACCTTGTCTCGTGTTTTGGTTGACACGGTTACTCGAATATCCTACGAAGGCGCTTTTGATCGACTTAATGTCGAAGGGTTGGTTCGAGACCCGGTGACATTATTGTGAGAGCTTTTGATGGTTCTAAGCGCATAGTACTTGGAGAGCTCACTCGCTATTAAAGTCGGTTCCCGGACTTTTGATTCCACTTTCTTTGTCATGGACATCCGTCCGACTTATTCTTGCCTACTTGGGCCCTTGGATACATGGGGCAAGCTGTACTTCTACCTTGCATCGAGCTGAAGTACCGGTGAAAGGAAGGTTGTCACGGTATGTGGTGAAAAGAGTATATGGTCGGTCATCTACGGTGATTCCGATACCTCGAGATGGAGGTGAATTCTTTGAGACTCCTGTCAAGCTTTTGAAACAATACCAGAGTCATGCTGTTGACTCTCCTGTCCTCTGAGGTTACTAAGCTCCGCCTAGGATGGCCTTCTTGAAAGATGCTCAAGCTCTTGTTGAACAAGGAGGAAGTGCTATTTGGGACAGCTCACAGATCTTCCCTTCAAATCGACAAGGTGGTTTAGGCTTCACCATCAGAGGTCGAGAAGATGATACGCCGAGCGTGCCGCCAACTTCCTTCCGCATCGGCAGTGGAATCCACGCTATAGAAGGCGGCGACAACGGCTTCGACATCGCAAGTGGATCTTCCCAACTCGGATCATGGGCTCGGCAATTGGAAGACCGAAGGCGTACCAATCTCCTTTAGCCGTAATTGCTCTTGTTTTGTTTTACTTTTCGTATTTCTTTATGTTTTGAACAATAAACTTTGAAAAGCCTTACAGGGCATCATGGCTCGTTTGCGAGGTTATTATCTGTCATTTGCATATTTTCATTCAATAAATTCGTTGGACTTTTGCATTCAATTGTTTGTTTCCTTTCTTTACTTTATCACCCCTTCAAAAAGCTATGTGTTTCTTACACACACCCACGTGATACACTGCGAATCACTCGAATCTCGTTAATAGACTATGCTAGTGCTAAATATGACTTGATAATCCGATCTACCAAGCCGAAGGCGAAAGTGAGGAAGATTGTGAAGTGCGAGAACTTGCGGTTGCTACAACGAAAAGCGAGTTATCTGACCACGAGCAAGTTGAGGTTGTGAATTTGGAGTCTTGACGAAGACAAAAAGATCAAGGGCGGGTCTTAGCAGTGTTAAAGAAAGATTGGTTCGGATGCTACAAGACTATATTGAGGTTTTGCTTGGTCATACGAAGACATGCGAGGTTTAGACATTGATATTGTGGTACATCGATTGCCGACAAAGAAGGTTTTCTCGATGAAATAGAAGGTTAAATCGCATGCGTCACGAGATGTCGAGAAAATCAAAGCCAAGTTATGAAGCGATTCAACTGGTTTCCTAGCGATTACCTCTCCCGATGGGTTGCTAATGTGGTACCCGTGCCTAAAAGGATGGTAAAGTACGAATGTGTGTGGATTACGAGAGATGCGAATAAAGCAAGTCCGAAGATGATTTCCCACTTCCTCATATTGATGTTACGGTTGACAACACCGCTCACAAAGTTTTCTCCTTCATGGATGGTTTCTCCGGTTACAATCAAAATGGCTCCGAAGACATGGAAGACTACTTTTGTTACGGTGGGGCACTTTTGCTACAAGGTTATGCCGTTCGGATGAAGCGGGTGCCACTTACCAGCGTGCTATGGTAACATTATTTCATGACATGATTCATCACGAGATAGAGGTCTACGTCGACGACATGATAGCTCGATCACAGACTAAAGAAGAACATCTTGATCATTTGCAAAAACTGTTTGATAGGTTGAAGAAGTACAGGTTGAGACTGAATCCCAACAAGTGCACCTTTGGAGTCAGATCCGGAAAACTCCTAGGGTTTGTTGTCAGTAATAAAGGTATTGAGGTTGACCCCGCCAAGGTCAAAGTTATTCAAGAGATGCCAACTCCCCGCACAGAGAAGGAAGTCAGAGGTTTCTTGGGCCGATTGAACTACATTGCCAGATTCATTGCACACCTAACTGCTACTTGTGAGCCAATCTTCAAGTTACTAAAGAAAGATCAAGTGGTGGAATGGAACGACGATTGCCATATCGCTTTTGACAAAATCAAGGAGTACCTCAGAATCCTCCTATCCACGATGCCACTGCGAAGGAAGACCTCTTATCATGTACTTGGCGGTGTTAGAGAACTCAATGGGGTGTGTGTTGGGGCAACATGGCGAGTGCAGTCGAAAAGAGCATGCAATATACTACCTTAGCAAAAGTTTACGTGAAACAAGATACTCACAGCTCGAGAAAACTTGGCTTTAGCTTTTGACTAAGATATATGTTGACTCACACTACCTTGTTGATTTCTAAGATGGATCCGATAAAATACATATTTGAGAAACCAGCTCTCTCGGAAGAATAGCAAGATGGCGGATGATCTTGAAGTATGACATCCGATACACAAAGCAAAGCAAAGGAAGTGTAGTAGCCGATCATTTGGCTCATCAAGCCGTAGATGACTATCAATCTATGCGTTCGAGTTTCGAGATGAAGATGTTTTACTAATTCTGATTGCGAAGAGCCGAGGCCAGACGAAGGACACGAACAAGGATCCGATGGACCATGGTTTTGATGGAGCCTCAAGCGCACTTGGCAATGGCATTGGCGCCATCATTACATCCCTGACGGACACCGCCTTTCACCGCCAGATTATGTTTTAGCTGCACTAACAATATGGCCGAATACGAAGCGTGCATCATGGGTCTTAAAGCTGCTATTGACTTAAGAATCAAATTCTTACGGGTGTATGGAGACTCAGCTTTAGTGATCAGTCAGATAAAGGGCGAGTGGGATACGAAGCATCCGAATCTCATTCCGTATCGAGAGCATGTTCTAAGTTTGATCCCCTATTTCGAAGAGATTACTTTTGATCATATTCCACGAGAAGAGAATCAGTTGGCAGACGCATTGGCTACTATGTCATCCATGTTCAAGGTCAGATGGGACAACGAGGCTCCCCAGATCATCATTGAGAAGTTTGACGAACCAGCATATTGTTGTGAGCTTGACACAGAAAAGAAACCTTGGTACTACGATGTGAAGAGGTATCTTGAGGCTCGAGAATATCCAGAGGGCATACATTAATGATAAAGTTCATGAGAAGATTCGCTTCCAAATTCTTTCTCGCGACATTTTATACAAGCGCAACCACGATCATGCTTACTCCATTGTAGACGAAAACGCCATGCGTATCATGGAAGAGTTACGAAGGCGCATTTGGTACCCTCCGGTGGACACACCATGGCTAAGAAGATTTTGAAACGAGGTTACTATTGGTCCACCATGGAAGATTGTCACCACTATGCTCGATCTTGTCACAAGTGCGGTTATGCCGACAAAGTACGTACCTCGGTACCTCGATGTTTCTAACTTCTCCTTGGCCTTTTGCAATGTGGGGCATTGACATGATCGGAGAAATTAAGCCCGACTTCCAATGGACATCGTTTCATCCTTGTGGCAATTGATTACTTTACCAAGTGGGTAGAAGCGACCTCGTGCGCATCATTACCAAGAATGTTGTGGCTCGATTCATCAAACATAATCTTATCATCGGTATGGCACTCCGAAAGGATTATCACGGATAATGGCTCAATCTCAACAACAAAATGATCACGAACTACGCCGCAGTTTAAGATCAAGCATCACAATTCATCTCCTTACCGGCCTAAGATGAATGGCGCGATGGAAGCCGCCAACAAGAACATTAAGAAGATCATCTGAGAAGATGATAGTGACTTACAAAGATTGGCATGAGATGTTACCATTTGCTCTTCATGGTTATCACACTCTACGAACATCCACGAGGCAACCCCTCTCTCTCGTATCACGGTATGGAAGCCGTCTTACCCATCGAGTTCGGATACCCTCAACGAGTCCTCGGGAGGCGAGTTAGGCGAAGGCGATTGGGTCCAGACTCGCCTTGACCAGATTAACTTGATCGATGAGAAACGACTCGCATCCATCTGCCATGGACAGATTTATCAGAAACGAATGATCAAAGCATTTAACAAGAAGGTCAAGCACCGAGTCTACCAAGTCGGTGACCTAGTAGTCAAGCGCATCATTCTTCCACAAGGTGATCCGAGGGCAAATGGACTCCCACCTACGAGGACCGTTTGTAGTCAAGGCGGTATTTTCGGCGGAGCTATGATACTTAGCACCATGGATGGTGAAGACTTCCCACACCACATGAATGCGGAGACATAGTCAAAAATACTACGCATAAAGGAGACCCGCTAGGTCGGTGGCCTAAACAAAAATAAGGGCATCTGGCGAACCAAAAGGTTCGGGCAAAATTAAGGATATATACAAAACATGTACACCGGCAAGTCGAAAACACGAAAAGCGGCTTGGGCAAAAGGTATCCGGTGGTGAAAACCGAAAGGCGGTCTAGGCAAAAGTTAGGGATTCAAGCGTACGACTATGTCTCGTCCAGATCACCTACTTCCAGGCTACTATCAACATTCAAGATTCAAAATGGCGAAGATCAATTCACTCACTTTCTACTGACAGCAAGGAGATGAGATAGTCGAAATATATGAGTACTAGCATAGTTGGAACTTAACGAGATTGTTTCCGCATAGCTTTTTACCTTTCTTGTGTGCAAACTACTTGGCCTTACGCCACCTTTCAAATAAATGCGAGCTTCTTTCTCTTTACAATTTTCACTGTTGTCGGTTGCAATAAGTCCAACGTTTGCTTTGAATGATTATACGCACTCGACAATAAAAATCTCTTTGCAAACATACGAAAAGTGAACATGCAAAAGTACTTACTACAGGTTCCAGGAATTGAGATGACGACGAAAGTCACCAAAGCATTCCCCCCACAGAGCATGATCCCCACAAAGGTGTCACTCACAACACGCCTCCCAGTGGAGTATCGTCGATCTCAGCGGTAACACCTCATCCCCAGTCAAGGTATTCATCCCCAGCGGATATTTCTCAATCCTCCCCCTTCTCCCCAGCAGCGGTATCCAGACACAAGACTTGGTCAGATAGTGCATCGGAGGAAACATACACCTTTTATTCCCCAGCCAGAGATTACAACGGGCTCCAGACTCTTCTAACCCGGTCTCTCAGCAACCATCAAATGTTCTCCAGCGAGATCTACACTCGGGATCCCCAGTAGAGCGCCTCCTAAATTTCCTCAGCAGGATCTACATACAAGGTCCCCAATGGATCGCCTCCCAGACTCTCCTCAACAGGGTCTATGAGATCTCCAACAACGAGTTTCTCAATCTCTACCTTCCTCAACAATATCTAGGCCCAAGACTTGGTCAGATAGTGCATCGGAGGAATCCAGGATATCTTTCTTCTCCTTCAAAAGCGGGGTTCTCACCTACACAATTCCCCAAGCAGGAGTCAGAAATCTTCAAACAGAACATCCGCATCTTCTTCAAGATGGATATGTTTTGAAATATCACAACATCAACATTCATACATTACTCATAAAGTCATAATTTATGCATATGTCATTCATATACACTGTCATGCATCATTCCTTGCATAAGACTAACAATATTCTGTCAAAGTTTCTCTTGTTTTCTCCAAAGCGGTGAAAGTCATTACAGCAAAGGTCCAAGATTAAGCCCGAATCGGCGGGAAAACTATCGAAAGACCGCCTTTGGTTGTCCTCGACGGTGGTCGAGTTAAGCCACAGATCGGCGGAAAACTATCAAAGACCGCCTCTGGTTATCCTCCGATAACAGCAATGGATCAACACCGATGCACAACAGGGAAGCTATCCACATTCTTGCCAACTACAATCTCCCTCAGAGTAATCAGCACGAAGATTTATTCTGATCCCTTATTATCAACAGCAACTACAGAGTCTAGCGTACGACTCAGTTGTGTTGTACCCCAAAATTTACCCTCTTCATTTTTTATATATATATATATATATATAATTGGCTAACACTTAATTAATAGGTGCATCGCATACATATCATTCATGCATTGATCATGGGTTCGAGATTTTCCAATCGTATGAATCTGTACATACTGAAGAAGAGGTTTGTTTCTCAAAAGTTGAATATTTGAGGTTACATCAATTCGGGCGTCATTTCAATACATAGCGTGTCCGAGAGCTTCGATTATTATCTACAAGTTTTGGTATTACGATCGTCTATCGGTGGATCTGATTACAATTTCAAGATCGATGTGTTTGTGGTGGATATTTGAATCGATGATTCTATGGCCTTCCGTGAGTTGTGAAGCATTGATTTGGCTTATCGATCTACGGGAAGATAAAATGATATTTCAGCGCGTGTATCAGAAAGTCAACAAAAAGTCAAAGTTTGACCGGGCGGAATTTCGGGTCAAAATTGTGGTCAAAAGTCGACATTCGAGAAAATGCAGTCATTTGTCGAGAAAAGTCGAAAGAATCGGGTAAAAATGAGGTTTCTTGCATTTTAAGTAATTTTAGACTTAGAAAAATTTTCTAAGTTTAAGGTACTTTAATGTTCACGGAGCCATATTGCATGCCGTATCTTGCCGTCGTGGTCGAAGTTTGTGAATTGATAGTCGTTGGAAAGAGCGCATTTCGTACTCCGACTTTGTCCTTTGTGAAGATTTTTGAAATGCCGGTTCGAGTTATCTGACCGAAATTTGAAGTTCATAACTTTTGAAGTTTTACACTTAGTAAAATTTTGAGTGTTTTTAACATGTTCAAGCGCTTGACTTCGAAGGCAATTTACATGTGTTTCGAGGCATCGATTCGAATTAAGTTCAACATCAAAGTTGTTCATTTAATGGCAATCTACAACTTTGTTGAAGAAATCGAATCCATTCGGGAAACGTATCAAAAATTACGGAGCTCGGAAGTTGCGGTTTATCATTTCTCAAAATTCAACACTTAGAAATATTTTGAAGTGTTTGTTTCTATGCTTTTCTTGTGACTTGAGGTCGATTTTATCATAGTTCGTGGCTCCGAATCGGAAAATGCTCAACTGGAAAGTTGTTCATCTCAAGGCGGTCTAAAACTTTGTTGAAGGAGTCGAATTCATTCGGGACTCGAATCGGAAGTTATAAAGCTTGGAAAATAAGAACTCGTTATGTTTGTAAGGTTCGAGTAGTTTTTGTGCACATATTCAGGGCTGTTTTCGTCAAAGATTCGGTCACCGCATGAAGAAGTTCCGAACACGAAAGTTGGATTTCGTAATTCCATCTACAAGTTCCGTTTAGAAACTTTTCCGTTTGGACGTCGGTGGAAGATACGAACACCGTAAGTGGACTTGAAGTTGTTAAAATGCAAGACAGCATACATATTTTTGGCATGGTGGTGGACGCATTTCATCGAACAGTTGGTGCGCGCATGTTCAGGGCTGTTTTCGTCAATGATTCGGTCGCCGCACAGAAAAACTCCAAACACGATAGATGAAGTTTGCCATGCATTCTACAATTTTCGTTTAGAAACTTTTCGTTTGGACGTCGGATGGGAGATACGGGCGCGTAAGTGGTAACGAAGCTGGAAAATTGCCGCATGACATGCACAATACTTGACCAGCGGTCGGTTTGTGTCGGCATGACTTGAAGCTAAGTCGGCGAGCTTGTGATCATTTTTAAATCGGGCACTCAACATCAAAGTCACTCTGCTACATGCCTTCTTTCCAGCGACATCGAGTTTCGCCATTTGGCGAGTATTGAAGGAGTTATGAGACCTCAAAGTCATGGAAACGCTCGGTAAACTTTTGCCGTTATCGCGTTAATCGATTATGATTTCTCATCTTGGGACCGATTTTAAGCATGCTACGGATCTCAAATCAAAAATTCGAGCGTAAAAGCATTCACGGAAATACATTCTCCGGCTTTTGTCTTTCAACTTTGTTTCGAAAACGCTCGTATTCCCAGTTATAGTGCCATGAAGCAAGGTATGAGAGGCCGTGGAATCGGAAACTCTCGGCCATGTGGTTTTTCAGTAGAGCAGAATCAGAGAAAATTTTCTCACCTTAATCCATCTTTGGCGTGCGAGAATGTAACAAACTTGGATTTTTCTTTTTTTTATCAATTACAAAAATAAACAGAATCAAAAAACTCTCCATCACCACACTCTCATCTCTCATCTCTAACAACCATAACCACTCCATTTTTCCACTCTCTTTCTGCTCTTCATTTTTTTCCACTGACTGTAGCAACCATTTTCTTTCACTCTCAACCTTCCATCGATAACAAAAACACAAAATTATATAACAACCACACTCCATAATCTTTTTTTTATCTCACTTCTTCACCACCTTCACCACTCTCACATCTGAATTTTCCTTCTTTCTCATTTTTCACTCACCCTTCACCGCTCAAACACCACCGCCATTGCTCACTCTTTCGCTCACCGGAAACACCCTCACTGCATCTTTTTCTTTCAACCACCACAACTCACCGCATAACAAACTCTGTTGCCAAGAAAGAGGATCGGTAACAGAAAATCACGGCCATACTTCTTTCTTCATGGATCGATCATCATATTCCACTTCGCTCTTCATCCGGCTTTCTCTCGGTTCAAGTATTGTTTGAAACTGCTATCGTTTCCACCTCCTAAAAGATTCGAGCATTCGCTCAGTTTTCTTCTTGAAGTCGCTGGTATTTTCATCTTCAAGAATCACGGCAAGTATTGCAGAATTGGAAGCTCGTCGTTGTTACAAAGGAAAAGCAGGAGCAGGATTGGAGATGGAGTTGAAATCTTCCGAAGTTTTCCGAAGTTTTCCGAAGAATCTCCATGTACTCGCCGTCAAGTAAGTTTCCGATTACTAGCTTTAATCATTTGCCTGCTTTGGAACTAGTTTAAATGCGCAGAACCTAAGCGATGCATCTGTAAACGGCGGATTTGTGGAGTTTCAAACTTTCAGATCCGGTTTTCGTGTTCGGTTTTCATGAGGTTTGAGTGAGTTTAACGAAAATATGAGATCAGATTCGTAACTATCATGGAAAACCGAGTTAGACAGCGTCGGATTGTCACATTTTCCGTTGAGTTTCGTTTTTCCGGCAACCTTTTGCCGGAGAAGAAGGTTGATTCCGGCGAGAGTCCCTAGCCCTGCGTGTCACGATATCACTCGTTCATGCGTTTTCCCATATCCACCATCCATATCTTGACACATGGCATTTTGTTTTAATTCAAAAATAAAATCTGAAATATATAACTTAAGTTAACATGGACCAGTTGATAAATGTGTATGCTACATGATAAAAACGTGACATGATAAACAAATGTGACATGTGGTTTTAATTTAATTAAAATCTGAATATTAAAAAAAATAATAAGTAATGTTATTTAAAACAAAACTGAAATGGACTTAGTACAAAAAAACAGCAATTGGACTTAAACCAAAAAAGACATATAGACTTAATGCAAAACGAAATGGGCCCAGCGAAAAAACTCTAAAACACCCAGGTTTAGGCCCATGATAAAAACACTAGCTCTAGTTCAATTAGAAATTCTATTCCACAACCCCCTGTTTCATGCACCATAATACTAACACCTAATCAATTTAGCTCCTGATTTCGATTGTTTTGACATGTAAAAAAATCCATAAAAAACATATTCTGACATTTTAGGATATTAGAACATTTTGACATTTTTTAAATATTTTTAATAATATTCATTTTAATAACATGATTAAAAGTATGTTTCACTCATGCCACTTGAAGTTTCACGTGTGCATTTCTATACTTGTTTTTTGGGTCTAACTCCCTTCTTGCAGGTGTTTTATGTTTGTACACCCACATGTACATCCTTTTGTTTGCTTTTTGGGTCTAACTCCCTTCTTGCAGGTGTTTTGCATTTGTACACCCACGTGTGCATTTCTATACTTGTTTTTTGGGTCTAACTCCCTTCTTGCAGGTGTTTTGTGTTTGTACACTCACGTGTACATCCTTTTGTTTGCTTTTTGGGTCTAACTCCCTTCTTGCAGGTGTTTTGCATTTGTACACCCATGTGTGCATTTCTATACTTGTTTTTTGGGTCTAACTCCCTTCTTGCAGGTGTTTTGTGTTTGTACACCCACGTGTACATCCTTTTGTTTGCTTTTTGGGTCTAACTCCCTTCTTGCAGACGTTGTTGCTTCACATGCGCATAAGCGCGCATCCTCTTTGCTTTGATGCCTCGAGCTATTCTCACCGGTTTACTCTCATTGCATGGTTGCAGTACTTGAAGTTTTCCGAAGTATTTCATTAGCTTGCGTTGCTCTTCGGATTCTATATCCGTTCGGTACTTGCTACACTGTTTATTGCATTCTCTTACAGCTTTCCTAGATATCATGAGAAGTAGGGATTTACAGCTTTCTTTTGCCATGAGAAGTAGGAATAGAGATGCATGAAGGGGCTTCCGTAGTTGGAGCATGTTGGGAACCCTCGGTTTATTTAAAGACCCGTTTAGGGCAATTCTACTTGTGATCTGTGCATATTTGCTTGTTTGTTTTCTTGCAGGTTCCCTTGGTTAGGTTTGGTTCTTTAGCCTAGACTTTAGGATTCACATCCTTTGCATGTCAACATAGATAGAAATTCCCTCATCTTAAACCATAGGTCTAACCTTTTGCTTTGCTAGTTTCATTTGCATCCTTGCATGTAATTAAAACTAAAACTTGCTTTTCCTTTCAAAAACAAAACACTTAATAATGGTTTGAACTCCTTTCACAAGGTAAAAGCAACCAACCAAGACAAACTTTTTTTTCGCTTACGGGCGCATTTTCTTTTGTGTTTAAAACCTTTTCACAAGTAAAATATACAAAACACACCAAAACAAGTGAGCCGAACTACGGCACTCGACTTTCCATTGCGAGAATCGTGAGCATCTTGTCACGGGGCTCGACCGAGCAAACTTTGTAAATACTTCCTTCTTTTCCCGTGTTTTCTTTATTTTCCTTTCTTTCACATGCATTCTCTTTTAGCGTCGGATATAGCAAGTAAGTAGTAAATAGATTTAAACACACCCATTAATAGAAAGTAGAAGTGGATCTGTGAGAGTACTACGGGCGTGTGGGGTGCTAATACCTTCCCTTCGTAATAGATTCCCTTACCCTATCTCTCGGTTAAGACCGTGCCTTATCCTTTTAGGTTTCGTGATGCGTTTGCCTTTCTCCTTTTACGAGATAAAAAGCGTTCGATGGCGACTTCATTGATCGATTATCGGATGATGTTCGGTAGGTTGTTTTGGCGACTTCACTCGGGATCGGGAGACTGTCTTGGTCCGATCGGTCGATCCTAGCTTTTATTTTCATGTCTATTGGGTGTTTATTTATTTGTTTATCTATTTACCTTTATCGCACCATCCTTTGTATGCTTGCATTGCATTCTATGTGGCATATTTACGCTTTTATATATCACATGTACGGGCTGCTGTTTGTCTGGTTTCATCTCTTGATGCGGGTGGGTGTTACTTGAGGTAAAGGCCAACTACCCGACGATGACATATAGGTTAGATGGATGTCCATGCCGAATCCGCATCCCGTGGTGCGTGTGAGGAGGCATGGAGTACCAAATCGAGGCAGATTCGATTGGCGGTGCTCTCGCCACACCTGTTGTGTAGTCGGTGAAGTACTCGATAAAGGATCGTCGACTACGCATATCATTAGGGACATCTGTTGAGTCTAGAATCACCACATGAGTTGGGGCGGGATATGATTATTACAGGTACAGATGGTGACTATGTTCTGTTGGTGACTATGTCCAGATGGTGACTATGTTCTGTTGGTGACTTGGTATTTTCTATTGATGATCTGATGTTTTCTATTGGTGACTATGATATCATTCGGTGGCATTTTCTAGCCGTTACTCTGTCCAGATTTTGGTTTTCTTCAATCGGCGAAGCAGTATAGCAGTTTGATCAGTGTTCATGGAAGTAGTAAACCCATGATCAATGCATAATGTATTTGCATCATAGCATGTTTATTTTTAAAAATAAATGTCAGAAAAAACATGTTATTTTATCTAACCCGCATGCATATCATTTCAGGACTTCTTGTGGTTTACTATCAACATCGGGATGGATACCAACAATTAAACCAACAGGGCCCTAAGGAAGACTTCCTCATACTCTTTACGTGCATTCGACATCTACGAGTAAGAGCGGTATTCTTGTGAAGGATCGATTGAAAGAGTTCGAGAAAAGATCATGGGAACATATTGCCGTTACTAATGGAGGATTATGAGTTCTATGCCATGCAATCTCTCGGTTTATGATAGTGAGCTCGGTGTTTTACCTTTCAAGATTATCGATTAGCACCTACTCTTGAGGTACTCTTTCCTTTTGGGTATCGATATCACAAGCGGTTTGCCTTTTGTCAAAGAATGGGTACTCGATTTTGAAGCCATTGCTAAAGCCCTTGGTTTCTTGCGTTAGTGAAGTAAGGGACAATTGGGTTCTGAAAGATCACACTTGTGGACTTCCGTTGGGTTTCCTTTTAGTCAAAGCTGATGAATTTGCCAAGGTTGGTAGTTGGAAAAGCTTCAATACTATCTTAGCCGTCATGATCTATGGTATGGTGATTTTTCCCTCTTTTGAGAAGTTTGTGGATGTTGCTGCGATTTCTGTTTTCATGAATGACAATCTGGTTCCTACCATCTTGGCTGATACATATTATGCCATTCACTCTCACCATGGTCAAAAGGGGCGTGTTATGGGTTGTATGCCTTTACTTCATCGTTGGTTCAACAAACATTTGCCAAAGAGAGGGGCATTTGTTGATTATGCTAAAACCATGAAGTGGTCTAGCCGAATCATCACACTCACTTCATATGATATAGTTTGGAATACCATGTCGAGCGGTTCTGAGATCATTACTAGTTGTGGAGAGTTTCCAAATGTACCATTAATGGGAACTAAAGGTTGCATCGATTATAATCCTATATTGTACGCCGTGAACTAGGATATCCTTTGGTGAAGTACCTTGTTCGTCGATTGGCGAAACTATCTTCTTTGCAAATGATGAGAACGGTTTTGCTAAATCAGTTATCGTTGCATGGAGCTCGGTTCACAAAAGGGCACGGTTTTCTTTGGCCAAAAGGAAATTATCGTTTGATTCTTACAGTTGGTCAAAAGATCGGGTCTCAAGATTCGGCTTCCATACAAAGGGAAGCACCTTTGTATTCTCGACTGGTTCCTTGGTTGAAAGTCAGTACTGATTTTGCTACTTTCTATTCTTCATCCGTAATCTCTCCTCCGGTTTCGTGCGTATTGAGGTTTACAAACAGCTCCATCGGAGAATTGACTTTGAAGGAACAATTACAAGCTCGAGCCATGGACCTAGCATTTGCTCTTCAAGATAAAAGAGGTTATCTGTTGAGATCGGCGAGAAAGACCAAGTTTTGAAGGCTTATGGCTTACTTGAAGAAACCAAAGAGGCAAAGGTGGTAGTTCCTCTTCTTTTGATCAGATGACCAAAGAGTTTGACAGGGTACAAGAGAAGTTGAAGAATATGCAGATAGCTAATGAGAAATTGAAAGCCAAGCATGGTGAAGAAATCCGGGTTTTAAAAAAGTGACTCCGCAAGGAAGAATCCAATGCTAAAGAGTCCCGTGAGAGAAGGAAAGAACTTGAAGTTGAAGCCCAAAGTCGACAGGAGCATATGACTATCCTTTCTAAAGAGGTTGAAGATTTGAAGACTAAGTGGCAATATGCTAAAGTTGGAGAATATGCAGCATACACCATGTTGAGGGGTCGAGACATTCATGTGGCTAAGCTAGTAGCCGAGATCCATACGCTCAAGGCGCAAGTGGCCCCTAAATAAGTAGTTGCAAATGTTATTTGATGTTATTTGATTCGACGAATCACCTCCAGGCTTGTTGGAGTTCGCTCACTATTGTGTTACGTATTGATACTCGTGATCGTGGACCCTCGTATGACTCCATTTCATCTATGCACTTGGCGATTGATTCTCAATCGATTGTGTGCTGGTCTTGATAATTATTGTTGTCACTATCCTATTATTACTTGATGTTTGATAACAAATTGCAAGAATGTCACGAGTGATCATTTCATGCATCATGCATTAACCATGCATATACATACATTGTGCATATGAGCATTTGAACTTGGGATTTCTCTTACTCGAATCGGTATTTTCTACCGTGAACTTTGCCTCCGTGCCATTCTGCGTTTGAAGCAGAGTGATGAAGCAACCGGCGGGGCTGGATGAGATGAAAGAACATATGGGATTTCTCATCTTTGGACATGCAAGACTTGAGAGAAGAGAACCAACGTTGAAGACTCATTAGGCTTGGTGATGGAAATTTTAGGGACCATGTTGAGAAAGGGATATGACCCGGTTTTCCTCTGACAGTCGCTATTCTTCCTCATACTACGGGTTTTCTTTGAGCCCTAAAGCTAGGCATACATCTACTCCATCACCACATATTCCGGGTCTCCTCGTTCCGTCCAATTCCTATTGTTGAAAGGTCTAGAAGGTAGAGCTCTTCAACCATGGTCGCCACACTCACGAAAAGCAATTCGATCCTATTCGATGCCATATGCTCGATTGCTTCCTCATTTGCTCAAGTTTGGTTGGTTGAACTCAAACTCTTGCCATGCACGAAGGATTCTATTCGAGTATGATGTGATGGCTAGGTGTGATTTCCATTCAGGGCACCTGTCATAATCTGAGGATGTGACCTTGAAAAATGAGGTTCAAGATTTGTTTGACAAAGGTATTATCTGGTTTACTCCCACAGGGGTGAGCATACAAGTCAATTTAGCTCCAGCTGCTGATATGACCGTTATGCCTGCTGCTATACCTCAAAACAGAGTTTGTGCGTCGAAGAGGGATAATCGACCGCTCCGCCCACCGGCTCATCAAGCGCTTCATCGAAAGAATCAAAAGAAGCCGGAAAACCATGCTCTTAGAAGATTCGACGTCGTCCCAATGTCTTATGCTGAGATGTTGACACAATTGCTTGAGCTCAAATTGATAGTTCCGAAGGCCATGTTGCCATCTCCTCCTCCTGACAAGCGTCCGAGTAGCTATGATACTAATGCCGTTTGCGCATTCCATTCTGGTACCATTGGGCACAACATTGAAGATTGCCATGCATTCAAGTGCAAGGTACAGGATCTGATTGAGGCAAAAGCTATCAATTTCACACCAGATGGTCATGTTCGGGTCCTCCGCTAGCTCAGCAAATGTCAAAACTTCCAAATGCATCATCAAAAGCAACAAGTCAAGTCTCCTCAACGGCAATTTCAAGATTAATTTGCATTCTCATTTGTAATCTTTCTTGTTTGTTTAGTACATGCTTGTATGCAGAACATTTTCATCTTTTGAATGATTATCATAATGCATTGAATATGTTTGTCTTGAACTAATCCATTTGTATACACTTTTAATTGTTTTCAAACGCTTTTGATATTCAACTCTTGTTAATAAAGCAAAACCTCTGTAGGGAGGATGACGAAAATATACCAAGAATTTCAAACGGTATTGCTTTCAAATAAAAACCCCGCTGACGATGTACAGGCCTTGTTTCAAATCCCCAAACACCGAAGATATAAGGGAGTTAGACCCTCGTTAACCCCCTTTTGAGCCTTGAAGTAGGAGTTTCTTTTCTGTTCAGAGAAAACCCTCATTTTAAACCAGGCGGGGTAGTGTTGATTAATCAGTTGAGCATTCAAAACTCACGAGTATACATCAAAGGATACAACAATGGCTATCCTTCAAAGGTTGGCTTAGCGATCAAGTTTCAATTGACAACAATGTGCATCATGGAAGGACAATACCCCAACGGGAACTTCTTATCTGAAGAGGACTTGGATCGCCACAATCACATCTAGCAAATCAAAGACAGTGTTAAGATCAACGACTGGTTCAAAAAAAAAGAAAAGCAAAAAACAAAGAAAAATCCCGCTAAGTCGAACTTGGAAATAAGTCGCTTAGGCAAAATAAAAGGGCAAATGTAAAGAAAAAGCAAATTGGCAAGCCATAAAGGCGAGGATAATCACACAACATCCTTAGTGAAGAACAAAGTCGTTGATCAAGCTCTAAGCAAAAAGGGTGAGTGGCTATCGGGTCCAAGAAATCTCGTCCTTAACAAAGTCAAATTTGTACGATCAAGAAACTGCAATGGTTTCTCAACTTTCAATTTCCTCTTGTGAGAGAGGATTGCTCGCATCAAGTTAACTGAATATAGGTTCGGAGAATATCATGAAGGGGGTGGGCACCAAATATTTTGAGCCTAAAAATCTTTCTTTCTAAAAACCGTGAACCAGGCCACGTTACAACCCTTAAAAGTCCTAATTGAGGCGAGGTTAATTTGAAAGCTAATTTGTGATGAGAGCAGTATCCACGACTCCTAGGAGGTTTGCTAACACCTTTGAGTTGGTATCACACAATCTTTTGTTATCTTTCGCACAAAAACGCGATGTTTGACATCTTTTCAAAAATCTTTTGTTTCAAGACAAGCATAGGATTTGCGGTAGAATTATCATTTTAGGATAAAACATTCTTTGCATATGAGCAGGTGCTCAAACATCGTAAGCTTGCATAATGAGCATCGGATGAATACCTGATCGTCCCAAGGCGGGTTGTGCGAAAATATATTGAGCGGCCTTTCAAAGAATCATCTTAATGGGGCATTCAAAGCGGTATTATATCCTTGGGGCTCATTAAAGCTGGGGCAACTTTGTCAAGGTTGGCCAATCCTTTCGAGAGACACGGGCATGTTGATTATCTATGTTTCACTCGGGGTTGAAAGTGGCGTATGGGTGACGGTTAGGCGGATGCACGATTACTCGTTTGATTGAAATTCCTACATCTTGAAGAATACTCTTCAATGTAGGGTCCTCCCCAGAGTCTTTCTAAGCAAATGGTCTTGATTAGGTCTTTAGAAATTTGTCGGTTTGATTTGCTCTTCTTGACTCAAGTTTTGACTGTTGTCTTTTTCGCAATGAGTCATACGCTCTCCGTTTGTGCAAAATCGTGGTTATCTTACCCGTGTTTGCACTATCTTTCAGACGTATGGGTATCCATACTTGGTGTGTAGTAATCCTAATGTTTGATACTCTTGAAGAATTATACCCCGCCTTTGGCCTGAGGGATATTATAGTTCTTGCAGACACTTCCTTCGATGTCATCATCTTGGTAAAGTTCGTCTTAACTAGACGTTCTCTTGCCCTTTGCAAGTTCATCTTCACACGGATGTCCTTCCCAGTTAAGTCTTAACTAGACGTTCTCTTCCCCTTTGCAAGTTCATCTTCACACAGATGTCCTTCCCATAAGTTCGTCTTAACTAGACGTTCTCTTCCCCTTTGCAAGTTCATCTTCACATAGATGTCCTTCCCATGAGTTCGTCTTAACTAGGCGTTCTCTTCCCCTTTGCAAGTTCATCTTCGCGGATGTTCTTTCCTTGCGAGTTCGTCTACACAGCGTTCTCTTTTCCTTATTAGTTCGTTTTCACATATTTGTCTTGTTCTTTCTTCGGCGGGTTCGTATTCGTCCGGCGTCCTCTTCTTCTTTTTCCTACAAGTTCATCCTCGCGGGTGTTCTTTCCTCGAGTTCATCCTTGACCGTGATGCTCCCTCTTATGGATTTTCTTCCATTATCGGTATCTCACGACTTGGTGCCCTCGCCACCCTCAATGAAATTGATATCGTTTTCGATGGCATGGGCGAAAACCCAGTGAAACTACGCAAAAATTAGATGTAGCATTTGTCATCGACATACCATATTTGGTGAATCTCCTAGTAGATGTTGTTATCGATAAATCCTTATTGCGAGAACATGGTGCCAATCCCGTCAGGTTGACAATATTTGTCTCGATGAAAGTCCCTAGTGGATGTTCTCCAAAGTCGCAAGTGTGTTGTATCTGATATTCCCTATGGAGGTGTTATCGGATTGTTGATCGGCGTTTGATTCCCCAATGAGTCGCATATTGTCCACGGATGATCCTCCCGGAGGTTCTCATCTCTTGACATCCCGATTGACATATCTTTGTCTCTGACTAGAGTTGTAGTGGGTAGCGGTGGAAGATCTTCTCCAGGTGTTCCTTTTATTCCCCAGCGGATCTCTGTCTAGCTGACAAGCTTCCTATGACATCATCTCCTCAGCAGGATCATATGGTAGATCTCAGTATCTTCAAGTGGTCCTTCCAGATTTATCAGCTTGACCGTATCCTTGGTTTATCTCTATTATTATCCCCCAATGGATTATCAGATTGAAGTTGGTCATCTTGTGACCTTTTGGTCGCCGTTCACATTTCATCTTTTGAAAACATGCATCATCGCATTTGCATTACCTTTTAGGAAATTCATGCATTTTCATCGAATTATAAGCCAAGAGCAGTGAACCTTTAGTCCCCAGTAGTGTTCCAATGTCTCTTTGAAATCCCAGCAAGGATAGCTTTTGGGTGTGGGGCATTTCCTTTGGTGTTGAAGCTGTCAGTATTCTCTGGTGCAACACGTCTTTTGGTGTTGAAACTTCCGGCTCTTACCCCGGTGCAACACGTCTTGACAAACCACCCTTGCTTCCTTCTTTTTACAAAGTTGAGTCGCTACCAATTCTTGGTCAAGGTCTGAGCATCTCTCTCTTTCCTTACACATGATGCAAGTTGCTTTGTATTGTGTGTGAAGCACAATCATCATTCCGGTCTTCGTTGAAGCGCGGCACATCCCTGTGCAACAATTCTTAGGGCAGTCCTACTCACATGCCTTTTCGGGAACAAATACCCACTTTTGTCTCCCTTCTCAGAGTGTAGCGTTCTGAGTCAGTAAAGCCTACTCGGCACTTTCTAGCCTTTGCATCACTAACCCGTCCGGTTATTCCCTGGCGTAATGTGGTAGTCTAGTCAGTGTATCAAGTCTTTGCTTCCGCTTACGTGTCAGCTCTCCCCTGATATTGCGGATTGAATTGGGTAGAGGCCAATTCTTCTTAGGTCAGGTTAGCACTTGTACACCTTCACGAGTTCGGCATTTATTACGTGCCTTTTAGGAACAAATACCCATTTTGTCTCCTTACCGAGTGTAGCGTTACGAGTCGATAAAGCACGCTCGACACTTTCTAGCCTTTGCATCACTAACCCGTCAGGTTATTCCACGGCGTAATGTGGTAGTCTAGTCGATGTATCAAGTCTTTGCTTCGCTACGTGTCGACTCTCCACGACATTGCGGATTGAATTGGGTAGAGGCCAATTCTTCTTAGTCGAGTTAGCACTTGTACGCCTTCACGAGTTCAACATTTATTACGTGCTTTCTTTGGTTGTGGCCCAGTTAAGCTCTGGCGCAACATGCTCCTTTTCTCCAGTGAGGTTCCTTATAATTTTGGAGTGACCACACCTATCTCTTGATCCAGCTTTTGGGATTCAGAGTGTAAATTTCTTGGTCCATTTTGGTATTCAACCACCTCATACCTTGTCGCTCGAAAGGCAGATGCCAATCTCGCTCCTGAGCTAGAGGATGATTGAATAGGGGCAGCTGTTGTACCCCAAAATTTACCCTCTTCATTTTATATATATATATATATATATATATATATATATATAATTGGCTAACACTTAATTAATAGGTGCATCGCATACATATCATTCATGCATTGATCATGGGTTCGAGATTTTCCAATCGTATGAATCTGTACAACTGAAGAAGAGGTTTGTTTCTCAAAGTTGAATATTTGAGGTTACATCAATTCGGGCGTCATTTCAATACATAGCGTGTCCGAGAGCTTGATTATTATCTCGCAAGTTTTGGTATTACGATCGTCTATCGGTGGATCGCGATTACAATTTCAAGATCTGATTGTGTTGTGGTCGGATATTTGAATCGAGGCGATTCTATAGCCTTAGTGAGTTGTGAAGCATTGATATTTGGCTTATCGATCTGGGATTTATCGGAAAATCAAGAATGAGCAGATAAAATGATATTTGGTAGCGTGTATCGGAAAGTCAACAAAAGTCAAAGTTTGACGGCGAATTTCGGGTCAAAATCGTGGTCAAAAGTCGACATTCGAAAATCAGGTCATTTGTCGAGAAAAGTCGAAAGAATCGGGTAAAAATGAGGTTTCTTGCATTTTAAGTAATTTTAGACCTAGAAAAATTTTCTAAGTTTAAGGTACTTTGTGTTCACGAGCCATATTACATGACCGTATCTTGCCGTCGTGGTCGAAGTTTGTGAATTGATAGTCGTTGGAAAGATCGCATTTCGTACTTGACTTTGTCCTTGTGAAGATTTTTCGAAATGCGGTTCGAGTTATCTGACGAAATTTGAAGTTCATAACTTTTGAAGTTTTACACTTAGTAAAATTTTGAGTGTTTTAACATGTTCAAGCGCTTGACTTGGAGGCAATTTACATGTGTTTGGCGTCGATTGAATTAAGTTCAACATCAAAGTTGTTCATTTAATGGCAATCTACAACTTTGTTGAAGAAATCGAATCCATTCGGGAAACGTATCAAAAATTACGGAGCTCGGAAGTTGCGGTTTATCATTTCTCAAAATTCAACACTTTGAAATATTTTGAAGTGTTTGTTTCTATGCTTTCTTGACACTTGGTCGATTTATCATAGTTCGTGGCTCCGAATCGGAAAATTCTCAACTGGAAAGTTGTTCATCTCAAGGCGCTCTAAAACTTTGTTGAAGGAGTCGAATTCATTCGGGACTCGAATCGGAAGTTATAAAGCTCGGAAAATAAGAACTCGTTATGTTTGTAAGGTTCGAGTAGTTTTTGTGCACATATTCAGGGCTGTTTTCGTCAATGATTCGGTCACCGCATGAAGAAGTTCCGAACACGAAAGTTGGAGTTTCGTAATTCCATCTACAAGTTCCGTTTAGAAACTTTTCCGTTTCGGACGTCAGAGCTGGAAGATACCGAGCACCGTAAGTGACAGCTTGAAGTTGTTAAAATGCAAGACAGCATACATATTTTTGCCATGGTGGTGGACGCATTTCATCGAACAGTTGGTGCGCGCATATTCAGGGCTGTTTTCGTCAATGATTCGGTCGCCGCACAGAAAAACTCCAAACACGAAGATGAAGTTTGCCATGCATTCTACAATTTTCGTTTAGAAACTTTTTCGTTTCGGACGTCGGAGCTGGGAGATACGGAACGCCGTAAGTGGTAACTTGAAGCTGGAAAATTGCCGCATGACATGCACAATACTTGCCCAGCCAGCCAGTCAGTTTGTGTCGGCATGACTTCGAAGCTAAGTACGGCGAGCTTGTGATCATTTTTTCGTCGGGCACTCAACATCAAAGTCACTCTGCTACATGCCTTCTTTCCAACGACACCGAGTTTGCGCCATTTGGCCGAGTATTGAAGGAGTTATGAGACCTCAAAGTCATGGAAAAGCGCTCGGTAAACTTTTCCGTTATCGCGTTAGTCGGTTATGATTTCTCATCTTGGGACCGATTTTAAGCATGCTCGGATCTCAATCAAAAATTCGAGCGTAAAAGCATTCACGGAAATACATTCTGGCTTTTGTCTTTCGACTTTGTTTGGCAGCTCGTATTCAGTTATAGTGCCATGAAGCAAGGTATGAGAGGCCGTGGAATCGAAACTCGGCCATGTGGTTTTCGGTGAAGCGAGAATCAGAGAAAATTTTCTCACCTTAATCCATGCTGGCACGTAACAGAATGTAACAAACTTGGATTTTTCTTTTTTTTATCAATTACAAAAATAAACAGAATCAAAAAACTCTCCATCACCACACTCTCATCTCTCATCTCTAACAACCATAACCACTCCATTTTCCTCTCTTTACGCTCTTCATTTTTCCCTTTGTAGCAACCATTTTCTTTCACTCTCAACCTTCCATCGATAACAAAAACACAAAATTATATAACAACCACACTCCATAATCTTTTTTTTATCTCACTTCTTCACCACCTTCACCACTCTCACATCTGAATTTTCCTTCTTTCTCATTTTTCACTCACCCTTCACGCTCAAACACCACGCCATGGCTCACTCTTTCGCTCACCGGAAACACCCTCACGCATCTTTTCTTTCAACCACCACAACTCACGCGCAACAAACTCTTTTGCCAAGAAGAGGATCGGTAACGAAAATCACGGCCATACTTCTTTCTTCATGGATCGATCATCATATTCCACCGCTCTTCATCCGGCTTTCTCTCGGTTCAAGTATTGTTTGAAGCGCTATCGTTTCCACCCACAAGATTGAACATTCGCTCGGTTTTCTTCTTGAAGTCATTTGGTATTTTCATCTTCAAGAATCACAAGTATTGCGAGAATCGGAAGCTTCGCCGTTGTTACAAAGGAAGCGGGGCGAGGATTGGAGATGGAGTTGAAATCTTCAAGTTTTCGAGTTTTCAGAAGAATCTCCATGTACTCGCCGTCAAGTAAGTTTCCGATTACTAGCTTTAATCATTTGCACCTTTGGAACTAGTTTAAATCACGAGAACCTAAGCGATGCATCATGCGGCGGTTGTGGAGTTTCAAACTTTGAGATCCGGTTTTCGTGTTCGGTTTCATGAGGTTTGAGTGAGTTTAACGAAAATATGAGATCAGATTCGTAACTATCATGGAAAACCGAGTTAGACAGCGTCGGATTGTCTCATTTTCCGTTGAGTTTCGTTTTTCCGGCAACCTTTTGCCGGAGAAGAAGGTTGATTCCGGCGAGAGTCCCTAGCCCTGCGTGTCACGATATCACTCGTTCATGCGTTTTCCCATATCCACCATCCATATCTTGACACATGGCATTTTGTTTTAATTCAAAAATAAAATCTGAAATATATAACTTAAGTTAACATGGACCAGTTGATAAATGTGTATGCTACATGATAAAAACGTGACATGATAAACAAATGTGACATGTGGTTTTAATTTAATTAAAATCTGAATATTAAAAAAAATAATAAGTAATGTTATTTAAAACAAAACTGAAATGGACTTAGTACAAAAAAACAGCAATTGGACTTAAACCAAAAAAGACATATAGACTTAATGCAAAACGAAATGGGCCCAGCGAAAAAACTCTAAAACACCCCCTGGTTTAGGCCCACAGCAGTAAAAACACTAGCTCTAGTTCAATTAGAAATTCTATTCCACAACCCCCTGTTTCATGCACCATAATACTAACACCTAATCAATTTAGCTCCTGATTTCGATTGTTTTGACATGTAAAAAAATCCATAAAAAACATATTCTGACATTTTAGGATATTAGAACATTTTTGACATTTTTTTTAAATATTTTTTAATAATATTCATTTTTAATAACATGATTAAAAGTATGTTTCACTCATGCCACTTGAAGTTTCACGTGTGCATTTCTATACTTGTTTTTTGGGTCTAACTCCCTTCTTGCAGGTGTTTTATGTTTGTACACCCACGTGTACATCCTTTTGTTTGCTTTTTGGGTCTAACTCCCTTCTTGCAGGTGTTTTGCATTTGTACACCCACGTGTGCATTTCTATACTTGTTTTTTGGGTCTAACTCCCTTCTTGCAGGTGTTTTGTGTTTGTACACCCACGTGTACATCCTTTTGTTTGCTTTTTGGGTCTAACTCCCTTCTTGCAGGTGTTTTGCATTTGTACACCCATGCGTGCATTTCTATACTTGTTTTTTGGGTCTAACTCCTTCTTGCGGTGTTTTGTGTTTGTACACCCGTGTACATCCTTTTGTTGCTTTTTGGGTCTAACTCCTTCTTGCGGGCGTTGTTGCTTCACATGCGCTGGCGCATCCTCTTTGCTTTGATGCCTCGAGCTATTCTCACCGGTTTACTCTCATTGCATGGTTGCAGTACTTGAAGTTTTCCGATGTATTTCATTAGCTTGCGTTGCTCTTCGGATTCTATATCCGTTCGGTACTTGCTACTTTTGTTGCATTCTCTTACGACTTTCCTAGATATCATGAGAAGTAGTTCTGACTTTCTTTTGCCATGAGAAGTAGGAATAGAGATGCATGAAGGGGCTTCCGTAGTTGGAGCATGTTCAGGAACCCCTCTGGTTTATTTAAAGACCCGTTTAGGGCAATTCTACTTGTGATCTGTGCATATTTGCTTGTTTGTTTTCTTGCAGGTTCCCTTGGTTAGGTTTGGTTCTTTAGCCTAGACTTTAGGATTCACATCCTTTGCATGTCAACATAGATAGAAATTCCCTCATCTTAAACCATAGGTCTAACCTTTTGCTTTGCTAGTTTCATTTGCATCCTTGCATGTAATTAAAACTAAAACTTGCTTTTCCTTTCAAAAACAAAACACTTAATAATGGTTTGAACTCCTTTCACAAGGTAAAAGCAACCAACCAAGACAAACTCTTTTTTCGCTTACGGGCGCATTTTCTTTTGTGTTTAAAACCTTTTCACAAGTAAAATATACAAAACACACCAAAACAAGTGAGCCGAACTACGGCACTCTGACTTTCCCATTGCACGCGGGAATACGTAGGCATCTTGTCACGGGGCTCGACCGAGCAAACTTTGTAAATACTTCCTTCTTTTCCCCGTGTTTTCTTTATTTTCCTTTCTTTCACATGCATTCTCTTTTAGCGTACAGATATAGCAAGTAAGTAGTAAATAGATTTAAACACACCCATTAGATAGAAAGTAGAAGTGGATACCGTAGAGTACTACGGGCGCGTGGGGTGCTAATACCTTCCCTTCGCGTAATAGATTCCCTTACCCTATCTCTCGGTCGCAAGACCGTGCCTTATCCCTTTTAGGTTTTCGCGATGCGTTTGCCTTTCTCCTTTTATGAGATAAAAAACGTTCGATGGCGACTTCATTGATACAGTTATCGGATGATGTTCCGCCGGTTGTTTCAAGTTGCCCTGGATGGCATCTTAAGCCCGTCTCCGACTACTTGTCAACATTTCTTCACTTTCAGAATGCTGCATATATGGTTAAAAATCAATACAGACCAATAACTTCATTCAAAGTGAACACGAAGTCTAACGTCGACTCCTCGGATGGCATCTTAAGCCCATCTCCATACTCTTTCCAGAAACATCTACGGAGCCTAGCGTACGGCTCACTTTCCAGCACTCCTCCTATCAATAATCCCGAGCCTGGCGTACGGCTCACTCCCCAGCATTGACCTTTCTAGATGGCATCTTAAGCCCATCCCCGTCAGTTCTCCTATCAATAATCTCGAGTCTAGCGTACGACTCATTTACCAGCTTCTCCAAACGGCGAGTGCAAATTTTCAGGTGTACTCGAGTGTTCAATCATCTTCTACCTCCGGTCACGAAAGACAAGCATGTCAATCTAACCCTCGGTACAAGAAGATTGAGCAGGGGCATTGTCATACCCCAAAATTTGCCCTCCATCTATTCAAGAGATTTCATACACCCCACTCGAGGATTCCTCGAGAGTTGATCGGACAAACTCTCTCTAGACAATCAACCCAAACTAGGGTTTGGTATCTCTCAAGTCAAGATGGATTCCCAACATCTCCAATGGTCTTCATGCCTCCTCATATGTATCAAAGATTCTCCATGTCAAGTTTCAAGCCTCATGAGTCAAGTTTCCTCGAGTGATTGCTCGGATGGTTGAAAATCGGGTGTATTGGACAAAAAGTCAACTGTGGTCAACATACGGTCAAACTTCATAATTTTGGTCAACATCCTCATTTTGAAGTTACATTCATCATTTGATCAAGGGTTGATCATGATTCATCAAGAAAACTCAAGATTTGCTAAAAGTCAAACTTTCTAAATTAGGGTTTCTAGGTCAAAGTCAATGAACTTTGGTGATCATAACTTTCTCATACTTTCTCGAAATTTTCCACCAAAGCTCATTTTGAAGGAAATTCAATTCTCTACAACTTCATGTCTCACAAGAATGTCAAAAATGCTTCATTTGAGAGGTATAGCTCAAAACATTACAGGTCATTTTCAAAGTCAACAAAAGTCAACTTTTTGTTTTGAAGATATATTGAGCATGGTAACTCAATTGAGATGAGACAAAGACATTGTTTAGAGGACTCTTAGAGCTTTCGAAAAGTCCAAGAACACTCAAAATGTGGAAAATTGAGCAAGATGCACCATTCACAAGTTGGGCAATTTTGAAAGAATGCACAAAGAGAGATACTTCAAAAAATCAAATCTTTTGCAAATGGGCTTGGTTTTTCTTCATCCAAATTTATTCCTCATACAATTAGGAATATCCAAGCCCAATGCCTTGAATTTTTGATTTATTTTTCTATTTAATTTTGAATTTATTCATTTAAATACAAATTAAATTTTAAAATAAATTATAAAATCAAAATTAATTGAAAGATTGATTTTATTCCTTCCTTGAGATTCAAGAAACTCACCAAAGTCCAGCAAATTTCGAAATTTGACAAAAAAGGCAAGATTTGATTGGAATTGAGCAAGTTTTGAAAATTTGATTTTCATGGAAATATCAAATTTGATTATCATTGATTATTGATCAAATCTTTCCAAAAACAATGCCAAATCCATCCAGCATATATACCTGATGCATACCAATCACAAGGGGACGAAAAAATTTCTCCAAGAACCCTAACCTAAAGTCAAAATTTCGTGCACTTGAAGCAACTGGCAGCCGTGGTTTTGGATCGTTTCAGCCGATTCCAAGCACTCATACACCTTCCTTGACATCTCCAGAATCGAATCAGACCTTTACTTTGCCAAAAAACATCAAGAATCAAGCAATCCGTGTTTGGTTTGTTCTTGAAAATCTCAAATTCGATTTCTCATATTCATGCATTATTAACTTGTTTTGATTGTTTGTTTGTGTTTAGAATCAAGTTTGCAAACTTTCTGGGCAAGCCAATCGAATTTCTATGGCTGGAATCGTGTTTCACCATGATTAGGGTTTATGTGACCGATTTAGGGTTTCACGAAATACATAAAATTGGACAACAAGACCTATACCAGTGAACTCGGAATGATGTTCTGAATCGAACCATGGCCTTGGAATTTATTTATATTATGTTTGTGATTTTTGAATTAGCGGGGACATAGCGTCGAACAATGGCCGGCGCTAGCTTCAAATATTCAAAACGAAGAAGATGACGGATGGCGCGAAGGAGGAAGCAATGGGGAGATGACGCGTATAATCCACTCGTTCCGTTTCCAAACAGTTGACATGCCCAGCTCAGTTGGTCAGCGCGTTGGTTTTCAAGGTTTGAGGCTGGTGTCCCCAGTTCAATTCCCAGCCATGGCAGTGTATTTTTACAATTTTACAAAATTTTCATATTTTTCTTATTTTCTAATATTTTTGCATTATATTTTAATTTCTTTTCATATTTTATTTCTGCATTAAAAATTTACCAAAAAAATATTTTCTTTTTACATTCATATTCTAAAAATCTTTATTTAATTTAATAAATTAAAAACATACATTTTTGCATGCATATTTATTTTTATTTTTATTTTAGCATTTAAATCATTGTAAATTAGTTTTTAATTACCAAAATGCATTTAAAAAAATCCCAAAAAATTATTTTAGCTTATTTATCTTATTTCCAGCATGTATTAATTTTCCCATATTAAAATTTGCATTTTTCTAGCATTTTTTCTCTTGTTCGATTCATATTGTATTTTCCGATTTCTCGTTTGTTTCACAGGTTAATCCGATTCAGACGATTCTTCCGTTTTTATTTTATTTTTCAATAATGTAATTGCATATGGGTTGTAATAGTTTTAATTAGGATTTTATTTTCCGCATTCGAAATTATGTATCTGCCCCAAATCCATGTAATAGCGTAGGTTTTACTTTCCGCACCTTTACGTTTCCGCTTTTACATTCCGCATTTTACTTTCCGCACCCTTATCAATTGCTAGTAATTAGGCGTGTGGCAAGATAATAATGAACATAGCCCACTAACTTAAAGATAACATATTACGAAATCAACACACTTCTTCACACGCGCTTAGGGTAATTCTTTCGTTGCCTTTGCGAATTCAAAATGGTCATGTCCCTCGAGCGTAGGGTATTCTAGCACCGTTGCCTTCAAACAAATCATCATAGTCCCTTGATACAAAGATCATAAGACCCACGATGTCGCCTCCGAATACATGATCTTGACCCTCGATTGTCCTACGAAAAATGATGATAGTCCGCCAGAATGTGCTAGGATACTTCTACAAGTTGCCTTCAATGACCATCCGATGTCCCAGCGTCCGCTTACATCCAGCGAATGGAGCTACCTACTAACTAATGGTATGGCTAGCGCTATTCTAAAGGAACGTAGAAGTATGAAAAACGACCAATTCTGAGTGGGTAATAAGTCTCCTAGTTGCTCGCTCTATCAAATGCTTTTCACACCACACACTTTTTTCAAAGTTCAATTATTTTCAAAAAAAAAAAAAAACATTTCCGAACACTTTGTATACACTCCTACATGAGTCATTACAAAGTCAAAGCGAAATGACTTTTCTAAAACATCTTTGTCAAACACACATAAAGCAATTTTTTAAAGTTATCTAGAGCAACTAAGAGCCCGTAGAATAAACTGCGGATGGAAAGGGGTGCTAATACCTTCCCTTTTCATAACCATTCTCCCGAACTCAGAATCTAACGAAGGTCTTTTACGTTACTTTACCTTCCTTAATTGGATAAAAATAAAAGTCGGTGGCGACTCTTGCTATCCGCACATTTGGATACAAAAATCCTACAAAGTCAGTTGACCGTGTTACACTATGACGTGAAGAGGTATCTTGAGACTCAGGAATACCCCGCAGGGGCATCTATTAATGATAAGAAGTTCATGAGAAGATTTGCTTCCAAATTCTTTCTCAGCGACATCTTGTACAAAGCGCAACCACGACTTGTGCTTACTCCATGTAGACGAGAAAACGACAATGCGTATCATGGAAGAGTTACGGGCGCATTTGGTACCCACTCCGATGGACACACCATAGCTAAGAAGATTTTGAGAGCAGTTACTATTGGTCTACCATGGAAGCGATTGTCACCGCTATGCTCGATCTTGTCACAAATGCGGTTATGCCGATAAAGTACACGTACCTCCGGTACCTCGAGTGTTTTAACTTCTCACGGCCTTTTGCAATGTGGGGCATTGACATGATTGGAGAAATCAAGCCTGACTTCCAATGGACATCGTTTCATCCTTGTGGCAATTGATTACTTTACCAAGTGGGTAGAAGCGACCTCGTTCGCATCTGTTACCAAGAATGTAGTGGCTCGATTCATCAAACATAACCTTATCTGTCGATGGCATTCACGAAAGGATTATCACGGATAACGACTCCAATCTTAACAACAAGATGATCCTTTGAACTCTGCAATTCAAGATCAAGCATCACAATTCTTCTCCATATCGGCCTAAGATGAGCAGCGCGATGGAAGCCGCCAATAAGAATATTAAGAAGATTATCTGAAGATGACGGTGACTTACAAAGATTGGCATGAAATGTTACCATTTGTTCTTCATGGTTATCGCTTTCTGACCACGAACATCAGCGAGGGCAACCCCTTCTCTCTTGTATACGGTATGGGCCGTCTTACCCATCGAGTTCGGATACCCTCAACGAGTCCTCGGGGCGAGTTAGTGAAGATGATTGGGTCGGACTCGCCTTGACGGATCAACTTGATTGATGAGAAGCGACTCGCATCCATACGCCATGGGCGGTTATCGAAGCGAATGATCGGAGCATTTAACAAGAAGGTCAAACAAGTCTACCAAGTTGGTGACCTAGTAGTCAGCGCATCATTCTCCACAAGGTGATCCAGGGCAAATGGACTCCCACCTATGAGGGACCATTTGTAGTCAAAACATATTTTCGGCGGAGCTATGATACTAGCACCATGGATGGTGAAGATTTCCCACACATGAGCGCGGACATAGTCAAAAATACTACATAAAGAGACCCGCTAGGTCGGTGACCTAGGCAAAAATAAGGGCATCTGGCGAACCAAAAGGTTCGGGCAAAAGTTAAGGATATATACAAAACATGTACACGGCAAGTCGAAAACACGAAAAGCGGCTTGGGCAAAAAGTATCGGTGGTGAAAACCGAAAGGCGGTCTAGGCAAAGATAGGGATTTAAGCGTCGACTATGTCTCTTCGGATCACACCTTCCGGACTACTATCGCATTCAAGATTCAAATGGCGATCGGTCTACTCACTTTCTCTTGTGACAAGGAGATGAGATAGTCGAAATATATGAGTACTAGCATAGTTGGAACTTAACGAGATTGTTTCCATAGCTTTTACCTTTCTTGTGTACAAACTACTTGGCCATCGCCACCTTTCAAATAAATGCAAACTTCTTTCTCTTTACAATTTACATTTTTTATTTGCAATAAGTCCACGTTTGCTTTGAATGACTATCGCATTTGACAATAAGAATCTAATCACAAACATACGAAAAGTGAACATACAAAGTACTTACTACGGCTCCGAGGTGGGATGACGGCGAAAGTCACCAAAACATTCCCCAGGCGTGATCCCCACAAAGTGTCACTCACACCTGACTTCCCAGTGAGCAAAGGAATCCACGAGCCACAATTCCACTCGACTAAGTAAAGTTACATCGGTCTCAGCGGTAACACCTCACCCCAGTCAAGTATTTATCCCGGTGTATCTCTCGATCCTTTCCTTTTTCCCGGTAGCGATATCGGACCGAAACTTGGTCGAGATAGTGCATCGGAAGAACCTACATCTTCATCTCGGCCCGGAGATTACAGCGGGTTCGACTCTTCCCCGGTCTCCGGACTATCAAATGCTCTCGGTGAGATCGCACCGAATCCCGTGGGCGCCTCCTAAATTTCCTCGGCGGGATCTACATACAAGGTCCCCAGCGGATCGCCTCTCTTCAGGGGTCTATGAGATCTCCAACAACGAGCATCTCGGTCTACCCTCCTCAACAATATCTAGGCCCAAGACTTGGTCGGATAGTGCATCGGAGGAATCAGGATATCTTTCTTCTCTTCCAAAGGGGTTCTCACCTATTCAATTCCCAGCGGAGTCGGAAATCCTCAAGCAGAATATCGCATCTTCTTCAAGATGGATATGTTTTGAAATACCACAACATCTATCATTCATGCATTTCTCATAAAGTCATAAGTCATGCATATGTCATTCATATACAACATCATGCATCATACTTTGCATAAAACTAACAATATTACATCAAAGTTCCTCTTGTTTTCTCCAAAGCAGTGTGATCCTCAGCATAAGCAGGTCGAGATTAAGCCCGAATCGGCGGAAAACTATCGAAAGACCGCCCTTGGTTGTCCTCGACGGTCGAGATTAAGCCCCAAACCGGCGGAAAACTATCGAAAGACCGCCTTTGGTTGTCCTCCGACGGTGGTCGAGTTAAGCCCGGCAAGCGGGAAAACTATCAGAAAGACCACCTCGGTTATCCTCGATAACGAGCAATGGATCAACACCGATGCACAGGAAGCTATCCACATTTTGCCAATTACTATCTCCCTCGAGTAATCGGCACGAAGATTTATTCGACCCCTTCCTATTATCAGCAACTATAGAGTCTAGCGTGCGACTCGATTGCCTTGGATGGCATCTTAAGCCCATCTCCGACTACTTATCAACGATTGCTTCACTTTGAGAATCTGCATATATGGTTAAAAATCAATACAAACCAATAACTTCATTCAAAAATGAACACGAAGTCTAACGTATGACTCCTCTAGATGGCATCTTAAGCCCATCTCCATGCTCCTTCAAAAGCGTCTGAGCCTAGCGTCGGCTCACTCCCGGCATCGATCTTTCGGATGGCATCTTAAGCCCATCTCCGTCAATTCTCCTATCGACATTCTCGAGTCTAGCGTCGACTCATCTTCGGTAGTATCCGACTTCTCGAATGGCATCTGTAAGCCCGTTCCGCATCATCCACAAGCGTGCAAATTTTCGGTGTACTCGGTGTTCAATCATCTTCTACCTCCGGTCACAAAGACAAGCGTGTCAATCTAACCCTCGATACAAGAAGATTGAGCAGGGCAGTGTCATACCCCAAAATTTGCCCTCCATCTACTCAAGAGATTTTATACATCTATGCTCGAGGATTCCTCGAGTTGATCGGACAAACTCTCTCTAGACAATCAACCCAAACTAGGGTTTGGTATCTCTCAAGTCAAGATGAACTTCCAACATCTCCAATGCCCTTCATGCCTCCTCATATTCTTCAAAGATTCTCCATGTCAAGTTTCAAGCTTCACAAGTCAAGTTTCCTCGAGACAATTGCTCGGATGGTTGAAAATCGGTTATATTGGACAAAAAGTCAATTGTGGTCAACATACGGTCAAACTTCATAATTTTTGTCAACATCCTCATTTTGAAGTTACATTCATCATTTGATCAAGGGTTGATCATGATTCATCAAGAAAACTCAAGATTTGCTCAAAAGTCAAACTTTCTAAATTAGGGTTTCTAGGTGAAAAGTCAAGCGAACTTTGGTGATCATAACTTTCTCATACTTTCTCAGAAATTTTTCCACCACCTCTTGTTTTGAAGGAAATTCAATTCTCTACAACTTCATGCCTCACAAGAATGTCCAAAAAATGCTTCATTTGAGAGGTATAGCTCAAAACATTACAGGTCATTTTCAAAGTCAACAAAAAGTCAACTTTTTGTTTTGAAGATATATTGAGCATGGTAACTCCAATTGAGATGAGACCAAAAGGGTTGGTTAGAGGACTGTTAGAGATTTCCAAAAAGTCCAAGAACACTCAAAAATGTGGAAAATTGAGCAAGATACACCATTCACAAGTTGGGCAATTTTGAAAGAATGCACAAAGAGAGATACTTCAAAAAATCAAATCTTTTGCAAATGGGCTTGGTTTTTCTTCATCCAAATTTATTCCTCATACAATTAGGAATATCCAAGCCCAATGCCTTGAATTTTTGATTTATTTTTCTATTTAATTTTGAATTTATTCATTTAAATACAAATTAAATTTTAAATAAATTATAAAATCAAAATTAATTGAAAGATTGATTTTATTCCTTCCTTGAGATTCAAGAAACTCACCAAAGTCCAGCAAATTTCGAAATTTGACAAAAATGGCAAGATTGGATTGGAATTGATCAAGTTTTGAAAATTTGATTTTATACAAAAATCAAATTTTGATTATCATTGAATGGTGATTGATTCTTGCCAAAAACTGTCTCAAATCCATCCAATATAAATACTTGATGCATACCAATCAAAAGGAGACGGAAAAATTGCCTCAAGAAACCCTAACCTAATTCAAAAAAATCTGTGACCTTCAAGCTATTGGCAATCATACTTCCAGCCGTTTTCAATCAATTCTAAGGTGTCAAACACATTCCTTGGCATCTCTAGAGTCGATCCAGACCCTTACATTGTCAAAAAGCATCAAGAATCGCGAAATCCGAATTTGGTTTGTTCTTGAAATTTCAAAATTCGAATTCCTTCATTCATGCATTATTAACTCGATTTGTTGTTGTTTTTGTGTTTAGTTTGAAGCTTGCAAGCTTTCTGGGCAAACCAATTGAATTTCCATGGCCTGAATCGTGTTTCACCATGATTAGGGTTTCTGTGAACGAATTAGGGTTTCCTTTAAATGAAAAAATTGGACAATAAGACCTATGCCATTGAATTCGGAACACTCCAAGGAATCGAACCATGGCCTTAGATTTTATTTATATTATGTGTGCTGTGTTTTTGATGTTTGCCAGGGACCTTGCGTCGAGCTATGGCATGAGACTTTCAAATATTCAAAAGGTTGAAGCGAAGCTTGGCGGAAGCGGAAGGCGGCGCGTGTAAATCCCATTCAATCCGTTTCCAAGCGATGGCGCGTTGGTTGGATGGCAAGGGTGGGTTTTCAAGGTTTGAAGCTAGTGTCTCGATTCGATCCACAGCTCGGACACTTATTTTACAAGTTTGCAAAACCTCATATTTTCTATTTTTTTATTTTATTTAATATTTTGCATCTATTTTAATTTCTTTTCACATTTTTATTTATGCATTAAAAAATTGTCAAAAATTATTTTCTTTTTGCATTTATTTTCAGAAAACCTTTATTTAATTTAATAAATTAAAAAACATATTTTTGCATGCATATTTATTTTTATTCATAATTTTGCATTTAAATCACATTTAATTAGTTTTTAATTATTAAATTGCATCCAAAAAATCCCAAAAAATTATTTTAGCATATTTATATTATTTCCAGCATGTAATAATTTTCTCATATAAAAATTTGCATTTTTCTAACATTTTTTCTCTTATTCAATTCATCTCGTATTTTCCGATTTCTCATTCTTTCACAGGTTGTTCCGATTCAGACGATTTTTCCTTTATCATTCTATTTTTTCAATAATGTAACTGTTCATGGGATGTAATAGTTTGAATTAGGGTTTTATTTTCCGCAAGTTTAAATTATGTATCTGCCCCAAAGCCTTGTAATAGCGTAGGATTTACCTTTCCGCATCTTTACATTCCACGTTTTAATTTCCGGACTCTATCAATTGCTAGTAACTAGGCGTGTATGGCAAGATAATAATGAACATAGCCCACTAATTTTCAAGATAACATATTCTGAAATCAACACACTTCTTTCACACACGCACCCCTTAGGGTAATTCTCTCGTTGCCTTTGCGAATTCAAAATGGTCATGTCCCTCGAGCGTGAGGTATTCTAGCATCGTTGCCTTCAAACAAATCATCATAGTCCCTTGATACAAGATCATAAGACCCATGATGTCGCTTCCGAATACATGATCTTGACCCTCGATTATCGCCTCGAAAAATGATGATAGTCCTTGAATGTGCTAGGATACTTCCTACAAGTTGCTTTCTATGACCATCGATGTCCCTTGAGCGTCCGCTTACATCCAGCGAATGGAGCTACCTACTAACTAATGGTATGGCTAGCGCTATTCTAAAGGAATGTAGAAGTACAACAAAGCGACCAATTACGGTGGGTAAATAAGTCTTTTAGTTGCTTGCTCTACCAAATGCTTTCCACCACACACTTTTTCAAAGTTCAAATTCTTTTCAAAACAAAACATTTCCGAACACTTTGTATACACTCCTACATGAGTCATTACAAAGTCAAAGCGAAATGCCTTTTTCAAAACATCTTTGTCAAACACAGAAAGCAATTTTAAAAGTGATCTAGAGCAACTAAGAGCCGTAGATAACTACGGATGGAAAGGGTGCTAATACCTTCCCTTTTCATAACCATTCTCGAACTCGAGAATCTAACGAAGGTCTTTTTCTATTACTTTTACCTTCCCTTAATTGGATAAAAATAAAAGTCGATGGCGACTCTTGCTATCCGCACATTTGGATACAAAAATCCTACAAAGTCAGTTCACCGTATCACATAAGGCAACCAACATCAGAGAAATTCAAGCTTTTTAGAAATTTTTCAGGGTGGTGTATTTACCAAACAATCTTCGTCGGACCATCCATGACGCGGCCCAAGAGCTAAAGAAGAAGGTAACTGAGAGGATTCCACAACTTAAAATCCCTAGTTACGCAAAAGACAAGTATCTTTATGCACTTCACTTTGGAAAAATAAAATTTCCTCCTTTGACGACTAGCCCATTAGACCTGGCTTTTCGACCACCTATCCCAGATTGGTGGTATAGCTCTTGCTTGAATGTTCAAAATGATTACAAAAAGAAAGTCGACTTGGTGGTTCCAACGAAGCATTGGTTACATGACTACCCAGGCTTTCTGCATATTGACCTTGAATATTTGAGAGAGCTTGTCGTAGTGCCTAATGGTAACCACTTCTGGAAAGTTTCATTTCCTTTTATAATTCGACTCACAGCTTTATTTGACTTAATTTCTTTTCTAGTTATACCTTTACCAGAGGTAGTCGTTCCCAGGAAAGAACCTTCCATAGAGAGCAAGGAAGGGCCATTGACTGCATTCGTTGGTACCAACGCTAAAGAAGGCCCTTCACAGTCAAAGGTATTTTTTACGCTCACCTCTGTTCAAATTTCCTCTATTTCGACGCCCCTCATAAGTTTGATATTTTGCAGTTCACACGCATTCACACTCTCTCCGATGATGAACCAATTTCCTCTTCCATCAAGAAAACTGATTCTTCTATAAGTGTACATGTCTATATTTCGACACTCCTTGTTTTACAGACTACTAATATTTCTATCATGTACCAGAGTCGAAAACGCTCAGCGGATTCGGCTGCTCCCTTCAACACATCCAAAAAGTCCAAAAGGAACAAGAATCTTCTCCACGGTGGGACGACTGAGGTAAGCATCATTTTAATTAGAATGCTTTGATTAAGGTTATGATTTCTCCTGATATCTTCCTTATATTTACAACCATCACTTGATGACCAGTCTCCCCGCTCCTGTAAATCCAAAGAACATAAGAGGAAACATGCTTCCTCTCCTGATGAAAGGGTGGCAAAAAAGAAAAAGAAATCCCCTCTGGCCGAAGACCTTGGCACGAAGGTGATGACAAAGAAAAATCAGTAATGGTCGACTATCAGCTACTCGTTACGAGGCGGCGAGGTAAAGTGCTCCTGGCTACTTGTTACGACGCTTCCTTATTTTCGAATGTTGAAAATATCATAATACATACAACCATTGTCACTCCCTGCCCAACTCCTGCGCCTGAGGAGGTTAAGGAGACAGAAGGGGACGCTGCTGCCTCCTTAGTTGGGGGAAATGAAACGGTAATTCCCAGTTCACCACCACAGGTACTCATCATATTTTCTATCTTGTGTATTTTGACTATTGAGTTTTACATGGCTAATACCTTTTCTCTCTTCTAGGTCGAAGCTTCTGACCGACAGTGCAGTGTGCTAGATTATACTCCATTATCAGAAGCTTCCTCACCCCACCATCAACAAGCCCTCAATGTGGTCGCTGGTGAGTTTGTTGACTTCACTGTTTTGGCTACTCTTAGTGACTCTGATTCGCTCACTAGTGCTACCAAGCATAAGGGTTATAGTTCGACTAGCTCTCACTCTAGTCTTTCAGATTCCCTGTAGGGTTCAGAGACTCCCCAAAATATCGCCATGCCATCACAATCCACCTTCAATCCTCCTCCTGTAAGAGAAACTGCATTCTCCTCTCTTCGATCCCAAGTTCAGAATCTTTCTGAGAAGAAGGATGATTCAGCTGGCCCTTCGGGAAAATAATATCTTGGCTGACATGGATGTTGATGCTGCTCTGGCAAGACTGGAAAATTTAGTAAGTCAGTATATTTCCTCTTCAGACTCTGACCGCTCCCAGAATTACAGTGACAAGTTAGGGCCTGAGGCACCCAAGGTCAGAAAACTGACAGACAAAATCTGTACATACGCTTTCAGTCCTGACTTGCCTCATCTGCTACATGAGGATTCAGCTCTTGGATCAGAACTTATTGATGCTATTACTCAATTAAAAGGTCTTGAGATCTCTGAATTCTCAAAACTTATGGTAGAAGCCTTTGAAGACATTCTCCCTTCATTGCTAACAAACATTGCTCAAACGAAGGACAATGAGTAGCTGGTCGAGACGAAGCAAGCAACGGTGAAGAGGACCAAAATGGTGGTCGAAGGGATAAAGGCCCACATTAATCAAAAACGGCAAGAGCAAGATCCTAAAAGGGAAAGATCTGCTGAAATACGTATTCGAATTGCCGATTTTTCGAAGAAGCTGGAAGCTTTAAATGTAGATTTAGAGCTTGTCGTAAAACAAGATGAAGAACTTAATCAAGCTATCACCCCTGCTCAAACCGATATGCTCCAGTTGACCAAAGATGCCCTCATTATCAGTACTGCTACTGCTTGAGTTGAAGAGGAGTTGCTAACGCTCAAGATAAGAGCTGATGGGCTAAGCACTGCTGCTGTACGTATACAAGGTGATCTGGCCAGCTTCCAAAGAAAATCCGGCAACTTTTGATTAATGTAACCGTTTTTGTGGTGTAACCATTTTTGTGATTTCATATTATTTGTAACGTTTGTACACTGAATCTTAATCAATTTTTATGTAACACTATATTTTGGCACTCTCATGTCATAGCTATGTATGACTAATATGATGTCTTCATTATTACTTTTTCCAGCTCAGTTCGACACACTTTTCACGTTATCATAATTGAGATTTCTTGAAGAATGGGTTTATATTTCTTCAAGTACTTACCATTTAACCTCAGAATGCGTCGATCTGGGGACAATTCTTCAAGTTCATATGCGTTATTGGAAAAGATTTGAATTATCTTAAACGACCCCTCCCAATTTGGTGACCATTTTCCCAAGACTCTATCGTTTCTGTCCATGGGCAATATCACTTTCCAAACTAAATCATCTACATGAAATACTTTATCTTTTACCTTTTTATTATAGGCTTTGGCCACCCTGTCCTTTTGCCTCCTTAACGCATCAAGGGCCAACATCCTCTCTTCATCCAAGTCGACCAACTCATCGTTAATCATATTCCAATAGTCTTCAGATGGTATTTCATGTTTTCGTTGAATCCTTACATATTGAACATGTATCTCTATCGGCAAGACAACATCATGTCCATATGCCAGTCGAAATGGGGTTGCCCACGTTGCCTGTTTAGGAGACGTTCTACATGCCCATAAAGATTGGTCTAGCGTTTGATGCCAATTTCGTGGCTTTTTGCCCACATGTTTCAAGATAATTATTACTTTATTGGCAGCTTCGACCTGGCCATTTGCGTGAGCATAATAAGGGGTGGAAGTTAACAGTTTTATTCCAACCTCCTTTGTGAATTCTTGCATTTTTCGCCCCGTGAACACTGTTCCTTGGTCGGTCGTGATTGTTTCAGGAATTCCGAACCGACACATAATATGACTTTGTATAAAATCAATCACAACCTCTTGGTCGACATTTTTTAAAGCTACGGCCTCAACCCACTTTGTGAAATAGTCAATGCTGACTAAAATGTACCTCTGCTGTTAAGATGATGCTGACTTTATTTCCCCAATCACATCTAAGGCCCATCCTCTAAATGGCCAAGGTTTTATAATAGCATGCAATTCGCTTGCTGGCACGTGTTGGATGCCCCCATGCATTTGGCATTGCTGGCATCCTCTAGCAAATTCGATACAGACTTTCAACATTGAGGGTCAGTAGACACCCGATTGCATCAACAACCATTTCATCTTGTGTCTAGCTTGGTGTGCACCACATGCTCCACTATGCACACTCGACACTACTACGTATGCCTCACTTTCTCCTAGGAATTTAAGTAATACTCCTTCGACAGTTTTCTTAAATAATTCATTTTCAATTAAAACAAAACTTAGGGCATGATACTTTATTTTACGATCTATCGAACCCGTAGGAAAGCGTAAGTAATCAACCAGGGGTTTATACCAGTCATTATCTTGCCCATTATCAATTGTTAAAATTTCAATTTTTCGGCATCTATTGCACCTACTTTTATAATTGACAAATCTGAAGGAGATAACAAAGTAGCTCAAACCTTTTTCCTTACTTGAATAGGCTCTTCGTCTTCATTCTTCTTGTATCCTGAGGCTTCTTGCGCTAAGTCGTTAGCTTCCTAGTTTTTCCGTCGAGGTATATGTCGAAGGCTTGCTTGTTCGAAACGTTTTAATAACCTTATGGAAATCACAAAGTACATAATTAAGTTCTCTTTAACGCATCTATACTCTTTTGACACTTGTCTGATTACCAATTTGGAATCTCCCATAATTTCGACATTTCTTGCCCCCAATTCTAGCATCAGTTCAAGTCCAGTAATGAGAGATTCATACTCTGCCTCATTATTAGTACAAATGCCGTCGATGGTGTACTTGAACTCTGCTGGAATTCCACTGGGAGAAATTATGATTCCTCCTATCCCTGCACCATTTTTGTGACTAGAACCATCGAAATATAATTTCTAAGGCACTAGTTCGACAAAATTTTGTGGCATAGCGACCATAGAATGATCGACTAGAAAATCTGCCACTATTTGCCCTTTCATTGCTTTTAAAGGCAGGTATGTTAGGGAATATTCAGTTAATGCTAAAGCCCATTTACCAATTCGAATGTGCGAATTGGTTTAGACAACATGTGTTTAATAATATCGAAATGAGAGGAAACATACACGTCAACTGGCTTTATATATTACTTCAGCTTGATACAATAAAAATACAAACACAGGCATAGTTTTTATATGTCACTATACCTAGTCTTAGGGCCATTTAACATTCGATTAAGATAATACACAGGTCTTTCGACATGGTTGTCATCCTCTTGAACTAACCTACTTCCTATAGTCGACTCTGAGGTTTCTATGTACAACCTCATAGGCCTATTTCTAAGTGGAGGTACCAATATAGGAGGCTTCACCAAATACTCTTTGATTTTGTCGAAAGCCTCTTGATGCTCCTCTTGCCAGATGAACTCTTCATTTTTCAGTCAAAGCAGTGGTGAAAATGCTTTAGTTTTGCCACTTAAGTTGGAAATGAATCTCCTTAAGAAATTTATTTTACCTAACAAAGACTGAAGTTCCTTCTTGGTCGACGGTGGTTTGACGTCCATGATAGCTTTGGTATTTCTTTGATTGACTTTGATGCCCTTCTTATGCACTACAAAACCAAGGAAATCTTCTGCCTGTACACAAAAAGCACACTTTAATGGATTCATTTTCAATCCATATTTCTGTATTCTTTCGAAAGATCTCCGAAGGTGTTCTAAGTGTGTCGATTTACTGCTCGACTTAATTACAATACCGTCGATGTAAACCTGCATGAAATCTTCAATAAATTCATGGAACATAGAATTCATTACCCTTTGATATGTTGCTCCGACATTTTTCAAGCCAAATGGCATGACCACCCATTCATAGGTTCCTAATGCCCCTGGGCAACGAAACGCCGTCTTCGGCACATCATCATCTGCAATAAAAATTTGGTTATAACCAACATAACCATCAAGCATGCTTAAATATTCAAAATCGGCGGCTGAATTGACTAGTATTTCAGCCACTGGCATGACGTATTCGTCTTTAAGAGTGGCAGCATTTAGGTCTCTAAAGTCAATGCACACTCTTAACTTTCCATTTTTCTTAATGACTGGCACAATAATAGCCAACCATTCGACATACCTTGCAGTTCTGATGAAATTGCTTTTGAGGAGTCTCTCTATTTCCTCCTTGATCTTCGACATAACTGCTGGTGCAAAACGTCGAGGTGTTTGTTTTACTAGCTTTTTCCCAACTTTGATTAGTAACCGAAACTCGACCAATTCCTTGTTTAAACCTGACATTTCATTATATTCCCAAGAAAAACAATCTTTAAACTCTTTTAATAAAGATATTACCTCAGATCTGAGTTTTTGGTCGATGTTGGCGCTAATATAAGTTGGTCTTTTATCACCCTCTGTACCAAGGTTGATTTCTTCTAAAGGATCTTGTGGCTACATCTTTTTTGGTGCCATGGGATCCTTTTCGAAACCTAAAGGTTCATCGTCGTATATGCAATCCAAACATTGCTCATCGACGCTATCTTTGACCATTCTTCCTCTGTCTAGTGGCTTTGGCTCTACAGCCAAAATGACTTCTTCTATGGCCATGTTCTTTTCAGCTTCTAAAGCCGAATTTATCTTGTTTTTGGCAATGTACGCCAAAATCCTTTTTAGAGCTTCCAGCTCAGATATCACTATCATGATGGTTTCCCCAGCCTGTCGGCATAAGTTCCTCTGCGTAGGGATCTTCCAGAAGTTCTACATCCCACACAAAACCATGTGTTTCGTGTAGTTTCAAAGAAACGAATGTCTCATTCAGGTTGGCATACATTTCCTCTGCTGGCTGACAAGGAGCAATATTAGCCAGCTTTCTGTCAAACTGATTTTGGCTGACATTATTGATATCCGCCATGAAGTAACCTTGGTCGGCCTCGATATTCTCTACGATGCCATCCTATCGCCATATGATTAGGTGTTGATGTATGGAAGATGGCACAACACCGATTCCATGTAGCCATTCTCTACCTACCAGCCGATTGTAACTTGGCATTCCTTGAATAACCATGAATATTGTCGGCCTATTGACTGAGCCGACCATGATGTCTACCTGGATCACCCCCATGGTAGTTTTGGTTCTGCCTTCGTAGTCCGACAGGACCACGTTGTGAGATCTTATATCGATGTCGAACTTACCGTTTTTCTTTAGTATGTGATGTGGCATTATATTGACAGTAGTGCCACAATCCAGTAACACCTTGTTAATGGCAATTTCTTCGACTTTCACCCTAATTAGCAAAGGCTTTAGATGGCTTCTCATAGCCATGTCGGGCCTCTCAAAAAATGCATCCTAGCTCTCAATAGAGCCATTGTTCATTACAAAGTAACAGGTCGGCTTGTGTAAAGCCATCTCAGCAGCATCAACATCATCAGAGTTTTCCACCTCCATCGGGATATTATACTCCTCTGGGAGTATAGACACAACATTGACTAGGATGTCAAGGCTCTCTTCTAAATTAGAGGAAAAATCGTCAGTTGCCTCATCAGAACCATTGTCGACTAGTTTGTTGACAAGTCCTTTGATCTGTTGCTTGACAGTAGAGTCAACTTTTTCCTTGTACTGTCGTGGATTCTTACCTTTACCGACCGAAATTTGCATAGCAGCAGTAGCGGCTTGTCTTTCAGCCTACTTCTTTCTCTGGAAACGCCTCCACTGAGTTCGACTCATAGGATTATTTTCCATGTAGTTTTTAGACACATGGATTTTCTTTTTATAATGCACTTCCAGTCGATAGCTCATGGGGGCTTTTCCTTTCGCATCCCTCATAGCACCAACAACATTTAATGGCCCAGCGGCCATTTGGGGCTTAATCCAAGTCCCCTTTGGTGCAGCAACCGACGGAATAAAGGTCTTCGGCCTAATCTGAGATGCTTTCCTAGGATCCCTTCTGTTCCATTGGGCCGTTCCTCTCTCCAACTGTAGCTTCTAGAAATTCTTAGCAGCGACTCTATCAATTAAAGCGCTGCATCTGGGACACAAGCCGACTTGAGCACCCTTACTCTTGAAACGATAAAGAAAACCCAACAGGTCTTCATCGTCTCTTGGATAGATGTCAGTTAGCTTAACATTTGAACTTTCGTTGGTGCTTTCCTTAAGCATGGTATTATTAGGCACCTCAGTGATGTCGACCATGTTGATGTTGACAGGCCCAGCAAACAAAGCCTCTTCTTGCCTTAAAGGGTCGGTGTCAATCTTATGTTTCCTTGCAGCAAACTTCAAGCGACCCTCTTGGAGTGATTTTTGAACCAAATCCCTGAAAAGAAAACATTGAGAGGTTGTGTGACCAAGATAATTATGATATTTGCAAAAACCTCTTTTTTGTCTTTGTTCTAATGGTGGCAATTTAGCATATGGGGGTACTAAAATTTCACCATCTTTAACTAACAAATCAAAAATCTTCTCGCATTTGCTAACTTCGAAGGTATAAGTTTTTGCAGGAGTTTTTGAACTAGTTTCAACAACAGGGCTTTTTCCTTTGGTAGGAAACAATGATTTACATTCATATGCAGGCCCTGATTTTAATTCAGCCACATCCTCATCTGCCTCAATCGGCGATATGTAATCGACTTCATATATGGGATCTGTATCATCATCGTCGACAAAGGATACTTTTCTTTCTTAGCCTTAGCTTTGGTATGTTTGACTTTTTTCTAGTCGAAGGCGCTCAAGGTGTCGAACCCTGTCAGCCAATTGTGACATTCTTTTGATGAAGGTTGGATCGATTTTCTTCCTAATGAATAGTCCATACCTCCAACAGCCATTTGAACAAGTTCATGCTCAGGTACTTGGGTAAAGTACCTTGCTTTTAGGGATCTAAACCAGTTCAAATAGTCGTCTATGGTTTCAGTGAATTTTCTCTTAATGCTTGACAATTCGACCAAACTAATTTTGGAATGCCCCTCATAAAACTATTCATGAAAAAGTTTCTCTAACTTCGACTATGAATCGATAGAATCAAGGGGTAAAGTAGTAAATCATTGTTATACCCCAAAATTTTCCCTCCTACTTCTCAAGATAATCCATAACTCCATACTAAAGGATTCCACAAGGTTGACCAGACAAACCCTCTCCTAAGCAATCAATCTAAATTAGAGTTTTGCTCCTCTCAAGTAAAAATGTATTCCCAATGCTTCAAGTGGTCATCATACCTCATCATATGCTTCAATAGATTACCATGTCAAGTTTCAAGCCCTACAAGTCCAAATTGCTCATCTAGTTGCTCTGATGGTTGAAAATCAGTTGTATTGGACAAAAAGTCAACTGTGGTCAACATGTAGTCAAACTTCATAATTTTTGGTCAACATCAATATTTTGAAGTAATATTCACCATTTGATCAAGGGTTGATAGATTTGATCAAAAGTCAAAGTTTCTAAATTAGGGTTTTTTAGACAAAAGTCAACAGAACTTTGACCAGGCATAACTTTCACATACTTTATCAGAAATTTATCCACCAAAGCTCATTTTGAAGGGAATTCAATTCTCTACAACTTCATGTCTCACAAGCTTTGGCTAGAAATGCTTTATTTGGAAGTTAAGGATCAAAATATTACAGGTCCTTTTAAAAGTCAACAAAAAGTCATCTTTTTGCAAATAAGTGTTCATGAACATGGAAACTTCAATGAAGATGAAACCAAAAGGAGTGTTAAGAGGACATCTTGATATTTCTAAAAAGTCCAAGAACACCCCAAAATTTTAAAAATTGAGCAAGATATAAGTTGTGCAAGTTAAGAATTTTTGAGGAGGTGCATAAAGAAAAATACCTAGCAAAAGCAAATGATTTTCAAATGGGCGTAAGATTTTATGATCCAAACTTGATTATGAGATTATCCATGACCTCTATGCTTCATGCCACGCCTCTTATCTTTTTTATTTATTTATTTTTGAATTAAATGGCTTAAATTCAAATTTAATTAAATAAAATACAAAGATAATTATTAATGCAAGGTGGGCTTGATTTGTTCATGTCTTGAGGACCAAGGAAGCCCATAAGGATTGTCAAATTCGTGCAAGAAGCAACAAGGAAGAAAATATCCACTTTTGGCAAGATTTGATCAACATTTACAAGGAAATATTTTTGCATTGAAAGCAATATATTTTCTCTTTATTATTGATCAAATCACTTGCTCTCTATATATACTACAAGTTCAGAAGCACAAGGGACGAGATTCTGGCCTCTTACAAACCCTAAAAATCTCTCAAAATTTTTCACAAACTTGCAAAACTCGAGTTCTATCTCTCAACCATTTTCAATCAAATCCAAGAACACAAACGTGCTCCTGAGGTAATGCTGAGCAGGTACAGGCCAAGAACCATGGCCAAATATGCATGAATCATGCATACCACGAAGCTCCATTTTGCATTTTTTCTTGTTTTTCGAATTTTAAATTTTATTGTGTTTTAACAAGATCAAACCATGCTAATGTATTCATAAGGTTTATTAGAGCAGGTTTGAACCGTCGTTCGCAGGGATTAACGTGTAAATCACGATTCACCATTCTTAGGGCATCCAAGCTGTTGAGCTTTAAACTGATGGTTATAGGAACTTTCTGGCTAAACTAGTGGCACCATTGAATTTTCAAGGTCTCAAATACACGATCTGGGTTGTTCGTTTTCATGTTTTGATCTTACTTCGCAGGTTCTAATTTCTCCCTCACCGGAGATGATGACCGGAGGAAGGGTTTCAGCGGCTTTTCCGTTCAGTCAATCACCTGACTTCTTTGACGGCGTGGCAAATGGGAGCGATCTGATTGGATTTGTGTTTAAAATATGGGTCCCACGCGTGTGCCTTTTATTTGATTCTGATTTTCATAACACATATATATTTATGATTCCAACAATATGAATGGATGTATCACCGCCCCAACGGTTCACCTTGCACGCACTAAGTCATTCCCTTCCAAAGGCACGAGTTCAAACCCTGCCTTTTGCCAGAATTCCTAATATTTTTCTGATTTTCAGGTTCCAGAAGCACTATCTCCGAGCTCCGACACGGACCCCATCGAGCGAATTTCCGAGCTCCGACCGGATCCCATCAGTAGAACCTCCGAGCTCCGACCGGACCCCTAAAGCGGAACCTCTAAAAGCTCCAACTTCTGGTCCCCTTCAGAAGATTCACCTCTAGAAGCTCCGACACGGGCGCCTAGAAGAATCCTTCCGAAGCTCCAACCACGGATGCCCAGTGACACCCACAAAAGGAGTAGCTTTCGTGCCAACTTATGTCAGAAGCTCTGACAGAAGCCCTTTTTTTATTTATTTATGTTTTTCTGCTGATTATTTTCTTTTTCTATTTTTCTTAATTATTTCAATTAATTAATTAATTAGTAATTAGGTTTAAAAATTAGCTTAACTAGGATTAATTTCACAAATATTTTTCTCTATTTTTCTTAACTAATTAATTTAATTAGTTTTAATTTAGGTTAATCATTTAATTTAAATTAAATTTATTTTATTAATTAAAATCAATTAGAATTAGGATTTTTACATTAAAATCAATCTTCAAAAATACCAAAAATATTTTTCCTTTTGCCATTAGGATTTAGGTATTCACTTTAACGATTAGACATTTTTCTTCGACTTTATTTTTGCATTTAAATTCTAGAAAGGATGTATAGGTCGCAAAGTTTTATTCTGTAATAGTGTAAATTTATATTTCTGCCTTTACTTTCCGCACCTCCTATTATGTATTTGCCCCAAAGCCATGTAATAGCGTAGGACATTTACTTTCTGCACTTTACGTTTCCGCAATTTATTTTCCCCACCTATTAACTGCTAGTAACTAGGTGTGTATGGCAAAATAAAAATCAAATTAGATCACTAATCCCAAGATAAATATCTGAATACAACACATTCTTTACACATGCACCCCCTTAGGGTATCCTCTCTCGTTGCCTTTCGAATAATGGTCATGTCCCTCGAACATGGGGATATCTTAGCACAGTTGACTACAAATATATCATCATAGTCTCTTCGAATTAAAGATCATAGTCCCTCGATGACCCTCAATTGTTGCCTACGAATATATGATCTCGTCCCTCGGTTGTTGCCTACGAAAAGTGATGATCGTCCCTACGAATATGCTAAGATATCTTTACAAGTTGCCTTCTATGACCATCCATTGTCCCTTCGAATGTCCTTTTTACATCCAATGGATAGAGTTACCTACCAATTAATGGTATGGATAGCGCTATTCTAAAGGAAAGTAAAATAACATGGAAACGACCGTTCTAAGTAGGTAAATAAGTCTCTTTTGCTTGCTCAATCAAAATGTTTTTCACACCTCACACTTTTCAAAATCTTTTCAAACACTTTGTATACATTCCAGCATGAATCATTACAAAGTCCTTTTCGAAAACAAAACATTTCCAAACACTTCATATACATTCCAGCGTGAATCATTACGAAGTCAAAGCAAAATGTCTTTTCAAAAATCTTTTCAAACACACACACAAAAAAAAGTAATTAAAGTGAGCTAAGCAATTAAGAGCCCGTAGATAACTACGGATGGAAAGGGTGCTAACACCTTCCCTTTTCATAACCACCTCCCCTACTCAGAATCTAACGAAGGTCTTTTCCTGTTCTTTTCGCCTTCCTTTAATTGGATAAAAGAAAAGTCAGTGGAGACTCTTGCTATCCGCAACATTTGTGATCAAACGCAAAACAAACAAGTCAGTTATCCCACCGTGTTACAACCATGTAGAGGCTTCTTTAGTCAGGGACGAAGGGAAATGTTTTACCCTTAGGCCTTCATTATTCGCCATATCTCCCGACTCAGTCAGGTATCTAGCGATGTGTTCGACCGTCGACTCACCCGTTTCTCCCTCAAATTTTGTGTACTTAGGAATTTTCCATCCTCTAGGGTTTTCGGTCTGTAAAATATACTCTGCTAATGGGGACGAATATGTTGGCCTTGTCATTTATTCATACCACTTCGGGCTATAATTCTCTCGACAATATTGGTTAAGTTATTTTTGACAACTAATTTCTCCTGTCGAATTTGGTCAAGGACTTGGTCAACCTCTTGTTGTCTACGAACCAAAAACCTAGGTGGATCGACAACGACATTTCTTTGAGGCATTGCATCTTGACCCTAGTACACAGTTTCTTCTTCTATTTCCCCCATGTCACTATGAACATGTATGGGTTGTCGAACCGGTGGCCCCTGTCGGGTAGTCGTTTGGGGGGCTCCTAAGAAGTTACACAAACGTGTTAGTTGTGCAATAACCTATCGATTTGTTTCAGCGGACTTCCTATTAGTCTCAACCGACTCTTGTACTATGGGGTTAAAGACATTACCCATTTGGTTAGTTAACATGTTAACCAACTCATGGTTTCTATCATCCATTTTGCTGCCTTAACACTGCCACAAAGGTAGTGTTCAAATCTTGCGTAGGCATTTCCCTATTGCAGATCCTTGCAAAGGAGCATTTGTGTTTTGTGCACTATTAGACACTATCGCTGCGCTTGGGGTCGACTGATATCCCATCATCAAGGAATACATCATTCCATAAGGGGGATTCGTAGAAGTACCAAATCATGGTATCGCTGTGTTCGGAATGGCGCTCGTGACCATCACAGGCCCTGGACTAACCAGTGTGGTCTAGGGAATAGGGATTGATACTGAAGCAGTAGGCCCTGAGACAATTGTGATTCTTAACGGAGGAAACGATGCAAGTTGCGAAACGAATGGGTCGGCAATACCCAGCGTTCGTGATGGAGCTTCATCCGCATTCGACGCGGGAGTAGTGTTTGTCATCTAAGGTGTACGTTTTCTAGTAGGTGGTTTCTTATTGGCTAAATTACCACTTCTAATTTTCATGCACTTCTAACGCTAATGACAAATTCTAATACTTAGCACATTGTCCCACCAGGTGTGCCAATTTGTTTACTGTGGAGAATAGTAAACAACCGCTGGTCCTCCCTAGGTCCTAAAATTAGGGGTTACTTGCAAGATCGACCAATTGATTTGAAGACATGTGCTAAGATTTGGTATATTATACTGATTCTGTAGAAATAGACCTTGGCCAAGAAACGGTTTTCAGAGACCAAGGGAAATAGTACAATGGCTTTCCACACAGAATTTCGACCACCTACTAACCGAAAGCAGGCGCTAGATGAACAAGACTCAACTAATCACTAATTGGTGACTCGTGACCAATAATTGACGTTGAAGGGTTTAATACAGAAGTCATTCGAAATGAAACAGAAGTAAACAAACAGTAAAGATAAAACTTAAACATAAATTGATTGCATTGAAAGTAAAGATGGTGATTCACGTACATCAAAAGCTCAATGACTCTTTCTTCCTTTAACGCGGAATTGGGCAGAGTTTTGGTAAGCAATTTGAGAATACAAGTGAACACACTAAAATTACAATGAAATGACTTATTTATAGTACTTTACTAGGTAACCGCTGAGAGTACTCAACGGACGAAATTCAAACTAAGATAAAACTGCTACACATGATCTCGTCATTCGTTTAGTGCTTTGCACCCATGATGCTTTAAAATAACCGTCCACGATCTTCAGACTTTGACTCTTTCCCGCTTCGTGATTTCAAAAGGATTAAATGCTCATGGCTTAGATATACTTTAGGAATAATAATATTCCCTAAGTCCCTTGGCCTATGGCTTCGACAACACTTAACCTTCGACCAATTCCTTCAATCGACCTAAAATATATCGAATCGACCAACAATCTTTCTTCACCCATCTAGTCGACGTGGTTTGTCTTCGACACGTTTATCTTGCGTTTATTTCTTCTGGCTGTTTGGTCAATTTGGTTGATTATCCGGTTCACCTTCTCAGTCGACCCATGTTTTCTGATATTTCTAGGCTTTATAAGGTTTTCCCAAAGAAGCTATATTTGTTTAGAATCAAACATTAACTTGTAGGGATATTTGCCTTTAATCAGTGCCCTTAAACGCAACCGGAAATTTTTAGTCTAACACACCGACGGTGTAAATTAATTTTATAACGTCATTTAATGAAGTTATTTTTTTTTTTTGCAATAAACTGGTATTGAAAAAAAATAAACAAATAACCATGTTTCAGAAAAAACTAACATGTAGGAGCCAAGTCAGATGGCGCATGAACCTAAACTTTGTATGGAGGCACCAAGCGAGATGGCGCCTAGGTGCAAGACATTTTCCCTAAGCCATCTCAGATGGCGCCTACGTGTATTTTGGGGACATTTTTAATTATTTGTAATAAAAAAGACAATAACGAGACAATATTGCCTAATAAATTTTCGATTTTAAATAATCATAAAATAATTAAAATATATGAATAAAAGTTACATATTATTTAATGTTCCCCCCGGGAGTCTATAACGACCAGTGGTTCCGCAACCGCGTCCTCTCCTAACTCGTGTTCCAATTCTATGCTCATCCTATTGTGGTTGGGGCGATGACCCTGTGTAGTCAATATGATCTACGTCCATGAAATCCATTAAATCACCATCTCCGGAAGTATCGCTTTCGTAGAGTCGGGTACCCATGTTCTAATAGTTTGATCGTCTTGGTGGGGGGTTGGGTTCCATGGGTGGTCAATAACACTGGTCATTTGAATAGGAGGGTGAAAAGGAAATTGGTTAGGTGGAGTTGTGTACCCATATGATTGTTGGGTGCTATGGTGATGTAATGGTTGATGGTATGTTGGGTCGGTTGGGGAATACTCTTTAGGTGGGCCATTGTTTGGGCTAAGGCTAGAGGATGAGGGGCCCACATCAAGATGTTGGATGTATGGTCTTTGTTAGGAGTACAAGAATTATGTGTGGGGCATGTGGGTGTATTGGTATTGAGGTTGAGATTGAGGTTGGGTGTCAGGCATATGGATGTATTGGTAATGAGGTTGTAATTGGAATCAATGTTTGTGGATTTGAATTGTCGTGGTATTTGGTGGGAGGTTGATCTGTGTTGGGTTTGTGTTGGGTGGCGTGTGATTGTTGGTAGTGTTGTTGCGAATTTGAGGGTTGTGTCTATTATGTGCGTGGGTCGAGAAAACACCCCGGGTCAGACACAAACATGTCATGGTTATTAATCGATATGTACTAATTAATATATTGATATGTGTCACATATTATTTTGGGTGAGGAAAATAGGGAATTGTAAGACATGTTGGTGACTCCTAATCCACATCTTACACCACTCCAGAGAAAAATCTTTCCAATTATTAAAACCCCATTAAACATCGACCCTTTTGAGATGCCAGGGTGACAAACAAGTTGGATCACATGGTATTTCTTGCTGCATTCCAAATTTCATCTTGACACGGTCGTTGTGGTACATTTAGTTAGTCTCTTGATCGGATGTTAGCGTGATGTCTACATGATTTTATTATTATGCGAGAAAAAAAAAAAGAAATATTTTTGATTTTTTGAAAGTGGACTCGCCAAGACTTTGCATCTTGTGCTTACGTATTCTCTAAGTGCTATGGAAAAGACAGAGCTTACGTAGTTTTTGATAAACTAATATGTTTGTTGGTTGGTAGATTTTATTTATAAAAAGGAATCTAATCGCACATGGGCGGAAAAGACAAGTTTGAAAAGGAGTCGCACTTGGGCAATGGAATTTGTGCGTGGGCAAAAAAAAGATTTCACGTTTGAGCAGAAGAAAAAGAGAATTTGATGGATTTGAGTTGTTTTTAAGTTTTATAATACTTGTTGATTATTTGAAAAGACTTGGTATATGGATAAGGTTTATTTGTTTTAAAATTTTCATTATAAGAAATTTTACTTGGTTAAACATTTGAGTGACTAGGTTCAAAGACGTGCCCAATCACTAAAAGGAAAGTAATGAATGTTAGACTAGGTTTGAAGACATACCTATCTTAAGCCTTCTAGTATTTAGAACTCTAGAAGTTTGAAATTCATCTGAAAAAATGATATTGGAAGTGTGAAATTTCGTTTTTTTTTTTGCCTCATGCAAACAAAAATTTAGGACAAAATATCAACTTACCAAATAAATACAAGTTATCTCCAGCTACTTCGAGAGCCAACATTTTTTACAATGCCTAATGTAAAAAAATTACCATCTAGTTATGAGATGAGAGAATAGTTATACTTATTGTACAAAAACTTGACACTATTGTATGTAATAGCTATTGTATGTACCTTCTATGAATTTTCTCAAAACTATCTCTTTTTGACATTATTTTTTAAGGATGGAAAAACTTGCACCTGTTGTTCTTCCGGCTAGACATAAACTCGAAAAGGATGACAGAGTGTACTACTTGGTGTATGCTATGGGTTGAATGTCTTCCATTTAGAGGGAAGACGTTTGACCTGGAATATGGATTAATGATGGAATTTTCCAACCCAAATTTCCATTCAAATTTGTAGCATTCCATGTAATTTGTATATTTGTTTTCTTTGATTTTGCTTTCTTTATAAGAATTGATATTATTCATGACCATTGGAGGTGGTCTAAAATTTTAATTTTAAATGTAAGGGTGGACCTCATATGTGTATAGGGAAGGATTTTGCATACAGAGAAATGAAAATAGTAGTCATGACTGTTTTACATTTCTTCAAATTCAAATTGGCAAATGGAACACAAAATGTGATTTATAAAGTCATGTTTACTCTTCACTTGTACAAGGGTCTCCCTCTCAATGCAATTCCAAGGTCATGATGACTAATATTAAGGTTAGTAGCAGAATCAAAATGATTTTATAACAGTGAACACATTAGCAGTCAAAACCTTTAATAAGGGTAAGGCTAGCATGTACCCGGTTCCATCAATAGCATAATCTTTGATAAGACCTGACTTTCAGTATAATGAACTGCATAGACTGTAAAGATGCTTCATTGAAACTGTCCTTTCTTTGAGATGTTGTTCATGGCATATCCCAAGTTATGTACTCATTGTTTTTACAATAGTATCATTATTGTGCACGACATAAGTGAGTTATCCTTCTTTATTAGTGTGGATCCAGCCATTACCACATGACCTACATACATTTAACAAAATAGAAGGTTGTATGCGATGACATCTAACACGGTTTATGGTGTACACTTGTTTTGTTGCATGTCTTGCAAAATACACTTTTTATGGTGCATGCTATGCAAAAAACACTTGTTATAGTGCATTTCTTGTAAAGGACACTTGTTATTTTGTATGAATGACAAAACACAAGTGTCTTCTTGCATGTAAGGGACCTTGCCTTGCTTCTCCTATAAATAAGAGAATAAGCAAGCATTCAATTCACACAACCACAAGAGAAACAAGAAGCAAGAGAGAAAGAGAGTCTTGCTCAAGAGAGAAAAATTTTCATAGATTGTTTTTTTGTGAGAGAAATAGTGAGCCAATTTTGTGAGAGTGTTTCTTACAAATTGAGAGATATATTGTAGTGAGTTTCACCTAAGAGTGAAGTTGTTGTATTCCTATTATCATTATAGTGGAAGTTTAAGAGGCCTAACGGTCCCATGGTTTTTTCCTTTCTCACATTGAGAAGGTTTTTCCACGCTAAAATTCTTGTGCCATTGCGCTTATATTTTTTACGTTTCCGCTAGTGCCAATTTTTGAGTTCACGGAGGAGGGAAGTTATGGAGGTTATTTCCCATCAGTGGTATCAGAGCTCTGTGTTAGTTACGGGATACTACGATGTTATACCTATAGTAAAATTCTTAGTATGTTATGTGGTTACAACATTGATTGATCCTCCACGTCAGAAAATAACTATTATTGTTGAAATTAAATTGTAGTATTGCGAAAGTGTGTCTTGGTAAGTTCTGGCTAAGGAAAGACTTGGTATTTAAGCGTGTCAATATTGACCCACCTCTCTTTCCCGGGAATTTTCTAGTTTCACTATTCACAAACTACGGTGACTTTTCCAGTTTACGACACTATTTACAAAATTTCCTATTAGAAGGAACTACTTTCCCGTGTTCTCAAAATGGAGGGTTATATCGTTCATGATGGAGATATGTTCAAGCTGACTACTGATAATTATGCCTATTGAAAGCCAATGATGGAAGACCACCTATATTACAAAGACTTGCATGAGCCAATTTCCCAAAAGGATAAGCCAACAAAGGAGAAAGATAAAGAGTGGGAGCTCCAAAATCGGAAGGCAGTTGCCATGATCAGAAAATATATAGATAGGAGTCTATTCGAGCATGTGTCAACTTATACCAATGCGTAAGATTTGTGTACCAAACTTGAATCCTTGATTCAAAAGAAGACACCGAGAAATAAAGCTCACCTTGCTAGATAATTGGTGAAATTAGAATACTCAGACGGTCAAAACATGATCGAGCATTTAAATACATTCAAAGGTATTGTGAATCAACTAACGGAATATGACATGAATATAGATGACAAGTTGCAAACTCTTCTACTCCTAAGTTCTCTACCTGAGAGTTGGAACACTTTAGTCGTGACTCTTAGTAACTCTGCTCTAGACGGAAAACTTGTCATGGATTTTGTTACAGATTTCTTGTTAAATGAAAAGTCAAGACGGAGGGAAAAAGGCTACAATAACCACTTAAAAGCCAACATTATTGATAACAGAGGAAGAAGTAAGAATCGTGAAAGAGGAGGTTATGGGAGATCACAAGATAAATCCAAGTCTCGCACAAGACTAAGTTGTTATTATTGTGGAAAACATGGTCATAGAAGACCTGAGTGCATATTCTTGAAGCGAGATCGACAAGCTAGTACAGTCCATCCATATTTGATGAACTGAAAGAAGAATAAGGAAGAAGGAACCATAACTGATGTAGTTTCGACCAACGAGAATATTTTCCTTATTGGTGATGAAAATTATGTAAATATTGTATTTGATGACTACACCTGGATAGTTGACACATGAGCATCTTTCCATGTTACACCTCATGAAGAATTATTCTCATCTTACCAAAGAGGAGATTTTGATACGGTGAATATGGAAAACCACGTCACAAGCAAGATTGTTGGCATTGGTGAAGTGACTATGATCATAGAGAATGGAAATAAGCTCGTATTGAAAGAAGTAAGACATGTGCGAGTCTAAACCTTATCTCAGTAGGAAAGTTGGATGATTTGGGAATGATAAACCAATTTGGTGGTGGTATATGGAAGCTTAACAAAGGGAGCATGGCAGTTTCTCGTGGAAAAAAGGAAGGCTCAATATACATCATGCAAGAAAAAATAAACAATGGAGAGACTAATGTTTCTCAAGACGAAACCAAAGAATTATGGCACAAACGACTTGGCCACATGAGTGAGAAAGGTTTAAAGATATTTGATAAAGATCACCTTTCAAATATCAAGGGACAACCACTTGAATCCTATGAAGATTGTCTAGCAGGAAAATAACGCAGAGTATCCTTTCAAAGATCATATGATGCAAGAAGACGGAAGAAAATCCTCGATCTTGTTCACTCAGATGTTTTCTCCACATCTAAAAGGTCTCTTCGTGGAGCATAATACTTTGTTACCTTCATTGAAGATCACTCTAGAAATGTGTGGGTGTATCCATTGAAGAAGAAAGATCAAGTTCTATAAGCTTTCAAGGAGTTTCATGCCTCTGTAGAACGAGCTTCTAGAACAAAGTTAAAATGCTTAAGAAGTGACAATAGAGGTTAATACCTAGGTTTGTTTGAAGCATATTGTAAATCCCATGGGATAAGACATAAGAATACATTTCTGAAGACTCCCCAAATGAATGAAGTAGATGAAAGGATGAACCGGACGATTGTAGAGAAAGTTAGAAGCATACTTTCTTATGCAAAACTTCCAAAATCATTTTGGGGTGAAGTAGTGAGAAATGCAGTTGATTTGATAAACGTGTCTCCTTCAAGACCATTAAATTGAGAGATACCAGATGAAGTATGGTATGGAAAGAAATCCTCTTACGGTCAATTGAGAGTATTTGGGTGTAGGGCATTTGTCCATATACCTAGAGATGAAAGAGGAAAAATCGATGCTAAGACGAAGGAGTGCATATACCTTGGTTCTCCAAGAGACAACTTGGCTTCAGATTATAGGATCCTGTAAACAAGAAGATTGTTCGAAGTAGGGAGGTGGTATTTTATGAAGATCAGACAATACATGATATTCAATCTAAGAAGCCAAAGTCCATTGTGGTGCAAAACTCAGGGGGAGAGATTCCTCAACGAGATATTGAACCTGATCAGGTAGTAGAACCCCGTAATATGCAGCAACCTGACAAAATAAAACAATTCTAGGAAATACAAGAAGATCAAATGATAGAGACTGGTGAGAGGGACCAAGAACCTCAAGAGAGAATATTCGTGCGAGTAAGACAACCATCAAAAAGATATTCCCCAGATGAGTATGTCACTCTCACCAATGAAGGAGAACCTCAAAGCTTCATGGAAGCTATCGAGATAGATGACAAGGACAAGCGGATGCAAGCCATGCAAGAAGAATTACAATCACTGAAGGAGAACCGGACGTATGACTTGCTGAAATTACCAAAAGGAAGAAGGGCTTTTAAAAACAAGTGGGTGCTCAAACTCAAGTCTGAAGAGAACAAACCAAACCCTAGATACAAAGAAAGAATTGTCGTGAAGGGGGGCCATTAGAAGAAAGGCATAGATTTTGAAGAGGTATTATCACCATTAGTAAAGATGACATGCATAGGAGAAGTCCTTGGTCTAGATGAAATGCTAGACTTGGAGATGGAGCAACTTGATGTTAAAACAACATTCTTACATGGAGACTTAGAGGAAGAAATATACATGGAGCAACCCGAAGGATTTGCAGAACTAGGCAAAGAACACCTTGTTTGTCGCTTGAAGAAAAGTCTATATGGATCGAAGCAAGCTCCAAGGCAATGGTACAAGAAGTTTGAGCGCTTCATGACCCAACATAAATTTTAAAAGACATCCACAGACCGCTCCGTGTTTGTAAATAAATATGATAATGGTGAATCCATCATACTTTTGTTGTATGTTGATGATATGCTCATTGTTGGGAAAGACAAGACAAAGATAGTTGCTCTAAAGATTGCATTGAGGAAATCTTTTGCCATGAAAGATTTAGGTGCGGTAAAGAAGATCCTTAGAATGAATATCATTCTAGATCGTCCCAAATGAATATTGTGGATGTCACAAGAATATTATATCAAGAAAGTCCTTGAGAGGTTCAACATGCATAATGATAAACTTGTGCATGTACCACTACTTGGTCATCTAATACCAGTAAGACACAATGTCCAAGCAATGAAGAATAAAAATAAGAAATGAGAAAGGTGACTTTTTCTTCAGTTGTGGGTAGCCTTATGTACGTAATGGTTTGCACAATACCAGACATTGCTTATGCTATGAGAGTTGTGCGTAGATTCTTGTCAAATCCAAGAAAGAAGCATTGGAATATTGTCAAATGGATACTAAGGTATCTAAGAGGAACAACCAAACAATGTTTTTGCTTTGGCAATGGAAAACAATTACTCATTGGGTATGTAGATGCAGATATGGCAGGAGATGTAGATTTAAGAAAGTCTACTTCAGGGTATTTGATTACTTTTGCATGGAGAGCTGTCTCTTTGAAATCACAATTATAAAAGTGCATTTCTTTGAGTACCACAGAAGCTGAATACATCGCAATCACTGAAGGTTGTAAGGAGATCCTATGGATGAAGAAGTTTTTGCAAGAGTTTAGGTCAAAACCAAGAAAGTTATGTTCTCCATTGCAATAGTCAGAGCGCAATTCATCTTAGCAAGAACTCGACATACCATTCAAAGTCAAAACACATTGATGTAAGGTATCATTGGATTCTTAATATGTTAGAGAAAATTCACACCAATGATAATGGGGCAGACATGATGACAAAACCTCTACCAAAATATAAGATAGAGTTTTGCAAACAAGCTGCTGGATTGGCAACAACCCCAAACTAATCAAGGACATCCCCCTACGACTGGAGGGGGAGAAATATGGGTCCAACCATTACCACATGGCCAACATACATTTAACAAAATAGAAGGTTGCATGCGATGGCATCTAACAAGGTTTATGATGTGCACCTTTTTTGTTGCATGTCTTGCAAAGTACACTTGTTATGGTGCATGCTTTGCAAAGAACACTTGTTATATTGCATGTCTTGTAAAGGGCACTTGTTATTTTGCATGAAAGGTGAAAGACAAGTGTCTTCTTGCATGTAAGGGACCTTGCCTTGATTCTCCTATAAATAGTGAAATTCTGGTGTTATCAGACTCAGAATGTCGTGACATCTGATACAACATTATAAAATAGACAAAGTAGAATGTACAATTAACAATGCAGGAAACAAGAGAGCACAAGGAATTGTTCACCCAGTTCGGTTCTAACCAACCTAAATCTGGGGGCATACTAAGCCATGAATAAAGTTCACTATCAACAGTATTAATTCGGAGGAAAACCATCCCTGTTTACACTCCTCACTTAATCAAACTACCCAATGACTCTTCTACCTATGATAACACACTTAGATATGAGAACCTCTACTCACTTCCAATCACTTCATCGATGTCTATCAATTACTGTCATCCCAACAATTGCATCAATGTCTTGGCTCCTATAAACTAAAACAGTTTTGAGATACCTCACTCCAAACACAATACAGTTTAGAGATACCACACTCTAAACATAAACATGTAATGTAACACCCCAAATTCTACCCGGAAAATATAAAGAAAATCAGAGTATTTTTAATTTTTCATACAACATATGTGATGCCACATTTCAACTTTAACAACACAAACATATTAGATACATACCACCTTTATTATCACGGGATCACATAACTCTTACTTCGGCTTTTAAAACAAAACAATCTTTTATTAAATATGCAGCAGAATCATTTACAATGACATATTCAACTTCAAAATAACTAACCATATTTGTTCAACAACATGACATAGTTTTTAACAACACAATAAGAACAACAAGAGTCAATAATGTAAATGACACAAACTAAACATCCCCCCGAGTGCTACATATCAGAGCAACTAAACCGACTTGGACTAACAACAACTAAATTCTTCAATCTCGAATACCTGCACGTTACCAGTATAAAGACAACGGAGAAACAAATGAAAGGGTGAGATATCTACCAATATAATTGAATTCGTGATAAATAATATATTAGAATGTAGATTATATAATTCACCGCTTCACATAATCCAAACAACAGTTATAACGACAATACCATCAACGATTACAGCAACATATATACTAACAAATAACATCGACAACAATTATAACAATTATATCACAACAACATTTCCAACACAACATAACTATTTCACAACTTGTGAATAACAAGAACAACTTAAATCAACCGACACATCAACATAACAAATATAATTATGCGACTTCAAATGCAACTCAATTGTGCAAACGCATGTGGTACCATTGGAGTAAAACTCCCAACGTAATTATTTTCAGTTTACCGAGGTACAACGCATAATCCTTCAACATAATCATTCTGCCCCTAACGGCCAACGTGTTTTGCCAATCTAGGCCAACATCGTGAGCATTTGCTCCAACATAAAAATTGCCAATCCAGGCCAACGTGGTGCCAATTCTGGCAAACTTAATAATGCAATGTATGTCATGCGACCTCAACCTCAATCAACAAAATCACGACAACGCAACAACAACAACACACGACAACGACAACATAACAACTAGTCAACTGCAATTCAACATTGGCCATAAGCATACAACTCAGTACAATTCAATATTGTCTAAAAGCCTACAACTTAGTACAATTCATGATTGGCTAAAAGCCTACAACGTAATCAACATGTCAACGTAATTCTAATTAAACACTGGTCTTAGGCCTACAACGTAATCAACAGATCAACGTAATTAACAACAACCCATCATTGGCTAAAAAGCCTACAACTTAATAGCAACATATACTACTTTCATCCACTTAATAACCCACTACTAGTTACTACAATAATCTCTGAGTAACTTATTCTACAATTCAACTTACAACCATTCAGATTATTTTATCTAATTCTAGTTAACTGCTTATCGGTTAGGATTGCCAGTATTTCGATCATGTACTGCTATCAACAACCATTCCGCTAATGTTCATTCACTATCAAATTAGTATATTGATTATAGTCATTAAGTATACTACTATTCCACAATACTGCAACTATCCGACTTCTACTATTTCAACACTACCACAATACCTCGGGTAACCAAAACACCATTTGTTATCTTCAACCATTTTGCTCTGGTCAGTATTCATATAATCTACATAATCCAACTAAACCAACTTAATTTAATAGAAAACCATACAACCATATTGTCACTTCATTAATAAACTTTCTACCAATCTAATCACTTATCTTAGTTGATTATAGTGACACACTACTTCAATTCCTTCAAATTCCGATTAGCTAGTTATACCGTTAAAACTACCAACACATTTTTTGGTACTATTTTTAATTAATTACGATATCGATAATTCCACTTTATTCCAATTTCTCATTATGCCTACGTTCAATTGCTATAACCCTACCATTGGAATTCATACTATCTTCACTATAGATCAACTAGTTTACTAATTTCTCTAATATGCTACTTCAATTGTCAGAGTTAAGTACCTTACTAATCAACAGTATTATATCACTCAAAGTAGCCTACTAAAAGGCAACTACATCAACTACTCGGTTTGGGCAGAATTCAGAAATTAGAAAATATGTCCAAAACTACACAGTACGCGCTACGAAGTCACCTTCACGCCACGACTTTAGCAGGGACTCAGTTTGCACCGTGTTAACTCGTTGGCGCCGTGAACTAAACGTGACAGATTAGGTTTTTCAGCGCTACAACATCTTCCTCTTGCCATTCTTTCCAAATTTTTGGCATCCAACACACCCTTAACCCAAAATGAATCAGCCAAAGGTACTAGTAACATGGGGAATCAAACAAAGACAACATTTACCAAATCATTCAACATGTTTCATGGATTTTCAAGCTTCAATTTGAAATTAAATCACAACAATGAAAACACCAACACAAGGGAAAATATATAAACTCCATCCCACATATCATCCATCATGTATCCTGTTATAGAGTTAGAATCCCACCCTTACCTCTTTGATGACAGCTCTAAACCTTGTTCGGATTTCTAGAACCTTGGCTCTAGCACTTTCTTTGCTCTTGCCTCTTTCTCCAAAATCCTACTCCTCTTTCTCTTCTCCTCTAATGACTCTCTTCTTCTAATGCCTTTCTTTCTCTTCGTTTATAATCTTACTAATAATAATAATAATAATGATAATAATAATAATAATAATATTTTATTCAATCTCTTAGTAATCTAAATGGGCCTAAGAGACACACCTACTTATTAGTTTGCGATACCATAATTAAAGCACAACTCAATTTAATAAAATAGTCAATTATTAATAATAATATTATTTCTAATATTATTTCTTCAATGTAACCAACTTTATTAATTCTCTAACTAACCAAATAAAATCCGACTTTAACTTAATAACCCAAATACATTTCCTAGAACAATACCAACAAATCCGATTGATTCTCGAACTTCGAATAAATCCAATAATCAAATCCTTAAATAATTTAATTAACCAATCAACTATAATTTGGGAATTACAACTCTCCCCCACTTAGGATATTTTTGTCCTCGAAAATTCTCCCAACACAACTATCCTTAACACCGCTTCCTCATCCAACTCTCTTATTCTCAAGTTGCGCTTGACAACAAATCAACCATTACTTTTCCGATATAACTGTATCTCAACACGACTTGAATCCAATACATATACAACATAACCGCTACTAACTTGCCAACCATTTTGGAAATATCTTGAAACAACACCTTATAGCATATTAACAACCCGCGCTTGCTCTTACTTGACTTATACAACATCGCGTCATTACCGTTGCAACATAATCAACACACACACACATACACATTTTTCATTCCATATCCGAGGTCACTCATCATCTACGGTAGCCAACAACAATGTCATGCAACCGAACAAAATTATATAATACCAACTTAATAATAATTTTACCACTAACCATACAATCCATCTTAATCCTCCGTCCTTATTGGAGTTCCTATCCATTTATAAGGTTCACAAGTTTCAACCAAGTTTCAGACTCCCTTCACATGCATCAATCTTTTACTTTGCGACATTAGCTCGCACATAAACCATCTATTCTGAATTGTTTAAAGTTCCTCGAATTTTCCATGGATACATCGCTGTTAATTCTTATCAACTCGGAAGCAACTATCTTCACGACATAACATCCATTACGTAATGCACTATTAAGATAGAAATTCCAGTCTACATCCTCCAACACGATCTTGTCTACTATCAACAAGGGATTAAGGGTGATCAGTTCCTCAATTTGTCAATAGATAGCCGACAATCATAATGGATTATAAACCATCGTTACTAACCATAATAATGTTATTTTCCAACTTGTACTCAAATGCCATACTCTAATAATCTCCAAAGTGTTTTACAGATACCCTCACAATTTCCCTCTCATTCGATCTTGTCGATGAGTCACCAACATTCAACATTTACAAGGTCCACATTACACTCACTTAGTTTCACACGAAGGGTCAGTATTTCTACTACATTAGTACATTCACGCTATCTCATCCCAGTTAAAATCTCAACGACGTCGTTCCACACTGTCTTGGCGCTAGAACCTCTCTAATTCTTCTTTTACTCGTGCCACTACCTCGGCATCATAACCACGACATTAATTCCTCTTAAAAGCGCCATTCTTTAAAGGATATATTCATTCCAATTACAAAGGGGTAACAATCAACTTTTGAAATTTTTTGCAAAAATTACACAGTACGCGTCGCGAACTATCCTTGGCACCACGATCCTTGCAGAAAAATGCAGTTCGCGCCGTGTTCATGTAACACCCTTCTAAGATACCCTGCGAATAATATAAATAACTCAGAGTTAACATGTATTAAAGGGCGTCACAATTACTAAAAATAAATTCCATACATATGTCATGCTTTACTAAAGAACATAATTCAATTAATTATCAAATACACATGTTTAATACAACGGAATTATTTATTCAAAACTTGGATAATTCAAACCAAATAAACACCAATCCAAAAAGGTCAACGCCTCAATCCATAGAAATAATTATCCAACTAAAACAATTAAATAATTTAGAGTGTAATAGTAACTCTAAAGACGAACGTTTCCCAGTTTGACAAGACCAGAGCATGACACCGACACGTGATAATTAAATAGCATAGCTCTACGTGCCATCCTCACCAACTACTAAGCCGCTATAGCTTCAATCATAAATCATCAAAGTAAGGGTGAGACTACATCATAACTAACATGCATTATAAATTCAAAAAATAAATAGAATTTCATAAGCTATTATTTCACCCTATTTAGCATAAACAAATTCAATTATTCATTCCATAAAACAATTGCCAAATTCAGGCATCAACCTCAACAAACAAATTAGAACACTATCCTATCATGTTATAATCCATAGAAAATGCAATGCAAGACTCTATGCATGTGGTACTAAAAGTGAACTAAGCCACACACTAATTCATAATCACCTAAATACAGTTACATCGATTCGTCCAAAATCACCGGGACATGAATCCAGCCTCACCACCCATAATCACCCGGGAACGGTTATTGGCAATACTCACTAATTCCGCACAATGGGAATTAGCTACCACCAAAATGTATATGTATGCACATCATAAAAGCATGCAACATTCAACACAAGTTATGATAACATCATACATCATAAACCATCATCAATTCAATACATGATAACCATCATTTATCATGAACATCATCACCGAAACATGATACAATCATTTATCATGAACACTTCCAATTGCATAAACACGCACAAGCAATTACATATTCAATTGTACTGCTATCACCGACATATGAATACAACCATCAATATGCACTCATACAACATCCACATACCATTGCATATACATCTAATATGCACATAAGAATAAACCACATAATCAGAAAATCAATGCTTTTCAAAATAAAATCAAGTTATTGTTAATTTCTTCATTTCATAAAATATAGTATTTAATTTAAGCAATAATGTCCAAAACGGCGACTAAAACGGACTTACAGTTTGAAAGTTATGAATTTTCAAAGTTTAGTATTTTTCAAAAAGTACTTGTGATAACCGGTTTCTCCAGGAGAGTAATCGGTTCCCACTATCATAGTGAAAACACGCTACTGGAAAATGTATGGAGAACCGGTTCCTGAGGACTAACCGTTCCACATTTTATAAAATTATCTTTTGAATCTTTGGAACCCTCCCCAACAGGTAACGTTCCACGACTCAAAACCACTCTTGGAATTATATGAGGAACCCGATTCCTCCCAGAGGGTAACCGGTTCCTACGACGTGTGTAGCAGAAAAACTTAATTTGACAACACTTTCTATTTTTCCAATTCAACCCAATATTACCAATACGAATTCAATTCACATCAACACCAAAATAGAACCCATTACATGTTTCTAATGCAACAATAATATGCCAAAACATCCTACCACAACTCTATAACATCAAATTGCATCAAAACATCAAAAATCATGAAATTAGGGTTTAAACTCATAAACCTAAATATCCTAAATTTGGGATTCCTAATCTGTTACTCTATTCTACCATTCTCAAAACTCATAATACATTATAATTAGAGGAATCACCCCTTACCTTAGTCAAAATATTGAATCTTCCTTGAGCTTTAGGTTCCTCTTCCTCCTTTGCCCTTCTTCTCTTTTCACATAGGATTCCTCTTCTCACTTTTCCCAATTCCTTTTCTCTTCCTTATTATTCTATTATAATAATAACAAAATAATAAAATTAGAGACTTTTACTCCACACACCCCTCACATCTACTCATTACAGCATAATTCCAATTTTCTCCTTTTATTTATTTATTTTCCAAAAATCCCAATAATTCTAATAATTCAAATTTTAATTAAATAAATAACTAAAATTCAAATTATTTAATAATTGAAAATATTGGGGTGTTACAGTCCACATCTTGGCCCCACGAACTGAACAGAACAGAAAGGTTTGTTGCGTGAACAACATTCCCCCAACACAGCTAATGCCAGATTTTTCATTCGATTCAATCTTAGATAAAAAACCAACTATCACAGCTTATGACAACGATTACCATAATCTTAAATAAATAACTAAAATTCAAATTATTTAATAATTGAAAATATTGGGGTGTTAGATTCCTACTAAAAGAGTTTTTGTCCTCGAAAACATACCTTAGACGAATAATTTCGGGTAAGATTCCTTCATCTGGCTCTCCGACTCCCAGGTAACATTACCACCTGTTGGTCCTCCCCAAACTACTTTCACCAAAGCTATCTCTTTACCCTGCAATTGCTTTAACTTCCGATCCTCAATCCTCGTAGGCAATGTCTCCACAGTCAGATTATCTCACACTTGTATATCATCTACCTGAATCTCATGAGACGGATCAACAATGTACTTCCTCAACTAAGATACATGGAATACATCATGCAAATTCGCAAGCGACGGAGGTAAAGCAATCTGATAAGCAACGTTCCCAACCTTCTTCAAAATTTGGAACAGACCAATAAAACACAGAGTTAACTTCTTTGACTTCAAAGCTCGACCAATACTAGTCATCAGAGTAACTCGCATAAACACATGATCTCCTTCACTAAACTCGAGATCCTTCCTTCTCTTATCATGATAACTCTTCTGACGATTCTGAGAAGCTCTCATCTTCTCCTGAATCATCTTAATCTTCTCTGAAGTTGTCGCGGCGGGAAAAATTCAATGAAGTCGCCACTATTGTTTATTTATCCTAAGGACGGGAAAACTATAGTAAAACCCTAAAAATATGGATACGGCGGTCATCGTGACTAAGTTAAGGGTTCGGGAGTCGGTTAAGCGAGGGGAAGGTGTTAGCACCCCTTACTTCCCTTGTACTCAAGGGGAACCTTCTCTAATTCTAGGGTTAAGGTGTGTTTGTCTAAGGTTTCTTACTCTATTTTCTAAATTATTATACACAATGGGGAGAGATTTGGTCACGGTTAGTGGTTAGTGACTCGTTAAAGCATCGCGCTTTATGCCTATGTATTCATCAAGATGAAATCAGAGTCTACGTAGTTCTCATGGATTTGGTTAGTTTTTTTATATGGAATTAAAATTGATCACCTTTAAGCGATAAACTTATGTGAGCTCGCATGGTAGCGGCTAATATCTAGTTTCTCATTCGCGTTAAAGAGTGCCAATAATTCCTTTTTTGAAAATTGTCTTGATTTTCTTAAGTTAGTAGAAAAGAAATTTTAAACTGGTTAGACGGTTTAACCTAATACTAATGGGAAGCATATTTTTGTTGTTTTTGAATACTATTGAAATAAATTAAATTAAATTAAATTAATATCTAATTTGACACAATCAACTAAATAGTCTACATTAATTTAATAAAAGAAATATTTTTTTTTTTGTATTTTTTGTCTTATTGTTATACATGTCTCTTTTAACAAAACTACGTTAAATAAAATAATCCAAATAATATAAAAGTAATAAAACTAATTAAAGAGATAAACTTAAGATAGTGTAGAATCAAAGAAAGTGAGAGATTATACCCAAATTAGTTCTAAACGTAGGCTAATGTCTATTACCTTTTAATTCTAATTAAAAGTTATATTATAATAATATATAAAATAAAAACTACGTAATACTAATATTATAGTATCACTAACAAGAAAAATAATTAAGTAAAAAAAATCCTACAGAGTCGCCACTTTTAACCTTTGGCATTGTTGTTTTTTATTTAAATTTTATTATTATAGCTTAATTAACTAAAACAACTTAATAATTAATTTAATCCTAATTAATAGAAAAACAAAGCAATTAAATCAAATATTGATCAACAAGAATATCTATAAAAAAAAATGTTACAGGGGCCTAATTGCCATTGTCATGGTTTATTAAGTATAAGAATTTTTCTTTTAATGTTAAGATGCAAGTTATTCAAATAGAACATAAAATAACAAGAGAAAAAAAAAAGAAAAATATGTAATGAAACAACCTGGAAATGTGAACGATAATTCCTTAAGAAGTTTGGTCAATAGGCCCATTGTGTATTGTCACGTGGCAACATTTTATTGGACCAAAAAAATAAACAAATAGTATGCAAAACAAAAGTCACGCATGATATAGTGATAAGCATAAAAAAACCCTATTTTTCAATTACTCATTTTACAATTGTGTATGCGTCGGATTCAAGTGGCTTCTGCCTTACTGCTACTGAAACTTTGCAGAGTTTCGGTTTCAGATATTTTTTCTATGAAGGGTTTTTTTGGGTTAAGAATTGTTGCTTGCCAACATTTTTGTGTGTCCTTATTCTGTGAAATTTGAGTCCTTTTATAGACTCTAAAAAAAACACTTGATAGAAATCATTTGGAATGATTTTTAATGTCATTTAGAGATGATTTGAATTTGATTTAGCTTAAGAGACCATTTGATGTACTTATGGAATGATTTCAAAAGAAAAGATACTATGCCATTTTTGCTTTTGGAAAGATTCATAATGATTGATATCTTTGTGACCAAGTTTATGAATTGAGTCTGGTATATGCACTTGATGAACAATTGATTTGGTTCTAGTTTTGGAAAGATTTGGTAGTTATCATGGATTAGGAAAGAGTTGAATTTGTGTTTTTATTTTGTATAACCTTGGAATTGATTGAGAAGATTGACTTTTGTGTGAGGTTTGAATACGGTTTCTATTATCTAGAAAAGGAAGGGAATAATACCCAAGAAACTATTGATTCCATAATAATAAAATAGTCACTATAAGAATAAACTTTAAAAATTGGATCGTAGTGTATAAATGAAATATATAAACAACGATATTAAAATAAAATCGACTATTTTTTGGAGTTTTGATTTTTTACTATAAAAATATATATGATTCTAAATAAAAATTAATTCTAATAGAAACGTAAATTAAAACTAAACTTAAAGGTAAATTTGAGTTGTACAAACTAAAGTGGCATTAGTAAGTAAAGGATGGACAAATTCAGGATATGTCAATAAATTCAAATACTTACCCATTTGATTTCATGATAAAAAGTGATAGGCCAATACTAACTATGATGATGCAATAATATAAAATAGTAGCGACAAACTAGTAATGACCCTTTATGTTTTATTTATTTAAATATTAGTAATAATAAAAATAATCTAAAAATTTTATTTCCTAAAATTATCCTAATAATGAAAATCTTAATAAAAATTGAGATGTTGTTACTAAAATATAGAAAAGTAAAATATGAGAAAAAGAAATCAAAATTGAAGTAGTCAAGTTTCGAACTCAAAACCTCACACTCTTTTACATTCACTTCACCATCCACCAGACCAATATACTTATTTGAGATCAAATGGCGTTTAGAAATAATGAAGGGTACGATAAATTGCCTTAACGTGAAAATTATAATCTCACGTCCTAGTAGCTCAATGCAATGCATGATTGTGAATGTTATGATAATGCATATGAATGTAAAGTAAAAACCAATTAAAATAAAAATCGAGAGGGCAAATTTTGGGGTGCAACAGCTGCCCCTATTTAATCATCTTCAACCTGAAAGTCTGAATAGCAATGCTTTCAGACATTCGAGGTGGAAGAAGATTAAATACAAAAAGAACCCAAAAATTTGCGCTCTGGATAAAGCAAAAATGTAAAAACACTAGTAACTACATTTCTTCGTATTTTCTGAAATGATAATATGAAACAAATTGGGTTGTAATAAGCATAAAAGAATGAACCCAAGAAGACTAGTAGATACTTGACTATAAAGATATCAATAGATATTAGATCTGACAGAGTATGCTGGTAGATAGTGGTCTCGATCCCAAAGGGATAATAGATACTGATCCTAACCATTAGAACGTTAGCGGAACACTAGGGATTGAGTAAAAGGTAGTGAGTAGCGGACTCGACCTAAGAGGACTAGTAGAAACTAGACTCTAAAGATAACAATAGATATTGAATCAAAATGGGTATACTAGTGGAAACTGCTCTTGATCAAAAGACAGTATATACTGAACTTAACCATTAGAATGTTTAGCGGAACGTTAGGGATCGAGTATGGGTAACGAGTAGCGGACTCGACCTAAGAGGACTAGTAGAAACTAGACTCTAAAGATACCAATAGATATTGGATCCAATAGGGTATACCAGTGGAAACTGGTCTCGATCAAAAGCGAATCTCGAACTTAACCATTAGAACGTTAGCGGAACGCTGGCGATCGAGTAGGGTAACGAGTAGATACTCGATTTTAAGAGTACTATAAAGAATGTGCCAGGGCGAAACTGGTAAACAAACAAGGTAACGAGTAGCGAACTCGACCTATCAGGAATTAGTAAATACTAAACCCGAGAGTACTCAATAGGATACCAATAGATATTGGATCCGAAGCAAGGTGACAAGAAAGTATCATAACTTCAATAGCACCTGCTAGTCTCGACCGAGGAGGACCAGTAGATACTGAATTTTATCCTAGGAGTAAAAGAGACAGAGAGACGAGTAGCGAACTCGACTCAAGAAGACTAGTAGATACTAGACTTAAGAAGGATGTGCCAGGACGAAACTGGACTCCAAATAAAGGTAGCGAGTAGAGACTCGGCCTAAGAGTAGTAGTCGATACTAAATTCAAATTGAACACCAGGGTAGAACTGGATTCAAAGTGTACACCAATAGATATTGGAATGTTCCAAGAAGGTTAGTTGATACTAAACCCAAGAATTTTGTGACACGGAAGAACTGAATCACAAATGATAAGTAACGAGTAAACACTCGATCATTTGAGGGTAACATCTGTGGGGATAAAAACTGGGAAACTAAACATGGAGTGACCTTTCTAGGGATATAATCTGAAGATTTTAATAACTCCATTGGGGAACACAGAAGCAAAATGGCTTATGTTTCAATGCATGTTTGAATTGTTTTTCTATGGAGTAGTGTCCCAGGATAAATGGAAACACTACACATTTGAGGATCTTATGTAATGATTCATGATTATGTCGGGGAGACAGAAAGGTACAAGGAACAACTGGAGAAGGATCCTTAAAAATATGAAATTATGTGGGGAGTAACAAACTAAATAACCGGTAACCATGGGACACAATCTCGGATGGAAGTTGCAAAACAAAATAAAAAATTGCAAACTCTATTGGAGAAATTCAAACTCTGAGAAGGGACACCAATGGAGATTGAGCGTTGCTGAGGAGGATACCAATATACATTTAACATGCAGGGAATCAACATTCATCTCATACCGCTTCGAGGAATAACGTGTCAACCTCTCGTTGGGGATGAAAAACTCTTGCATTACTGGGAATAAAAGAACTAAGGCACATAAGTCTTGTTGGGAAAGAGGAAATCTTTGCATATAAAACCTCAAAAGTACGCTTCTTCTAGAAGTACGAGAATCCTTACACAAAAATTCTTGATAGAATAATCTTGATGGGGGAATAATGATGATTTTAACAAGAACAAACTCTACCGAGGATATGAGAATGCTTGAACAATAAGTCATAATAGTAGACTCTTATGAGGATATGGAAATTCTCAACTAGGATTAAACTCTACTAAGTAAATGGCAAAACCTTGAATAATAATTCTCAGCCAATAAAATTTTTTGTGGATATAAGAAATCTTAAATAAAAGATCTCAATAAAGCAACTCCGTTGGGGTAATGAGAAATATTAAGTAAGATATCTCAATATTAAGCCTCTACTAGGGATGAGAACAATCTCAACAAGACTTGGCTAGGGTATAAAGAGTCTCAAGATATACTTCTATTGAGGAAAGAGAATCCTTGAATAAACAATCTCAATGAAGCAACTCCGCCAAGGAATAAGAATGATTCTAAACGCGGACATTTGGATGGGGGAGGAAAAAAGATCTTTCAATTGGGGAATTATCTCTTCATTGGGGAATAAACGTTTTCTAATAAACATCTGTTGGGGAATAAAAATTCTCTACCAAGAAACTCATCAATCAAAGTCAAAAGACAAAAATTCTCTGCTTGGCGATCCACTAGGGAAAAGAAAATTTTAAGCATCTGAATAAGGATGATTTATCAAGAATTCCAATCAGTCAACCTTAAAATCTTGGTTTTGGGAGACTCAATGGGGAGAAGAAATAACTTCAATGTTTCCCAGGAAAATAAAACTAGAGAACCAAAAATTAGGAGAAAATCTACATCAACTATCCTTAGTGAAAACCCTGGTGCTTCAACTATGTCTTGATGCATAAAGATTGTCATGAGTGAATAATCATTCCTTGTGCCCCAGGCTGCTTGGTCTATGAAGTAATTTACCTCAAGAGTACCTAAAAGAAATCCTGTACCATGCCCACTTGAGATAATCTGCCCCAGTATCTTCAATTTTGAAATAGTTCCCTGATCAACGAATTCTTTGAGAGTTTTTTTAATGGATGAAATACAATGATCAAAACATGTAATGCATTAATCTTGGGCCAATCTGATGAAGATTTTTCCTTGGATATGTAGGCGCCAAGTTCCAAGACAGGTTGGGCTTTGTGAATAATTGATTTTGATGTGTGCATGCCAAGTGAAATTGGGATTTTTGATTATACGTGTTGAGTACCAATCAAAGTTGACCTTTGTGTGGATTAAATGTTATATGAATGCATTGTTTGATGCTAACAAAGTGACATGATTGGTGCATGATGATTATTTATGCAATGCCTTGAAACTGGTGCCCCAGGTATGAGTCATGAAAGGTTGAGGTTTATAGTGGTGTTTTATGTAACAAATGTTGTTTATCGAAAGGTGGTAGTATGTTATGCCAACATGATTTCCCGAGACTCGTTTCGAACTCGAACATTGTTGAGGTAGGAAAGAACTAGCTTAAACCATTTGAAAGTATGAAGAGCACTTGCCCCTTTGTGGCTTATCTTGCCCCAATGTGTTGGGTCTTTTAGAAGATTCATCTTAATATGAGTTTTAAAACAACTTGGCTATACTATGTACTTGAGATTACTATCCCCACCGTTTTGAACTTTCAAACCTCTATGCCCTGGATTAACTTGATCTTGGAGTGATTTTCCGTTGATGAACCATTTTTGGAGTGGTTTCTTTGGATCAAGCTTTGTAGTGGTATGCCCCGAATTTGATCTTGAAAGGTCTTGGCTTTGATCTTTAGAGTTTGAGGGAGTGTCCCGAGAAATAATTTAGATACCATTATGTTGCGCTATGAAACTTGATATCGAATGCCCCTAGTATATAAATCTTGAAAAGTATGCCCCTGATTAACTGGTGCCTTGAGATGTGACCCTAGTTGACCAATTTTTAGGAATGATTGCCCTTAGTCAATAGAATCTTCATGTGATGATCATGATTTATACGTCTGAAGCACTAGGATCCCTAGGTGTTTTTCCCTTAGTTAGATGGATGGATTGCTTTTGATCAAACCATTCTTGATATTTCCTTGATGCTAAGTCTCGACTTGTGAATAAAATTGTACCTTTTGAAAAATAATTCTAATGCAATGCTCATGCAAGTTTTGAAATCGAAATATTTTTTTTACGGAGTAGAAATTGATGATTAGGGATAGATATGTGAAAAGGTGGTATGGTTAGCGACCATTCAACAAACATTAGGAGTCAGTTTAACAAAAATTCTGCTGAATATGCTTTCATAGTGAACCTAGCTTCAATTAGGACTTTTAAAGGTTGTAACATGGTCTGGTTCATGGTTTAAGAAACAAAGATATAAGGCTCAAATTTTATTTAACCCACCCCATTCTCCTTGATGTTCTCCATTCCTAAATTCAATTAACTCAATAGATGCATCCATTCTGCAAGAGAATTTCTATAGTCACAATGATGATTATAAGCATTGATATGGTTTAAGCACCGATGAGAAATATTGATGATTTTCAAGGTGACTGTCACAAGATTATTTTCCATTCTTCTATGCTTTCAAGCCCTTATTTTTGCATGAACCGATTCCTTTGAATTTGCGGTCCATTGGGACGCTCTAACTTTTGCCTGAGTCGATTTTTTTCGATCTCTTTGATTTTTTTTTTTACTTAGCAGACTCTCTTTTTTTACTTTTGAGATTTTTACTTAGGAAGGTTGTGACTGCCATGTTGACTTTTGTTAACTTTCTCTTCACTGCTTCCTTGATCTTGGATGATGTACATAAGGAAGAAGTTGTTGTGACCTTTATCTTTATTGATTCCTTGATGTTGGATGATGTGTGAGATAAAGAGAATATGCTTAAACTTGTTGCTAAGAAACCTTGGTTCTCTTGAGATTAGAATTCATCGTTGAATTAATTGAAATCTACCATGCCCCTGGTTATGATTAAAGGTTTTTTATGAAAAGAACTCCAACTTCTGGCTCAACGGGTTGACTACGGATTAACTCCTTATTTCTCCAGTGTTTAGAAAGTGAAAAATGCCTTACATCGTCAGCCAGGTCTTACTATTAAAAAGCATACATCAGCAAAATTTAGTTATTTTGTTATTTACATCATTCTCCCTCAAAGTTCGTAAGAGGTGAAATGAAAAACATAATCGGGAGTTTTATTTTTTTTGAATTTTTTTCTTCATTTTTTGTATATGGAAAGTGATGGAATAATAGAGTGGATATGAATGGATTGACTTCAAAATACGTGGATGCTCATTTTATTTGAATTATTAATCAAAGAGTACAAAGTTACAACATGTGGAAACTTAGATAAATTACAATTCAAAAATGATAAAAGCATAATGTTCCTAGGGGTGAGCTTCCTTGTTGATCCACTGACTTTAGGAAACAATCTCGAATGTTCTTGCATTGCTAAAGTAAGGGGTGACCTTCATTTTTTCTTCTATTGGGCATAATTGTTCTATTGATAGGACAATTGTTGTTGTTAATGTTGCTCTTGATGTAGGGGAATCACTCATGGTAGTGGCATATGAGGTGTTGTGTAAGCTTTTGATTGGCATGATGAAGGATATTGTATTTCCTCAATATGGCATGCATCTCTTAAGTTCCTCCATAGCTTCTTGAGACACCTTTTTTAGTTCAATTGTGAGTATCGGGAAACCTGCTGGCGGATGATAGTCGAACATGGGCGACTAAGGAAAATATATGATTTTATGCAAGTGTGTGTATGCAAATGCATGAAAATGCACGAGTATGCAAAAAGACATTTTTTCTTCTTTTTTAGGTATGCTAAAGGTTTTTCATGGAGATGCAATATAGTACGAGTTTGGGGTAGAGATGGACCTAAGGAAACTCATACGAGTTAAGGATTATGACTGACAAACAAAAATACCTATGAGTTAGGGATTGTGACATACAAAAGGAAACCCCTACAAGTTAGGGATTATGACAATCAACGAAAGTCCCTATGGGCTAGAAATTGACAGACAGAAGGTAACCCCTACGGGTTTAGCGATTGTAATAAACAAAAAGGTAACCCTCCCGAGCTTAGGAAATGATATGGAAAGAGATACCAAATACATGTTTAGGGGTAGATATGGAAATGAGGAAACCCTTATGGATGTAAGAAAAAGAACACCCTATTTGGAAAGGTTCCCTAAAATAGATTGGTTCTAAGTTTATACTACCCAATCCCTATTACATGTAGGTTCTACGGTTTTTGGATCTATGAGAGACCTTAGTATCAGCCCTTGAGATGTACATCTCACGGATTAATCATGTAAGGTCATCTAACGTGAAACTGGTTCTAAAATGAGACCCAGGGTTGCAGATCAAATCCAAATCATCAGCATGATGAGGGGCGAGCCCTACCTTGAAGACAACATTGAACAGACCTACCCTGAGTGCAGCCCTCATACCCCTGAGAGATGTGACATCTCACCGGCTAGTACAATGGGTCTACGTTCTAACTTATATTTTTTTTCAAGCTTTAGGTTTTAGCTTTAAACAAGAATGGTAACTTCCAGCCCAACAATATAATATTATAATAGATGAAAAACAAAATAAATAAATAAATAAATAAATAAATAATAGTAAAATTAAAGTGAAATTAAAAAAAACATGGCAACAAAAGAAAACACACACCCTAAAACTAAAGAATAGGTTTGACTCTACTTAATTTATCCCCAGTGACGTCGCCAGCTGTCGCGGCTGGAAAAATTCAATGAAGTCGCCACTATTGTTTATTTATCCTAAGGACGGGGAAATTATAGTAAAACCCTAAAAATATGGATACGGCGGTCATCGTGACCAAGTTAAGGGTTCGGGAGTCGGTTAAGCGAGGGGAAGGTGTTAGCACCCCTTACTTCCCTTGTACTCAAGGGGAACCTTCTCTAATTCTAGGGTTAAGGTGTGTTTGTCTAAGGTTTCTTACTCTATTTTCTAAATTATTATACACAATGGGGAGAGATTTGGTCACGGTTAGTGGTTAGTGACTCGTTAAAGCATCGCGCTTTATGCCTATGTATTCATCAAGATGAAATCAGAGTCTACGTAGTTCTCATGGATTTGGTTAGTTTTTTTATATGGAATTAAAATTGATCACCTTTAAGCGATAAACTTATGTGAGCTCGCATGGTAGCGGCTAATATCTAGTTTCTCATTCGCGTTAAAGAGTGCCAATAATTCCTTTTTTGAAAATTGTCTTGATTTTCTTAAGTTAGTAGAAAAGAAATTTTAAACTGGTTAGACGGTTTAACCTAATACTAATGGGAAGCATATTTTTGTTGTTTTTGAATACTATTGAAATAAATTAAATTAAATTAAATTAATATCTAATTTGACACAATCAACTAAATAGTCTACATTAATTTAATAACAGAAATATTTTTTTTTGTATTTTTGTTATACATGTCTCTTTTAACAAAACTACGTTAAATAAAATAATCCAAATAATATAAAAGTAATAAAACTAATTAAAGAGATAAACTTAAGATAGTGTAGAATCAAAGAAAGTGAGAGATTATACCCAAATTAGTTCTAAACGTAGGCTAATGTCTATTACCTTTTAATTCTAATTAAAAGTTATATTATAATAATATATAAAATAAAAACTACATAATACTAATATTATAGTATCACTAACAAGAAAAATAATTAAGTAAAAAAACTCCTACAGGGGCGCCACTTTTAACCTTTGGCATTGTTGTTTTTTATTTAAATTTTATTATTATAGCTTAATTAACTAAAACAACTTAATAATTAATTTAATCCTAATTAATAGAAAAACAAAGCAATTAAATCAAATATTGATCAACAAGAATATCTATAAAAAAAAATGTTACAGGGGCCTAATTGCCATTGTTATGGTTTATTAAGTATAAGAATTTTTCTTTTAATGTTAAGATGCAAGTTATTCAAATAGAACATAAAATAACAAGAGGAAAAAAAAGAAAAAAATATAATGAAACAACCTGGAAATGTGAACGATAATTCCTTAAGAAGTTTGGTCAATAGGCCCATTTTGTATTGTCACGTGGCAACATTTTATTGGACCAAAAAAATAAACAAACAGTATGCAAAACAAAAGTCACGCATGATATAGTGATAAGCATAAAAAAACTCTATTTTTCAATTACTCATTTTACAATTGTATATGCGTCGGATTCAAGTGGCTTACTGAAACTTTGCAGAGTTTCGGTTTCAGATATTTTTTCTATGAAGGGTTTTTTTGGGTTAAGAATTTTTGCTTGCCAACTTTTTTGTGTGTCCTTATTCTGTGAAATTTGAGTCCTTTTATAGACTCTAAAAAAAACACTTGATAGAAATCATTTGGAATGATTTTTAATGTCATTTAGAGATGATTTGAATTTGATTTAGCTTAAGAGACCATTTGATGTACTTATGGAATGATTTCAAAAGAAAAGATACTATGCCATTTTTGCTTTTGGAAAGATTCATAATGATTGATATCTTTGTGACCAAGTTTATGAATTGAGTGTGGTATATGCACTTGATGAACAATTGATTTGGTTCTAGTTTTGGAAAGATTTGGTAGTTATCATGGATTAGGAAAGAGTTGAATTTGTGTTTTTATTTTGTATAACCTTGGAATTGATTGAGAAGATTGACTTTTGTGTGAGGTTTGAATACGGTTTCTATTATCTAGAAAATGAAGGGAATAATACCCAAGAAACTATTGATTCCATAATAATAAAATAGTCACTATAAGAATAAACTTTAAAAATTGGATCGTAGTGTATAAATGAAATATATAAACAATGATATTAAAATAAAATCGACTATTTTTTGGAGTTTTGATTTTTTACTATAAAAATATATATGATTCTAAATAAAAATTAATTTTAATAGAAACGTAAATTAAAACTAAACTTAAAGGTAAATTTGAGTTGTACAAACTAAAGTGGCATTAGTAAGTAAAGGATGGACAAATTCAGGATATGTCAATAAATTCAAATACTTACCCATTTGATTTCATGATAAAAAGTGATAGGCCAATACTAACTATGATGATGCAATAATATAAAATAGTAGCGACAAACTAGTAATGACCCTTTATGTTTTATTTATTTAAATATTAGTAATAATAAAAATAATCTAAAAATTTTATTTCCTAAAATTATCCTAATAATGAAAATCTTAATAAAAATTGAGATGTTGTTACTAAAATATAGAAAAGTAAAATATGAGAAAAAGAAATAAAAATTGAAGTAGTCAATATTCGAACTCAAAACCTCACACTCTTTTACATTCACTTCACCATCCACCAGACCAATATACTTATTTGAGATCAAATGGCGTTTAGAAATAATGAAGGGTACGATAAATTGCCTTAACGTGAAAATTATAATCTCATGTCCTAGTAGCTCAATGCAATGCATGATTGTGAATGTTATGATAATGCATATGAATGTAAAGTAAAAACCAATTAAAATAAAAATCGGGAGGGCAAATTTTGGGGTGCAACAGAAGTCTGTTGGAGAATCTCTATCCCAATCACAGCACTTTCTCCAGACTCATACCAACACAACGGTGTTCTACACCTCCTACCATACAATGCCTCAAATGGAGCCATACCAATACTCGAATGAAAACTATTGTTGTATGTAAACTCAATCAAAGGTAAGTAACTATCTCAAGCTCCACCATTCTCTAATACACAAGAACGCAACAAGTCTTCTAACAACTGAATTGTCCTTTCCGTATGATCATTTGTCTGCGGATGATAAGCAGAACTCAACCTCAACTTAGTACCTAAGGCTTCTTGCAACCCTGTCCAGAATTTAGACGTAAACCTCGGATCCCTATCTGACACAATACTAGCAGGAATACCGTGCAAACTCACAATCTTATCAACATACAATTGAGCCATTTTTCCCATCGGATAATCCATTCTCATCGGTATAAAGTGAGCAGATTTCGTAAACCTGTCCATGATAACCCAAATATCATCACAATTCGTAGCTGTCCTCGACAGACCAAACACAAAATCCATAGAAATTCCATCCTATTTCCAATTTGGAACAAACAATGGTTCCATCAATCCCGACAGCTTCTGATGTTCGATTTTTGACTTCTGACAAATCAAACAAGCATAAACAAATTTAGCAATTTCTTCTTCATTGCAGGCCACCAAAACAACCTCTTCAAATCATGATACATCTTAGTAGCACCAGGATGAATACTCAATCCACTATGATGTCATTCCTCCAAAATACTTTTCTTAAGTTCAACAACATCCAGAACACTAACTCTATGAACCTCATAACACCATTCCCGTCAATTCGGAATTCACCTCCTTGACCTTGGTTGATCAACGTCAATCTATCAACTAAACCAACATCTGATTTCTATCCAATTTGAATCTCATCAAGAATACTACTAGTTAACTTCACCATACCCAACTTAACACTATTAAGAGTATTCTCACATACTAGACTCAAGTCTCTGAACTGTTCAACTAAATCCAATTCACGCACCATCAACGTAGACATATGCAACGACTTCCTACTCAACGCATCTGCAACAATGTTTGCCTTACCAGGATGGTAATTCAAACCGAAATCATAATCCTTCAGAAATTTTAACCATCTTCGCTGCCTCATATTGAGCTCTTTCTGATTGAAGAGATATTTCAGACTCTTATAATCGCTGAATACCTCAAATCGAGAACCATACAAATAATGCCTCCACAATTTCAAAACAAATACTAGAGCTTCCAACTCCAAATCATGAGTCGGATAATTCCTTTCTTGAATCTTCAATTTTCTTAAAGCATAAGCTACTACCTGTTTATTCTGCATCAAAACACCGCCTAAACCCATCAGTGAAGCATCACAGTACACAATAAAAGATTCCTCCGGATTCGGAAATTTCAAGACCAGAGCACTAGTTAATCTCCTCTTCAACTCTTGGAAACCTTTCTCACATTCAGAATCCCACACAAACACTTGTCCTTTTCTCGTCAACTTAGTCAACAACAATGCTAAATTCGAAAATCCTTCAATGAACTTTTTATAGTAACCTGCAAGACCAAGAAAACTATGGATTTCAAAAACATTCTTCGGTGCTTCCCACTGAGATACCGCTTCTACCTTTGTAGGATCAACAACAATATCATTCTTGTAAATCACATGACCAAGAAAGGTCAGTTCACTCAACCAGAATTCACACTTAGACAACTTCACATAAAGCTTCTTGTCTTTCAACAATTCAAACATAATCCTGAGATGTTCTGCTTGTTCTTCATCACTCCTTGAGTAGATCAGAATGTCATCAATAAAAACCACCATGAACTTTTCAAGATACACATGGAATATCCTGTTCATATACTCCATAAAAACACCAGGTGCATTAGTAACTCTAAACGGCATAGCAGAATACTCATAATGTCCATACCTCGTTCTAAATGCAGTCTTCTGAATATCTCCCGCTTTTACACGAATCTAGTGATATCTAGACCTCAGATCAATCTTACTGAATACACAAGCTCCAACCAGTTAATCTATCAAATCATCAATCCTCGGTAATGGATACTGATTCTTGATCGTAACTTTATTCAACTGCCTGTAATCAACACACCGTCTCATTGAACCTTCTTTTTTCTTAACCAACAACACACGAGCACCCCACGACGAAACACTCGGACGAATAAATTTCTTCTCGAGTAACTCTTCCAATTGCTTCTTCAATTATGCCAACTCGGATGTCGATATGTGATACGACGCCATCGACACTGGACTAGTTCTAGGAATCAGATCTATAGCAAATTCCACTTTTTTCTCAGGTGGCAACTCGCTAACATCTTTCGGAAAAACTTCTAGAAATTCATTCACAATGGGTAACTCATTACTCTTAGCCTTTCCCTTCACTTACATCGAAGAACACAACATAAACACTATCGCACCGTCACTAACAACTACATTCATCTGCTTAACGGACATAGTCACATCTTCGACACTGACAACTTTAGGAAAACTAACCGTCTTTGCAAAACAGTTGATATGACCCTTGTTGAATTCCAACCAGTTCATTCCAAGGATAACATCAAGTTGTTCTAACAGTAGGCATACTAAATCCATACCAAAACCTCTACCAAAAATTATAATAAGACAATTCCTACACACAAACGAAGTAGTCACTAAACCTGACGCAGGAGTGTCAAAACCATACATCCTTTCATATCAGATATATCCAAATTCAATCTTTTAGAAAAATCCAAAGCAATGAACGAATGAGTCGCTCCAGTATCAATAATAGAAATAAAAGGTGCGCCATTAATAAAACACGTACCTTTATTGAATCGATCATCATGCTTAGTCTCTTGCCCAACTAACGCAACACTTTTCCACCAGACTGCTCCTTCTTCGATTTAGTGCATTGCGGACGAGTGTGACCTTCCTCGCCACAGTTATAACAAGTCACAATTCTTACTCTACAATCATTAGCCACATGCCCAAGTTTTTCACCTTTGAAACATTTCTTATCAGTAATCTTGCATTCCTGAATACGATGCCCCATTTTACCACACTTGTAGCACTTAACTGAAGCACTAAAATCTCCCCCACTATGCCTTTTCAACCCACCAGACCTCTGGTTATTTCTGTCGTACAGTTTGTCACGACCCATCAGTTTCTTTCCTTTCCTATCATCAAACCCACGACAGTTTGACCTAGTATTAGAAAGATCCTCTTCCAGAATCCTACTACAATCCACAAAATCTGAAAACCTGTGAATACGCTTATACCTGATACCTTGCTAAATCTCACCAGGGAGACCGTTTTCAAACTTAATACACTTAGAGAATTATCCCTCTTCATCATTATTATAGTGAGCATAATACTTAGCCAACTCAGTAAACTTAGAAGCATACTCACTTACAGTCATGTTACCCTACTTGAGCTCCAAAAATTCGATCTCTTTCTTTCTCCAAATGTCTTCAGGAAAGTACCTTCTCCAAAAAACGCTTCTGAACACAGCCCAAGTCAGCACAGTACCATCTTGCTCCATCTCAGTTCTGGTAGCAACCCACCAGTCGTCAACTTCTTCTGCCAACATATAAGTACCATACCTCACTTTCAAATATTCAGCATAATTAATCACTCGGAAGATCCTTTCAATCTTCTTCAACCACTTTTGAGCGCCATCAGGGTCATGCGTGCCTTTGAACAACGAAGGATTGTTCCTCTGAAAATTTCCCAGCTTCTTGTTAGCACCAATACCAGCTCCCTGCTGATTTCCTCCAAGCACACCAGCAAGCATCCCCAAAGCCTCATCAATTGCAGCATCATCTCTTGCGTTACCTCTTCCAACAATTCTTCTGAGAATCCACAAATAAATTCTCATTAGAATACAAGTATTGACAGTGTTACCTTGCACTAGTTGCATACAAAGGGATAACGATACTAAGACGCGGTCACAACGACCGACTATGCTCTGATACCACTATTGTAACACCCTTCTAAAATACCCCGCGAATAATATAAATAACTCAGAGTTAACATGTATTAAAGGGCGTCACAATTACTAAAAATAAATTCCATACATATGTCATGCTTTACTAAAGAACATAATTCAATTAAGGGTTAAATACACTTTACCCCCCTGTAATGTTAGCGAGTTTAGGATTACCCCCCTGGTAAAGTTATTTTTTCAATACCCCCCTTATGTTATGTAGATTCCTTCATAGAACCCCCTTAAAATGTTAAAATTCTAAGTCTTTTGCCCCCTAGGTGTAAAAATTACCCCCCTGAAAAATATATATTTTTGATTTACCACCCTGATTTTTACACGCTTAAGGGGGTCCCAAAAATTATAGGGGGGTAATTAAAAAAAATATTTTTAAAGGGGGGTAAATCAAAACTCGCCTATATTGCAGGGGGGTAAATAGCTATTAACCCTTCAATTAATTATCAAATACACATGTTTAACACAGCAAAATTATTTATTCAAAACTTGGATAATTCAAACCAAATAAACACTAATCCAAAAAGGCCAACGCCTCAATCCATAGAAATAATTATCCAACTAAAACAATTAAACAATTTAGAGTGTAATAGTAACTCTAAAGACAAACATTCCTCAGTGTTACAAGACCATAGCATGACACCGACACGTGATAATTAAATAGCATAGCTCTACGAGTCATCCTCACAAACTCCTAAGCCACTATAGCTTCAATCTGAAATCATCAAAGTAAGGGTGAGACTACATCATAATTAACATGCATTATAAATTCATAAAATAAATAGAATTTCATAAGCTATTATTTCACCCTATTTAGCATAATCAGATACAATTATTAATTTCACAAAACAATTGCCAAATTCATGCATCAACCTCAACAAACAAATTATAACACTATCCTATCATGTTATAATCCATACAAAATGCAATGGAAGACTCTATGCATGTGGTACAAAAAGTGAACTAAGTCACACACTGATCCATAATCAGCCGGATACAATTACACCGATTCGCCCATAATCACCCGGGCATGAATCCAGCCTCACCACCCATAATCATCCGGGAACGGTTATTGGCAATACTCACTAATTCCACACAATGGGAATTAGCTACCACCAGAATGTATATGCATGCACATCATAAAAGCATGCAACATTCAACACAGGTTATGATAACATCATACATCATAAACCATCATCAATCCAATTCATGATAACCATCATTTATCATGAACATCATCACCGAAACATGATATAATCATTTATCATGAACACATCCAATCGCATAAACATGCACATGTAATTACATATTCAATCGTACTGTTATTACCAACATATGAGTACAGCCATCAATATGCACTCATACAGCATCACACAGCATCAACATACCATTGCATATACATCAAATATGCATATAAGAATAAACCACATAATCAGAAAATCAATGCTTTTCAAAATAAAATCAAGTTATTGTTATTTTCTTCATTTCATGAAGTATAGTATTTAATTTAAGCAATAATGTCCAAAACAGCGACAAAAACGGACTTACGGTTTGAAAGTTATGAATTTATAAAGTTTAGTATTTTTTAAAAAGTAATAGTGGTAACCGGTTCCTCCAGGAGAGTAACCGGTTCCTACTATCATAGTGAAAACACGATACTAGAAAATGTATGGAGAATTCGGTTCGTCCCAGGGGCTAACCGGGTCCCATATTTTATGAAAATCATCTTTTTGGAAAATGTATTGGGAACCTGGTTCCCCCAACAGGGTAATCGGTTCCCACGACTCAAAAAAACCACTCTGCTGGAAATTGTATGAGGAACCCGGTTCCTCCCAGAGGATAACCGGTTCCTGCGACGTGTGTAGCAGAAAAACTTAATTTCACAACACTTTCTATTTTTCCAATTCAACCCAATCATACCAATACAAATTCAATTCACATCAACACAAACATACCAAAACATCCTACCACAACTCTATAACATCAAATTGCATCAAAACATCAAAAATCATGAATTTAGGATGTAAACTCATTAACCTAAAAATCCTAAATTTGGGATTCCTAATCTGTTACTCTATTCTACCATTCCCAAAACTCATAATACATTTTAATTAGAGAAATCACCCTTACCTTAGTCAAAATCTTGAATCTTCCTTAAGCTTTAGGTTCCTCTTCCTCCTTTGCTCTTCTTCTCTTTTCACGTAGGATTCCTCTTCTCACTTTTCCCAATTCCTTTTCTCTTTCTTATTATTCTATTATAATAATAACAAATTAATAAAATTAGAGACTTTTACTCCACACACCCCTCACATATACTCATTACACCATAATTCCAATTTTCTCCTTTTATTTATTCATTTTCCAAAAATCCCAATAATTCTAATAATACAAATTTTAATCAAATAAATAACTAAAATTCAAATTATTTAATAATTGAAAATATTGGGGTGTTACAGTCCACATCTTGGCCCCACGAATTGAACAGAACAGAAAGGTTTGTTGCGTGAACAACATTCCCCCAACACAGTTAATGCCAGATTTTTCATTCGATTCAATCTTAGATAAAAAACCAACTATCACAGCTTATGACAACGATTACCACAAGCTTATTCAACTTAATATCATGATGAAATCATTCAACCTTTTACAATAACTTATTGATCATCATAAGAATTCCACGACATTGGCGATAGCAATCTATTACTCTATCACCGTTCCAACATCGACATCCTACGCAAGGCTACATCAAATGATAACTTCGCAATCCACTAACAACGCTAAAACATATCAACCTTCTAAATTCCATCCGCTAAAATTTTTATCCATGTTACTTAACAATTCACCTTCAAAAACATCAAAAATTCTCATTTTACTTGTATACAAACAATCGCTACATTACTCCTCATCCTTCAAGAAATTAACATCAACAATTTCTGATCATGCTCCATCAAGACCTTCCAATTTGATCCACAAACAAAATCTTGAATTCATGCCACCTCGGGAAACAACAGAACTTAAACAATACTTGCACTGTCTCCACCAGTAACATACGACACCAACATCTTACAATCGAAAAATATCCGAGAAGCAAAGCTTTTCCCCCACTTAGCTTCAAACCAACTCCTGCAATAAGTGATCAGAAAAGAAACAAGTATCGACAATGTTTCACACACTAATCGCATACAGAGGAATAAAAAAACATTAGACAACAGTGGCCGGACGGACCGACGTGCTCTGATACCACTAATGTAACACCCCAAATTCTACCTGGAAAATATAAAGAAAATCAAAGTATTTTTAATTTTTCATACAACACGTTGGATGCCACATTTCAACTTTAACAACACAAACATATCAGATACATAACACCTTTATTATCAAGGGATCACATAATTCTTACTTCAGCTTTTAAAACAAAACAACCTTTTATTTAATATGCAGCGGAATCATTTACAACGGCATATTGAACATCAAAATAACTAACCATATTTGTTCAACAACATGACTTAGTTTTTAACAACACAATAAGAAAAAAAATAGTCAATAATGTAAACGACACAAACTAAACATCCCCCCGAGTGCTACGTATCAGAGCAACTAAACCGACTTGGACTAACAACGACTAAATTCTCCAATCTCGAATACCTGCACGTTACCAGTATAAAGGCAACGGTGAAACAAATGAAAGGGTGAGATATCTACCAATATAATTGAATTCATGAAAAATAATATATTAGAATATAGATCATATAATTCACCGCTTCACATAATCCAAACAACAGTTATATCGACAATACCAACAACGATTACAACAATATATATACTAACAATTAGCAACGACAACAATTATAACAATTATATGACAACAACATTTCCAACACAACATAACAAATATTTGACAACTTGTGAATAACAAGAACAACTTAAATCAACCGACACAACAACATAACAACTATAATTATGCGACTTCAAATGCAACTCAACTGTGCACATGCATGTGGTACGATTGGAGTAAAACTCCTAACATAATCATTTGTCAATTTACCGAGGCACAAGGCATAAGCCTTCAACATAATCATTCTTCCCCTAACGGCCAACGTGTTTTGCCAATCCAGGTCAACATGGTGAGCATTAGCTCCAACATAAAAATTGTCAATCCAGGCCAAAGTGGTGCCAATCCAGGCCAACTTAATAATGCAATGTATTCCATGCGACCTCAACCTCAATCAACAAAATCATGACAACACAAGAACAACAACACACAACAACGACAACATAACAACTAGTCAACTACAATTCAACATTGGCCATAGGCCTACAACTCAGTACAATTCAACATTGGTTAAAAGCCTACAACTTAGTACAATTCAACATTAGCTAAAAGCTTACAACGTAATCAACATATCAAAGTAATTCAAATTCAACACTGGCCTTAGGCCTACAACATAATCAACATATCAACGTCATTCTAATTCAACACTGGCCTTAGGCCTACAACGTAATCAACATATCAACGTAATCAACATAATTAACAACAACTCATCACTGGCTAAAAAGCCTACAACTTAATATCAACATATACTACTTTCATCCACTTAATAACCCACTACTAGTTACTAAATTAATCTCTGAGTAACTTATTCTACAATTCAACTTACAATCATTAAGATTGTTTGATCTAATTCTAATTAACTGCTTATCGGTTATGATTGCTAGTATCTCGATCCTGCACTGCTATAAACAACTATTCCTCTATTGTTCATTCACTATCGAATTAATATTTTGATTATTATCATTAAGTATACTACTATTCCACAATAGTGCAACTAACTGACTTCTACTATTTCAACACTACCACAATATATCGGCTAACCAAAAAACACCGTCTGTTATCTTCAACCATTTTGTTCTGGTCAGTAATCATGTAATCTACATAATCCAACTAAACAAACTTAATTTAATAGAACACCATACAATCATATTTTCACTTCATTAATAAAGTTTCTACAAATCTAATCACTTATCTTAGTTGATTATAATGACACACTACTTCAATTCCTTTAAATTCCAATTAGCTAGCTATACCGCAAAAACTACCAACACACTTTTCGGTACTGTTTTTAATTAATTCCGGTATTGATAATTCCACTTTATTCCAATTTGTCATTATGCCCATGTTCAATTGCTATAACCTTACCATTGGAATTCATAATATCTTCACTATAGATCAATTAGTTTACTAATATCTCTAATACGCTACTTCAATTGTTGGAGTTAATTCCCTTACTAATCAACAATATTATCTCACTCAAAGTAGCCTTCTAAAAGTTAACTACATCAACTACTCGGTTTGGGCAGAAGTCAGAAATCATAAAATATGTTCAAAACTACAGAGTACGCATCGCACACCCACCTTCGCGTCGCTACTTTAGTAGGTACTCAGTTTGCGTTGCGTCAACCCGTTGGTGTCGTGAATTGAACGTGATAGATTGGGCTTTTCAGCATTATTAGCATCTTCCTCTTGCCATTCTTTCCAAATTTTTGGCATCCAACACATCCACAACCCAAAACGAATCAGCCTAGGGTACTAGTAACATGGGGAATCAAACAAAGACAACATTTACCAAATTATTCAACAAGTTTCATGGATTTTCAAGCTTCAATTTAAAATTAAATCACAAAAATCAAAACACCAACACAAGGGAAAATCTATAAAACCCATCCCACATATCATCCATCATGTATCGTGTTATAGAGTTAGAACCCCACCCTTACCTCTTTGATAGTATCTCTAAACCTTGTTCGGATTTTCGGAACCTTGGCTCTAGCACTTTCTTTGCTCTTGCCTCTTATCCAGAACCCTACTCCTCTTTCTCTTCTCCTCTAATGACTCCCTTCTTCTAATTCCTTTCTTTCTCTTCTTTTATAATCTTACTAATAATAATAATAATAATAATAATAATAATAATAATAATAATAATAATAATATTTTATTCAATCTCTTAGAAATCTAAATGAGCCTAAGAGACACACCTCCTTATTACTTTGCGATACCACAATTAAAGCCTAACTTAATTTAATAAAATATTCCATTATTAATAAAAATAATATTTCTAATATTATTTCTTCAATGTAACCAACTTTATTAATTCTCTGACTAACCGAATAAAATACGACTTTAACTTAATAATTCAAATACTTTTCCCAGAATAATACTGACAAATCCGATTGATTCTCGAACTTCGAGTAAATCCAATAATCTAATCCTTAAATAATTTAATTAACCAATCAACTAAATTCAGGCGTTACATGTCAAAGTTGTGACTCAAACAAACTTGGAATTGCTTCACAACTTCTTCCAAGGACACAAATTCACTCATTGCTTCACAACTTCTGAGTGAGTAAAATAAACCTCTTGCCTACAGGCTTCGAGGCAAAAATTAGTGACCATCCCACAATCCGGGTGGCTCACTTACATGGCTAACCCTAAAGACTACATCTTTCTAAAATTGGATAGCTTACTAAAACTAGGTTACAACTGCTTATTTATAACCTATTACCCAACTGGATTTGGGCCTTCAAAATAACAGCATAATCTATAACAAACTTCTGCAGTAACAAATTTCTGCAGAGATAAACTAGCAGATAACTTCTGCTACAATCAAGGTCCTTGCTGATCTTTATCCTTAGCTCTTGGACCTCCACATATGCCTTCAATTACATGCTACTTATGTTGCATAATATTCCTAGAATATTCTTCACAATTGAGACAAAACTGTAACAAACTCAATAGTTTATGTAGCGTGATGTCCTGATGTCTCGACATCTCATATGACATGCTGTTGCAGATGTTGAAAGTCTTCAACGCATCATGTTTAGGCATTCTAGATAGGATTTATAGTTTAGAAATCTTACTGTACAAAATGTTGTTGCTTCTATTTTATTTTTTTATTTAAAATTAAGCCAATCTATACAATTTAGGAACTTACAAATAGGACCATAAGCAAACATTCAATTCACACAACCACAAGACAAACAAGAAGCAAGAGAGAAAGGGAGCCTTGCTCAAGATAGAAAATTCTTCAAAGAGAGTTTTTTTGTGAGAGAAATAGTGAGCCAATTTTGAGAGAGTGTTTCTTACAAATTGAGAGATATATTGTAGTGAGTTCCACCTAAGGGTGAAGTTGTTGTATTCCTGTTATCATTTTAATGAAAGTTTAAGAGGCCTAAGGGTCCCGTGGTTTTTTCCTTTCTCACGTTAAGAAGGATTTTCCATGCTAAAATTATTGTGTCACTGTGCTTATATTTTTTACGTTTCTGCTAGTGTTTATTTTTTAGTTCACGAAGGAGGGAAGTTATAGAGGTTATTTCCCATCAGTTAGACGTGGGTTGATGTTTGTTTCAATCTAAATGTAGAATTCTAATTAGGTGTTCATTAGACGCGGATTTTAATTCTTGTAAGGTAAAGATAACAGTCGATGATCCATATGTCAAGCTGAATAATTAAAGATGTTTCTTATTCTGATAGTGTGTTAGTGAATCCCTATACGTAAATGTAATGTAACGTCTCAATTTTTATTATATTAATTTTTCTAAATTCATTATGTGATGTTGTTTGTTTAGATGCATTGGTGAGTCTTTTTATGTGTTGTGATATGTTGTTGAATGATAATTACCTTAGAGAACATAGAAAATAAGTTATTGAGGGTGTACGACCAAAAGTGTAGAAAGATAGGGGTGAAGGAAGAATGTTATTCAAATATTATTATTATGATATTATAATAATAAATTAGTTATGATAATTAAATAATTATTTTAATTATCATAAACTAACCCTTGAAAATTCTATAATTATCTAGAATATTTTCTCCTTCTGAGAAAAGTGTGTTGATTCAATACCTTAGATAAACTGAAATAGTAAACCCTCTTGAAAATAAGCGAAGTATTTTATGTAGAATATGAGTACATCACTTTAGAAAAAATTTCAATACTCTTTTATATGTTAGGGTCTGATCTTCCATATATGTTCCTCTCTAGTCCTATAGGATTCTTGTTTAGTACTCTGCTCCTTATGGAGACTGGCTTACTCCATTCATTTTTCTTGATATTCTTGTCTTCTGGTATGTATGTAACCGACATCATTCTTAAATCCTGGTACTATCTTCCTCACTCACTCGAAAGTATAACTACGATCAACATTAATCTATCTCAATTATCTCTTCTGCTCATAAAACTACTCTTATCAAGTTTCTTCCTCCCATCTCTCATCATACCTCCATCAACTTTTCTTGGTAACGAAGATCTTCTCAAGATCATCATTGAGAAGCATATTGAATTTATTCCTCTTGAGAGTAGCATTGCATGTAGCATTTCAGATGTTACATACTTCCAACAATGGACAAGGTTAGGGATGGCAACCTGACCCACCAGCACCGCACCCAGTCAATGGTGAAACCCGAATTGGGGTTGGGTTCGGTTGGTGCCACCGATATTTCGTGTGGGTTTGGGATAGCTTAAACCCACCAAACCCAAAACCACACCCGCTTATATGTTAAATTACATAACTATCCATAAATATATATATATATATATATATATATATATATATATATATATAAGTATTAAAAATAAAATGTAGGGTTTATTTTTCAAAGAATTAAGTTACATGTTTTATATGTTTTAAGTTTCACATGTTTTTATCCATAAATATATATATATATATATATATATATATATATATATATATATATATATATATATATAGTATTAAAAATAAAATGTAGGGTTTATTTTTCAAAGAATTAAGTTACATGTTTTATATGTTTTAAGTTTCACATGTTTTTGATGCGGGTTTGGGTTTGGGTGAAAAAACCCGAACCCAACGGGTGCGGGCGCGGGTGTTATTTTGTCACCCGAATAGCCTTTGGGTTCGGATTCGGGTTCGGGTGATGATTTCGGGTGCGGGTGTGGGTAGTGTGAAACCCGCACCCGACCCGACCCGTTGCCATCCCTAGACAAGGTACTTCACCATGCTGGAGAAACCAGTCTATGTGAATCTTGTCAAGGAGTTTTGGAAGTATGCTTTTCTTTATTTTGAAATTGGTTCTATTGAATCATACATCTTTGATATTCCCATCTCGATTACTCCCTTCTCAATCACTCTGGCAACTAGTTGTGAAAACATTGGGGCTACTGTCGACTTCGTTAACACTAGGTTCATCATGTTTGAAAAATTTGCTTCTCTTCACGACCTGTCTTCTGGATACGAACCCATCAATCGTGGTAATCTATTTCCTGTTCCAAAAGTGTGGTTTAAACTTGTTGTGTCCAATTTTCTTCCCATATGGGAAAATCAATAATTTGTTAGATATGATGACCAACGTTTCATCTGTCTTCTAATTGATGAAACTCAAGTCATCCTTCCTCAAACCATCTTCAATTGTCTTTGGAAATCCATTTCTCAATCCAGAAATCGTATCAATTCCTACATCCCTTATGGAAGATTCCTATCGGATGTCTTCTTCGGAGAAGGAATAGTGGATCTGATTAAAGAAATGATAGTTGAGGATGACTCAGAGAATCATTCTGAAGACTATTTGTTGAAAACCAAATGTGGAATCTTTAGTGGTTAGGATAATATCTCTTTGTGTTTCCAATTATGGTTATCTATGTATCTTTTCTTTTATCTAATCATCCTTTAAAATTATGTATGTTGTATCCTTATTAATTTATGAAGTTTTTTATTTCATTAGTTACAATCTATTCCTTACTTTATTTGATATAAATACTTGAATTGACTAGGTAGTTAAATACTATAAATTAATTAAAAAATTCATTTAAGGTTGTCTCACGTGCGTTTATAAAAAGCATAGGTAAGATCTTAAATCTTTAACGTATGCCAGTTAGTTTCCCCTCGTTCTAAGAAAATAGTTGGTTGAACTTGTTTTCTTGAACAATTAATATTCTCTCACAAATGAAACTAATCATTATTTTTCTTTTCCCTTATATATGCCGTCCCTAGTCTACTCTAGTTAATCATAACCTACATAGGAGATATCAGACTTCTCTCATAACTTGTCTTCAATATCATAACTCTATAAATATCACCACTTTTCTTCTTCACTTTCCCTCATTCTCGGTTCATCCATTTTATCTTAAACCCTTATTTTTGCTATAACAATGTCTACCTTAACCTTCCATGGAAACGAGGAAACCCTTGAAGTTATTCAGGAAAAACATCCCAATATTTCCCGACTAAAATACTATGGATTAGAAATAGTAAGAAGCATGCAATTTCAATCCTTGTCCGGATATTACTCCTTGCTCAACGATCATATTTTCCCTGTTCTTGTCAAAGAATTATGGAAATACGCCAGAACCAACGACGATGGAAACACCATCTGGTCTGAAATCTTTAGGCTTCATTTTGCAATAACCCTCTCCTCCATTGTTAAAGTCATTAGGTGTGTCTCGTATGGAGTTACAATCGATGACTATCAGTCTGATCTTGGCGTAGTAGAAAAGTTTATGTTTCTTCATGACAGTTCTACACCAGTTGATCCAATAAACCCTGAAACTCTTCTTCCGACTCCCAAACATGGTTCAGATTCTCTCTTTGCAACCTTGGTCCTCGTGCAAAGGCAAGAAGCACTCTGAATCATGATGACATAATCTTTGTATTTCTTGTAGTTCATCACTTTAAGATTAATCTTCCCAAAACTATCTTCAATCATCTAAAAGATTCTATTTAAGTCTCTAGAGCTCAACCTGAATCCTATATTCCCTATAGAAGGATTATATCTGGGTTAATGGTCAAAAAATAATCTAGGAAGCGATAAGGTTGAATGGACCAGAGAAGGCGCTAGCCGAAGATAAGTGTGCTAGGGTAGATGAAGTGGAAGAATTTGAAGATTAAAGTCTTATTTGTAATGATCTCAAAAGATCTTAGTTGTTTTTTGTTTATGTTTTTAGATTGTTTCTGTTTACCTCTGAATGTAATCCTTACTTCTTGATGAATTATATTTGAATTATATGTTTCCCTGTTTTTGCTTACATATTTAGAAACTTAACTTTTTGATGATGTCAAAAAGAGAGAGAATTATAAATGATTTTGATATAACTTATAATGATATATAAAACATGCATTTACTACTAACGCATGTTTATCTGTTGATAATTAACCAAGGAACTCTAAACAAGTTCTCTAGGCATCCTGAACAAGTTAAGGTTAAAGATGTATGTTTTCTGAAAAATAAAGCTTAAGTTGAAAATCAAAAGCTGAAGAAAATTGTGTAAAGAGTTAGCTCTAAGTTAATATCTAATTGGAGAATCTGGAATTTGTCTGAGTGACATTATAAATTCAAGATCTCAATTAGAAGATGTGTATTCAAGAATCAAGACTCTCAAGATCCTTCTATCTGGTTTGTTGGAACCAGGGGGAGTTTTTGCTCAAATTGTCCTTAGTCAGAAGTTCTGATCTTTACCAAGTCTATGATTCAAGGGGAGTTTAATTGTAAAGGATAACTAATCCTTACCTTTCTATTTCTACTTTATTCAGATTTTATACAAAATTGTGTCAGCAAAATACATGGTTTTGTCATCATCAAAAAGGGGGAGATTGTTAGAACAAGATTTGGTTTTGCAATTTTGTCTCTGAGTTTTGATGATAACAAAGAGTATGTTTGTTTAAACAATTTTGATACTCTAATGTTTGTTTTATTTTAAGAATTGACAAACAGTTTGTGCTTCTGATGAATGGTGTGGACAAGAAATTATAAGAGAAAATGCTCTACTTCTAAGCTACAGAGGTGTTGTACCCCAATTTCTTAATATTCACTCATACATCATACCATTATATTACACAAAGATCAAATGGTCTCTCTCTCTCTTTCTTATCTTTGGGTTTGCCTTTGGGAGATCACCAAGCACCTTATGAATGTGTTTATTTCTTGTGTGTTATGATTGATGTTTGGCTAACAATAATGTGTGTATACTTCAATCTCTAAATGTTGTAGGTGAATGGTACACAAGTCTCTTATTCAAGGAGTCAATAGGTTCATGTGTTTATTTCCATGCCTTCTCTCCTCAATTCTCAAGATTTTGGAAGTTTTGTTTCTCATTGAAGACTTATCTTATCATCTAACATGGACTTTCATGTTTACTATATGCTTCATGCTTGAAAGAGATCATCAAATTTGAAGAATTCACCATTCTATGGCCATCTACCTTTAGGGTTTTGGACTTCTGAGGATCATATCTTGGTGTTTGTGTGAAGTTTGTGGATGATTTCAAAGTCATTTTATTCTTAAAAGGACTTCTAATATGAATATGCATTTATTCAAGGAATTTAATTGATGAGAAGATTGTTTTTGAGGTCTATGATTGCACATTCTCTAGATTGATACTTCATCTATCTTGTATGACTTCAAAGGATCATAACTTGGTCATCCCTTGTCTCCTTGAGCCTATTCTTTTTTCACAATGAACTTAAGGATGTCTAATACAACTTAGTTCAATTCATAGGAAAAGAAAATGCTTAGAAATTTTCCTTTGAAGTCAAAAGATTACAAGTCATTGATGATTTTCTCAATTGTTGGTCGATCAACTTCAAATGGTCATATCTTGATCATCAGTTATCACCTTGAGGTCATTCTTTTTACACAACAATCTTGAAGATATGATCTCTATTTCCAAAAAAGTTTTGAATAATCAAAGTGTTTGGAAGTTTCTTGGAGAAGTCAAAATATTGTAGGTACTTTCATGATTTTTCATCAACTTCACAATGCCAGAACTTTCTCAATTTTTGGGTGATATTTTTGCATAATGCTATTCAAGAGGTCTACTTCATTTCATATTTGAAAATCAAAAGCATATTTTGAGTGGAAGGCCATGTTTGGATGAAAAATATTATAGGTCATTTTGTGTGAAAAAACTTAGAATTTTTCTAAGTTTGGAAATTCAGATGATTTTACACGATTTCAAGAGGATGTAACTTTTAGCTCAAATTGCCAAATGCTACCTTTCCAAATGCATTGTAAATCTTGTAAACTGAGCTTTCTAAAGAGTCCAAGATTGTATCATAAAGGTCTTTGAGTGATGAGAACCATGGTTGCAAATAGGGTGCCTTGAAACTGAAGTTTTCATCAAAGTCAGATTTTATGTTCAATAATGTGGCTTCTAATGATCAAATCGATGCGCGTTTTTGAATTAAACATGATTAGAAAAGTTTCCAAGTTTGATTAGAGAGATAAAATGCAAGATTTGGCTGAGTTTTGAAAACTTGCAAGTCACATTTTGCTCATGATACAGGTGTGCACGATTTCACTCAAAATTGCATCACACGCCCTCCATTTTGATTCAATTTACCTCTACTATAAATAAGCAAGCTATTCCTCTCATTTCCTGAAGCTTTGATAGCCAGAAAACCTCTTCCAAACTCTCTACAAACCTCACATTTCTACAACTTCGAATTTGTGTTTAAACCACTTCCAGTTTGAAATTAACCCTTGATTCTTCTTCCTTGAACCTCATGAAGCTAACAGAACAAGAATCGTTCCTTGATACTCCCTGAGTCATGCTATCCAAGTCTAGTTTCGGAGCTCTGAAAGTAAACTTCGTTCAGGTAGGAATCTCCATCAAAACTCTTCAAATAAATGCCTAACTTGTTCTCCTTATCTCTCTGATCCTTGTGATCTTCACCCTTTGCACTTTCATTGAGAATTGGCTCTGAATTTCTAAAAACAAGTGTTCGCTATTTTTCTGCTTTTCTTCAAATTGTCCTTTGTATAGATGAAATAAATTTGTCACAATGGTACCATTAGAATCGTCTTGAAGAGGCGAATCCAATGGTACTGATCAGAGGAATTTATTTCACAGTTTTGGAAACACGAATTGGAGATGACTGGAGATTGAAGACGACCTACATGTCTGTCTTCAACCAATGACGTGATGCCATGCAATTTTTTCAAATCCGGTTTGGTGTTATAGGAGCCCTTGGATCTGATTACTTTTATTAGTCAGCATCGATCCAACGTGTGACATTATTTCTTGTTTTATGTTTTAAATTTGTAATCTGTTGTGAAAAATAAGGAGGTCCATATCAAGCAGATCACGTCATGTCCATTGGATGTGATTACTAACGCGTTTTGACTGTGATCTAATGGTCCATAATTTTTGGCTTTTTTATTTTATTTTCTGATTTTTATATTTTAAACTTCAGAAAAATCATAGAAAATTCATTTTTAACTCAATAATTTTGAAAAAAAATCACAAAAACATTTTCAAATATTATCTTTTTGATTTTTATTTTTTCATAATTTTATTTTCAGATTTGATATTTTTATGATTTTTCTCTTTTATTTGATGTTTTTAATTGTTTTAAAATACTTTTTGACATTTTAAAATTCTGGAAAAATTATGGAAGGATCCAATGGTCATTTGACAAATATTGATGACCTCATTTTATTTTTATTTCTGATTTTACTATTTTCACCATTTTTGGTTTATTTCACCTTTTACTTTATTGTTAAAAAATATTTTCTGACTTTAAAATATTCTAAAAAATGTTGTCAACACTTGTTGACCTCTTTTTGACTTTAGATAATTTTCTTGGAATTTTATTTTGATTCAAAAATACTATTTATGTATTTCGTCAATAAAGTCCAATTAAATAACCTAAATTCAAAATTATTTTTAATCCTTTTATTTGATTTTTATTTTCATTTTTATTTTGCTGACTTCTGAATTTATTTTGGAGTCACAAATTTTCTCAACTTCAATGGAATTTGGGTGTTGATAGGTCTCTTGACCAAATCCACCAAGAAAAATGATTGATTTTGACGAAGTTACATAGAATAAATTCATCAGATGAAAAATAAACTTGGAAATGATTTCTTCTTCTTTGTCTTTTTTTTTGTCCTAACTCGAAAAAAGTGATCAATTGCTGGCATGAACTTTAATATTCTAATATAATCCCCAAAAGATGTCTTGAGCTTTGATCTTGGTTCAACACCTGTGGCGCTTGTCGTGTGGTCGCATTGATTTCTAATCAAGCTTCTGGAAAGTTTCTACTAACTTTCTCCATTTGAAATTCTCAATCATCTTTGATCAAGTGATGTGATAATTCCAAAATCGGTGATATACTTAACAAAAAACAATTGAAACTTGTTGGTGGTCGTGTTGATTCTATCAAGCTTCTGGCAAGTCTTCATGCGTAAGTTTCAAGATGGTTACCTCGCTGACGACTAACAATTAAAAATTTGATGATATACTTGACAAGCTTTAAGATGGTCATCTTACTAACTTTTATTAATTGCTTTTCATTTTCTGCTCTTTAATTTCTACTTTTACTTTTATGCTCTTTATTTGTATGCACTTCATATATAGCATTTACATTTCATGTCATTTTTCTTTGCTCACTTGAGCATTTACTTTTTATGCCATTTTTTCTTTGCTCACTTGAGCATTTATTTTCTATGTCATTTTTCCTTTACTCACTTGAGTATTTTATTTTCTTGTTATTTTGAATTTGCTCACTTGAGCTTTATTTTCCTTTTCCAAAACACTTAATAATTAAACCTAAACATAAAAAAAACTCTTTATTGGACTTGGATTCTATCCTTGTGCTTGGAGCTTGATCTTTGGACTTAGGATTAGGAATCTTACCTCAGCTTGGATATCTCTGTGCCCTTGGTGTTATTTTGTCTTGTCTGGTTATTATCTTTGTATGCAGGCTATTCGTTTATACTCGATTAAGAGTGGATTTCCTCCAAATATAGTCGTTACTCTGCCCAATTTTCCTTAAGACAAGATTTCATCTAAGGCATTGATTTATCTGAAGCTTGGTTTTTTTGTCTGGTTATTTGTTATTTATGTGGTAATTCAAAGGATGAGATATGGTATTGGCTCTTGATTTCAAGTACTAGCTTTCTCACCCGGTTAAATCTTTCTTTACCCTTACCTTTTACTTTATGCACTTAGGTTAGTCTCTTCATCTCCTCCCCATTCTTTAATTTTCAAAATCTTCCCTATTTTTCAAAGGATTATTGTTTTCAAAACTCGAACCGCTTTCATAAAAAAACTTGGACTTAGGTCCATGCATTTTTAAACTTCTTTTTTTAATAAACTAACAATCCATTTAATAATATTTTGACTTTTCTTTTCATAAGACTAAAAAACACCTAACCTCATTCAAAAAAATTTGAGCTCTTTGTGGCATTTCTAAATTAACATTTTCCTAAAATCAACCAACACACAATTTTGGTCTTTTTTAGCCGAATACGTGGTTTCGATTTCAACATTGCACATTGTTGGTATGTAGGCCTGGAACTCGTTGGATGTTCTATCAAAACAAAAATTATAAAAAATACTTGTTTCCCCCCACCATCCTTTGTGTACACATACTCTTTTTAGCACACATATACAAATTTTTAAAAAGGTTCATATGGAGTACCGTAGATGCTTTGGGTGCCAAACACCTTGCCTTTGCATAACTATCCCCTGGTCCCAGATCTCTGATCTTTTTTTTTAGGATTTTATTCGCTCTTTATACCAGTCCTTTGGATAAAATAAAAGCGTGGTGGCGAATCTTTTCTTTTTTTTTAGTTAAGTCAATTCAATGGCTTATACTCACAGTTTTTGCCACTACAGAAAAAAGTGGCAACTCTGCTGTGGATGTTTGACGTATTGCTGGAACATATTTAAGTGGGTTGACCCTATTTTTGTTTATTTGTATATATGTTTTATATTTTTGTATATATTGTTTACTTGTTTGTCTAGATGTTTTCTGGTTTTCAAGGGTGCTTGGTGATCTTCTTTTTGAGTCCTATATCCGGACTAGGGGAAACTTAAGATAGGACGGGCGGTATAATCATGTTAACCTTTAGGGAGTAATCCAGAAGAAGGAGACATGAGATCCCCCACTAAGAGGAGACCTCATTGATTGTGGTATTTTGTATATCAAGCGATCGGGAAGACATGACTGCTTTCGACCTGAGAGTCCTTGAATTTGAGCAGCCGTAGAACCCTTAACCCATCCTGGCCTTTTTAGGGGTAGTGTGAGGACTACTACGGAGTTATTCGGAAGTAGTTGCTACGCGATACTACACTCAGACAAGTTTCACCTGAAGGTATTGCTATTTACCGAGTACATCGGGAAGTTGGTAGTATTGGATGGAGGAATGAAAACTCTGGGGATTCCTTAAGAACCTTGATCTATAGGTGACAAAGCTTAGAATACCTTGTGGGTAGTACCCTCTGACTCCATGCTCGTGACGTTGAACCTATGGACCCCCATGTTTGTGATCTTTGTGTGTGCTTGTGGCATCATGCATTCATGCACCCATATGCATTTTTCAGACAGTTGTTCAAGGAACTTAAAATTGACCTTTGCAAATATCTCAGGTATACTTTGACCATGGATTATGGACATGGGTGGACTCGGAAATACAGTTTCAAGGAACCTAAGATTGAGGGAATGATGAGCTTAATTGATGAGATTGAGAGTCTAGAGGATTTCCGGAAGAAGTATGAGAGTATTTTAGCTTTGATGAAGATGAAGATGAAGGATGATTTTCTTTTCACCTTGGTTCAGTTCTATGATCCGTTATACCATTGCTTCACTTTTCCTAACTATCAGTTAGTTCCTACGTTGGAGGAATATTCTTATCTATTCGGTTGACCTGTTACTAGTGTTGTTCCTTTTACTGGTTTGGAGAAGGAGCCTAAGTCTCATGAGATTACTGCTACTACCCATCTGAAGAGGTCTGAGATTGAAGACAATATGACTACCAAGGGGTGTATTAGAGGATTACCGACTGCATTTATTTTGAAGAAGGCTCGTTATTTTGATGATATGAAGAGTATGGAAGATTTTGAAGCCATCTTTGCCTTGCTTGCATATGGTTTGTTCTTATTCCCCAACGTTGACAACTTTGTTGACGTTAATGTTATCAGGACCTTCATGATTGGGAATCTAGTTCCCACACTTCTTGTTGAGACTTATTATTCTATCACCTTCGAAACTTCCGTTGAGAAGGAGAGATTATCTGTTCTACACCATTGTTATACCGTTGGTTTACTTCTCATTTACCTACAACTGATGCTTTTTGGAGTCCTAGAAGGAAACCTCGTTGGACGCCAAAGATTATGGCTCTCACTCATTCTGATATTGTGTGGTATCGCCAGGTTTATTATGATGTAGAGATTATCGATATTTGTGGTAGCTTTACCAATGTGACTCTTGGTGCAAAGGGATGTATTAGATACAATCCTATTCTTGCGCGTCGTCAGCTTGGTTATCCAATGAGGGATAAACCAAATAGTATTCATGTGAGTGGCTTCTTTCTTAAATAAGGTGAAGACCACAGTGCAACTAGGAAGGATATATAGAAAGCTTGATGTCATATTCATAGGACAGGAAAAGAAAAACTAGGACAAAGAGGAGATATTTCTTTGGAACCTTATCTTCTATGGGTTCAAGCAAGAGCTATTATGTTGAAGATGTCGTATTCTCGTGAGGAGCCTCATGGTGATTTGTTCTTGGCTACTACTCAGGGTTCAGATGACATAAAGGATCTTCAGCTTGCTTTGGTTAGGATGCAACAAGAAAAGGAAGCTTGGAAGAACAAGTATCATACCTTGAAGATGTCTCATGCAATAGAATTGAAGGAAAAAGATTATTTGATTGAGATTCTTGAGAGTCGTGTTGTAGAGATGATGGAAAAGCAGGAGGATTTACTTTCTTCTAGTGTTCACCCAACTCTCAGTGCTCCTGTTCATTCTCATGCTTCTCCTGAGTCTTGTGCTTGGAAAGGTTATGTTGACAAGTACATGTTAGAGAACAAGCAACTAAAGGAAAGAGATTAGGAAGCTTAAGAGGAAGAGATCATTTGATGAAGGGTCTTCTGTAGATTTGTTCCTTAGGACTTTTATTTTCTATATTATGCTCTCTATTGTACTTGGGTTCATTGAAACTTATATTGAAGAGTTGTAATTCTCAAAATATTTTATTAATGATATAAGTTTATTTCAGTATTTCAATTGTGTTATACTTTGATATTTGAAAATTAAATATTCTTTATTAAGTTCCTTGAATAATAAAAAATAAAAAAGGAAAGAAATAATAAAAAAATCATATGCATTGCATGTCATGCATCATGACGCACTCATTCTTTCATTTTTATAGTTTCCCAGGTGTCTTATCCTTTTCTCTGCTTCGTTCAGTCTTCAAGTTGTTGCATCGCTATAACAATCGAGCCAACTCCAAGAAGAAGATGTAAAATCTTGAGTAAGAGAATTGTGAGCTACGCGAAGAGGCTATCTCCATGAGCACCTGTATGGCCAATTTGACTTCTATGGTGGAATAGTTGGTGGCTGCTCATAATCATCCATTACCTCCTCCTCCTTCGCCTCGTATCTTTGAACCTCAATTAACAACTATTACTCTGAAGTTCTAGATGATCATGTTTCTACTGTACCAGTGGTTTCTACTGTCCAACACCTTATGCGGCCTGGTTATCCTTAGGAAATGCCAAAGAATTTCATGCCTGAAGGTTACAATCCTGCTGCTCAAGTGACCTCCTTGGCCCAACCAACTGTTGTTTCCGCACCTCATGTGGTGCATGCTACTCCTGTTTTCAACAAAGAGTTTGATAATCCATTCTCTCCTCCAAGTGAAAGTTTGGACTTCTATGATTGGATGGATGGTTTCCAAGAACAATTTCACAAGTTGCAAAAGGAGTTGAAAGCCCTCAAAGGGAAATGCTTGTCCCCGTGACCATTTGATGATGTACTTAAGAAGGATGTCCACTCACACTGAAGATCAGCGTCTGCTCATTCACTTCTTCCAAGATAGTTTGACTGGTGCAGCTTTGAGATTGTATATGAATCTAGACAACAATGAAATTGTCATACCCCAACATTTGCCCGCTTACTTCTCAAGACAATTCACATCTCCATACTTAAGTATTTCACATGGGTTGACCAAACAAACCCTTTCCTAAGCAATCAATCTAAACTAGGGTTTTGCCCCTCTTAAGTCAAAATGTATTTCCAATGCTTCAAGTGGTCATCATACCTCATCATATGCTTCAAGGAAATACCATGTCAAGTTTCAAGCCCTACAAGTCAAATTTGCTCTTCCAATTGCTCAGATGGTTGAAAATCAACTGTATTGGACAAAAAGTCAACTATGGTCAACATACAGTCAAACTTCATAGGTTTTGGTCCACATCAATATTTTGAAGTAATATTCATAATTTGATCAGGGATTGATCATGATTCCTCAAGGAAAGTCAAGATTTGACCAAAAGTCAAAGTTTCCAAATTACGGTTTTTCAGACAAAAGTCAATAGAACTTTGACCAAGCATAACTTTCACATAATTTATCAGAAATTTTTCCACCAAAGCTCATTATGAAGGGAATTCAATTATCTACAACTTCATTTCTCACAAGCTTTGGTAAAAAATGCTTCATTTGGAAGTTATGGATCAAAATATTACAGGTCCTTTTAAAAAGTCAACAAAAAGTCATCTTTTAGAAAAGAAGTGTTCATGAACATGGAAACTTCAATGAAGATGAAACCAAAAGGAGTGTTTATAGGACATCTTGAGCTTTCTAAAAAGTCCAAGAAAACTCAAAAATGTTGAAAATTGAGCAAGATACAAATTGTGCAAGTTTGACATTTTTGAGGAGGTGCACAAAGGAAAATACCTAGCAAATGCAAATATTTCTCAAATGGGCCTAAGATTTTATGATCCAAACTTGATTTTGACATTATCCATGATCTCCAAGTCCATTTACACGCCTCCTCATCATTTATTTAATTTATTTTTGAATTTAATGATTAAAATTCAATTTTAATTAAATAAAATGCAAAGAGTAAGATCATTACAAGTTGGGCTTGGTTTCTACTTGTCTTGAGGACCAAGGAAGCCCATAAAAGGTTGCCAAATTCGTGCATGAAGAGTAAAGGCAATAAGGAGCTATTTTGAGAAAGATTTGATAAAATTTTCAAGGAAATAGTTTGGCATTCAAAGCAATATAATCCTTAAATATTCTTGACCTAATTAGAAGCTCTATATATATATGACAAGATCACAAGCCAACAACACAAAACCCTAGCCACAAGAACAAACCGTAAATCTCTAAAACAATTCAAGAAAACTTGCAAATTTGTATCCTATTTTCCAGCCACTTTCAATCACTTTCAAGCACTCCATCGTGCTTCTGAGGTAATACTGAGTAAGTATACATCATTATCCATGATGTAACTAATGTCGTGTTTTTGATTGAACTAACACTACTAATGCTTTCCTGAGATTCTATGGAACAGTTTAGAACGATCGCATGAAGTTTTTAATAGCCAGAACATAATCTGCCATTATTTGGGCTTCAAGTTCATGAAGCTTCGGATCTAGGGTTACAGGCAGTTTCAGACCTAGCTAACCGTGCCATTGAATTCGTAGCACCCTATTTACATGATTTGGATAGTTTTCTTTCATTATTTGATCGATTTTTCAGGTTTCTGGAATCGTCCTCATCAGAGAAGACGACCGGAGGGCTGAGTCCGGCGTCGCTGACTTATCTCGACTCAGGTGAAGCTGTTGTGGCGTGTAGGTGTATCATGATTGGTCCGTTCTAAGACACTGGGGTCCACGCATGACTAGTTTGAAAATCCAAAGTAAAACGTGGATATCGTACATAATCCAATGGTTGTTGATCGGTGGTTCTTACACATATATTTAGCATTGAATTTCGTTATTGTTTCGTTTATTTGTCTAGCTTTATATGTCATTTTATCGTATTTTATGCTTTGGTTATATGTTTGAGTGTTTTCAGGGTCAGAAGAATAAAACAGGACAAATCGGGGCAAAAGAAGTGCAAAAATCATAATATTGAAGGCTACAGATGCATCAACACGGTCCCCCGTGTGAATCAACACGGCCCGTGTCGAAAAGCCACTAGAAAATGCAAAAAACCCAAAGTCAGTGAATCAACACGGGCACCCGTGTTAATCAACACGACCCTGATTTGACTCTGTAACTATGTTGACTTCCTGAGTGATCAATTTCATGGTTTTTATTATTTAATTTAATCGTGCAATATTTTTAATACTTTCTTTGTCGGACCAACAAGAATTGATTTACGGTTAACAATCAGCTGGACCGCGATTGTTAAGGTTTTTGTACGATATTTCATCATAAATCTCTAAGGACTTAGGATTTAAGATTGAAGGTTCAAAGGTTTTTCCACTAAGGACTTAGGAGAAAATAACCTAAAGGGCTGGTAATTGAATGTTTATGAACTTGTTAAAAAGATCAGGATTCAAGGTTATTATAGGGAAAATTATACATCTTCCCTAGCATGTTACTCATATCTGTCAAAATAGTCCTTAGCATTTATTTATTTATTTTAGTTGCAATTATTCTATTTTAGAAAATCAAACCTAAACTCTAGAAGTTTTTGTTTAATTGAACTATAGATCGAACTGGATATCAATACGCAGTCCTTGAGATCGACATTCGGGGAAGTTCCCTATTATTACAAGAGGCAAAATAGTACACTTGCTATTTTTCTCATCAAGTTTTTGGCCCTGTTGCCGGGGACTACAAGGTTATCTAGTGTAATTTGAGTTCAATTAAAATTTTGTTGCTCATCAACTAAAATTTTGTTTCTATTTTTATTTTTATTTTTTTTATATTTTATTTTATTTTAGTTTTTTTATTATAATTTTTATTTTTATTTTTTTTTCTTTTTGAATTTTATTTTATTATAAAAAATTATTAAAAAAAAGGAGTCTAATTATTTTTGCTTCATGAATTCTTCTATACTTTGCTACTGATAACTTGTTTGAGTTTTGTAGTTATGTATTATTTATATACATTGCCACCTGTATCTCCTGCATGTTGGACGCCTGATTCGGGACTCACTTTGGAAGAGGCGACTGAAATTTTTATAGCATATAGGAGGGAGGTAAGATTTTGGCGAAAGCTACAGTTGGAAAAAGAAGATGTGAAACCAGAAGAAGATTGCATAACATCAGACGACAAAGATGTGGTAAGTATAGAAGAATCTGAGGTAAAAAGGGAATATGTGGAAGAAGAAATCAGACAACTTGAAGATGATCCAGTTTTGGATGAAACTACAAATTTAACATTTTTTGAAGATGTGGACATCCAACCTGAAAATCTTCAACAACAGAGTCTCCCCGGAAATTATTTTCACAACAAGGAAAATGACAGACAAGAAATTGACAGAGTATTGGATGACATTTACGCCTTGTATAACATCATCAAGCTGAAAATGATTTGGAAGAAGTATCATCACTACTTAAAGTTCATGAGATTGCTACCAAACAAAAGAAAGGAAAAAGATGATGTGTTTTTTCTGTCATATAAGCCACCCTAACATGGGTGATGAACCGTCGTGTCATGCGACGTTAAATGAAGCGCTTCGTGGGAGGCAACCCATGCTTTTAATAACTTAGTTTTCTTTTTCTTTTTCTTTTGTTTTGTTTGCAGGTAATAAAAAAAGGGATATTATCTTGCGAAAGCTAGGATACAGCAGCTGGTGTTGCATTACCCTTTGTGAGTCACTTTTCTCGAGCTTGTTCTTAAACATTGGGGTCAATGTTTAGTTCAAGTTTGGGGGAAGTTTTATTGCTTTGTTTGTTTATTTTTACTTGTTAAGTTGATGTTAAGTGTCGTGTAAGTCTACAAGCAGAAATTCTCCCGAAATTTTTCTGAGTTTTGACCGAAAATTTTGTTTTGTTTTACACAAGAGCTTGTATTTCAATAAGGTCGGGAATGATATTGTGTGAGATGCAGGGATGATTGTTTGAAGGTAGGAAATTCGGAATAATGTGACATTGATACGAGTCCAACGTGTAGATTCGTACTATAGTGCTTAAAGTCTGCGAAGTACTCCTTGAATAGTTTATCTATACAGTCTGGCATAATTCAGATTCACATGCAGATATGATTGGTTGAGAAGCAAATAAAAATGGCATTAAATGACGAAAAGACGGTAAAAGGCAACCGGCCCGCTAAGTTGGGTAGCCCTCACCAAGTTATTCAGCCCTAAGGGGGTTGATCCCCAAACGTCGTCTGGATAAAGGACAATAAATAACCAAAAGGTTTGAATATTTCATCGGTATTAAAAAGTGGCAAATGCTGCACGTTTGGTGCCCGAATAAGTGAAGTTCTTGGCTAGTCATGTGCATGTGATGATTATCATAATTCTCAGTGCCTTAATCTGATTGTGCGAATGAAAGAGGAGGAAAAGTGGAAAAGAACACTTAACTGTAAAGCATAGTTGGAGAGGTATTTTCGTGTCATGTGAATGTCGAGCGCACTACTTTTTGAGCAATGAGAACTGAACTCTTGCATATGAGTACCGATCTGCTTTAATCTTCATGAGTTCTGGTAATCGTCGGTTGAGGTCAAGCAACAGTTTAAGTTTGGGGGAGTTTGATCGGTGGTTCTTACACATCTATTTAGCATTGAATTTCGTTATTGTTTCGTTTATTTGTCTTGGTTTATATGTCATTTTATCGCATTTTATGCTTTGGTTATGTGTTTGAGTGTTTTCAGGGTCGCAAGAATAAAATAGGACAAATCGGGGCAAAAGAAGTGCAAAAATCAGAATATTGGAGGCTACAGATGCATCAACACGGTCCCCCGTGTGAATCAACACGGCCCGTGTCGGAAAGCCACTAGAAAATGCAAAAAACCCAAAGTCAGTGAATCAACACGGGCACCCGTGTTAATCAACACGGCCCGTGTTTATTGACCTGGAGGGAACCTTTGATTTAGAAGACCAACACGGGCACCCGTGTTAATCAACACAGTCCGTGTTGATGGACGTGTGTGGAAACTTCACTTTTTGAGTTTTGGACCTTTTCTTTGTCATTAAGGGTACTTTGGACTTTGGCTAAGATTTGGATGAGGCTGAGACTATTAAATGGAATTTTGAAAAAGAGAAAGGGGACTTTTTGCCGGCAGAGAATTCCAGGAGAGAAGATTGGAGAAAATAAGGGTTTCGGCGGAAGGAGATTTTCATGAACAGACAGGATTGAAGATCAAATTTCTCCCTAATACTTGTAACATTTACAATTTATCTTCTGTTATTTTGAATAGTATGGTAGCTAAAACCCTAATGTTATGGGGTGTCCCTGATTTGACTCTGTAACTATGTTGACTTCCTGAGTGATCAATTTCATGGTTTTTATTATTTAATTTAATCGTGCAATATTTTTAATGCTTTCTTTGTCGGACCAACAAGAATTGATTTACGGTTAACAATCAGCTGGACCGCGATTGTTAAGGTTTTTGTACGATATTTCATCATAAATATCTAAGGACTTAGGATTTAAGATTGAAGGTTCAAAGGTTTTTCCACTAAGGACTTAGGAGAAAATAACCTAAAGGGCTGGTAATTGAATGTTTATGAACTTGTTGAAAAGATCAGGATTCAAGGTTATTATAGGGCAAATTATACATCTTCCCTAGCATGTTACTCATATCTGTCAAAATAGTCCTTAGCATTTATTTATTTATTTTAGTTGCAATTATTCTATTTTAGAAAATCAAACCTAAACTCTAGAAGTTTTTGTTTAATTGAACTATAGATCGAACTGGATATCAATACGCAGTCCTTGAGATCGACATTCGGGGAAGTTCCCTATTATTACAAGAGGCAAAATAGTACACTTGCTATTTTTCTCATCAGTTGTATTCTTATGACAACTAACACAGCCAGCTCGGATGGTAACTCGTGCAGGGTATAACTAGGGGGTCCTGGGTTCGATCCCTGGTGACCCCCTTTCTTTTCTCCCTTTTCTCACTTTTTTCTTATTTTTTTCCAATTTTCTTAATTTCACTTAATTTTCTTTTCGAAATTAATTTAACAATTTTTCAAAAATCACAAAAATATTTTAATTTCAGATTTATGTTCATTAAACATTTAATTAATTTTTGATAAAAACTAATTTATTTTTCTCACAATTTAATTTATTTTTCATAATTAATTAATAATTAACTTAAAATTAGGGCTTTATACATTAAAATCAATCCAAAAAATATCAAAAAATATTTTTCCTTTGCAATTAGAGTTTAGATATTTTCTCTTATCATTCGACATTTTTCTTGCAATCTTTTATTTTGCATTTAAATATTAGAAATCGATGTATAGGTCGCAAGGTCATTTTGGTAATAGCGTAGGATTTATTTTCTGCACCTTTACATTTCTGCACTTTACCTTCCGCACCCTTATTATGTATCTGACCCAAAGCCATGTAATAGTCAAGGGTTTACTTTCCGCACTTTACTTTCTGCACTTTAATTTCTGTACATATATTAACTGCTAGTAATTAGGCGTGTATGGTAAGATTAAAAACAACATAGATAATTTCTAATCACAAGATAAAATATTTGAATACAACACACTCTTCACACATGCAGTCACCTTAGGGTATCCTCTCTTGTTGCCTTTCGAAACATGGTCATGTCCCTCGAACGTAGGGATATCTTAGCTAAGACGCTCACGAACAATATCATCATAGTCCCTTCGAATCAAAGATCATAGTCCCTCAATGACCCTCGATTTTTGCCTACGAATACATGATCTCTTCCCTCGATTGTTGCCTACAAAAAGTGATGATTGCCCCTACGAATATGCTAAGGTATCCCTATATGTTGCCTTCTATGACCATAAGATGACCCTTTGAATGTCTCTTTACATCCAACGGATAAAGTTACCTACCAACTAAAGGTACGGATAGCGCTACCCTAAAGGAAAGAAAAATAACATGGAAACGACCATTCTGAGTTGGTAATAAGACTCTATTGCTTTCTCCAATCAATTAAAAAATACTTTTCACACCTCACACTATTTTCAAAAACTTTTCAAACACTTTGTATACATTCCAGCGTGAATCATTACAAAGTTAAACACTTTTCCAAAACAAAACATTTCCAAACACTTCGTATACATTCCAGCGATAATCATTACGAAGTCATAGAGAAATGTCTTTTCAAAATATCTTTTCAAACAGACACACACAGAAAGAAATTTATAAAGTAAACTAAGCAATTAAGAGCTCGTAGATAACTACGGATGGAAAGGGTGCTAATACCTTCCCTTTTCATAACTGCCCCCTTACTCAGAATCTAACGAAGGTCTTTTCCTATTATTTTCGCCCTACCTTAATTGGATAAAAGAAACATCGGTGGCGACTCTTGTTATCTGCAACATTTGCGATAAAACACAAAACAAACAAGTCACTTCTCCCACTGTATCACAGAACTTGAGACTTTGTCGGGGAAACACCCTAAAGAGAGGCTACTTTAGGGTATTTAGATCACTTTATTGCGTTCATTGTTTGACTTGTCTGCTTTACTTTTAAGGGTTGCTTGGGTATTATACTTGTGGGGGATCCTACATCTGGATCCAGGTTTCCTTAGGTAAGTAGCAATAAATCGTCGCGACCATTAGGCGTATATCGAAATGGTCAAAATGATGGCTACGTTAGTGCGACACTTTGGATGTCCCGATACTCCTCATGTTCAGTTGATGAAAGTATTTGGCGTCTGCATGGTGTCATAAGCACTAACTCAACTATTAGAACCCTAATTGACCCATCTTGGCCATTATAAGGTAGTGAGATGGCCGACTTCGGTGCAGACTGAGGTTGGTTGATAATCGATGCTACGCTCATTAAGATTCGACTTTCGGGATGTTTTGGTCGACCACTTGGTAGTCGTGTTGAAATAAATCCTACGAGAAAGATCAATGATATGAGATTCCTAGAACCCGGTTACTATTATAGGACAGGTTGAACCCACTAAAACTCTGGTAGGGTAGACACCTATACCTCATGCAAGCCTTAAACCTAGGGCTATTGTGTGAATTTCTTGTGCTTGCTACTTGTTTTAAACATGACATCATAACATCATATCATTTCTAACTATTTCAAGGACCTAGGGATTTATCTTTGCTCTATTTTGTAGGAGTTATGACTTCCAGGAAGACTATCCGAATCAACTTCATGGGTATAACTTCTCAACTCAAAGAATTAGTTTCAAACGTTCCCGATCATGCTCAGTTTATCAAAAGGCATGGTTATCTACTTGATTGGTTATCTCCGGTTTTGAAGAAGATATGATGCACGTCGTATTCCAGTTCTTCGATCCGAAACATCAGTGCTTTACATTTCCAAATTATTAGTTGGTGCCTACATTGGAAGAGCTCTATAAGCTACTTGGGATACCTGTCCTTGATCAGATACCATTCACCAGTTTAGAAAAAGCTCTGAAATACGAAGACATCGCATCAGCGTTACATCTAAAGTGATCAGACATTGAAGCTAATTGGGAAACAAGAAGTGGAGTTAAGGGTTTGCTTGCTATGTTTCTGATAAAGAAAGCTCGAGAATTCCTAAAGGCTATGAGTTTCCATGCATTTGAAGACATTTTGGCCTTGCTAATCTATGGCTTGGTGCTATTTCCTAATCCCGACTAGTTTGTAAATGAAAACACCATCAAGATATTCCTCACTTGTAATCCTGTGCCTACCATACTTGGGGACATTTTGCATTCTCTCCATACTCGTACTATCAAAAGACAAGGAACTCTCATGTGTTGCATACCGTTACTTTCCAGGTGGTTTATTTCGGACCTTCCTCAATCAGTAATGAAGAACGAGCAAATATTGAAGTGGTCTCAAAGACTGATGTCACTCTCTCATTCAAATATACGTTGGTGTCTTTTTTCTCAAAAGGACTTCACTTTCATTGAGCGTTGTGGGGAATTCACTAATGTACCACTCCTTGGTATAAGGGGAGGTATCACTTACAACCCTTCTCTAGCTCTACGTAATTTTGGTTATGCTCGAAGAGATGGTCCTCATTATATGCTTCTCCAAGACATTGTGTTTGACTACGAAAACGATCTCCAGAGCTACCGTCAAAGATTTGTGCCCGCTTGGGGCATGGTGAAGAAGATTGATACCAAGACTTTGGGGCACAAAAATTCCATTCCTTTGGAACCTTACCTCAAATGGGTGCGAGCTTGAGCTCAAAACCTCATGATGTCGTTTACATTTGTTCTACCAGTGGTTATGGAGCCTATTGCTGAAGGTGACGAACCCTATACCATTCTCTATCCAAACATGCCTACTAATTTTGAAGACTTGAAGAGATCCTGGATTCAGCTTAAAGAAGAAAGGGATACATTCGAAGCTCAATGCCATGCAAGCGAGAAAAAAGTATTAGAGTTAACGAAGCTACTTCACGAGGAGCGAAGCATCAATACCTACTTCAATACAAAAAGGAAGCGTCCATGGGACACCTAAGCTCTATGAATTTCTTTTTATTTGTTTAAAATTTCTTTTGTACTTACTATAAGTAAACTAATAAAAAGTTTGTTCGTGCTTGTTTAACAAATTTAAATTCCTAAGGTCCTTGAAAATATTGCATTGCATAACATCGCACATCATGGCATAACATTTCATAACAGGTACATTCAAGACCGAATTTCTTATTCTCTCGATGTTTATTTCAGCGGAAATGGCTCTTGAACAGACTGTCAATGATATCCAAGCTCAAAACGCCCAATTCCAGGAGATGTTCACCAATTTGGCCCAAGGCTAGAAAGATCTAAAGAAGCTCATCACCAGAAAGAAGAAGATCATTGGTATTCTCAACATGTGAAGAAATCACAAGGGTCCAGTTAAGGTGGTCAGACAGCTCGAATTCTCAGACAAGAGTGGTGAAACTGAAGGAAGCATCAAAAATAATGAATGAAGCCATCATGAGTCTAAAAACAAAGAGGAAGACTATGTGAGCGAGAAGTATCCTCCTGAAAAAGAAAAATACAAGCAACTTGCAGACCATCTGAATGCTATGGAAAATCTGAAAATGTCAAGGCTTAACTTTGATGATCTGAGTCTTGTTCCTGGTGTGGTAATTCCCCGCAAGTTCAAAGTTCCTACCTTTGCCAAGTATGAAGGCATCTCTTTCTCGAAGCTGCATCTGAAGTCCTATGTTCAAAAGATCCATCCTCATATTGAAGACAGGAAATTGTAGATCCATTTCTTTCAAGAGAGTTTATCCAGAACTCAGTTGGAGTGGTATTATCAGCTAGAGAGTACCCACATTCATACCTAGAATGACTTAGCAGATGCTTTCTACAAGTAGTACCAGTACAATGCTAAATTGGCACCTATCCGCATGCAACTACAGAGCATGTCTATGGGTCGTGACAGGAATTTCAAAGAGTATGCCCAGAAATGGAGAGATTTAGCAGGCAGAGTTCAACCACCCTTATCTAATAGGGAATTGATTGATATGTTCATGGGAACGCTGACAGGCCCATTCTTCAATCATCTGATTTGAAATTCTTCAGCCGGATTCACCGATCTGATATTGACAGGCGAACATATCGAAGCTGGAATCAAGAGCGGAAAGATTCAAGTAGAGTCATCTTCAAATGCTGCAAAAAGATCTTTTGGAGGTAAGAAAGAAGCCAATGTTTTGTATGGTCAGAAGAACCGTGACAAAACTGATCGCACTCAATCTGTGGGGGTAGTCGTGATCTCCAATCCCACAACAGTGCAACTTCAACGAGACAACACGCGTATGTAGAACGTGTCACGAAGACAAATTATGAAGATCAACATGCCATTGTCTCAAGCATTGCAACACATGTTGAAAGCAGAGCTGCTTACTTTGAGGGATCCTCCTCAACACATCAACACTTCCTCTCCAAAGTACAATCCTAATGCAAGGTGTGCATATCACTCCAACCGCCCAGGGCACGACACCAACAACTGTTGGGCCCTGAAGAACAAGATTCAAGACATGATTGAAGCAAGGGAAATTGAATTTGACCCTCTTGTCGAAACTCCAAATGTGATCAACGCACCAATGCCTGACCATGGTAAAAGTGCCAATGTTATTGATAATGACTCCTATGTTTATGATGTGAACAAGCTGACTATTCCACTGATGATTGTTAAGAAATATTTGCTGCAATCCGGTGTATTTCCAGGATGCCCTGATAACTGTCGTTAGTGTGCATCTGAATTTAACGGATGTGCTTGGTTGAAGAGGCGTATTCAACGTATGATGGACAACCGAGAAGTGCTATTTCTGAAACCTCCATCTGTGGAGAATCTGTGTGAAGACGTTTCTAAAAATGTGAACATCAAAGACATAAGCGAAGCCAAACCAAAAGTCTGGGATACCTTGGGGCAGCCAAGTGGAAATTTTGATTTCAGGGTGAAATATACCGCTCCCAAAAGTTACAAGATTCCCATCGAAGACATCAAGGCAACCGGATGGGGAGACGATTACCCAGTAGAGCATGCTGATGTGAACACAATAAGGATCACCTCTGCCGATCCCGCGCCTAGAGTGGCACCCTTGATTATTACCACCCCCAGACCAATACCATATTCCACTAACAAAGCTATACCTTGGAATGATGGAGCCGAAGTTTAATATCATGGCGTCAAGCAATAACCTTTGACCATTGAAGACATTGTAGTTGAAGCTACCAATCCTGACATCGACAACATCATCGGATCAAGCAAGGTAACAAGAATTGGAAGTGTATTTTCCCCAGAGATCTATCCTTCGAAAGACACCACTACACCAATTCGCGTTCCTGCTATCGAATCAATTCCCGAAGCCAGAGGGAAAAAATAAGTAACTCATCCTGCTCAGACAGAAGTACCAAAGGAGGTTGCTGAGGGTACCTCCAAGCAAGAAATGGAGGAAATTCTGAAGATCATCAAGAAGAGCGACTACAATGTTGTGGAACAGTTGGGACAAACTCCGTCCAAGATATCCATGCTAGCTCTTCTATTATGCTCTGAGGCTCATGCTAAAGCCTGAGTAAAATGTCTGAATAATGCTCACATACCGTAAGACACTACTGCTGATCAATTCAAGGGTTGTATTGCTAGCCTAACCGCTAACAATTGTTTAGGTTTCTCTGATGCTGATTTCACTCCTGCCGGAAGGAAACACAACAAAGCCTTGCACATCTCCATTGAATGCAAGGGCACAACATTGTCTCACGTATTGGTGGATACTGGTTCTGCTCTGAATGTTCTGCCGAAAAGCGCTTCTCGACCGACTTAATGCAGAAGAAGTGGTCATGAAGCCCAGTGACATAATCATAAGAGCTTTTGATGGTTCGAAAAGAACAGTACTTAGAGAGCTCAACCTTCCAATTAAATTCGGTTCCCAGAATTTTGACTCTACTTTCTTTGTCATGGATATTGTCCAACTTATTCTTGCCTACTCGGATGCCCTTGGATACATGGGGCAGGCGCTGTCACCTCTACCCTACATCAGAAGCTGAAGTACCCAATTAAGGGAAATATTGTTACAATATGCGGTGAAGAAGAATATATAGTAAGCCATCTGCAGTCATTCCGATACATCGAAATGGAAGGTGAATTCATCGAAACCCCCTGTCAAGCTTTTGAAGCAATTCCACGTGTCATGCCTGTTGACTCTCCTTTCACTCCTGAAGTTACTAGAGTTCCACCGAGGATGGCCTCACTGAAAGACGCCAAAGATGTGGTTAAAGAAGGAGGCTGTACTATTTGGGGCCAGCTCCCCGATTTTCCATTCAAATCTAACAAGACTGGTTTAGGCTTCACTATCGAAGGTCAGAAGATGATACGCCGCGAACGTGCCAACAAACTTCCTTTCCACGTCAACAAAAGCGGAGTCCATGCTATAGAAGATGACGATGGCGACATCGACATCAACAATTGGATCTTCCTAACTCTAGACTCAATAATTGGAAGAGTGAAGATGTTATACCAATCTCCTTTAGACAGGAGTCATTACTTTTTTCTGTTATGCTTTTCGCTTTTTACGCTTTGAACAATAAACTTTAAGCCTAGTGCCTTGCCCGGGGCACCACGGCTCATTTGTGAGGGTTATTATTTGTCATTCACATATTCTCATTCAATAAATCATTTGAATTTTGCATTCAAACACTATGCTCTTTATCTTTCTTTTTGCTTTATCACCCTTTCAAAAAGCTATGTGTTCTTACACACACCCACATGATACACTGCAGATTCACTCCGAATCTCATCGATAACGACTCTGCTATTGCTAAATATGACTTTGATAATCCAATCTACCAAGCCAATGACGAAGGTGAAGAAGATTGTGAAGTTCCAGGAGAACTTGCCAGGCTACTACAATAGGAAGAACAGGTTATACAGCCACACGAGGAGCCAGTCGAGGTCGTGAATCTAGGTACTGACGAAGACAGAAAGGAAATCAAGATAAGGGCTGGTCTTGAGAGCAATGTCAAACGAAGATTGGTCTATATTTTGCGAGACTATATCGAACTTTTTGCTTGGTCCTACGAAGACATGCCAGGTTTAGACATTGACATTGTGGTACACCGACTATCAACAAAATAAGGTTTTCTCCCTGTGAAGCAGAAGGTTCATCGTATGCGTCCTGGGATGTCCGAGAAAATCAAAGCCGAAGTTATGTAACATTTCAATGCCGGTTTCCTAGCCGTTACTTCCTATCCACAGTGGGTTGCGAACGTGGTACCCGTACCTAAGAAGGATGGCAAAGTACGTATGTGTGTGGACTACAGAGATCTGAACAAAGCAAGTCCGAAAGATGATTTTCCACTTCCACATATTGATGTCCTGGTTGATAACACCACTCAACACAAGGTTTTCTCCTTCATGGATGGTTTCTCCAGTTACAACCAGATCAAAATGGCTCCCGAAGACATGGAAAAGACTACTTTCGTTACACAGTGGGGCACATTCTATTACAAAGTTATGTTGTTCGGACTAAAGAACGCTGGCGCCACATATCAACGTGCCATGGTAGCTTTATTCCATGACATGATTCATCACGAGATAGAGGTCTACGTCGATGACATGAGAGCTCGACCACAGACTGAAGAAGAACATCTTGATCATTTGTGGAAGCTATTTGATAGACTGAAGAAATACAGACTAAGACTTAATCCTAACATGTGCACCTTTGGAGCTAGATCCGGTAAACTCTTGGGATACATTGTCAGTGGTAAAGGTATTGAAGTTGACCCTGCCAAAGTTAAATCTATTCAAGAAATGCCAGCTCCCCGTACCGAGAAGGAAGTTCGAGGATTCTTGGGACGACTAAACTACATTGTCAGATTTATTGCACATCTAACTGCTACTTGTATGCCAATCTTCAAGTTACTAAAAAAAGATCAAGTAGGGAAATGGAACGACGAGTGCCAGACAGCTTTTGACAAAATCAAGGAGTACCTACAAAATCCTCCTATCCTGATACCACCAGTCAAAGAAAGACCTCTTATCATGTACTTAACAGTATTAGAGAACTCAATGGGGTGTGTGTTGGGGCAACATGATGAGTCTGGTTGAAAAGAGTATGCAATATACTATCTTAGCAAAAAGTATACCTACTGTGAAACAAGATACTCATTGCTTGAGAAAACTTGTAGCGCTTTGGCTTGGGCTGCTCGCCGACTAAGATAGTATATGTTGACTCACACTACCTTGTTGATCTCTAAGATGGATCCGATAAAATACATATTCAAGAAACATGCTCTCTCCGGAAGAATAGCAAGATGGCAAATGATCTTGACTGAGTACGACATCCAGTATACTACTCAGAAGGCGATCAAAGGAAGTATAGTAGCCGATCATTTAGCTCATCAAGCCATAGATGACTATCAGTCTATACATTTCGAGTTTCCAGATGAGGATATTATGTTAGTCATTGAATATGAAGAACCTGGACCAGATGAAGGACCTGAACCAGGATCCCGATGGACCATGGTCTTTGATGGAGCCTCAAATGCACTTGGAAATGGTATTGGCACCATCGTTACATCTCTTATAGGCGGACACACGCCTTTCACCGCCAGACTATGTTTTTATTGCACCAATAACATGGCTGAATACAAAGCATGCATCATGGGTATCAAAGTTGTTATTGACTTAAGAATCAAATTCTTGCAAGTATATGGAGACTCAGCTTTGGTGATCAGTCAAATTAAAGGCGATTGGGATATGAAGCATCCGAATCTCATTCCATATCGAGAGCATGTGTTAAATCTAATCCCTTACTTCGAAGAAATCACTTTTTATCACATCCCACGAGAAGAGAATCAGTTGGTAGATGCATTAGCTACCATGTCATCTATGTTCAAGGTCAGATGGGACAATGAAGCTCCCCAAATTACTATTGAAAGACTAGACAAGCCAGCATACTATTGTGAACTTGATACCGAAGGAATAGGAGAGAAACATTGGTTCTACGAAGTGAAGAGGTATCTCGAGGCTCAAGAATATCCTGAAGGGGCATCTGTCAATGATAAGAAGTTCTTAAGAAGATTTGCCTCCAAATTCTTTCTTAGCAACGACATCTTATACAAGCGCAATCACGACTTGTGCTTACTCTGATGTGTAGATCAGAAAATAGCGGAACGAATCATAGTAGAGTTACATGAAGGCGTATTCAGTATCCACTCCAGTGGACATATAATGGCTAAGAATATTCTTAGAGCAGGTTACTATTGGTCCACCATGGAAGTTGATTGTTACCGCTATGTTCGATCTTGTCACAAATGCCATATATACACAGACAAAGTGCACATACCTCCAGTTCCCTTGAATGTTCTGACTGCTGCGTGGCCTTTTGCAATGTGGGGCATTGACATGATTGGAGAGATCAAACCCACCGCTTCCAATGGACATCGTTTCATCCTTGTTGCTATTGATTACTTTACCAAATGGGTAAAAGCAACCTCGTTCACATCTGTTACCAAGAATTTTGTGGCTCGATTCATCAAGCATAATCTTATCTGTCGGTATGGCGTCCCCGAAAGGATTATCACGGACAATAACAAAATAATCACCGAACTCTGCATGCAGTTTAAGATTAAGCATCACAACTCTTCTCCATATCGGCCAAACATGAACGACACAGTGGAAGCTGCCAACAAGAATCTCAAGAAGATCATACAGAAGATAACAATGACCTATAAGGATTGGAATGAGATGTTTCCATTTGCTCTCCACGGTTATCGCACTACAATACGAACATCTACGGGGCAACCCCCTTCTCTCTCGTATATGGTATGGAAGCATTCCTACCTATCGAAGTTCAGATACCCTCAATCAGAGTACTCCAGGATGCAGAGTTAGACGAAGAAGAATGGGTCCAAACTCTCCTTGACCAGATCAACTTGATTGACGAAAAACGGCTCGCAACCATCCGCCATGGACAAATATACCAGAAACGAATGATCAGAGCATTCAATAAAAAGGTTATACACCGAGTCTACCAAGTCGGTGATCTAGTAGTCAAGCGCATCATTATTCCACAAGGTGACCATAGGGGAAAATGGACTCCCACCTATGAGGGACCATTTGTAATCAAAACAGTATTTTCTGGCTGAACTATGATACTAAGCACTATGGATGGAGAAGACTTCCCGCACCCTATGAACACAGACATAGTCAAAAAATACTACGTATAAACGAGACCCACTAGGTTGACTGGCCTAGGCAAAAATAAGGGCATTCTGGCAAACAAAAAAGGTTCGGGAAAAATTTAAGGATATATATAAAAAAATATACACCCAGCAAGTCGAAAACCTGCAAAGGCGGCTTAGGAAAAAAAGGGTATCCCGGTAGACTGAAAATCTGAAAGGGCGGTCTAGGCAAAAGTTAGGGATTTAAGCGTACGACTATGTCTCGTCCAGATCACCTACTTATAGACTACGCTACTATCAGCTTCAAGATTCGAATGGCGTAAATCAGTTTAATCACTTTCTTCTGACGGCAAGGAGATGAGATAGTCGAAAATATATGAGCAATAACATAGTTGAAACTCGGCAAGATTGTTTTCGCATAGCTTTTTACTATTACGACAATTTCATATTACTAGGATATTTGTCTCTTGTATACAAACTACTTGACTATAGGCCACTTTTCAAATTTAATGCAAATTCATCTTTTCCAGTTCCAATTTTCATTGTTTTGTTTGCATGAAGTCCAATGATTGCTTTGAATGATTATATGCATCTGACAATAAACATCTACTCACAAACATATGAAAAGCATACAGAAACAATAATTATTACAGGCTCTTGGAATTGAGATGACGACTAAAGTCACCAATACATCCCCACATAGTCACTTTCACAAGAAATACATCCACAGGATCATCTCTACAATCCCCGCAAAGCCACCGCTCTCCCTACAAAGGCAAATCTTCTCCAACGAAGTATTACATAATCATCTCCTCCCAACAGTGTTCAAACGCTTCAACTTCATTACATTAGTCCCTGAGAAGTGATCCTATCAACTTCAACTTCCTCACATTAGTCCCTGTAATACGGTGGGAGAACTGACTTTGGAATTGTTTTTGCTTTTGATCGCAAATGTTGCGGATAGCAAGAGTCGCCACCGACCTTTCTTTTATCCAATTAAGGGAGGGTGAAAAGAACAGAAAAAGACCTTCGTTAGATTCTGAGTAAGGGAGAAGGTTATGAAAAGGGAAGGTATTAGCACCCCTTTTCATCCGTAGTTATCTACGGGCTCTTAGTTGCTTTTAGCTCACTTTAAAATTTGCTTTTTGTGTGTGTGTTTGAAAAGTTTGAAGAGGCATTTCGCTTTGACTTCGTAATGATTCACGCTGGAATGTATACGAAGTGTTTGGAAATGTTTCGTTTTTGAAAAGTGTTTTAACTTGGTAAAAGTGTGAGGTGTGAAAAGTATTTTGATAGAGCAAGCAACTAAAAGTCTTATTACCTACTCAGAACGGTCGTTTTCGTGTTATTTCGCTTTCCTTTAGAATAGCGCTATCCATACCATTAGTTCGTAGGTAACCCTATTCGTTGGATGTAAAGGGACATTCGAAGGGACATCGGATGGTCATAGAAGGCAACTTGTAGGAGTATCCTAGCACATTCGAAGGGACGATCATCACTTTTCGTAGGCAACAATCGAGGGACGAGATCATGTATTCGTAGGCACGGTCGAGGGACTATGATCTTTGTATCGAAGGGACTATGATGATATGTTTGTAGGCAACAGTGCTAGGATACCTCTACGTTCGAGGGACTTGACCATTTATTCGAAAGGCAACGAGAGAGAATAGCCTAGGGGGTGCATGTGTGAAGAGAGTGTGTTAAATTCATATATGTTATCTTGAAATTATAAGTGATCTATGTTCGTTTTTATCTTGCCATACACGCCTAATTACTAGCAGTTTATATGGGTGCGGAAAGTAAATTACGGAAAGTAAAGTGCGGAAAGTAAATCCTACGCTATTACATGGCTTTGGGGTAGTTACATAATATAGGAGTGCGGAAAGTAAATCCTAATTAAGCTATTACATCCCATGAGCAGTTACATAATATTGGAAAAAAGAAATGCGAGTGTAATAATCCTAAATTATTACAACCTGGAAGCAGATACATAATAATCGGAAAAGAAAAGAAATTCACATCATAGAAAATGTGTTAGTAAAAAAAGATTTTTGAGTTAGGAAAAATTTTTTAGGTTAGTAATCCTAATTAGATGATAGAACAATTTTTTGGGAATTTTCTGGATTGATTTTAATAAGGAAAAGCAATTAAAAGTCAATTTTATGGTTAATTAACAATTAATTAAAATATGCATGCAAAAATATTAATTTTTATGTCAAAAATTAAATAAACATTTTTCTATCCTAAATGCAAAAAGGAAATATTTTTTGGTGATTTTTTAATGCATTAGAAAATTGTTTGAAAAGAAATTAAATTAGAAAAGAAAATATGAAAATATGGTTAGTTTGGAAAAGTGGTAAAAATAATTGTTGGAGCCAGGGATCGAACCAAGGACTCCCAGGATGAACACACGCCTCCCTGACCAACTGAGCTAGCATGCTTTGGTGTTAGTGGGATGAAACAAAAGCAACATAAGAGAAATAAGTTCCTGACACCAGAACGCGCGCGAAGGTCACCTTCTTCCCCATTTGAATGTTTAAACTTTTACCTACGGACACGATCCGTAGCAAAAGCCAATAGCGACGGTTTTGCCCGTCACTATAGTACCTGCAAATTTCCAAAACACAATACAACCAATATAAATTCATAATGAAACCATGGTTCGATTCGGTTTGATCTCCTAAACAAGAATATGCCCCTGTTTTGGCCAATTTTTCCTAAATCGAAGGATCCCAATTTGGAGCTTGGAAAACCTAACAATGGCATATCACGATTCCTGCACTTAAAACTCAATTAAACAACCCAGATAGCTTGCAAATAACATCATGAACATGAATATATATAATCAAAATACGTTTAAAATGCACGTAACTATGAATTCGATTTTGAAATATGGAGAGCAAACCGTGATATGCAATTTCGTGTTTCTGGATGCTTTTGTGACCTGTGAGTGTTTGGAATGGATTAGGGAACCTCCTGGAACGTGTTGGAATACTTAGAATCGTCTGAATTGAAGCAAAACTAGGGCTGCCAATTGCTTGAATGCCACAGATTTTTTGAAGTTGGGTAGGGTTCTTGGAGGCCAGAATTTCGTCTCTTGTGCTTGTGGATGTATCATGTACTTATAGTAGAGTGAATTAGGTCAAGAATCATGAAGAAATTATACGCCAATTTTATGATCAAAATCTCATTCGATTCCTTTTCCAATCAATGCAATTTCGAAATTGACAGCTTGTATGGCTTGCTTGGACCTCAAGAATGAGAGAAAAATCCACCTTGCAATTAATTTTGATTTTCTATCTTTTATTTTAATTAAATTGGCTTTTAAATGATTAAAAATCCAAAATAAATAGAAAATAAAAGATAAATTCATTGCCTTGGGCTTGGAGGTTCCAATTCAGCTAAGGAAATGTTTGAACCAAGAAAAGTTAGGCCCATTTGCAAAAATTTTGATTTTGTCAAGTATTTCTCTTTGTGCACCTCCTCAAAAATGCTCAACTTGTGCAAGGTGTATCTTGCTCAATTTTTAACATTTAGGGTGTTCTTGGACTTTTTAGAAAGCTCAAGATGTCCTCTAAACAGCCTCTTTGGTTTCATATTCATTGGAGTTTCCATGCTCATGAACACTTCTTTACAAAAAGTTGACTTTTTGTAAACTGTTAAAAGGACCTGTAATGTTTTGATCCATAACTTCCAAATGAAGCATTTTCTGCCCAAGCTTGTGAGACATGAAATTGTAGAGAATTGAATTCTCTTCAAAATGAGTTGTGGTGAAAAAAAATTTGATAAAGTATGTGAAAGTTATGCCTGGTCAAAGCTCTGATGACTTTTGTCTAAGAAAGCCCAATTTAGAAACTTTGACTTTTGATCAATTCTTGACTTTTCTTGATGGATCATGATCAACCCTTGATCAAATGATGAATATCACTTCAAAATATTGATGTTGACCAAAAATTATGAAGTTTGAATGTATGTTGACCACAATTGACTTTTTGTCCAATACAACTGATTTTCAACTATCTGAGCAATTGTCTGAGGAAACTTGACTTGTAAGGATTAAAACTTGACATAGATATTCTTTGAAGCATATGATGAGGCATGATGACCACTGGAAATGTTAGAAGTCCATCTTGATTTGAGAATGGCCAAAACCCTAGCTTAGGTTGATTGCTTAGGAGAGGGTTTGTCTGGTCAACCCTTGTGAAATCCTTGAGTATGGATATGTGAAATGTCTTGAGAAATAAGAGGGTAAATTTTGGGGTATGAAAGTTGCCCCTGTTCAATCTTCTTGTAATGGAAAGGTTAGATTGGCATGCTTGCCTTTCATGACCTGAAAGTAGAAGATGATTGAACACTCAAGTACACCTGAAAATATGCACTCGTTGTTGGTTGATAATGCATTGAAATGGGCTTGCAAATGCCATTTGGAGAAGCGGTGTCGGAGATTGAGTCGTATGCTAGACTTGAAAATGTTGTTTGAATAGGAGAACCATCGGAGATGGGCTTAAGATGCCATCAGGAGAGGCTGGTGATGGGGAATGAGTCGTTCGTTAGACTCTGTAGGTATTCTTGAAAATAGAAGGGAGCACGGAGATGGGCTTAAGATGCCATCCGGAGAGAATGATGCTGAGTCGTACGTTAGACTTCACGCTCGCCTTTGAATGAAGTTAATGGTACATATTGATTTTTAACCAAATATGCAGCATTCTGAAGGTGGAGAGATGTCGACAAATAGTCGGAGATGGGCTTAAGATGCCATCCAGCGCAACCGAGTCGTACGCCAGACTCTGTAGTTGCTGTTGATAATAAGAGAGAGTCAGAATAAACCTTCGTCCTAGATATTCCGAGGTAGATAGTTGGCAGAATGCGGATAGCTTTCCCGTCTTGCTTCGGGTGTTGATCCATTGCCTGTTGTCGGAAGACAACTTGTACGGTCTTGCAGATAGGGTTCCCCGTCTTGCTTCGGGTGTTAATCCTCGACCTTCCATTTGGAAAAGATTCGTACGGTCTTTCAGATGGGGTTTCCCGTATTGTTTCGGGTTTTAATCCTCGACCTTTCATTTGGAAAAGATTTATACGGTCTTTCAGATAGGGTTTCCCGTCTTGCTTCGGGTGTTAATCTTTGACCTACTGGAGAAAATAAGAACTTTGACAGGATATAGTTAGTCTTATGCAGATTATGACGCATGCGAGCATATGACAATGTACATGAATGATATATGCACATGTCCTGAAATTTTGTTTATGAATAATGTATGAATGTAGATGTTGTGGTATTTCAAAACATATCCATCTTGAAGATGAGTACGTCCTGCCGAGGATTTCTGACTTTTGCTTGGGGATGAAGTTGTTGAAAACCCTGATTTGGAGGAGAAAGAGTTGTCCTTGATTCCTCCGATGCACTATTTGACAAAGTTTCGAGCCTAGATATTAATGTTGTTGGAAAGAAAAATAGATGGGAGGTACTCCGTTGGGGATCTTGTGCGTTGATCTTATTGGGGAATATCTGATTATTGCTCGAAGATTCCTTTTAGGTGATGAATCTGAAGTTTGTTGAAACCTCTGGCTGGGGAAAAAGAGACGTAGGGTTCCTCCGATGCACTATCTGACCAAGTTTCAAGTCTGGATACTACTGATGTCAGGGAATGATAATCATTGGGAGATATTCTGCTGGGGATAAATATCTCTGTATACGAGATGAACTGTTACTGCTCAGAGACTAATGTAACAAGGTGAAGTTAGTTAAGACCACTGCTCGGGGACTAATGTGAGGAAGCTCGAAGTGTTGGAACACTAGCGGGAAGAGATTAATACTTCGTCGGAGAAGGTTTGATGGCTCTTGTGGGGATTGCATTGGTGACTTTAGTCGTCATCTCAATTCCTAGGATCTGTAGTAATTACTTATGTTCATTCGCTTTTTGTATGTTTGTGAATAAATGTTTATTGTCAAATGCATATAATCATTCAAAGCAATCATTGGACTTTATGCAAAAACAACAATGATGAACACTGTAAAAGAAGGAATTTGCATTAATTTTGAAAGGTGGCGTATGGCCAAACGGTTTCTGTACAAGAGACGAATAAAAGTAAAAGCTATGCGGAAATAATCTCGTCGAGTTTCAACTATGCTAGCGCTAATATATTTCGACTATCTCATCTCCTTGCTATCAGTAGAAAGTGAGTGAATTGATTTCGCCATTTGAATCTTGAGTGCTGATAATAGTCTGTAGTCTATAAGTAGGTGACCTGGACGAGACATAGTCGTACGCTTAAATCCCTAACTTTTGCCTAGACCGCCTTTTCGGGTTTTCAGTCTACCGGGATACCCTTTTTTGCCCAAGCCGCCTTTGCAGGTTTTCGACTTGCCGGGTGTACATTTTTTGTATATATCCTTAACTTTTGACCGAACCTCTTTGGTTCGTCAGGATGCCCTTATTTTTGCCTAGGCCGGTCGACCTAGCGGGTCTCGTTTATGCGTAGTATTTTTTGACTATGTCTGCGTTCACAAGGTGTGGGAAGTCTTCGCCATCCATAGTGCTAAGTATCATAGCTCTGCTCTGCCAGAAAATACTGTTTTGACTATAAACGGTCCCTCGTAGGTGGGAGTCCATTTTCCCCTGGGATCACCTTGTGGAAGGATGATGTGCGTGACTACTAAATCACCGACCTTGTAGACTCGGTGCTTGACTCTCTTGTTGAACGCTCTGATCATTCGTTTCTGATAGATCTGTCCATGGCAGATGGAAACGAGTCGTTTCTCATCGATCAAGTTGATCTGGACGAGGTGAGTCTGGATCCATTCATCTTCGCCTAACTCTACGTCCTGGAGGACTCTGGTTGAGGGTATCTGAACCTCGACTGGTAGGACTGCTGCCATACCGTATACGAGAGAGAAGGGGGTTGCCCTGTAGATGTTCCTACTATAGTGCGGTAACCATGGAGAGCAAATGGCAACATCTCGTGCCAATCCTTGTAAGTCATTGTCATCTTCTGTATGATCTTCTTGATATTCTTATTAGCGGCTTCCACTGCGCCATTCATCTTAGGCTGATATGGAGAAGAGTTGTGATGCTTGATCTTGGTAAAGGATGCGAACGAGGCTACTTCTACCCACTTGGTGAAATAGTCAACTGCCACAAGGATGAAACGGTGTCCGTTGGAAGCGGTGGGCTTGATTTCTCCGATCATGTCAATGACCCACATTGCGAAAGGAAAAGGAGCGGTCAGAACATTCAATGGTACTGGAGGTACGTGCACTTTATCTGCGTATATCTGGCATTTGTGACAACATCGAGCATAGCGGTGACAATCGGCTCCATAGTGGACCAATAGTAACCTGTTCTCAAAATCTTCTTAGCCATCGTATGTCCACTGGAGTGGGTACCAAATGCGCCTTCATGTAATTCTTCCATGATCCGTTCTGCAGTTTTCTGATCTACACAGCGGAGTAAGCACAAATCGTGATTGCGCTTGTATAAGATGTCGTTGCTAAAAAAGAATTTGGAAGCGAATCTTCTTAAGAACTTCTTGTCATTGACAGATGCCCCTGCATGATATTCCTAAGCCTCAAGATACCTCTTCACTTCGTAGAACCAAGGTTTCTCTTATGTATCAAGTTCACAACAGTATGCTGTTTCGTCAAACTTTTCGATGATGATTTGGGGAGCTTTGTTGTCCCATCTGACTTTGAACATAGACGACATAGTAACTAATGCATCTGCCAACTGATTCTCTTCTCGTAGAATATGATCGAAAGTAATTTCTTCGAAGTAAGGGATCAGGCTTAAAACATGCTCTCGATATGGAATGAGATTCGGATGCTTCGTATCCCAATCGCCTCTGATCTGACTGATCACTAAAGCTGAGTCTCCATACACTTGCAAGAATTTGATTCTTAAATCAATAGCAGCTTTAATACCCATGATGCACGCTTCGTATTTGGCCATATTGTTGGTGCAACTGAAACATAATCTGGCGGTAAAAGGCATGTGTCCGCCTGTAGGAGATGTAATGATGGCGCCAATTCCATTGCCAAGTGCATTGGAGGCTCCATCAAAGACCATGGTCCATGGGGATCCTTGTTCAGGTCCTTCGTCCGGGCCTGGTTCTTCGCTATCAGTAACTAACAAAACATCTTCGTCTGGAAACTCGAACTACATAGACTGATAGTCATCTACGGCTTGATGAGCCAAATGATCAACTACTACACTTCCTTTGATCGCCTTCTGAGAAGTATATTGGATGTCGTATTCGGTCAAGATCATTTGCCAGCTTGTTATTCTTCCGAAGAGAGTAGGTTTCTCGAATATGTATTTTATCAGATCCATCTTGGAGATCAATAAGGTAGTGTGAGTCAACATATACTGTCTTAGTCGGCGAGCAGCCCAAGCCAAAGTGCTGCTGCAAGTTTTCTCGAGCTGTGAGTATCTTGTTTCACAGTCGGTAAACTTTTTGCTAAGGTAGTATATTGCATACTCTTTTCGTCCAGACTCGTCATGTTGCCCCAACACACACCCAATTGAGTTCTCTAACACTGTCAAGTACATGATAAGAGGTCTTCCTTCGGCAGGTGGCATCAAGATAGGAGGATTCTGTAGGTACTCCTTGATTTTTTCAAAAGCGATCTGGCAATCGTCGTTCAATTCCACTACTTGATCTTTCTTCAATAACTTGAAGATTGGCTCACAAGTAGTAGTTAGATGTGCAATGAATCTGGAAATGTAGTTCAATCGTCCCAAGAAACCTCTGACTTCTCTCTCGGTGAGGGGAGCTGGAATTTCTTGGATAGCTTTAACCTTGGCGGGGTCAACTTCAATACCTTTACCACTGACAACAAACCCCAGGAGTTTACCGGATCTGACTCCAAAGGTGCACGTGTTGGGATTAAGTCTTAGTCTGTACTTCTTCAGTCTATCGAACAATTTCCGCAAATGGTCGAGATGTTCTTCTTCAGTCTGTGATCGAGCTATCATGTCGTCGACGTATGCCTCTATCTCGTGATGAATCATGTCATGAAATAATGCCACCATGGCACGTTGATATGTGGCGCCAGCGTTCTTCAGTCCGAACGACATGACTTTGTAGCAGAATGTGCCCCACTATGTAACGAAAGTAGTCTTCTCCATGTCTTCAGGAGCCATTTTGATCTGATTGTAGCCGGAGAAACCATCCATGAAGGAGAAAACTTTATGTTGAGCGGTGTTGTCGACCTTTGTTGAAATAACGGGATTAAGATTGTAAATTACCGGTTTATGAATTATAGTTATATGAATTACAGGTTTATGAATTACAAGTTTATGAAATAATGCTGCAAAAAATGCAGGTTTCAAAATTATATAATTTTTTGGTTTTTTAGTAAAAACCCTAAGAAAGCGCTTTTTGAGTAAAGCACTGCCTAAGGTATACATAAGAAAGCGCTTTTAAAAGCGCTTTCATAGGTAGGCCTAAGGCAACGCTTTTTATCAAAACGCGCTTTCATAGGTGGCCTAAGGCAGCGCTTAGCGCTTCCTTAGGGTGCCTATAAAAAGCATAAAAGGCATTCTAAAGTAGGTATAAGAAAGCGCTTTTTTTAAAAAAACTGCTGCTAAAAGTCTACTTAAAAAAACACTTTTTAGGAAAAAACGCTGACTTAGGTAGACCTACGAAAGCGCTTTTGCCTAAACAAAAAGCGCTGCTAAAACCTATAGCAGCGCCACCTACGAAAGTGCTTTTAAAGCCCAAAAAAAACGTTTTCGTAGGTCTTTTATGGCGTAGTGGTTGTTCCTCGCAATCACACACATCCTTCGCCTATGCTTTGAAGATTTTATTGTTGGAATTATCAGAACTCGTGAAAAACCGACGATGGAATAGATTCAATCCAACGGCTCATGCATTATGGAAAGGTTTTTTGTATTCTCACCACGAATTTCTCTTTTGTTTGTTTTAGTTTACACATGAAGCTTATCCGGTTGAGCTTGCCCAGTTTCATTCCTCTTCAAGGCTGGTAAGGTTTGCACAAGAGATAATTACACTTCCAAAGGTGCAATCATCTGGTTCAATCATTTTTCACTACACATGAGGCTGATAAATTTACGCACATGTAGACTACAACTCTTCACTTGAAGCTTCTACGATATGTATATATACATATTGTTTGCTAACAAAAAATATGATATCATTATCAGTACAGTTCTCAAATTCAAGTTAGGTATTTTACTCATAATACTCTGTTAGTGATACTCTATTGCGCAAACCCATCACAAAATATTTTTCATCACAAAATACACATATTGAAAAATATTCATGTTTTATTTATCATGCATATAGCAATTTTACCAATAATTGACTTTTTTGAATTCTATACTTGTTATATATAAGATCCTTTTATAGTGCATACATATTTTTTACAACTTATCTTAGATTATGAAGGTAAATGCAGGGTGTTTCAATTTGGTAATGAAAATATGATATTGATATAAGTGAGTTATATATGAGTCTTGTGGGTTTTGTTTTTGAATTTGTCCATTGCATTGACCTTTTGAATTTTCAATTTAATGTGGTTTTCTAATACTCTAGAATTTGAGATTATGTAGTGTATATAGTGTGTTTTTTTTTAATTTTGTGAATTGCGTAATATAACGTAAGCTTTTGAACATGAAGAGATAATAAAACAAAAGTTGTTAGTATTTTGACAAAAAATATAATTTTCTTTAGAAGTTTTCTGGAAAACATTTTCATAAATTATGCTATTGTGCCTAATATTTTAGTTAGACTTAGTGTACACGATAGGCAGAAGGAAATTGAACAGATATTGACAAAGTTCGTTTTTACTTACAAACAATGTATACTACCGATAACAACAATCACAACAGCTATTTGAAGTTATGAACTGGTGTTGATAGTGTTTGAAAGATGAAAAAGGATGAGCTTTTGCGTTAAAGCAAAAATAACTCTGACTTTCACTTGAGACGAAAGTTCGATGAAAGTTCAAAATCAATCATTTTCTTTACTTTTTTGGATTCATTTAGAGGTTTAAAACCGTCGTAATCTAAAGTATTTTTAAAATTGTGCCAATCTGTCTTCCTACATGGTACGCTACGTCACTTTCCGTTAATAGAAATCGACGGAATGAACAAATATTGTGCATGGAAAACTATATAATGACTATTATCTAAAGTACATTTTAGAGGGAGTAACATCAAATATTAAGATACTTGTAAGGATCACCGACATATTTAATCTAAAATTTATTTGGATAATATCTAAATGTGATTTAATTGGATGTAAATTTTATTTAAAGATTTATTCTCAAAATTTATCATTGTTTCTTAGAAATCACATATTTATATATAAATTTATGTTTAATTAGAATGAGTTTAAAATATAATTAAATGTGATTTTAGTGGGTGTACATTATTCAAACGTATTAATTTTATTTTTGATGTTTTTAGAAAGTAGTTTTACTTTTTATATTATTTGCTTAACTCTACATGCAAAGCCATATCACTGTCTAATTTCGTTTTACATTTTTATTTAATGATATTCCATACTGTCTAATTTTGTTAATTGCTAACTTCCCTTGTTCGACTGTTCATTTTAAGCTGGTTTGCTTGTGGTTCTAGATAATAATACTTATGCATTTAGTTTGTTATTAGGAAAACGTTAATTTTTTCTCAACAAGATGATTGCGTATGCTTTTACTGTGTTCATTACTCATTAGAAATTAGGCCCGATCAAAGTTGAGCACAAATCATGCTTACTTGATTCAGTCACCCATAAGCACCTATTTTCATGAATGATTGACATTTTCAAATAACCCTGCCTTAAATGATTATTCTCTTATTTCTTTTAATCATTGTTATTTGTTTTAAAGATGTCATATGAACTGCATGGAGTTTTAAGTGGTGATATCAAGCTTTTTACAACCAGGGACGGAGCTATTGAAGAAGTATTTGGGCATGTGCATGTGCCCCACTAGCAATTGTGTCAATATATGAATATAAGATACTGGTAGTGTAATACTACTGCTATAGTGTAATACTACTACTATAGTGAAATGCTGTATTCTGTAATACAATATATGTTATATATACTACTACTAAATATATAATTTTATAATACGATATCTTTTTTATTGCTCTTATGCATGCTAATTAAAACTGGATTAGACCGAACAATTCAATCGATTGGACCGGAAACCGGACCTGTGTTCGGTCTAAAGAGTCTTAGCATCTGACTTGTATTAAACCGATATGTAAACCAAGAAACCAGACAAAATCGGTGGTTTGACCAGTTTTGTAAGTTGAACCGAGTTTTATAAGGTTCGATAAAGAAATCCAAGTTTGATTTCATCTTCTATCTTTTAAATTCTACAGCAACAGTAAAAAAATGATAATACAAATCTTTTTTTTCCATGGTAAGGGATTGACTTAATTGAAAATTTGGAAAGATGAAATAAATAAATTATACTGATGAAAGAAGAGGTAGAGTGAGACGGCCACCATATGCCACTGAAAAATAGATTTTGCTGAGAAGTGAAATTAGGGTCAAAACGTTTTGTAACTATGGTTTGGCTCCTTTCCTTATTTTAGGTTTAAGTATATTGATGCTACATGTTTAGTGAAGCACTGAAATATTAATAAAATTATAATTTTAAAAGTTATGTATATTTAAATAAAATTTTTTATATGATTTATATTTTAATATTTTAATTTTGTATCGTATCATAAATTTTATTTTAAAATATATGTATGTTACCTGTTCGACTTTGGTCAAATTTCGATTGAACTTTTAAACCTTTAACTCATGAGTACTTTAGTTAACATCCGGCTCGGTTTTAATTAACTACTCTTATGTGAATTTATCTATTTTATGAATTTAATCAATAACACTTTTATAAAAAATATTTATATATGTTTTTCGTATAAGAATATTTAATATTTTTAATACATAAAAAAAGTTTAAACTGATTTACATTAAACTCAAAGGAAATATATATATATATATATATATATATATATATATATATATATATATATATATATATATATATATATATATATATATATATATATATATATATATAAGTTAAGCCAATCAAGAACTGAATTATACGATCTTCAGCTCTAAAATTTATACTATTTCGCATTGCAAGGCATGCACAAGTCACAGGACACGTGCAATTGGGCATTGGCCTATATTGATCAAGCTCCTCCCATAGACTTCTCAATTGGGCATTGACCTATATTGATCAAGCTCTGAAATCTTCTTGCTTCCTTGTTTCAAATTCGAGATTTCTTGATACAACTGTGCAACTTGAATCTTGCTTCCTCTCATGAACCGATCCCTAAGATCATTCCACACATCCACAACATTATCAATGAACACCATACTCTGCGCTATGGAAGGTGTTATATAATTGATAATCCACGTATGAACAAGATTTTTGCATCTTTGCCATGTAACATAGTTGAGATCATCACTATCAGGCACTTCAATCGTTCCATCAGCAAACTAAAATTTGTTCTTCATTGCCAATGCTCTTCTCATCTTCACGGACCAAGCATGATAGTTTTCTCCAAATAGCGTTGATGTAACACAAACTGTTGAAGAGTTTTCAGATGGATGAACATAATATGGATCAAGCTGATCTTGCATCTGATTGTTGTCATTCTTTCTTGCACCCATTGCAGAAGCACAAAATCAAAGAAAAAATGCAGCAAGATTGCGAAACAACGAATCAAGAAAGAAAGAATTGTATAAACGATTCACACAAAACGAACTCTCAGTGGAAGAATAAAAGAAAGAAAAACGAAGCAAGGATTGAAACCCAAGCCTCACAAATGATCTTGAAGCACAAGATTCAAGAAAGGATCGCAGCGGAAAATAGAACAGGCTTAACCTGCTCTGATACCATCTAAGCAATTGAATGACTCCATTAGAGGAGAAGGAGAGAGTGAATAACGTGTATGGAAGAAGAAGGGAGTAAAGGAATTGTTATTCAATTAATGTATAAAGTTTGTTACCAGTGTCCTATATATAGTTACAAATCGTAACTAACTCTAACTGCCAAAACAGAAAAGGAGAAACTACATAATAGAAATGTCACTCTTCCAAAAGTTCATCTTCAGAAGTTCTGTTTTAAGTTCATCACCAGAAGTTCATCTTCAAAAGTTCTATTTCTGGTTCATCACCAAAAGTTCATCTCCAGAAATTCTGATTTTTGTTCATCATCAGAAGTTTTATTTCTAGTTCATCACCGGAAGTTCTGATACAACTTATTTTCTTTCATCTGTTAATAGTAACCTATCTGAATTTAAAATAGAACTGTATGAAAACAATAGTACATAATGCCAGGCTATGATTTTCAACGTTAAATGCCAATTTTGATGACATGACACTGATTCAGTTATTTTCCCACCATTTATCCCTTTAACCTTACCCACCGTAAGAATTTTACTCCACCCATTCACATTCTTCATTGGTCGAATGTAACATCACGACCCAAAACCATGGTTTTCTTTGTTCTTAAAAACTAGTTAATCATGGTTTTCTTTGTTCTTACTTACCTATTATATTAGTAATATGCATGTAAAGTTATATAAAATATTCCACAATAACATAGAGTCAAATTCAATTAAATTCCAAACATTTCATCAACACACAATCAAACATTCAAAACCCCTACACCACCATAAATTCATAATCATGAAAACATACCTAATTTGTATTGATTGTGTAACATTAAAAATTTATGTGTATGCATACAAATTTTTCTCCTATTTAACATACACGATATTTTTCTAAAAGATAACTCGAGACCTTCGGTGTGTTAGATTGAAGAAAATCTTTCATACATACGAACATAAATTCTTAATGTTACAAATAATCAATAAAAATTAAATAAATATTTAATTTATTTAAAATATATATTTTTTAAATTGACATCATAGAATGTCGTTATTATGAATGAGCGAATATTTTATTTTTATTTTTTAATTATTAAGAAAGATATAATTGATTGTTTATAAAATAGTGTTATGTTTTTCCATTGCTTAGAGTGACAGTGACATGATAAGTAACTATACCACAAAACCTGATGTTGTATAACTCTAGCCTAAGTAATAGCTCAGAGTTTTAATTACTGAAATCAAATGATTTATGTTATTACACAAAGGGACATCTGTATAGGCAACTAGAAGTAGGTTGTATAATTCTTTGGCTGAATGATAAATAAATAACATAGAGATGCTTTCATTTCATGTACAACAGATTAAATCCACTTTGAAATCATCCCATTCCAAATGCTCAACTTGTCTTATTATATCAAATGAAAATATAATAAGGACAAATTACAATTCTTCTTTTAACATCCTTTTCTATCATCACAACTCTTCTTCTTTTCACAACAAAACACACAAGAAAAAAATGGATATTTTCTACACCCTGTTGACTTTCATAGCCTTCACTTTTCTAGCTCTTTTCCTATTCATATCTTTCATCATAATCACAGTCTTCAAAGGAAAATCCATAGGAGATCCTAAATATGCACCTGTTAAAGGCACTGTGTTCAACCAACTATTGTACTACAAAAAACTCCATGATTACCATACTCAATTGGCCAAAACTCATCCAACTATGAGGCTTCTTGCTCCATATATAAGTGAGTTGTATACCATAGATGTCAGAAATATTGAACATGTTTTGAAAACCAATTTTGATAAATATTCAAAAGGTAAGTATAATCAAGATATTGTGACTGATCTTTTGGGTGAGGGGATTTTTGTTGTTGATGGTGAAAAATGGAAGCAGCAGAGAAAAGTTGCTAGCTATGAATTCTCCACAAGAGTTCTTAGAGATTTTAGTTGCTCCGTTTTTAGAAAGAATGCTGCCAAATTAGTTAAAGTGATATCAAAATTTTCTCAAGAGGGTCTTCATTTTGATATGCAAGTGAGTAGTTATTCATATTTCCCCAAAATTTATGTTCAAGTTGTTTTTTTATTGAGGAAGCTTAAATTTAGAGTTGTGCTATTTTCCGTAGGACTTACAAATGAGATGTGCTCTGGACTCGATATTCAAAGTTGGGTTTGGAACAGAATTGAATTGCCTAGAGGGATCAAGCAAAGAGGGAATTGGATTCATGAAGGCTTTTGATGAATCGAATGCTATAATTTACTGGCGCTACGTTGATCCTTTTTGGAGCCTTAAGAGGTTTCTAAAAATAGGTGGTGAAGCGAAGCTTAAACGCAACCTGAAATTGATAGATGAATTTGTGAACGCAGTAATAAAGACTAAAAAGGAACAGTTAGCACTTCAGCAAGATTCTGTAAGTTGATCAATTCCTTCTGATTCTTGCTTTAACACTTTCTAGAATTGATGATATGGGTGATTTTTTATTATTGTTTTTCAGAATGTTAAGGAAGATATACTATCAAGGTTTTTAATGGAAAGCAAGAAAGGCGAAACAAATATAAGTGATAAGTATTTGAGGGATATAATTCTAAACTTTATGATAGCAGGCAAAGACACGACTGCAAACACTCTTTCATGGTTCTTCTACATGTTATGCAAGAACCCTCTTGTTGAGGAAAAGATTGTGCAAGAAATAAAAGATGTGACTTGTAGTCATGAAAGTGAAGTCAAGATAGATGAGTTTGTTGAGAATTTAACAGATGGAATAATTGATAAAATGCATTATCTTCAAGCAGCTCTCACAGAGACATTGAGATTGTACCCTGTACTTGCTATAGTATGTACCTTATATAAACAACATTAGATAGATTTTGATGATATTCTTGACTGTTTAATATGATATTGTTTTTGAAGGATGGAAGAACTGCAGATGCACCTGATGTTCTTCCTGATGGACACAAACTCGAAAAGGGAGACGGAGTGTACTACTTAGCCTACGCTATGGGTCGAATGACTTCCATTTGGGGGGAAGACGCCGAGGAATTTAGACCTGAAAGATGGATTAATGATGGAATTTTCCAACCTGAATCGCCATTCAAATTTGTAGCATTTCATGTAATTAGTTTATTTGTTTTTTTATTTTATTTTGCTTGCTTTACAAGAATTGATATTATTTATGACCATTGGAGGTGCTCTAAGTTTTCAAGTTTGATTGTAGGGTGGACCTCGTATGTGCTTAGGGAAGGACTTTGCATACAGACAAATGAAAATAGTAGCAATGACTCTTCTACGTTTCTTCAAATTTAAATTAGCAAATGGTACAAAAAATGTGACTTATAAAGTCATGTTTACTCTTCACTTGGACAAGGGTCTCCCTCTCAATGCAATTCCAAGGTTTAGATCACATGTGAAGTAAAGCAAATGACTATTTAGATCATTTTGAAAATTTGAAGTTTTTGATGTTGATTAAATATATGAAACACTGTAGGTCTTGAAGTCTAAAAGTAAACAAAAAGTATAATGATATGTTTTAGCTATACAAATCATTGACTATGCCATATTAATATTCTGTTGTCTAATGTAAGTAGATTTTCCTATGGGCACTTTACTAATTGCGAGGAATTGCATCATAAATAAATGTTTTGATATTCTTCTTTCTAAGAATAGGTCTGCCTCCTATACTATTAACATATACATCTCATTTGCCATACAAAATCCAAAACTATTTTAGTTGTTTATTCGTTTCTAAATCATCAATAGGATACGTTAATGACTAAGGGCGGTGTTCTCGTCTTGCCAAATGCCTATGTATGGCCTAATTCACTTCTTTATTTAAGATTGTTCAATAGCTTTGACCCAACTAGTTGGGATGTGGTCGGTTGTCCCTCAAGGGTCAACTAAGTCCACATATGCCCTCTGCAGCTGCTCTCCGCAGCTGCCCTACGCAACTGTCCCCCATAATTGTCCGTCAGCGAGTCACATTTGGTCGGTTTCCCCTCGAGGGCCAACTAGACCACAGCTGCCCTACTCAGCTGCCCTACACGATTGTCTGTCAGGTAAGCACATATGGTCGGTTGCCCCCGAGGGCCAACTAGACCACACTTGCCCTTCGCAACTGCCAGTCAGTCGGACACATGTGGTAGGTTACCCTCCGAAGGGCCAACAGGACCACAACTGCCCTGCACAACACCTCTTGCCCGTCACAACTGCCATCCTCAACTGCCCTGCATAACACCTCTTGCCCGTCAACCAGGAACATGTGGTCGTTGCCCTCTAAAGGGCCAATGGGACCACAACTTCCCTCCACAGCTGCCTTCCGCAATTTCCTCCAGATCTGCTTGACACACGTGGAGCAGACAACCAGGAAACGTCCAAAACGCATCTGCGCGTAAACCTTCCCCTGCTCGGGGAAACGACTAGTTACGGGCATGACTGCCCATTTTGACCAAGTCCTAGCAGTTACCTGTTTTTGTGGACCCTAATATCTAGGCCCGAAAATAGGAACTAATGGCCAAACACTGAGGGCATTATATAAACCCTCACACTTGTGAGGGCCAAGTATCCATTATTCACTCTCTAAAACTCAAATAATTTCTTGTAACTTCCTATGCTCTTTCTTACTTTAGCATCAAAGTACCTTGCCGATACATCCCCTCTTCCTCCATTCCAACATTGAAGTCGAAGTCTCTGGCCCACCTCAGGTTCTGGTTAACCGGCAAGATCAGGAGGTATTTTAAAAAACGAACCGGACCATACAAAATTTAAGATACTAGTCTAGTTTAATTGATGGATCAGATATGCCATTGAACCAATGTAAACCGTTAAAATAAGAAAAAAATCGGTGGTTTTTCTAAACCGTTATTAATTGTTTTTTCCATTTTTTTAAATTTAAAAAATCAAAACGATGATGTTTTCATTATTTTAATAAAAATAAAATAAAATAATGATATAATTGACGAGGAATATGTTGCAGATGTCGTTGATTTAGTTACAGAAGAATTTGATATTGAAGGAGATCTCAACATTGAAATAATTTTTCCTCCTTGAAACTAAATTTAGTACATAATGGAATTATTTTGTTATAAACTATTCAATCAGATTATGTTGCAATTAGACTTTGTTTGCAATTTATTTTTTAATTTTGTACTATTTTGTTATGTGTGATACTTATGTTTAAAATTTGAATTTTGTTAATTCTCTATTTTTGGGATTGGCTTTATGTTTGGTAAAACTAATATAGCAGCAATAGGTTAAATAGGATTTATAACTTGTATGGAAAAAACAGGTTGAAGTTCTATTTAATGAAGGAACATGTTGTGTTGAAGTGTTTCAACATCTGGAACAACATGTCAAATAAGATGTCAAGATATCGCGCCTGCCTACTGAACTTTTAATCCAGTTACAATTCTCTTTTAAATTTGTACAAAATATTCAAGGAATATTATGCAACACATGTGGCATGTCATTGAAGGAATTTGTGGAGGTCCGGAAGCTAAGGAGAAAAATCAGTAAAGACCTTGATTGTAGCAGAAGTTATCTGCTTGTTAGTTTCTCTGCAGAGTTTGTGATTGCAGTTTGTTACAGCTTTATGCTGTTATTTGAAGGCCCAAATCCAGTTGGGTAGAAGGTTATAAATAAGGACGTTGTAACCTAGTATTAGTAAGCTAGCTGTTTTTAGAAAGACGTAGTCTTTAGGGTTATCCATGTAAGTGAACCACCCGGATTATGGGATGGTCATTGATTTGTACCTCGAAGCTCGTAGGCAAGAGGATTATTTTACTCATTCAGAAGTTGTGAAGCAATGAGTGCAGTCCTGTCCTTGGAAGAATCTCTGAAGCAATTCCAAGTTTGTTTGAGTCACAAGTTTGAGTGTTGTGTGTTTGGAGTGATGTTCTCCAAACTGATTTTGTGTTGATAGGTATCAAGTTATTGATGCAGTGGTTGAGATGTTGACTGCTAGACATCATTGCGATGATTGGAAGTGAGCGGAAGTTCTCATATCTAAGTGAGGTATCTTAGGTAGAAGGGTCATTGTGTAGGGATTAAGTGAGGAGTGTAAACATGGAGGTTTAGCTCTGAATTAATACTGCTAATAGTGGACTTCATTCCTCGCTTGGTATGCCCCCAGATGTAGGTTGGTTTGAACTGAACTGGGTGAATAATTTTGTGTGTTCTTTTGTTTCCAGCATTGTTAATTTTAATTCCACCTTGTCTATTTTTATAATGTCAGATCAGATGTCAAGACATCCTTATATGACATATGAGTCTGCTTTTGCAACAAAATTTTAATTGGTATCAAAGCAGACATCCTGTCTGTTTCTGGATGAGATCCTTGGGAGGATACTTTCTGGTTTTGTACAAAGTAGGTATCGGAGTACTGTTTGAACAAGGCTGGTTCATATTGTATGGTCCCTTGAAGTGAAGGATGGACCTATGCATGTAAGACTGGTGTGGAGTAAAGACAAGTCTGACCAGGACATTTGTATCTTCTTGTTGAAAGAATAAGATAAATCTAGAACAGAGGAATGAAGATTTCAAAGCCTTCATGCGGGAATGAAGACCTTGGAATGATCACTGTCCATCTTGTGTTCAGAACAACAAAAAAATTATCAAGACCTTCATGCGGGAGTGAAGATATTGATAAGGAAACTCTTATAATTTTCTGGTGAATCATCGTTCTGGTTTTGATATTGGTGTTGTCCAGTCTACAACTTGGTGAGAAGCTTCTATGCATAGGATTAATTTATTTTCAATCTTGAGATTCCCTGCTTGTGCTCGAATTATGGTATAAGCATTGTTTGTATTGTTGAGGTGTTTGTATATTGCACTGCATGATTTCTGATGTGACCCTTAAAGTATGGAAAGATACTAGGGTTGTATTCCTCAACATAATTTTCTTTTATATGTTCCCAACTATATTAAAAGTGTCAAAGATACTTGAGACATTCCTCAAGTCCACTCATAAAGGCATTTTCCAATCCAGTTGATGAGATTCAATTGATCAGTGATTCTCTTGTGCATCTAAATGTTGTGTGAAGACCTTGAAGACTTTCAAGGATGGTATGTTCCAAGGAGATGGAACTGATGTTCTATGCGATGTTAGAACATTACTCCAACAAGTATGCAGCTACCAATTGAAGAACAGATGTTCTGGGTGCTAAACAAATATAGTGTGAGTACATATGTTTGGAACCTACTCCTGATCTAGAAGAGGAAACATCTGATTTATGGTAAGTTGATCAGGACACGATCAACAAGATTTCTACTCTAGATGTCAGTTTATTTCTGACCAGTGCTTATTGGAGTATAGAAGTTGAGCTCAATGCGGGTAAAATGACCCATAAAGGTATATTCTATAGTCTCTTTATGTGAAATCAAGATGACATTGTATCTGGAATATCCTTCTGATCAAAGGAACCAGTAGTGTGGAGTATTGTTCATGACCATAAAGTGGATTCTATTTGGTGCTAAATGTTGTGTTCCAACCACGGTTATAAATGGTCCAGAGTGTTGAGAACCCTAAATATTGTCTTGAAAGGGTATTGTCTGGAAGAATTAAGGGAGACAGATTGCTTGAAGAATATGCATATTTTTGTGTGTCATGCCTAGGTAAGTCTGCTCTAGAAACCTAGTAAAGGGAATCTCCTCTGTAGGTACAGACTATGGCATTCATCATCTCAAATTCAGAATGAAAGTCTGAAGAAAAGCTTATTGTGATGTGGCTTATGTTATCCCTTGATTATTTTGATTGTCTGATCATGAAGCTTGATCAGTGGCAGTAGTTGTGCTTCCTATGTTCCCCCCCAAGTGTTATGAATGAGATGTTATGGATGTTACCCTCAGAACCATACTATGATAGATGATGTCGTATCAGATGTTTTAACATCATCTAAGTGTTTTCAGTCTTTAGTGTATGTATTATTTCTTGGAAGTAAGTGTAAGTATGAAGAAGTAATCAGTCAAGATCATCTAGTGTGATTGGATAATTCTAACTGACTAACTGGCAAGTACTTTAATGGGAGACTAAGTACTTATTAGTATGCAGCCTGAATGCCAAATTCATATACTCTGTCGGGAGCTGAGTGTTTGTGTAATGTATTCATGGTAATTTTAATCTTCACAAGTTTAGGATCTATGGCAACACTATCCGGTGACTTTATGAAGAGCTTGTTCAATGTTAAGAGATGCAACAGATGTTGACAAATATCTTGATGGGAGCTGGATATTTATGTAATTGCTGTGTGGAAATATGAATCAAGAGTAATGAAATATGTGATGTAAATAAATGAATGTTCTACATGGAAATGAAACATCACAACTATTGAAGACACCAAAAATTGAAGTGAGGGCAAATAAGATCCAAACTTATCTTTTGAAGACATATGCATGGTTGATAATGTGGTTTCTTCTATTACAAGTAACAGAGTATGGAAATCTGTATCTTCAATAGCAAGTAAACTAAGGATTCCTAATTTGGAAATTGTGGAAAATTCCAAATAAATAATGCTTCTAGTACTGTGAGGACCAAAATCAAATATTTCCTTATTTTGTGTAACTCAGGGGGAGTATAAATATTCTGGAAAGCTTAATCTTGGAAGCTAAAAGGAGAAGTGTTGAAAATAAGGGGGAGCAATTGTCTATGTGTTATCTGTTAATTGTGTGTGCTTCCAAAAGTGTTGATGATGTGTGTGGGAGGAGCAACCATTTGTGTGTTAATTTTGTCCTTCCAAATATTACTAATGTTGTGTGTAAGAGAATAAAATGATATTTATTATGCTTGTGCATCTATGTTCTAACTGATGTTTGAACATTTAATTATGCTGCTCTGATATATTTGTTAAGCTGCAACTGAAGGAGGAATTAATCAGCACGGTTGTGAAGGGTTATTGAGATTAGAAAAGACAATGTACTTATGCTTCTAATCATATGGAGAGTCTTTTAAATACTAATATTTTCAAGCCATAAGAATAATGTCGAACAAAAAGTCAGGACATATCTCAAGACATGTTTTATCCTTAAAGACCAGCAGGGATAGTTCTTAAAATTTTCATCCAAGACGTGTATATCACGTGTTCTGACTTGGTGAATGTTTTGGAAACTGTCTGTTCCAAAATATACAGGTTGTATTAAAGGCATTAAATGTTTTCATCTGGTGCACAAATTCACCTGATGCAGTTTTTCTTGAAGTAGCGTTTCTTGACCAAATTTAAAGTGTCTTTTGTTTCTTTTTCTTTCGTTCACCTTTGTATGTGTCTTTGTTGTTTTTCTCTCATGTCCTTTGCTCAATTATGAGTAAGTTTAGAGTCTGTGAAGGCTATGTTTGTCAAGTTGTGGAAAACATAGGGAAAAGGGTAACGTTCAGGTGTTGCTAAGTCTGAGGTCAATCTTTGCAACTGTTTTTGCAAAGATGTTGAATAAGATGTCCTATTTTGAGTCTGATGGTTCTTGCATTTTCTGCAAGTATTTTTGTTCTGTGTCTTGTTTTTGAGTTATGAACACTAATTGTGTCTTGTGTTCCGAGTTATCCAATATAGAGGTTTGGTTCTCTATGTCTGTAAATGGATAGTTCAAGAGTTTGTTTATGCTAGTGAGTTTCCTCTTGTGCTCTGAAAGAGGATGTTATGTCAATCTGTGTCGTAGCATAGTTCTCAGTTGATAACACGGAATGATACCGCATATTTGACTTAATTCACATAAATAATGTTATTATTTCTCTTTAATTTATATTGTTTCATTTCAATATTACACTAGTATCTCTTATGTTTCAGGTATTTGTTCTATTTAGAGACGCTTGACAAAAGACTAAGAGATTGTAAAGAAATAGATGAAAAAAATCACTAAAAGGAGACGGGGGGTTAAAATAATAGAAGTAAGGTGAAAGGAGTAATGGGCTAGCAGAACCAACGAAAACAAACGAGGCCCAAGAAAAACCAAGCCCACGTTCATTTCATTACATCCTCCAAGAAGGGGGCGCTCACCCCATTATTCCCTCCAACCAACGGCGCCCGCTGTGATACGGTGAACTGACTTTGTAGAAATTTTGTATCCAAATGTGCGGATAGCAAGAGTCGCCACCGACTTTTATTTTTATCCAATTAAGGGAAGGTATAAGTAACAGAAAAAGACCTTCGTTAGATTCTGAGTTCGGGATAATGGTTATGAAAAGGGAAGGTATTAGCACTTTCCATCCGTAGTTATCTACGGCTCTTAGTTGCTCTAGATCACTTTTTAAAATTGCTTTCGTGTGTTTGACAAAAATGTTTTGAAAGAGGCATTTCGCTTGACTTTGTAATGACTCATGTAGGAGTGTATACAAAGTGTTCGAAATGTTTTGTTTTGAAAAGAATTTGAACTTCAAAAAAAGTGTGTGGTGTGAAAAGCATTTGGTTTAGAGCAAGCAACTAAAAGACTTATTTACCCACTTAATTGGTCGTTGATTTCTACGCTCCTTTAGAATAGCGCTAGCCATACCATTAGTTAGTAGGTAGCTCCATTCGTTGGATGTAAGCGGACATTCGGGGACATCGGATGGTCATAGAAGGCAACTAGGAAGTATCCTAGCACATTCAAGGACTATCATCATTTTTCGTACAATCGAGGGTCAAGATCATGTATTCGGAGGCGACATCGTGGGTCTTATGATCTTTGTATCGAAGGGACTATGATGATTTGTTTGAAGGCAACGGTGCTAGAATACCTCTACGTTCGAGGGACATGACCATTTTGAATTCGCAAAGGCAACGAGAGAGAATTACCCTAAGGGGTGCGTGTGTGAAAGAAGTGTGTTGATTTCAGAATATGTTATCTTGAAGATTAGTGGGCTATGTTCATTATTATCTTGCCATACATGCCTAGTTACTAGCAATTGATAGGGTGCGGAAAGTAAAATGCGGAATGTAAAATGCGGAAAGGTAAATGTCCTACGCTATTACAAGGCTTTGGGGCAGATACATAATTTAAAATGCGGAAAATAAAATCCTAAGTTTAAACTATTACATCCCATATACAGTTACATTATTTGAAAAAATAAAATGAAAACGGAAGAATCGTCTGAATCGGATTAACCTGTGAAATGAACGAGAAATCGGAAAATATGATGAAATCGAAATAAGAGAAAATGTTACAAAAAATGCAAGTTTTTATATGAGAAAATTATTACATGCTGGAAATAATATAAACATGCTAAAATAATTTTTTGGGATTTTTTAGATGCATTTTAGTAATTAAAAATGAATTAAATGTGATTTAAATGCAAAATTATAAATAAAAATAAATATGCATGCAAAAATACATTTCTTAATTTATTAAATTAAATAAAGATTTTATGAAAGTAATGTAAAAAAGAGTAAATATTTTTGATAATTTTTTAGTGCATAAATAAAATGTGGAAATTAATTAAAATATAATGCAAAATATGAAAATAAAATAGAAAAAGGAAAATAGCTTTGCAAACTTGTAAAAATAATGTGTGAAAGCTCGGATTCAAACTGAGGACCCCTGGGTAGCAAACAAACCGAATCGAGTGCACAACTGCTTGGAAACCGGATCGAATGGAAGAAAGACAAGTGTCGCCTCGATGCTCCGTATCACAAAGCTTCGCTTTCAACCTTTAAATATTTGAATTTTCGCCATTATTGCTCGACGCTAAGTCCCCGCAAATTCAAAACACAAAGATACATAATATAAATAAAATCTAAGGCCATGGTTCGATTCCTTGAGCATTCCAACACACCGGCATGGGTCCTATTGTCCAATTTGTCCTATTAAGGGAAACCCTAATTGCTCACGTAAACCCTAATCATGGTGTAACACGATTCGTGCCATGGAAATTCAATTGGCTTGCCCAGAAAGCTTGCAAACACCTCACTAAACACAAAAACAACAACAAATCGAGTTAATGATGCATGAACGAAGGAATTCGAATTTGAAAAAAGTGTGAGCAAACCGATTTCGAATTTCTTGTTTCTGGATGGTTTTGAATGATGTAAGAGTCTGGATCGATTCTGGAGATGCCAAGGAATGTGTTGGACACCTCAAATTTGATTGAAAACGGCCGAAGTGTGATTCCAATTGCTTGCTTGCCACGGATTTTGACTTTTAGGTTAGGTTTCGAGCAATTTTTTCGCTTTTGATTGGTATGCATCGTATAAGTACTGGATGGATTTGGGATCATTATTGGCAAGAATCAATCACCATTCAATGAAAATCAAATTTGATTTTTGTATAAAATCAAATTTTCAAAACTTGATCAATTCCAATCCAATCTTGCCATTTTGTCAAATTTCAAATTTGTGGACTTTGGTGAGTTTCTTGAATCTCAAGGAAGGAATAAAATCAATCTTTCAATTAATTTTGATTTTATAATTTATTTTAAAATTTAATTTGTATTTAAATGAATAAATTCAAAATTAAATAGAAAAATAAATAAAAATTCATGGCATTGGGCTTGGATATTCCTAATTGTATAAGGAATAAGTTTGGATGAAGAAAAGCAAGCCCATTTGCAAAAAATTTGATTTTAGAAGTATCTCTCTTGGTGCATTCTTTCAAAATTGCCCAACTTGTGAATGGTGTATCTTGCTCAATTTTCCACATTTTTGAGTGTTCTTGGGCTTTTGAAAGCTCTAAGAGTCCTCTAACCAACCTTTTGGTCTCATCTCAATTGAGTTACCATGCTCAATATATCTTCAAAGCAAAAGTTGACTTTTGTTGACTTTGAAAATGACCGTAATGTTTTGAGCTATACCTCTCAAATGAAGCATTTTTGGACATTCTTGTGAGACATGAAGTTGTAGAGAATTGAATTTCCTTCAAAACAAGAGGTGATGGAAAATTTCGAGAAAGTATGAGAAAGTTATGATCACCAAAGTTCATTGACTTTTCACCTAGAAACCCTAATTTAGAAAGTTTGACTTTGAGCAAATCTTGAGTTTTCTTGATGAATCATGATCAACCTTTGATCAAATGATGAATGTAACTTCAAAATGAGGATGTTGACCCAAAATTATGAAGTTTGACTGTATGTTGACCATAGTTGACTTTTGTCCAATACAACCGATTTTCAACCATCCGAGCAATCGTCGAGGAAACTTGACTCATGAGGCTTGAAACTTGACATGGAGAATCTTTGAAGCATATGAGGAGGCATGAATACCATTGAGATGTTGGAAGTCCATCTTACCTGAGAGATACCAAACCCTAGTTTGGGTTGATTGTCTAGAGAGAGTGTGTCCGATCAACTCTCGAGGAACCCTTTAGTACATGTATGAAAATCTCGAGTAGATGGAGGGCAAATTTTGGGGTATGACATGCCCTGCTCAATCTTATTGTACTGGAAGGTTAGATTGACACGCTTGTCTTTCGTGACCTAGAAGATGATTGAACACCGAATACACCGAAAATTTGCACTGTTGGATGATGCGGAACGGGCTTACGATGCCATTTGGAGAAGCCGGATACTTACCGGAAGATGAGTCATACGCTAGACTCGAGAATGTCGATAGGAGAATTGACGGGATGGGCTTAAGATGCCATCCGAAAGATCGATGCCGGGAGTGAGCCGACGCCAGCTCAGACGCTTCGAAGGAGCATGGAGACGGGCTTAAGATGCCATCCGGAGGGAGTCATACGTTAGACTTCGTGTTCATTTTTTTGAATGAAGTTATTGGTTTGAATTGATTTTAACCATATATGCAGATTCGAAAGTGGAGAAATATTGATAAGTAGTCGAGATGGGCTTAAGATGCCATCCGGCAACCGAGTCGACGCTAGACTAGTCGCTGATAATAAGAAACGATCGTAATAAATCTTCGCCGATTACTCCGAGGGAGGTCAGTTGGCAAAATGTGGATAGCTTCCGTCAGGCGTCGGTGTTGATCCATTGCTCGTTATCGGAGGATAACCGAGGCGGTCTTTCTGATAGTTTTCCCCAATCGGGCTTAATCGGGCCTCGTGGGACAACCAAGGGCGGTTTCGATAGTTTTCCGCGATTCGTGGCTTAATCTCGACCGTCGGAGGACAACCAAGGGCGGTCTTTCGATAGTTTTCCGATCTGGGCTTAATCTGACTGCCGTCGGAGGACAACCAAGGCGGTCTTTCGATAGTTTTCCGCCGATTCGGGCTTAATCTCGACCTGCTTAGGATCACACTGCTTTGGAGAAAACAAGAGGAACTTTGATAGAATATTGGTTAGTTTTATGCAAAGTATGATGCATGACAGTATATGAATGACATATGCATGAATTATGACTTTATGAGTAATGTATGAATGATAGATGTTGTGGTATTTCAAAACATATCCATCTTGAAGAAGATGCGGATTTTCTGCTTGAGAATTTCTGATTTCTGCTTGGAGATTCGGGTAGGTGAGAACCTCACTTTGAAAGAGAAGAAAGATATCCGGATTCCTCCGATGCGCTATCCGACCAAGTCTTGGGCCTAGATATTGTTGAGGAAGGTAGAGATTTGAAGCTAGTTGTTGGAGATCTCACATATACCCCGCCGAGGAGAACCCGAGGCGATCCGCTGGGGACCTCGTATGTAGATCCCGCCGAGGAAATTTAAGAGGCGCCCATCGGGTCCCGAGCGTAGATCTCACCGAGAGCATTTGATAGTTGCCGAAACCCAAGAAGAGTCGAATCCTTGTAATCCCAGTGGGAATGAAGATGTAGTTTCTCCGATGTACTATCTCGACCAAATTTTGGGTCCGAATACTGGGAAAAGGAAAGGATCGAGATGTCCTGGGGATAAATACCTTGACCGTGAGGTGTTACCGCTGAGACCGATGTAACTTTACTTAGTCGAGTAGAATTGCCGCCGTGGATTCCCTTTGCTCGCGGGAAATTGTGTTGTGAGTGACACCTTTGCGTGGATCATGCTCGTGGGGAACGCTTGGTGACTTTCGTCGTCCCACCCCGGAGCCGTAAGTACTTTTGTATATTCACTTTCGTATGTTTGTGATTAGATTCTTATTGTCAAATGCGATAGTCATTCAAAACAAACGTTGGACTTATTGCAAATAACAACAATGTAAATTATAAAGAGAAAGAAGCTTGTGTTTATTTGAAAGGTGGCGATGGCCAAGTAGTTTGTACACAAGAAAGGTAAAAGCTATGGAAACAATCTGTTAAGTTCCAACTATGCTAGTACTCATATATTTCGACTATCTCATCTCCTTGTCAGAAAGGAGTAGACCGATCTTCGCCATTTGAACCTTGAATGCGATAGTAGTCCGAAGTGTGATCCGAAGAGACATAGTCGACGCTTAAATCCCTAACTTTTGCCTAGACCGCCTTTCTTTTCCCACCGATACCTTTCTTGCCCAAGCCGCCTTTTCGTGTTTTCGACTTGTGTACATGTTTTGTATATATCCTTAATTTTGCCCGAACCTTTTGGTTCGCCAGATGCCCTTATTTTTGCCTAGGTTCGCCGACCTAGCGGGTCTCTTTATGCGTAGTATTTTTGACTATGTCTGCGCTCATGTGTGGGAAGTCTTCACCATCCATGGTGCTAAGTATCATAGCTCCGGAACTGCCTTGACTACAAACGGTCCCTCGAGGTGGGAGTCCATTTGCCCTCGATCACCTTGTGGAAGAATGATGCGCTTGACTACTAGCTCACCAATTTGATAGACTCGGTGCTTGACCTTCTTGTTAAATGTTCGATCATTCGCTTCGATAACCGTCCATGGCGTATGGACGCGAGTCGCTTCTCATCAATCAAGTTGATCCGTCAAGCCGTGTCCGAACCCAATCATCTTCACCTAGCTCGCATCCCGGAGGACTCGTCGAGGGTATCCGAACCTCGATGGGTAAGACGGCTTCCATACCGTATACAAGAGAGAAGGGGTTGCCCTCTGATGTTTCAGTCAGAAAGCGATAACCATGAAGAGCAAATGGTAACATCTCATGCCAATCTTTGTAAGTCACCGCCATCTTCTCAGATAATCTTCTTAATGTTCTTATTGGCGGCTTCCATCGCTACTGCTCATCTTAGGCCGATATGGAGAGGAATTGTGATGCTTGATCTTGAATTGCGAGTTCAGGATCATCTTGTTGTTAAGATTGGAGCCGTTATCCGTGATGATCCTTTCAGAATGCCATATCGATGATGAGGTTATGTTTGATGAATCGAGCCACAACATTCTTAGTAACAGATGCGAACGAGGTCGCTTCTACCCACTTGGTGAAATAGTCAATTGCCACAAGGATGAAACGATGTCCATTGGAAGTCAGGCTTGATTTCTCCAATCATGTCAATGCCCCACATTGCAAAAGGCCAAGGAGAAGTTAAAACATTCGAGGTACCGAGGTACGTGCACTTTGTCGCATATATCTAGCACTTGTGACAAGATCGCATAGCGTGACAATCGCCTATGGTGGACCAATAGTAACCCGCTCTCAAAATCTTCTTAGCCAAAATGTGCCTTCGTAACTCTTCCATGATACGCATTGTCGCTTTGTCTACGCATGAGTAAGCACAAGTCGGTTGTGCTTGTATAAGATGTCGCTGTCGAAAGAATTTGAAGCGAATCGCCTCATGAACTTCTTATCCTTAATGTATGCCCTCTGGATATTCCCGAGCCTCAAGATACCTCTTCACATCGTAGTACCAAGGTTTATCTTCAGATCAAGCTCACAAAGAATATGCGGTTCGCCAAACTTCTCAATGATGATCCGGGAGCCTCGTTGTCCCATCTAACCTTGAACATAGACGACATAGTAGCCAATGCGCCCGCCAACCGATTCTCTTCTCGTGGAATATGATCAAAAGTAATCTCTTCAAGTAGGGAATCAAACTCGTAACATGCTCGATACGAATGAGATTCGGATGCTTCGATCCCACTCGCCTTTATCCGATCGATCACTAAAGCCGAGTCTCCATACATTTGTAAGAACTTGATTCTTAAGTCAATAGCTCTAAGACCCATGATGCACGCCAGACTCGCCATGTTGTTAGTGCAACTCAAACATAATCATGAAAGGCGTGTGTCCGTCACAGAGATGTGATGATGGCGCCAATGCCATTGCTAAGTTGAAGCAACTCGATTTTCAAAAATCTTTTAATTCTCGAAAACTAGTGAAATCGCCACCTAATTTTATTTGTTCTAAAAAGAATGGGAAAATATAGATAAAACCCCAAACAAGCGGATAAGGCGGTCACGTGACCAAAAAGTGGGATCGAGTTCTATGTAAGGAAGGTATTAGCACTTTACATCCATCGTACTCGATGGGACCCATTTAATTCTACGCTCGTGTGTGTGTTTATTGCTCGCTATGAATACCAAAAGGAAAAGAAATTGTTTGTTATTATTTTGAGTTTGACACGGTTTCGTAACCTGGCCTACATATTCCTCGTGCAATGGGAAAGTCAAAACTCGTAGTTCCTCTCAAAAAGGTTTTAATTGGTTGTATTGATTTTATAAGAAAAATCGTGCATTAGACATTTCAAATGCTTGAACTTGGACTTGTTTAGTTTGTTTGAAAAGCTTAAGTCCTCGTTCGTATTTGAAACGACTATTACACCATATTTATCCGAAAAGAGTTTTTTATGATCGCGTATGAGCGATAAAAGAATTTGAGTGAGTTGAATTGTTTTTTTATGTGGGTGAAAAGTACCGAACCATAAGTCTAACATTCTATGATTCAAATACTAGAAACAAGATGAACTCAATGTTCAACGAGTCGTCTATCATCCCAAAAAATTTTCTTTTATGAAAGAGTGAAGTGAAACAAGGTTCACATTATTAGGAATCTTTAAGTAGTTAGTCTAGCATCCAACGACTTAAAGATTCGAAGTTCATTTTTTTGCAAGTGTTTAAACAATTAGTCTAGCATCCAACGGCTTAAACACTTGAGTTTTCTTTATGAAAGAATTTAGAAAATGCACTCGACGTTGGATCGAGGTTTGTAATTTAATTATGAAAGTGTTTTGGAGGTACGGGTTATAGTTAAGTATGTGGACTAAAGTGTGATAATGAAAGTGAGCGATTAATTACATACAAGCATTAATTAAAGCGAGTAAATAAATTAAAAGCCCATACAAGGTGGCTGACATAAATAAACGATTTATATCGTGTAGGTGCATGCGCGAAATAAATTTAATCGACTAACTTAAACGAAACTTAATCAAGTAATTAATTTAATAAAATTAATCAGACGGACCAATTAATTTTAAATAAACCAATTAGATAATTAAATAATGTTTAACTTAACCAATCAAAGTTTCATTGTAAGCCCAAGAGTAAGCGTGGTGTGTGCACAAATGTGTGGCTGTTGTGACGCTTCAAAGCTTTGTCAACTCAAGGTAGTGGAAAATGGCTCGCACGAGTATTAGTTTGAAAAACATTTTGGTTGTGCTTTGTGAATAATTAACTAATAAAGCAATAAAAATATTTACTAATTATTACATCACGTGAGGAATGGGGGTACAAATTTACAAATGGGGATAATATAAGGAAAATCCTAAAAAAGAATCCTAATAATAAAAAAGGTTTAACTAATAGTATTATTATTTTTTGTATTTTGGGGTATATATAATATTCTATGAGTTAAATATAGTAATAGTTATTATTAATAATATAAGGGTAAATAATAATAATAATAATAGTATATACTAGTTAGCTTGCGATTCCAGTTCCGTCGCCGTTCTGTGTTGGCTTGCGAGTTGCTTCGGTCGGAGATGATGAAGGTCCCGGTGGCAGAGAACAGCGGTGGAGGGCGATCCGCGATCGCAACCCCCTAGTGAGATCTTTCCTTTTACTTCTTATCCCTTTCTTCTTTCTCGTGTCAGAACTCGTTTTTTTTCTGAAATCAACTGCTCTGAAGGGTCGTGTGTTAGGAATATGATGATATATTGTTAGGGTTTGAGTTGTGTTATCTGGTTTGAACAAAAATGATCTTCTGTGAATGGTTTTGGGAACTTGGGTTTTGGTATTTTTGTATTTGGTTTCTGGTTTGTTCTTGGAACGATAGTGATTCGGTATCGTGATTTTCTGGTTTGAACCAAATGGCTTGTTAGGCTTTGTGTTTCTGGTTTGAACAAAAATGGCTTGTTAGGCTTTTTTAGAACTGGTTTTGGAACAAGATGCTCCTCTTTAGAACAGATGCTGTATTGGTTTCTTGAACAGATCCTACACTATGTTTTCCAGGTTTTCTTGGTTTGTTTTTCTGGGATAGATACCATGCCCTCCTTTTGTCAATGGTTTGGGACTGATATATATTGAACGGATACTATGCTTTTTGTCCTTCAGAATAGAACAGATACCCTTTTCAATCTTTTTCCTCTTCTGAATAGATATGGTGTGAATCTCCTTTTCTGAACAATAGGGCTGCTAACTCTTTTTACTTAGAACAGATGCTCACTTTTTTACTTTTGCCTCTGATTGGTATTGGCTTTCTGTATGGTCAAAAATCATATGCTGGTTATCCTTTCCCTTCTGCTTTTCTTGTCCCTGTTGCTTGCACTGGTTGCTATAACATACTGTGCTGTCGCTTTCTATACTGCTTTTTGGTGCTGATAACCAAAATTTTTCTCTGTTTTACTTGTTGCTGTTGGCTTCTTTGATGCTGATAACCAGGACATTTTTGTTTTACTTGCTTGCTGCCTGTGTTAAATTGTTTTGGGCTTACTCTGCTTGCTGCCTGTGTTAAACTGTGTTGGGCTTACTCTGCTTAAACTGTTTTGGTAAACTGTTGGGCTGGATATCCTGCTTGCTTTGAGAAAACATGATGCTATCTCTGATTTTCCACTTCACACCTCCTTTTGTGAACCAACAACAAAGGTTGTTGTGATTTGCAATAGGAGGTTGTGACCGATGACAGAACTTTAAAGTTCCGAGGCTTAGTCGCTTTGAACATAATCGCAAACTCTTAATTCTGATTCCTAACACAGACCCTAATGATGAGTCCGAAAGAAACTTTTACTTGAAAATCGTATGTGCTTGGATTATGTTGCTAACCAAATTTCTTTGTTTTTTCATGTAACACGAGTGAGGACGCTTTAAAGAACATGGACCAGCAGCTTTTAGCAAGGCTTGGACGGACTTGAAGATCGCCAATGATGAAGCCGAGTGAAGAAAAAGCTGGAGGAAACTTGAGAATCTTGTAACAAAATAAATTTTTATGTAATTCGAATTAATACCATTGTAACCTTATTTTGAATAATTCCACCATTACTTGTAACAATTATTATTTGGTAATTTTAATAGAATTTGAATCAGTACTTGCAAATGTCACAATTTGTACAACTCATAAGAATTGTCGTAACATTGTAGTAACTCAAAACAAAATACTCAAGCTTTTCCTTTGTACCTCTTGAATCTTGTAAATTGAAAAAAAATGGCTTGAAGTTTGGATGGACTTGTACCAATTAGAATCTTTAGATATAACAAAACTCACATTCTCCTCGATCTTGAATTAATATAGACTTAAGCGCATCAAACACTTTGAATTCCAAACAAATTATTTGCTCTAAACCTCTTGAATCAATTGAACCGACGTTTGAATTAATCTTGGTTGATAGAAAAAACAAAGCATGATGAGATGTTTTAGACCTTGCTTGTATTAAATAAACATATAAGTTTTTTAGACGAATCAAAAGCTTAATGTATCAAATAATCCGCCACAAATTCTAAACATTCTCAAATTCAACCTTCAATTTCCAAATTTGACTCAAAACGCCAGATGAATTAAGCAAGAAAGTTATGATCGCGATTCCAACCATTGTACTACAGCTCATCTCAAACATGGGAACTTCAGTCATATACCCGGCCAAAAGGCAAGCCAACTTAGAACCAAGACATCAATAAATCCACATTTTTGAACTCATACCCTTGCAAGAAAAATCCAAGAAGACCTATGATAAGGAGGGTAAATTTTGGGGTGCGACAGTTGCCCCTATTCAATCATCTTGAACCTGATGAGCGAGAAAAAGCGACAGCTTTCGAACGTTTCAGGTGGAAGAGGATTGAATACCAGAGAACCCCAAAAATTTGCCCTACACGGGAAACCAATGCCATAAAAGAAATAGATAATATATCTTGACTACAGAGTCAAGAAAAAACGCTTGGAGAGAAAAACTTGCTAAGCATCAACAGAATGCTTTAACACAGCAGCAACCAATGAGAAATAATTAGGAGATTTCAACAACACTGGGGATAACCATGTAACCGAAATGACTTTGACAACAATTTTAATGAAAATGCTATGAGAAGAGAAACGAACTTCTCAAGCGAAAAGAAAAACAATATATTAAGAATTTGACATGATTGGGAACTTAACAAAGAGTTCCCTGATAATTAAGGAATACCTGGAGACCTTAACGGAATTGTAAAGTAGACATGATTGAGAACTTAACAAAGAATTCCCTGATAATTAAGGAATACCTAGAGACCTTAACAAAGATATATGGCTAGAACAATATCGGAATTGTTGGTGCACGAGAGTGCGAGGAGCCATGGCATGCTGAATGTCTTTGACCGTGTAACCTCTGAGTCACCAGCAGAACAAATTCAGTAGCGCACCCGAGAGTACCATTCTCTAGGGATAAACAAAACAATATCCAGCACACCGGCGTGATATAGATGTTTATAAAGTCGATAAATCTTGTTTCCGACGTTTCTGCTGATGAGAGATCTTACTGAACATGTATGGACATGTTGAACAACTTCTGAGTTGACAAGATCTTCAATTTGTATGCAGATAGCTTTACCGTTGATAGAAGAATCAGATTCAGCGCCTGTGACTGAAAAACTTCTAGGGTAATGAGCTTCAATTTGCTGACATTGTACGGACAATGCGTTGTAGCAAGTGGATATGTGAATCAACGTCTGAGTTGGAGAAATATCCTGAGATTGAATAAACATCCCACCTGGTGGACATTTATTTGTTGAGTAGTTGATGACTTACTGGGGAAATAAACGCACCAGAAGTTTGATGTAGTTTTCTGAGAACGGCTCATAGGAGTAAATTGTGGAAGCCACTGCCAATAGCATTTGCTGAGAAGATTCTTGTCTGAAAGAAGTCTTTGAAAATACCAAGAATGATATTGTAGTAATCCTTTCTGAAGGAGACTCACTTGGGGAGTAAATTAAGCTTCGCTGGGAAACTCCGTAAGAAAACCGTGTGGAGAATTCACTGGGGATTCCCGGTTGAATAATTTTGCTGACATTAGAGTCTATCTGAAAGAGACAACCGTTTCGCTGGGGAAGAAATCTCGATTGGAGAAAACATCAGTTGTTGAGATCCATACAAGTATATAACTTGTGCTGTAGGATATAGGATAATTTGTCGCCTGGGAATTAATCCTTCAATTTGATCCTTACGAGGATATCTACGGTTTCAGTTGAAAAACCTGCAAAACAGATAGCCGAAGCTAATGCATGAGTATGATATGCATGATTATGATATGCATGATATGATTTTTTTTTCTAATGCAAATGGTGTATGGTTTCCTGATACTGTTGAGAGAAGGAAGATATCACTGGGGAATCCAATTGAACGATCTTGTTGTCATAAGAGTTCACTGGGGATGATCAATCGATTCTCTGGGGAAGAGACTTCACTGGAGAATTGACACTATTGTCGATTTTCTGTCACCCAAGCATTCACATGGCACTGGGGAGAAGAACTAAGTTTCCATTTGAGAAATAGTCTTCTGCTTGCACTTGACTTCATTCTCGAAAGATCCCGAATCCTGACTGGGGTTTATGCATGAATATATTGTACATGATATCTCTGAGTAAAGCGACATGACTAATGCATGACGATGACTTATGTAATGATTTATGAACGCATGTATGGATTATTAGATGTGTGCCAAATAAAATTCGACCTTGAAGGAAAAATCGTCAGACGATAACTGATTTTAAGTTAAACCACCAGACGGAAACTGGTGAAATGATTTTAACAACCAGACGGAAACTGGTGAAAACATTTTGACCACCAGACGAAAACTGGTGAAATGATTTTAACCACCGGACGGAAACTGGTGAAAATATTCTAATCAACCAGACGGAAACTGGTGAAAACATTCTAACCACCAGACGGAAACTGGTGAAAACATCCTAACCACCAGACGGAAACTGGTGAAATGATTTTAATCAATCAGACGGAAACTGGTGAAATGATTTTAATCAATCAGACGGAAACTGGTGGAAATATTCTAATCAACCAGACGGAAACTGGTGAAAATATTCTAATCAACCAGACGGAAACTAGTGAAATGATTAACCATCAGACGGAAACTGGTCAAACGTACCAAATAAAGTCAGATTTTAAATGGCACAGGATGAGATGCATAATTCACAATGCATGAAGATGCTTTGACTGTTTGATTGGTCAAGACCAAGAAAGATTCTTGAAACAAATTTCCCATCAAAAGGAAGTTGTTAGCATGATTCCCTGCCACTCAAATTGAACGCAACAACTTGACACTTGAAGGAGAATTTCAGAGAATTTATATAACGAAATTGTCCGTCAATCATAGCTGGTTATCCGAGATTTGCTTTGGGAGGATGCCGTAATGTACAAGAATCCGATATTTGAGATATTGCCCCAGAATCTTAAATTCCAATGTAAGATGCCCCTGATTGACAAATCCTTTGAGAGATATTACCGTATTTCGATGTGACTGCCCCAGATTGACTGAATCGTGAAGAGTTGACTTCACTATGCTATAGAAATAGCATGAACCAAAATGCTCCACAGAAAGACTCCAACGCGTTGAGGTGGCTCCCCCTAATTGACAGAATCTTGGAACGACATACCCCAAGCTAACTGCTCTTTGAGAAAGTCCAAATCACTTGTTGATTGCTCTTTAAGGACCTGCCCCCAGATTAGCTGAATTTCGAGGAGCTGAATTTCGATTTGATTGCCCCCAAATTCTTGAGAAGACAACTTGATATGCTCAAAGGAGTCCTTAGACGTCCTGCCCCTTGTTACAAATAACTGCTAACTCAGCAGAAAAATCAAGTTTCTCTTCTTTGGACAAAGTTAAACTCTTCACTGACGTTCATTATGAGAACTTCTTCAATGTCAAACAATTGTTTTACATGTAGAAGAGTGTTTATTGTGACAATTATAATGCAACATTTATGCGTCTTGAAGTTTTGTATGAAAAACATTATGATTTTTTTTTGTGAGTGAAACACTTTTGGAGTGCAACACTGAAAATTTTCTTTTTTGAAAGATAAGACGAGCATATGATACCAACACAGATACTTAGCACACAATCGTAGAGTCGTAAACGCGATCTCTTCGTTGTACGCTTTTGAATTAACCCATGCTTCAATCAGGACTTTTAAGGGTTGTAACGTGGCCTGGTTCACGGGTTTGTTTTTTAAAAAAAAAGGATTTTTAGGCTCAAAATATTTGGTGCCCGCCCGTTCTCCATGATGTCCTTCAGTCCTATGTTCAACTATCTTGATACGAGCACTCATCTCTCGAGAGGAGTTTATGATGGTTGAGGAACCGATACAAGGTTTCTTGGACACGACAGTCACTCACATTTTGTCTTTTGGTATTTGACCACACGACTTGTTCTTTGTTGAAAAATCTTTTTTTTGACAATGCATTTCAAGATTTTTTATTTTGACTTTTGCTTGACTTTTGCCTAAGCGACTTATTACTAAGTTCCGACTTAGCGGGCTTTTTGTCTCTTTCATACTCATCATTTTTTTGAACAAATCGTGGATCTATACACAACCTTTGATTTGTTAGAAGTGATGGTGACTGTCTGAGTCCTTAGGTAGATGAAGGATAATCGTTATGGTGTTGTCATCTGTTAACCTTTCTGATGTGCGAGAGATACTCAACATGGTATCATTCTCCTTTGATGCACACTATTGACAGATGGAGGTCGACTACTGTGGTTTTGACCTTTCTCAACCTTTTGAAGGATAGCCATTGTTGTATCCTTAAATGCACACTCTCTTGATGAGTTCTGAATGCTCGATCAGATTAACTGAACACTACCCGCCCACAGGGTAAAAATGATGAGGGTTTTTTTTCCGAAAAGAAAAGAAACTCCTACTTCAAGGCTCAAAGGGGTTAACGAGGGTTTATCTCCCTTATAACTCCGGTGTTTGGGGATTTGAAACAAGGCCTGTACATCATTAGCAGGGTTCTACTCAAGAACATACATTCAGAGATCTAGCGTTTTTTCAATTATCGTCATCCTCCCTCCAATCTTTGCCTAGGCGAAATGATTGGTAACGTTGGTATCAAAATGCTCGCAAATCATTTAAAGAGTGATAACGAATGGATTGAGTGACAACTAATGGATTACTTCAAGACAAACATGCTCATTGCATTAAGATAAAAACAAACAAGTTTCTACATGCAAACAAAGTTTAAACAATTAAACAAGATACACATGAGAATGCAGTAAAGAAATAAAAGACTGTCGTTGTTGAGGAGACTTGAGCTCTCTGTCTTGACTTGTTGAATCAGATGAACTTCAGTAGCCTTGGTGTTCATTTGAGTACGGGGTTGCCATTCACAAACAGATTCCCACCTCAAAGAGTCAAATACTTATGGTCAATCAACTGTTGAACCTTGGCTTTGTAAGTATTGCAATCCTCTGTTGAGTGTCCTACCGTACCAGCATGGTACCCACATCGTGCATTATGATCATATCGTGGAGGGAATAACTTTGGTGGCTTAATGAACTTAGGAACCACCAACGAGCTTTGAACTAGATATGGCAGAAGTTGACTGTAGGTCACTGGAATTGGATCAAGAGGAGCATTCCTTCTTTCCAAATTACTTCGAGGTTTGCGTGGATTCTGACGTTGACTTTGATATCCACGGCCTTGAACTTGTTTCCTCGCATGCGGAATACCCCATGGTTGCTGGTACTGTGAATTGGGATACATAGGTTGCTGACACTGAATAGCTGCTACATACGGAGGTTGACCATAAGGTGTGGAGGTGGAGCTTATGAGCTTCCCAGATTGCATTGGTTTCATAACCCTCTTCTTCCACTTGAGAATCTTTGAAGAATTCTTCCTCATCAGCTTGGCTACTCGAGGCATCTTGGAGTTTTCCACTTTTGAGACCGCTTTCAATATTTTCTCCCACCATCACCAAGTCAGAGAAACTTGAAGATGTACAACCTATCATTCTTTCGAAGTATGAATTAGGTAAGGTATTCAAAAACAAGTCAACCAACTCCCTATCAAGCATTGGTGGTTTAACTCGGGCAGCCAACTCTCTCCATCTTTGAGCATACTCCTTGAACGACTCGTTAATATTCAGAGAAAGATTCTGTAATTGGATATGGGTTGGAGCCATGGAAAGGTTGAACTCGTATTGTTTCAGGAATGAGGAAGATAAGTCTTTCCAATTGTGGACATCCTTTTTCTCCAATTGCGTATACCAATCCAGAGATGCCCCACTAAGGCTGTCTTGAAAGCAATGGATGAGAAACTTTTCATCATGAGCGTATGCAGACATATTGCGAACAAACATCTTCAAATGAGTCTCTGGACAACTAACACCTTTGTACTTCTCGAAGTTTGGCATTTTAAACTTTGGTGGAATCACGACGTCTGACACTAAACAAAGGTCAGCAGCATCCAGACCAATAGTATCGTTTCCATTCAATACCCTCAATTGTTTCTTCAAATCAAGACACATTCGTCTGGCTTCAGTATCTTGAGGAGCACTGGTGTTGACCATTGAATTCGTTCCTTGAGGATTTCACACGTAGTTGGCAAACCTGGGCTTCTTTGCAGCTTGAGGATGTGGGATACAACCTTCTTGAACAGTTGATTGTCTTTGCACCGTAGGGATTGCGTTAGATTGAACATTGAGCACCAATTGAGGTTGAATAGGATCATCCACATGCAGAGGAGAATCGTACATTGGATTATACCTAACAGTAAATCCTGACGTGGAGTCTGTAGTAGCATCTTGGGCATTGTCCTTCGAAGAAGCTAGCATGGCTTCCAACATTTGATCCACCTTGTCTTTCACACCTTCTAGGTCTTCTCTTATCACAACTTGATTATGTTCCAATTGGTCTATCAGACTTGCCATGAGTGCAGGAAATCAGCTAACTCGCCAGAACGAAAGGTGACATGAGCTTTTTGTAGTGGAGGAGAAAATGCAGGCATGTTGATGAATGCAAATGCATTATTTTATCTCTATTTAAATGCAAATGATTTTTGTGAATGCAATGCAATGGAAATGCATGAAAAAATGTGATGCGATACATATTGATGTCATGCGCAAAATCACATGTAAAGTTAGACGTACAAGGGTTTAAAAGGACGGTCGGACATGGTTTCGACGTCTACCCAACAATTCCCCAAACGAGGTTGGTTCTAGTGTTTTTATGCTAAATGCTTCTCGGAGTCTCAGATCCCCTTTTTAGAAATATTATCACCATGCGATCGGACTACATGAGGATAATACTCCCAAAAGTATACTCCAAGAAGCGGCTCTTAAAGGGATACTCAAAAATCCTTTGAGCGGTTGGTTTGTTTTGGACATCCTAATACTTAGAGTTATAGGCCATTTTTCTAGAAATTGCTGCCCCGCACTAGCATACGGTGCAACAATCCCCTTAAAACGACCAACTCTAAGTTGTGGTCCTCACGTCGATCCAAGGAACACGGATGTCCAATGGACCTAAGCTACTCAACCACTCTAAACTTATGTTTCCTAGACGCCTGGGTATTGGGCTTATCTACGAATCATAACCAAAAACGCCCAAATATCAAAATATATCACAGGATAGTATAACGAAATAATAAGCAATAAATAGTAAACAAACACACAAGCGAAGAATTAAATTAGGGTTAACTCGCTTTAAAAATCTTCCCCAGTGAAGTCGCCAACTGAAGCAACTCGATTTTCAAAAATCTTTTAATTCTCGAAAACTAGTGAAATCGCCACCTAATTTTATTTGTTCTAAAAAGAATGGGAAAATATAGATAAAACCCCAAACAAGCGGATAAGGCGGTCTACGTGACCAAAAAAGTGGGATCGGGAGTCGGTTATGTAAGGGGAAGGTATTAGCACCCCTTACATCCATCGTACTCGATGGGACCCATTTAATTCTACGCGTTCGTGTGTGTGTTTATTGCTAAGTTATGAATACCAAAAGGAAAAGAAATTGTTTGTTATTATTTTGAGTTTGACACGGTTTCAGAACCGCGTGCCTACATATTCCCTCGTGCAATGGGAAAGTCAAAACTCTGTAGTTTCTCTCAAAAAGGTTTTAATTGGTTGTATTGATTTTATAAGAAAAATCGTGCATTAGACATTTCAAATGCTTGAACTTGGACTTGTTTAGATTGTTTGAAAAGCTTAAGTCCTCGTTCGTATTTGAAACGACTATTACACCATATTTATCCGAAAAGAGTTTTTTATGATCGCGTATGAGCGATAAAAGAATTTGAGTGAGTTGAATTGTTTTTTTATGTGGGTGAAAAGTACCGAACCATAAGTCTAACATCCTATGATTCAAATACTAGAAACAAGATGAACTCAATGTTCAACGAGTCGTCTATCATCCCAAAAGTTTTTCTTTTATGAAAGAGTGAAGTGAAACAAGGTTCACATTATTAGGAATCTTTAAGTAGTTAGTCTAGCATCCAACGACTTAAAGATTCGAAGTTCATTTTTTTGCAAGTGTTTAAACAATTAGTCTAGCTTCCAACGGCTTAAACACTTGAGTTTTCTTTATGAAAGAATTTAGAAAATGCACTCGACGTTGGATCGAGGTTTGTAATTTAATTATGAAAGTGTTTTGGAGGTACGGGTTATAGTTAAGTATGTGGACTAAAGTGTGATAATGAAAGTGAGCGATTAATTACATACAAGCATTAAATAAAGCGAGTAAATAAATTAAAAGCCCATACAAGGTGGCTGACATAAATAAACGATTTATATCGTGTAGGTGCATGCGCGAAATAAATTTAATCGACTAACTTAAACGAAACTTAATCAAGTAATTAATTTAATAAAATTAATCAGACGGACCAATTAATTTTAAATAAACCAATTAGATAATTAAATAATGTTTAACTTAACCAATCAAAGTTTCATTGTAAGCCCAAGAGTAAGCGTGGTGTGTGCACAAATGTGTGGCTGTTGTGACGCTTCAAAGCTTTGTCAACTCAAGGTAGTGGAAAATGGCTCGCACGAGTATTAGTTTGAAAAACATTTTGGTTGTGCTTTGTGAATAATTAACTAATAAAGCAATAAAAATATTTACTAATTATTACATCACGTGGGGAATGGGGGTACAAATTTACAAATGGGGATAATATAAGGAAAATCCTAAAAAAGAATCCTAATAATAAAAAAGGTTTAACCAATAGTATTATTATTTTTTGTATTTTGGGGTATATATAATATTCTATGAGTTAAATATAGTAATAGTTATTATTAATAATATAAGGGTAAATAATAATAATAATAATAGTATATAATAGTTAGAAAGAAAAAAAAACTAGTAATAATAATAATATTAATAATATAATATAATAATAGTAATGATGATAGTATTAATAATTAAAAATTAGTAATAATAATAGTGGTTAGTAATACTAATAACGGTTAGTAAAAATAAAAATAAAAATTAGTAATAGTTATTAAGTTAATAGTCATATTAGTTATCATAATATATACTAATCCTATTAAAGTAATTGTAAAAACTTATGAACCACAGAGAGAAATAGGATTACGTTGGCTGTTGCTACAGTTTCACCAAATCTTTTCTTCTTCCTCGTGGAACCTAGTATTGCATGGCTCTCATCGTTCTTGCCGATAACGATCCCGATCTGTCCCTCCCTGAACCTCTTATGCTGACGCTTTTCTGTTGCTGTAGAACCCGCCTGTTCCGACTTGTGTTGGCTTGTGGGTTTTGCGATCTGTGCTTCCCGATTCCGGTTTCGTCGCCGTTCTGTGTTGGCTTGCGAGTTGCTTCGGTCGGAGATGATGAAGGTCCCGGTGGCAGAGAATAGCGGTGGAGGGCGATCCGCGATCGCAACCCCCTGGTGAGATCTTTCCTTTTACTTCTTATCCCTTTCTTCTTTCTCGTGTCAGAACTCGTTTTTTTTCTGAAATCAACTGCTCTGAAGGGTCGTGTGTTAGGAATATGATGATATATTGTTAGGGTTTGAGTTGTGTTATCTGGTTTGAACAAAAATGATCTTCTGTGAATGGTTTTGGGAACTTGGGTTTTGGTATTTTTGTATTTGGTTTCTGGTTTGTTCTTGGAACGATAGTGATTCGGTATCGTGATTTTCTGGTTTGAACCAAATGGCTTGTTAGGCTTTGTGTTTCTGGTTTGAACAAAAATGGCTTGTTAGGCTTTTTTAGAACTGGTTTTGGAACAAGATGCTCCTCTTTAGAACAGATGCTGTATTGGTTTCTTGAACAGATCCTACACTATGTTTTCCAGGTTTTCTTGGTTTGTTTTTCTGGGATAGATACCATGCCCTCCTTTTGTCAATGGTTTGGGACTGATATATATTGAACGGATACTATGCTTTTTGTCCTTCAGAACAGAACAGATACCCTTTTCAATCTTTTTCCTCTTCTGAATAGATATGGTGTGAATCTCCTTTTCTGAACAATAGGGCTGCTAACTCTTTTTACTTAGAACAGATGCTCACTTTTTTACTTTTGCCTCTGATTGGTATTGGCTTTCTGTATGGTCAAAAATCATATGCTGGTTATCCTTTCTCTTCTGCTTTTCTTGTCCCTGTTGCTTGCACTGGTTGCTATAACATACTGTGCTGTCGCTTTCTATACTGCTTTTTGGTGCTGATAACCAAATTTTTTCTCTGTTTTACTTGTTGCTGTTGGCTTCTTTGATGCTGATAACCAGGACATTTTTGTTTTACTTGCTTGCTGCCTGTGTTAAACTGTTTTGGGCTTACTCTGCTTGCTGCCTGTGTTAAACTGTGTTGGGCTTACTCTGCTTAAACTGTTTTGGTAAACTGTTGGGCTGGATATCCTGCTTGCTTTGAGAAAACATGATGCTATCTCTGATTTTCCACTTCACACCTCCTTTTGTGAACCAACAACAAAGGTTGTTGTGATTTGCAATAGGAGGTTGTGGCCGATGACAGAACTTTAAAGTTCTGAGGCTTAGTCGCTTTGACATAATCGCAAACTCTTAATTCTGATTCCTAACACAGACCCTAATGATGAGTCCGAAAGAAACTTTTACTTGAAAATCGTATGTGCTTGGATTATGTTGCTAACCAAATTTCTCTTTGTTTTTTCATGTAACACGAGTGAGGACGATTTAAAGAACATGGACCGGGCAGCAGCTTTAGCAAGGCTTGGACGGACTTGGAAGATCGTCAATGATGAAGCCGGAGTGAAGAAAAAAGCTCGGAGGAAACTTGAGAATCTTGTAACAAAATAAATTTCTTATGTAATTCGGAATTAATACCATTGTAACCTTATTTTGAATAATTCCACCATTACTTGTAACAATTATTATTTGGTAATTTTAATAGAATTTGAATCAGTACTTGCAAATGTCACAATTTGTACAACTCATAAGAATTGTCGTAACATTGTAGTAACTCGAAACAAAATACTCAAGCTTTTCCTTTGTACCTCTTGAATCTTGTAAATTGAAAAAAAATGGCTTGAAGTTTGGATGGACTTGTACCAATTAGAACCTTTAGATATAACAAAACTCACATTCTCCTCGTATCTTGAAATTAATATAGGACTTAAGCGTACCAAACACTTTGAATTCCAAACAAATTATTTGCTCTAAACCTCTTGAATCAATTGAACCGACGTTTGAATTAATCTTGGTTGATAGAAAAAATAAAGCATGATGAGATGTTTCAGACCTTGCTTGTATTAAATAAACATATAAGTTTTTTAGACGAATCAAAAGCTTAATGTATCAAATAATCCACCACAAATTCTAAACATTCTCAAATTCAACCTTCAATTTCCAAATTTGACTCAAAACGCCAGATGAATTAAGCAAGAAAGTTATGATCGCGATTCCAACCATTGTACTACAGCTCATCTCAAACATGGGAACTTCAGTCATATACCCGGCCAAAAGGCAAGCCAACTTAGAACCAAGACATCAATAAATCCACATTTTTGAACTCATACCCTTGCAAGAAAAATCCAAGAAGACCTATGATAAGGAGGGTAAATTTTGGGGTGCGACACAAGTGCGTTTGAGGCTCCATCGAAGACCATGGTCCATCGGGATCCTTGTTCAGGTCCTTCGTCTGGGCCTGGTTCTTCACAATCTGTAACTAGCAAAACATCTTCGTCTGAAATTCGAACTGCATAGACTGATAGTCATCTACGGCTTCATGAGCCAAATGATCGGCTACTACACTTCCTTTGATCGCTTTCGAGAAGTGTACGGATGTCGATTCGGTCAAGATCATTTGCCATCTTGCTATTCTTCCGAGAGCTGGTTTCTCAAGATGTATTTTATCGGATCCATCTTAGAAATCAACAAAGTAGTGTGAGTCAACATATCGCCTTAGTCGGAGCAGCCCAAAAAGCGTTGCAAGTTTTCTCGAGCTGTGAGTATCTTGTTTCACGTCGGTAAACTTTTGCTAAGGTAGTATATTGCATGCTCTTTTCGACTGACTCGTCATGTTGCCCCAACACACACCCCATTGAGTTCTCTAACACCGCCAAGTACATGATAAGAGGTCTTCCTTCGGCGGCATCGTATAGGAGGATTCAAGGTACTCCTTGATTTTGTCAAAAGCGATCCGAAATCGCCATTCCATTCCACTACTTGATCTTTCTTTAGTAACTTGAAGATTGGCTCACAAGTAGCGCTTAAGTGTGCAATGAATCGCAATGTAGTTCAATCGGCCCAACAAACCTCTGACTTCCTTCTCGGTGCGGGGAGCTGGCATCTCTTGAATAGCTTTAACCTTGGCGGGATCAACTTCAATACCTTTACCACTAACAACAAACCCTAGGAGTTTTCCGGATCTGACTCCAAAGGTGCACTTGTTAGGATTAAGCCTTAACCTGTACTTCTTCAACCTATCAAACAATTTCTGCAAATGACCAAGATGTTCTTTTTCAGTCTGTGATCGAGCTATCATGTCGTCGACGTAGACCTCTATCTCGTGATGAATCATGTCATGAAACAAGGTCACCATAGCGCGCTGATAAGTGGCGCCTGCATTCTTCAGTCCGAACGGCATAACCTTGTAGCAGAAAGTGCCCCATTGTGTAACAAAAGTAGTCTTCTCCATGTCTTCAGGAGCTATTTTGATCTGATTGTAATCGGAGAAACCATCCATGAAGGAGAAAACCTTATGCTGAGCGGTGTTGTCAACCAGAACATCAATATGAGGAAGTGGAAAATCATCTTTCGGACTTGCTTTGTTCAGATCTCTGTAATCCACACACATTCGTACCTTGCCATCCTTCTTAGGTACGGGTACCACATTAGCAACCCACTGTGGATAAGAAGTACTAAGAAACCGCATTGAACTGCATAACGGCTTTGATCTTTTCGATATCTCAGACGCATGCGAACCTTTTTCACCGAGAAAACCTTCTTTTGTCGGCAACCGGTGTACCACAATATCAATGTCTAAACCCGGCATGTCTTCGTATGACCAGGCAAAAACCTCAATATAGTCTCGTAGCATCTGAACCAACCTTTTTAACACTGCTCAAGACCCGCTCCTATCTTGATCTCTTTTCTCTTCGTCAAGACCCAAATTCACAACCTCAACTTGCTCTTCGTGGTGGTCATAACTCGCTCCTCTTGCAGAAAGGGCAAGTTCTCCGGCACTTCACAATCTTCCTCACTTTCGCCTTCGGCTTGGTAGATCGGATTATCGAAGTCATATTTAGCACTAGCATGGTATTAACTAGATTCGAGTGATTCTGCAGTATCGCGTGGGTGTGTGTAAGAAACACATAGCTTTTGAAGGGGTGATAAAGTAAAAGAAAGAAAACAAACAATTGAATGCAAAAGTCCAACGAATTTATTGAATGAAAACGCAAACAATGAGATAATAACCCTCGAACGAGCCATGATGCCCCGGGCAAGGCACTAGGCTTTCAAAGTTTATTGTTCAAAACATAAAGAGATACGAAAAGTAAAACAAAACAAGAGCAATTACTCCTGACTAAAGGAGATTGGTATGACGCCTTCGCCTTCCAATTGCCGAGCCCATGATCCGAGTTGAAGATCCACTTGCGATATCAAGTCGTTGTCGCCGCCTTCTATAGCATGGATTCCACTCTGGCGATGCGGAAGGGAAGTTGGCCGGCACGTTCGCGGCGTATCATCTTCTGACCCTTGATGGTGAAGCCTAAACCAGTCTTGTCAAATTTGAAAGGAAAATCGGGGAGTTGACCCCAAATAGTACTACCTCCTTGTTCAACAGCAGTTTGAGCATCTTTCAATGAGGCCATCCTAGGCGGAGCTTGTGTAGCTTCAGGAACGACAGGAGAGTCAACAGGCATGACTCTGGGTATTGTTTCAAAAGCTTGACAGGGAGTCTCGAAGAATTCACTCTCCATCTCGAGATAGCGGAATGATCAGATGATCGACCATATATTCCTCTTCACCACATCTGTAACAACCTTCCCTTTCACCGGTATTTCAGCTCGATGCGGTGGAAGTAATGCCCCCCATGTATCCAAGGGCGTCCAAGTAGGAAAGAGTAGGCTGGACGGATGTCCATGACAAAGAAAGTGGAGTCAAAAGTCTGGGAACCGACTTTAACAGGCAGCGTGAGCTCTCCAAGTACCGTTCGCTTAGAACCATCAAAAGCTCTTACGATTATGTCACTGGGTCTCAAAACCAACCCCTCGACATCAAGTCGATCAAAATCAGTCTTCGGTAGGATATTCAGAGCAGAACCGGTGTCAACCAAAACATGAGACAGTGTAGTGCCCTTGCATTCAACAGAGATGTGCAAGGCTTTGTTGTGTTTCTTTCCGGAAGGAGTCAAATCAGCATCAGAGAAGCCTAGGCCGTTGTTGGCAGCCAGGCTAGCAATACAAACTTCGAACTGGTCAGTGGTAGTGTCTTGCGGTACATGGGCATTCTTCAGAAACTTCACCAAGGCGTTAGCATGAGCCTCGGAGCACAAGAGCAGAGCAAGCATGGAGATTTTGGACGAGTCTCCCAATTGTTCCACAACATTGTAGTCACTCTTCTTGATAATCTTGAATTTCCTCCATTTCTTGTTTGAGGTGTCTTCAAGAACTTCCTTTGGTACTTCCGTGGCGGGATGAGTTCCGGTTCTTTCCCTCTAGCTTGGGGAATGGATTGAATAGCTGGAATGCGAGCTGGAGTCGTAGTGTCTTTTGGAGGAGAGATATCTGGAGAGAATACTCTTCCGGTTCTGGTCACCTTACTAGATCCGGTGATGTTATCAATGTCAGGAATGGTAGCTTTGATGGTTAGATCTTTAATGGTCAGAGGGTCTTGCTTGACACCATGATAGTAAACCTCAGATCCATAATTCCAAGGGATAACTTTATCGGAGGAATACGGAACTGGCCTTGGAGAGGTGATGATGAGAGGTGCCACTCTAGGCACAGGATCAGCAGAGGAAATCCTTATTGTGTTAACATCAGCATAATCTTCTGGGAAATCGTCACCCCATCCGGTCGCCTTAACATCTTCAATAGGAATCTTGTAGCTCTCAGGAACAGTGTACTTCACCATGTAATCATACTTTCCACTTGGCTGCCCCAAGGTATCCCACACAGATGGTGTTGTTTCATTCGCATTGTCAATCTTCAACTTAGACATTTCTTCACACAACTTCGGCACACTGGTGGTTTCAGAAATAGTATCTCACGGTTATCCATCATGCATTGAACACGCCTTCTCAACCAAGCACAACCATCCGGCGGATGGGCACCAACGACATTCTCGGGCATCCCGGTTGACACCGCTTGCAACAAATTCTTCTTAATCATCGAGGAATGGTCAAGTCATCTATGTTGAAAACATAAGTATCATCACCAACAACATTGGAACTCTTGTCATGATTAGGCATAGGCGCATTGATCACATTCGGAGTCTCAACAGGAGGATCAAACTCAATCTGCTTAGCTTCAATCATATCTTGAATCTTGTTCTTCGAGCCCAACAATCATCGATTACTATGTCCTGGCTATTGGAATGGTAAGCACACTTAGCATTAGGATTGTATCTCGAGAGGAAGTGTTGACATTCGAGGAGGATCCCTCAAGGTAATCAGCTCGCTTTCAACATGTGTTGCAAGGCTTGCGACAAAGGCATGTTGATCTTCAGAACTGTCTTCGTGGCGCGTTCGTTACGCGTTGTCTCGCTGAGGTTGTCCGATGTAGGATTGGATCACAACCGCCCCACGATTGAGCACGGTCGGTCTTTGCTCGGCTTTTCTGACCATACACAGCATTAGTTTCTTTCTTACCACCAAAAGATCTCTTCGCGGCATTTGAAGATGACTCTATCTGAATCTTCCCACTCTTGATACCAGCCTCAATATGCTCGCCTGTCAGTATCAGCTCGGTGAATCCGGTTGAAGAGTTTCCAATCAGATGATTGAAGAAAGGGCCTGTCAGTGTCCCCATGAACATATCAACCAACTCCCTATTGGACAAGGGTGGTTGAACTCTGCCTGCTAAATCTCTCCACTTCTGAGCATACTCCTTGAACTTCTCATCACGACCCATAGACATGCTCTGTAATTGCATGCGAGTGGGTGTCAATTCAGCATTGTACTCATATTGTCTGTAGAAAGCATCAGCCAAGTCACTCCAAGTATGGATACGGTCATTCTCTAACTGATAATACCACTCCAATTGAGTTCCGGACAAACTCTCTTGAAAATAGTGCATCCACAACTTTCTGTCATCAGTGTGGGGATTGATCTTCTGGACATAGGACTTCAAATGCAGCTTTGGGCAAGACACGCCATCATACTTAGCAAAAGTGGGAACTTTGAACTTGGGCGGAATCACAACACCAGGAACGAGACTCAGATCATCAAAATTCAGCCCGGACATCTTCAGGTTTTCCACAAAGATTGACGATCTTCAAGTTGCTTGTACTTGTCATCTTCATTAGAGTATTGGCCATCATCATAGTTCTTCTCAAGCTCAGGCTGACTGCCTTCACCATCACCCTTGTTACTTTCCTCAGTATGGACACTTCCTTCAGAGAGCTCAATACGGCTGACCACCTTAGGACCACCTTTGTAGCGTCTGCCCATGTTGAGGAGACCAACAACCTTCTTCTTCTTGTTGATGAGCTTCTTCAAATCTTCTTGGCCTTGGACCAAGTGAACATCTGTTGAACCGAGCATTCGAGCTTGAAGATCTTTGACAATCTGTTCAAGAGCCATTTCTGCTAAAATAAATAGCGAGAGAATGAGAAAACCAATCTTCAATGTACCTGTGATGCAATGTTATGCTATGCGATGCAATGTTTATGCGAGTGCAATGCAATGTTTTCAAGGACCTTAGAGATTTAAATTTGTTAAACAAGCAAAAACAAACATTTATTAGTACTCTTTTTATTATTCTTTTTTCTTTTTAAGTACAAGAGATAGTTCGAAACAATAAAAGAAAACATAAACATCCTAAAGCTCTAAGTCTCCCATGGTCGCTTCCTCTTGGTGCCGATGTAAGCGTTGATGTTTCGCTCCTCGTGAAGTAGCTTAGTCAACTCTAGCACTTTCTTCTCACTTGCGTAACACTGAGCTTCAAATGTATCCCTCTCTTCCTTAAGCTGAATCCAGGATCTCTTCAAGTCTTCAAAATCAGTAGGCATGTCAGGATGGAGAACAGGATAGGGTACTTCACCTATAGCAACAGGTTCCATAATTACTGGTAGAACAGGCGTGAATGGCATCATGAGGTTTTGAGCTCGAGCTCGCACCCATTTGAGGTAAGGTTCCCAAGGAATGGAGTTTTGGTTCCCCAAAGTCTTGGTATCAGTCTTCTTCACCATGCCCCAAGCGTGTATAAACCTTCGTAATTCGAGATCGTGATTGTAGTCGAACACAACATCTTGGAGAAGCATATCATGTGGACCATCTCTTCGGGCAAAACCAAACTGACGTAAAGCTAGAGAAGGGTTGTAAGTAATACCTCCCCTTATACCAAGGAGTGGTACATTAGGGAATTCTCCACAACGCTCAATGAATGTAAAGTCCTTTTGAGAGAAAAGATTCCAACGGATATCGGAATGAGAGAGTGACATCAATCTTTGAGACCATCTCAACCTTTGTTCATTCTTCAAAACTGATGGAGGAAGGTGCAAAATAAACCACCTTGAAAGTAACGGTATACAACACATGAGAGTTCCTTGTCGCTTAGTAGTACGAGTGTGGAGAGAATGTAGAATATCTCCAAGTAAAGTAGGCACTGGATTGCGGGTAAGGAACAACTTGATGGCATTGATATCGATGAATTGATCCGAGTTAGGAAATAGAACCAAACCATAAATTAGCAAGGCCACAATATTTTCAAATGCATGGAAACTCATAACTTTGAGGAACTCTCGGGCTTTCTTAATTAGAAACTTAGAAAGTAAACCCTTAACTCCGCTTCTTGTTTCCCAATTGGCTTCGATATCTGAACGCTTAAGATGTAAGGCTGATGCAATGTCTTCGTACTTAGGAACCTTTTCTAAACCGGTGAATGGCATTTGGTCAAGAATAGGTACCCCAAGTAGCTTAGAGAACTCTTCCAAGGTAGGAACCAACTGATAATCGGGAAATGTGAAGCAATGGTGTTTCGGATCAAAGAACTGGAATAGGACATGCATCATATCTTCTTCAAAACCGGAGATAACCAAATCAAGTAGATAACCATGTCTTTTGATGAACTGAGCATGGTCGGGAATTTCTGAAACCAATTCTTTGAGCTGAGAGGGTATACCCATGAAGTTGATTCGGATAGTCTTTCTAGAAGCCATGATTCCTACAAAACAGAGCAAAGATAAATCCCTAGGTCCTTGAAATAGTTAGAAATGATATGCAATGCGAATGATGTCATGATGTCATGTTTAGCACACACAAACAATTCACACAATGAGCCTAGGTTTAAGGCTTGCATGAGGTATAGGTGATTACCCTACCAAAAGTTTGAGTTGGTTCATCCGTCCTATAATAGTAACCGGTTCTAGGAATCTCACATCACGATCTTTCTCGAGGCGCTTATTTCAATACGACGCCAAGTGGTCGATCGAAAATGTCCCAAAAGTCTAATCTCAATGAGTGTAGCATCGAGTATCAACCAACCTCGGTCTACACCAAAGCCGGCCATCTCACTACCTTCTAATGGCTAAGATGGGTCAATTAAGGTTCTAAAAGTTTAGTTAGCGCTTGATGACACCACGCAGAAGCCAAATACTATCTTCAACTTGGGAATGAAGAGTATTGGGACAACCAAAGTGTCACGCTAACGTAGCCATCATGTTGACCGTTTAGTTATACGTCTAGCGGTCGCAATGATCTAATGCTACTTACCTAAAAGGAAACCCGGATCCGGGTGTAGGATCCCCCAACAATATAATACCCAAGCAACCCTTGAAGATAAAGCATACAAGTCAAACAAAAAGCAATAAAAGTTATCTAGAAATCCCTAAGGCAATCCTCTCTTTTAATTCTAATCCCCAGCAGAGTCGCCAGTTCTGTGATACGGTGAACTGACTTTGTAGGAATTTTGTATCCAAATGTGCGGATAGCAAGAGTCGCCACCGACTTTTATTTTTATCCAATTAAGGGAAGGTAAAAGTAACAGAAAAAGACCTTCGTTAGATTCGAGTTCGGAGAATGGTTATGAAAAGGGAAGGTATTAGCACCCCTTTCCATCCGTAGTTATCTACGGGCTCTTAGTTGCTCTAGATCACTTTTTAAAATTGCTTTCTGTGTGTTTGATAAAAAATGTTTTGAAAGAGGCATTTCGCTTTGACTTTGTAATGACTCATGTAGGAGTGTATACAAAGTGTTCGGAAATGTTTTTGTTTTGAAAAGAATTTGAACTTGAAAAAAAAAGTGTGTGGTGTGAAATTTTGGTTTAGAGCAAGCAACTAAAAGAGTTATTTACCCACTCGAATTGGTCGTTTCGTTTCTCGTTCCTTTAGAATAGCGCTAGCCATACCATTAGTTAGTAGGTAGCTCCATTCGTTGGATGTAAGCGGACATTCGAAGGACATCGGATGGTCATAGAAGGCAACTTGGAAGTATCCTAGCACATTCGAAGGACTATCATCATTTTCAGGCGACAATCGAGGGTCAAGATCATGTATTCGGAGGCGACATCGTGGGTCTTATGATCTTTGTATCGAAGGGACTATGATGATTTGTTTGGAAGGCAACGGTGCTAGAATACCTCTATGTTCGAGGGACATGACCATTTTTAATTCGCAAAGGCAACGAGAGAGAATTACCCTAAGGGGTGCGTGTGTGAAAGAAGTGTGTTGATTTCAAAATATGTTATCTTGAAGATTAGTGGGCTATGTTCATTATTATCTTTCCATACATGCCTAGTTACTAGCAATTGATAGGGTGCGGAAAGTAAAATGCGGAATGTAAAATGCGGAAAGGTAAATGTCCTACGCTATTACAAGGCTTTGGGGCAGATACATAATTTAAAATGCGGAAAATAAAATCCTAAGTTTAAACTATTACATCCCATATACAGTTACATTATTTGAAAAAATAAAATGAAAACTAAGAATCGTCGAATCGGATTAACCTGTGAAATGAACGAGAAATCGGAAAATATGATGAAATCGAAATAAGAGAAAATGTTAGAAAAAATGCAAGTTTTTATATGAGAAAATTATTACATGCTGGAAATAATATAAACATGCTAAAATAATTTTTTGGGATTTTTTAGATGCATTTTAGTAATTAAAAATGAATTAAATGTGATTTAAATGCAAAATTATAAATAAAAATAAATATGCATGCAAAAATACATTTCTTAATTTATTAAATTAAATAAAGATTTTATGAAAGTAATGTAAAAAAGAGTAAATATTTTTGATAATTTTTTAGTGCATAAATAAAATGTGGAAATTAATTAAAATATAATGCAAAATATGAAAATAAAATAGAAAAAGGAAAATAGCTTTGCAAACTTGTAAAAATAATGTGTGAAAGCTGGGATTCGAACTGAGGACCCCTGGGTAGCAAACACACAGCCTTGCCAACTGAACTGGAGTGCACAACTGTTTGGAAACCGGATCGAATGGAAGAAAGACAAGTGTCGCTCCCTGATGCTCCAGACCGCGCGCGAAGCTTCGTCTTCAACCTTTTAAATATTTGAATTTTCAGCGTCGGCCATTGCTCGACGCTAAGTCCCTGGAAAATTCAAAAACACAGCATACATAATATAAATAAAATCTAAGGCCATGGTTCGATTCCTTGGAGCATTCCGAACACACTGGCATGGGTCCTATTGTCCAATTTGTCCTATTAAGGGAAACCCTAATTCGTTCACAGAAACCCTAATCATGGTGTACCACGATTCAGGCCATGGAAATTCAATTGGCTTGCCCAGAAAGCTTGCAAACACCTCACTAAACACAAAAACAACAACAAATCGAGTTAATGATGCATGAATGAAGGAATTCGAATTTGAAAAAAGTGTGAGCAAACCGATTTCGAATTTCTTGTTTCTGGATGGTTTTGAATGATGTAAGAGTCTGGATCGATTCTGGAGATGCCAAGGAATGTGTTGGACACCTCAAATTTGATTGAAAACGGCTGGAAGTGTGATCTCCAATTGCTTGCTTGCCACGGATTTTTGACTTTTAGGTTAGGGTTTCTGGAGTAATTTTTTCGTTTTCTTTTGATTGGTATGCATCAGGTATAAGTACTGGATGGATTTGGGATCATTATTGGCAAGAATCAATCACCATTCAATGAAAATCAAATTTGATTTTTGTATAAAATAAAATTTTCAAAACTTGATCAATTCCAATCCAATCTTGCCATTTTTGTCAAATTTCAAAATTTGCTGGACTTTGGTGAGTTTCTTGAATCTCAAGGAAGGAATAAAATCAATCTTTCAATTAATTTTGATTTTATAATTTATTTTAAAATTTAATTTGTATTTAAATGAATAAATTCAAAATTAAATAGAAAAATAAATCAAAAATTCATGGCATTGGGCTTGGATATTCCTAATTGTATAAGGAATAAGTTTGGATGAAGAAAAGCAAGCCCATTTGCAAAAAAATTGATTTTTAGAAGTATCTCTCTTGGTGCATTCTTTCAAAATTGCCCAACTTGTGAATGGTGTATCTTGCTCAATTTTCCACATTTTTGAGTGTTCTTGGGCTTTTTGGAAAGCTCTAAGAGTCCTCTAACCAACCTTTTTGGTCTCATCTCAATTGGAGTTACCATGCTCAATATATCTTCAAAGCAAAAAGTTGACTTTTTGTTGACTTTGAAAATGACCTGTAATGTTTTGAGCTATACCTCTCAAATGAAGCATTTTTTGGACATTCTTGTGAGACATGAAGTTGTAGAGAATTGAATTTCCTTCAAAACAAGAGGTGGTGGAAAAATTTCTGAGAAAGTATGAGAAAGTTATGATCAGTCAAAGTTCAGTTGACTTTTCACCTAGAAACCCTAATTTAGAAAGTTTGACTTTTGAGAAAATCTTGAGTTTTCTTGATGAATCATGATCAACCCTTGATCAAATGATAAATGTAACTTCAAAATGAGGATGTTGACCCAAAATTATGAAGTTTGACTGTATGTTGACCATAGTTGACTTTTTGTCCAATACAACTGATTTTCAACCATCTGAGCAATTGTCTGAGGAAACTTGACTTGTGAGGCTTGAAACTTGACATGGAGAATCTTTGAAGCATATGAGGAGGCATGAAGACCATTGGAGATGTTGGAATTCCATCTTACCTTGAGAGATACCAAACCCTAGTTTGGGTTGATTGTCTAGGAGAGAGTTTGTCTGATCAACTCTTGAGGAACCCGTGAGTACAGATGTATGAAATCTCTTGAGTAGATGGAGGGCAAATTTTGGGGTATGACACCCGCCCCATAGATTTCTAAGTGGCCCAAGCCACGTAACCAAAGGTGCCCCCTGCTTGCTATGGACCCCGCAACGCATGTTCAAATTTAAAACTCCCTATATTTCCTCCGTTTCTTCAGCAATTGAAACACGTTCAAGGTTGCAGTTCCTATTTTCTCTCAACAGCAAATATGAACATGGAAGATTGATTGAACGAAAATATCTCCTGAAGCAGTTACGAAGTATCAATATAAATATGAAGCTTTGGATATTGGAAGAGGTTCCGAGTTTTTCCAGAATTTTTATGCAACCAAGTTTCCAATATTTTCTCGTTCAGCCTGCGTATTCTTTTTGTTAGTTTTAGGCAGATACATTTTCTCACAATAGTTTCTACACTGAAAACTATTGTGTAATTTTTACTGGATCTATCCTAAAGTTAGATCTTAGTTTTTTATTTCCTTGTTTTGTTAATTTAGTTAGTTGTTTCAAAGAACAAATCCAGCCGGCTTGTGGTGGAGTGTTCTAGTACTAGAAGTTTGTCTCTGTTTCCAGTTTTCTTTCAATTATTTCATGTTTCTTTAATTGCTTTACTATTTATAATATATTATCTGCATGAAAATTATTAATATGTTTTTATCTGCTATCTATTATTCTGCTCTGAAAACGAACACTATGTATGGCTAGATTTCTTAGATATCGGTATGTAGGTTAATCGAATTAAGGGATCCGAAATAAATTGGCCAAATATTATTTTATAAAAATTACTTTTTCTGGTTTTAGTTTTCAATTATAGTTTTAGAAAGGTTTGTTACGGAAGTAAAAATCAGACAAAAGTTAAAAATCAACAGAGTGGAAGTTTGAGATTTTGAACCGGATAGTGATTACTAGGAATTGGTTTTAAAAATAGCGGAAGCACTTTAAAATGAATTAGGTTCTATTTATTTTCAAAAATTTGTTTTTAAATTTGGCAGGATAGCATAAGCGTACGTTAGGATTCAATAGCATAATCTAAGTCAATAAAATGCAAGTTTGGAATAAGGATTTTTAAATGAATTTTTCCAATTGAATAAAGGAATTTACTTTAATTGAAAAATTGGCCAACAAACCTTCAAGTTTCAACTAAATTGGCCAACAAACCTTGCATACCGATATCCGTTTAGTTCATATTTCAACTAGATTTAAGTTTTATTTCCCAAAAATTCCTCCAAATCACTTATTCGTTAGCTTTAGCTTTACACTGTAGGTTTAGAATACGATAGGTCGATCAAAAATCTTTTAAAATTACGCGATACGATTGTGCACTTGCAGTCAGTATAATTCCTAGAATCATAAAGTCGCGATCAAGTTTTTGGCGCCGTTGTCGGGGAATATTCAAGTCGATATCGTAACTCTATTATTACGAAGTATAGACTAAAGCACCAAATCTCGTTCTTTCTATTGTGTGCCAAATACTCACTCTCGAAGCGAGCCATTGCATCTACAAATCAACGATATCGAGGGTTATCTCAAATTAAGACGTCGAATTCAAGAATACCGTCTTCTCAACAATCTTCCTCCGACTAATCTTCCTGACATTTCAATCCCTGAATTAGCTGAATAATCAAAGATGGCTGAAAAAGCACAAACACCACCATGTCCTCTTAATGATTACGCAGTTCCATCTCAAGCGAACCTCATAACAACATTGCTTCTCCCGCTATCGCTCGAAATGATTTCGAACTAAAACCTTTGCTACTTTCTACCGTTCAACAGAACCAGTTTTATGGATCTCCTACGGATGACCCGAACCTCCATCTGTCAGTGTTTATGCATTATAGAGACACTGTAAAAGAGAATGGTGTAAACCCTGAGGCGATACGATTGCACCTATTTCCCTTCTCTCTAAGAGATAGAGCTAGAGCATGGCTGTAACCTTTACCTTCAAACTCAATCGCTACATGGGATGAGTTGAAGAAAGTTTTCTTAGCTAGATATTTCCCACCAATCAAAACCGTTATGCTGAGAGCCAACATCAATGGATTCAGGAAAAAGGAAAACGAATCACTTTTCGAGGCATGGTAATGCTAGAAAGAGATGATAATACTCTGTCCGCATCATGGTTTAGAAGAATGGTTGATTATTCACACGTTTTACAATGGTCTCTTGTACAACACTATAGGCGTTGTTGCAGGCGTCGTACTGATGGTTAAACTGTATAACGAAGCCAACCAACTTATCGAAAGCATGGTCCAAAACCATTATCAATGGGGAAGCGATAAGACTAATATGGAGAAACCTCATACGAAAGGTGGTATGCTCGAAGTTAATAGCCTAGACCAAGTTAACGCTAAAGTGGAAGCCCTTACCCAAAGTTAGAAAATCTAACCACTACTCCCGCAGCCACCGTGGCTGCAGTAGCTCAAACTTGCGATTTATATAGACTTCAATCACATCTTTCTCCATAATATCCATTCTTAATAGGAGTTCCAACTGAACAAGTGAATTACATGCAGGGAAACTCTTACAACAACACCTATAATCCTAGGTAGAAGAATCATCCCAACTTTTCGTATAAGAATAACAATCGCGTTATATGCACCTGGACAAGCTCCTGCTACACCACATGGATATCCAAAATCCATACCAAATCATCCTAATAATGTTCTAAATACTTCCAATGTCCCTAGGAAATCCAATCTTGAAATCCTGATAAAACACTTCATACCTTCTCAAGCCCAAACAAGTAAAGATGTTCTAAATCAAAATTTACACACTAATGAGCAGATTAAACAATAAACCAACAAAGTTGACGCTTTAGCCACTCATAATAAAATGTTAGAAACACAAATCTATCAGGTGGCTCAACAACAGGCGGCTACTACTGCCCCAACTGGCTCATTTCCTGGACAAGGTCAACCCAATCCCAAGGGACACACTAATGATATTATCCTGAGAAGCGGAAGAGAATATGATGGACCTGTAGACCCAAAGATTGATAGCCCAGTCTTGAAACAAAATCCTGGTAAAGAGACTGAAAAGAAGGATAAACCAGCGGAGGAGAAGAAGCAAGACTACAATGATGAGGGTGTAGAAAAAGAAGAACCTTATGTACCTCCACCACCTTACAAGCCACCCGTTCTGTACCCTAAAAGACTAGCTAAAACCAAGAATGTAGCACAATTCAAGAAATTTGTAGACCTTATGAAACAACTTACTGTTACAATTCCTTTCACATAAGCAAATACACAAATGCCCTCCTATGCCAAATTCCTTAAAGAAATTCTGTCCAACAAGAAAAAGCTAGAGGATAAAGAAACTGTTACAATTACTGTTGAGTGTAGCGCGATAATTCAAAATAAAATACCTCCTAATAGGAAAGTTTGTCATAGACAAATCTTTATGTGATTTAGGATCCGGTATTAGTGTAATGCCCTTATCCATATGCTCCAAACTCGAGATGGGAGAATTAAGACCAACAAAAATGTTTGTTCAATTAGCAGATCATTTTGTTAAATACACTGCAGGAGTTCTTGAGAACGTTCCTATGTGAATAGGTTAATTCTATATCCCAACTGATTTCATAATTATGGACATAAAAGAAGACATTAACACCCCTATATTATTAGGAAGACCATTCTTAGCTATCGCCGGAGCCATTATAGATGTGAAGAGAGGAAAGTTAACTTTTGAAGTTGGTGAAGAGAAAGTCAAATTTATTCTTACACAATTCTTACAATCACAAGCCATAGATGATACTTGGTACCTGCTAGACGTTATAGACGAATGCATAAGAGAAATGGAGTCAGAAAAACAAGCCTATTCTGATGTAATAAAGATTCCAATTCCATTTATCTTCGAAGATGATAACTTTTGCCTCGAATACTGAGACGATAGCCTAAGTGAATGTCTAGCGCTAACTCCCAATCCTATGCCATGTCCAAAGAAACCATCTATAGAACTTAAAACACTACCCAATAATCTTAGGTATGAATTCTTATACATCAAACTTGAATGACCTGTTATAGTCAATGCTGACTTAGGACAATTAGAAACCAAAAAACTACTACAAGTCCTTCACAAATATCCTATAACTTTAGGCTATAACATCTCAGACTTAAAAGGATTAAGCCCCTCTATCTGTATGCATCACATTATGCTTGAAGAAGATAGTCAGACTTCTCGTGAACATCAAAGAAGAATCAATCCTATTTTAAGCGATGTTGTAAAAAGGGAGGTGCAAAAACTATTAGAAGCGGGAATTATATATCCAATATCCGACAGTAAATGGGTCAGCCTAGTTCATGTTGTGCCTAAGAAGGGAGGTGTTACCGTCATTCAAAATGCGAAAGGAGAATCTGTAACTCAACACACTCTAAGCGGATGGATAATATGTATCGATTATAGAAAATTAAATAAAGCCACTCATAAAGATCATTTCCCCTTACCTTTCATCGATCAAGTGCTTGAACGTTTGGCTAATCATTCTCACTTCTGCTATTTAGATGGATACTCAGGATTTTTCCAAATCCCCATACACTCGGACGACCAAGAGAAAACAACGTTCACATGTCCTTATGGCACATTCGCCTATCAAAGAATGCCTTTCGGACTATGTAATTCTCCAACAACTTTCCAACGATGTATGATGTCAATATTTGTTGATTTCTTAGATGGTGTCATGGAAGTTTTCATGGACGATTTCTACGCATGTGAACAAAGTTTTGAATAATGGCTATCGAACCTAGAAAAGGTACTCGAACGATGCGTAAGCGTCAATTTAGTGCTAAATTGGGAAAAATGTCACTTCATGGTTCAAGAGGGGATTGTTCTTGGACATATAGTATCAGATAGAGGAATCAAAGTAGATATAGCTACAATCGCAGTCATAGGAAATCTTCAACCTCCTAAAACTGTTAGAGAAATTCGAAGCTTTATAGGGCATGACGGTTTCTACCGACGATTCATTAAGGATTTCTCTAACATAACTAAGCCGCTCACTGAATTTCTAATGAAAGACGCTGAATTCGTATTTGACGATAAGTGTCTAAAATTTTTCAAAACTCTTAAACAAGCTTTAATATCATCCCTTATCATGCAACCTCCTGATTAGAATGAACTCTTTGAAATCATGTGTGATGCTAGCGATTATGCTGTAGGTGCAGTCTTAGGTCAAAGAAAGGATAGAAAGCTTAATGCAATTTACTATGCAAGTAGAACCTTAGATCCTGCATAACTGAACTACGCCACCACTGAGAAAGAACTCTTAGTTGTTGTGTTCTCTTTAGATAAATTCTGTTCTTACCTTGTAGGAGCAAAAATAATCATCTATACCGATCACGCTGCAATTAGATACCTGCTGACAAAGAAAGATGCTAAACCAAGACTCTTAAGATGGATTTTACTCCTAAAAGAGTTCGATTTAGAAATTAAGGATAAGAAAGGTACAAAAAATGTGGTAGCAGATCATCTATCAAGAATAGAAGGAATCGAACCCAATGACGTCCCTATAAATGATGATTTTCCCTATGATCGCCTAATCTCCTTGATAGAACATAACGATATCGAACATCCTTCATATGATCACGTTTCTGAAACAAATGAAGTCGTTGATGCAGTCTCTAACTTAATACTTCCATGGTATGCTGACCTTGTCAACTATCTAGCAGCTGGAGTACTTCCACCTGACCTGACCTATCAGCAGAAATATAAGCTTTTCCACGACCTTAAACAGTATTATTGGGACGAGCCTCTTCTTTTCAAAATAGGCATGGACGGTATTTTCCATCGTTGTGTCCCCGAAGATGAAGTAGCTAACATAATTTCCCATTGTCACGATACCCCATATGGAGGACACGCAAGCACCTCGAAGACGTGCGCTAAGATCTTACAAGCAGACTTCTTTTGGCCTAACTTATGGAAGGATGTACACGTCACTGTTTTAAATTGTGACCGGTGTCAGCGTACTGGTAACATCTCTAGACGCGATGAGATGCCTCGGAAAGGAATTCTAGAAGTAGAAGTCTTCCATGTGTGGGGAATTAATTTCATGGGACCTTTCTCATCTTCTTTCTGAAATAAATACATAAACGTAGTTGTCGACTATGTGTCAAAATAGATTGAGGCCGTAGCCTCTCCAAAAAATGACACACGAGTTGTAATCAAGTTGTTCTAAAGCACAATGTTTCCAAGATTTGGTTTGCCGAGACTAGTCATCGGTGACGGTGGCTCGCACTTCATCTCTAAAATCTTCGTAAAACTCTTAGCAAAATACGGAGTCTGACATCGAGTAGCAACACCTTATCACCCACAAACAAGTGGGAAAGTAGAAGTCTCAAATCGAGAAATTAAGCAAATATTAGAGAAAATTGTTGCTACGTCTAGGAATGATTGGTCTGCCAAACTACACGAAGCTTTATGGGCATATAGAACAACATATAAAACACTGATAGGAACTATACCTTTCAAACTAGTTTATGGTAAATCGTGTGACCTTCCAGTAGAACCCGAACATAAAGCCTATTGGGCTATAAAAACCATAAACTTCATTTATATTGCCGCAAGAGAAAAGCGAATCTTAGACATATACGAAATCGAAGAGCTTCGACTTGATGCGTATGAAAACTCCAAAATTTACAAAGAAAGAACGAAAAAATGGCACGATAAACGTATATCTAGGAAAGTGTTCAACGAGTGCGATATAGTACTCTTATTGAACTCTAGGCTTAAGTTAATTCCTGGTAAGCTACGCTCTAGGTGGTTCGGTCCGTTTGAAGTTACTAAGGTTTTACCTTGTGGTGCTATAAAAATTAAGGGCCAATCGTGTAATCTATTTATTGTTAATGGGAAATACTTGAAACATTATCATTGTGTAGAAAATGGAGATTAATCTGCTAGTGTAATACTTGTCAAGCTGTCCGACGACTCATAAGATTAGTATTTAACAAAAACTATGTCGAGCTTACGACATAAAACAAAGTGCTTTGTGGGAGACAACCCACCGTTTTAATTTGTATGTTTTATTTATTTTATTTTTCAATTCTTATTTTAAAATTTATTTTTCTCTTATTTTTCCTACTTTCTATTCTCTAAATTCTTTTTTATCTTATTTTCTTTCTTATTTCTATTTTCTTTCTATCGACATTTGGCCAATGCTGACTTTCTTTTACTATGCTTTACTAATTTCTAGGATAACATTCTTAGTCACTAACTCTTTCCCACGATGCCTCGAGTTGATAATATGAAAGTTACCTTCAAAGGAAGGCACCAATCGGGCAAATTTGCGACATTGGCCGAGCGGGAGATGTATCCTATGATTTATGCTCATAACGGTGCTATGAATGCACTTGGAATTAGGGATAGTGTTCTTTTCTTGCTAAACCAAATTGGGTGGAATTCCTATCAAATGATGATATCTTATGCCAGTTACTGCAACCTAACCTTAGAGTTCCTTAGCTCACTCACATATCTACCAAACCATGGGTTAGGTAATGGTCGCGGGCTTATCCTTTTTAGAATATTTGGAATTAACTACTAATTTAACCATTTGGAGTTTGCTGAACTCTTCGGTTTTCTAGCGGTGTAGGTGTTTAACATTCAACTTAAGAAGAACATTTAGCCTATAGGGAGCTCGACCACTTTTGGGGGGTGTATTTTTGGTAATCTTAACCCTGAGCCTGCTAATTTTCGCTAAGAAAACATCCACAACCCAGCCATTCGGTATTTCCACAAGATCCTAGCTCACACACTATTTGGAAAGACATAGAACATCACCATGGTATCCCACGATGAAATTTTCATAATGTTCCACGCCTCACAAAACCGAGCTATTAATGTTGTCACCTTTATGCTATCCAGTTCTTAGCGTCTCATTGAGACCGATCATATACCCATTAAGATAGATGGCCTGGTAACAATGATAACTAATTTTATTGGATTAAGACACCCACTCCGAGACCTAAACCCCCACAGTGGCATCCAACCAATGAAGATCCAATTTTGCTTCAACAATGGACTTATAGGAAATCTTAGCCCGCACCAATTTTATTTGCTTATCAATAACCAAGTAGTGAACCAATTCACCTTATCTAACCATGTTACAAGTGCGCATAACCGATCCAATTGGCTCTTTGTATTTGAAAGCCTCCCACACACCATCCACCTCTGAAACCCCTCAAGCTTATGAAAATTTAGAAGACTCTAAAGAGGACACTGAGACACCTCCAGGCTATCATGATGTTGCTTCACCTGTCCATCCTGCACCAACTAGCTCCCCTGCTGCCCCTACTTATGTTCCACCTCCTCCTGTTGACATTGCCTCCTCTCTTACGAATTTGAATACTCAAGTTTCTAACTTAAGACGCGATTTTGACACTTTGCGTTGGGATTTTCATGCCTTTATGGATGTAGTATCTCAACAAATGGATGATTTATATCAGCAGATTTTCTCTCGACATGGCTAGTATTTATTTTGGAGATTTATTATGGACCTTACATTTAAACAATGAGATCATTGTTTTGTTTAAGTGTAGGGGAAGGAAATAGTTAATTAGGACTTAATTAGGATTTCCTACTTTTTTGCTTTTAAATTCAAGTAGAACAAGTTTAGTTTTTTTTTCAATTTTTAAATCCTGTCATTTTCATTTTTGATTGATCAACACTTTGGTATTAATTTTTGGCATGAATGCAATTTGATATTCATTTTATATACTTTAATGCTATTCAAGTTATATACTTTTGAGTTTATGTCCTATGATATCACTGTTATTACCTGCTAGTAAATATTGTTAGATGCTGACTGATAAAGTTTTTCGTGGGCTGCTATATGTATCATTTATGCATAAGGGAGTGTGGTTTATTTCTGTCAATGTTCACAATGCTGCTATTGTTGCATGCAATACCTTTTTTTTCTGGTTTCTAAATTACTAAATAAACAAAGCAAGATAAATCAGTGCATTGGGCACCCACACTTGAAACCACTCGGCTAAAAATCGACTGATAGGATATATCAATGGATTCGCCATCGAGTAAACATGAGAGAGAAGAAATCAAGGTCTTACGATCGAGAGATCTGGGTAAGGGAGTTTGTTACGCGAGGAAAAGGGATTAGCACCCGACACGCTCGTAGTACTCTATGGTATCCACTTCTATTTTCTATCTAAGGGGTGTTGTATATTTATCTATCGCTTAAACGCTACAATACATGAGATAGAAAGAGAAAATAAAGAAACCACAAGGAAAAGAAGGAAGTATTTACAAAGTTTTTCTCGATCGAGCCCCGTGACAAGATGCCTATGTATTCCCTCGTGCAATGGGAAAGTTAGAGCGTCGTAGTTCGGCTCACTTGTTTTTGTGGGTTTTGTAACACCCCAAATCTACCCAACCATTATATTAAAATCAGAGTGCCAAAATTTACACAAACATGAGGCATTACATTCTCAATTCGAAAACCAATAACATAAAAGCTTATCATAATAGATACATAGCACATATTAATCCAAAGAACTTATAACAAATAATTAGTCTTCAAAATACTTCAACTTTATTCAATAACTACGCAACGGATTCACAACTTTAAAACTTCAAAAGAAACATAGTATCTTTTAAACAAGTTAATTCAAAGAAAACAACTTCTTAAAATAACAACTTGGATTCAACTAAAAACAACGTAAAATCAAATAAGCATTCATCCCCCCGAGTGCTACGTATCAGAGCGACGACACCAACAACCTACTAAGTCTTTACTCCTCGTTACCTGCACGTTACCAGTATAAAGGCAACGACGAAACAAATAAAGGGTGAGATATCTACCAATATAAACGAGTGTATGATAAATAAAACATTAGAATTAAATCATACAGAATTATCACTTCACAATCACACATCATTAATCAATTCACTGCACAACAATCACACTGATGCCAAATAAAATGAGACACAACAATGCATATGCATGTGGTACCAATAAGGCTTCATCCCCTTCACTAATTGCCAATTAATAGAGGCGCAAGGCATAATATTCCTTCATAAATCCGCCAATACAGGCCTTCACAGATGCAAATATACGTGACTCAATTAACACACAACAACATCAAATCACTTCACGAGGCATGCGCCTATATCACTACTTCGGTGGACATAGGCCTACAACGTCATCAACATATTCAACAACATATCACAACAACATATCACAACAACATATCACAACAACATATTCATCTTCGCATCACAAACATCACAACATCACAACAATCAGTATCAGCATAAAACATCGGTCGTAAGACCTATAATTAACAGTGTCCATAAACCGGACAATTCAACTTACCTAGTTGTACCTACAATCAGCATATTCCCCATAATTTCAAAAAAAAAAACGCAACCACAATTTCCTACTAACAAACACGAATTACCACGAAAAATTTCGGTTAATTCCGAGCAACTAATTTTACCGCTTAATTCGGCTATCAGAACAATTATCAACATTGACTTGTTACCGCTGATATCGTCTAAACTTCTTGCTAATTAATCAAAAATTTATATTAATTAATTCCTACTTATTCAAATTCCTCACTACTATGCTAAACTTGCTACACAAAATAAACATCCGCTAAATACTATAACTCTGCTTAACATTACTATCCGGTTACTCCATAAAATAATTCCTATCATTTCACCTGATTGTCAGTGACTTCCAGCTCAGGTTGTCCTTCATCAGATCTTCCTAGAAATTATTGGTCACAGTAGATGAGAAGGTGACACACTTTCCTCTAACGTATACTTTCCTAGAAAATTATTCACCATGTTTGCCCTTGAATCAGAATCGGTTGGTGAAGGAGTAGTCGTCTTCTGGGGAGATGTTGAATGTGAATGTTGAGACATCTTGATGATCAAAATGTTGATAGGCAGGTGTGGAGTATTCTTTCTTTTGAGAGAGTGAAAGATTAAAAAAAAAAGATAGTGAGGTATGGTATATTTGAAAGACTATTCCTCTTCTAATATGTTTGGAAGTGGAGAGGGAGATTAGCTATTTCCCCAATCAAAAATAATTTCAAATAAATGAATTTTTCATTAAATCTCCCATGAAAAATTAATTGTTATAATTCCTCATACATGCCAATTCCCAGCTTACCCCTTAAGTTCTTAAACTGATTTGTATCTAGAGCCTTTGTAAAAATGTCAGTCAACTTTAGATCAGTGGCAACATGCTCCAACGTAATTAATTTATCTTCCACAAGGTCCCTTATGAAGTGATGTCTAATATCAATGTGCGTGGTCCTGCTGTGTTGTATGGGGTTCTTGGATATATTGATAGCACTTAGGTTGTCACAATATAATGTCATGACATTCTGTGTGACATTGTATTCAATTAACATTTGTTTCATCCAAACAAGTTGAGAGCAACTGCTACCAGCTGCTATGTACTCAGCTTCAGCAGTGGATAGAGAAACACAGTTTTGCTTCTTGCTAAACCAAGAAATGAGATTGTTTCCTAAGAAGAAACATCCTCCAGAGGTACTTTTTCTATCATCAACACTTCCAGCCCAATCATCATCACTATAACCAGATATGATAGGGTCACATCCATGAGAATACAACATACCATAGTTGCAAGTTCCACTCACATACTTCAGAATTATTTTTACTTGATTTATGTGACTGACTTTGGACTCAGCCTGGTTCCTAGCACATACTCCAACTGCAAATGATATATCAGGTGCTGGCTATTAAATATAGAAGACTTCCTATCATGAATCTGTACAGGCTTTGATCAACATTGGTCCCACCTGTATCTTTGGATAGCTTTAAATGAGTAGAAGCAGGAGTTCTTTTGTGGCTGGCATTTTCCATCCCAAATTTTTTGACTATGTTCTTGGCATACTTTCTTTGAGAGAGGAAAGTAGAGTCTTCCATCTGTGTGACTTGTAGCCCAAGAAAATAAGTCAATTCTCCCATGAGACTCATTTCAAATTCAGACTGCATTTGATCAGCAAAGTGTTTAACCATTCTGTCTGAGATTCCACCAAACACTATATCATCCACATAAATTTGTGCAACCATGATTTTTCCTCCTTCATCCTTCACAAATAAAGCTTTGTCTATTCCTCCTTTCACGTATCCTTTGTCAGTGAGGAATTTGGTCAATCTTTCATACCAAGCTCTAGGAGCTTGTTTTAGACCATATAGAGCTTTTCTTAACTTGTACACATGATCAGGAAGGTTTGTATCCACAAACCCCTTACTTAGGCTGTTCCACATACACTTCCTCATTCAAGTATGCATTTAAAAAGGAACTTTTCACATCCATTTGAAACAATTTAAACTTTAGAAGACAGGCAACTCCTAAGAGTAGTCTTATTGACTCTAGTCTAGCAACAGGAGAAAAGGTTTCATCAAAATCAACCCCTTCAAGTTGAGTGTAGCCTTGAGCAACTAACCTTGCTTTATTTCTAGTGACAACTCCCTCGGCATCAGATTTGTTTTTGTATATCCACTTAGTGCCAATGATATTTGTTCCCTCAGGTCTAAGAACCAGCTCCAACACTTCATGTCGTTTGAACTAATTCAATTCATCTTGCATGGCACTAATCCAATACTCATCAGTCAAGGCTTCCTTAACATTCTTTGGTTCAATCTTGGATACAAAGAAAGAGCTTGAGATGATTTCTTTAGATCTTGTAACAACTCCACTGTTGGGATCTCCTATGATAAGTTCTTTAGGATGATCTTTCTGAATTATGATGGAAGGTTATTTGTTGGATGATTTTGATTCAGACTCTGAGGAGGTAGGATTTGAGTCATCAATTTTTTTAGACGCTTCAGTGGGAGTCTCAAAGAATGTTTCAACATCATATGTGACATGGGCTTCCTCATGATGATCGTCAACAATGACATTGATGGATTCCATCATAACTTTGGTTCTAGAATTGAACACCCTATACGCTCTGTTGTTGGTAGAGTACCCCAGAAGTATTCCTTCATCACTTTTAGGATCCATTTTTCTCCTTTGCTCACGATCTGTCAGGATGTAACACTTGCTTCCAAAGACATGAAAGTATTTCACAGTAGGTTTTCTCCCTTTCCATATTTTATACAAGGTAGAGGAGGTTCCCTTTCTCAATGTGACTCTGTTATGAACATAGCATGTTGTATTCATAGCTTCAGCCCAAAAGTAAATGGGAAGTTTCTTTGCATATATCATTGCCCTGGAAGATTCTTGTATGGTTCTGTTTTTCCTTTCCACAACTCCATTTTGCTGAGGAGTTATAGGTGAGGAAAATTCATGATTCATTCCTTCTAAAGATCAGAACTCATCAAACTTACTGTTTTCAAACTCCTTTCCATGGTCACTTTTGATCTCGACAATACCACTTTCCTTTTCTCTTTGAAGTCTTTTGCACAATTCTTTAAAGACATCAAAAACAGTTGATTTTTCTCTAATGAAGTTTATCCAGGTATATTTTGAAAAGTCATCCACAACAACATAGGCATATCTCTTCCCACCAAGGCTTTCTACCTGCATAGGACCCATCAAATCCATGTGTAGAAGTTCCAGAACCTTGGAAGTGATTAGATTTCTAGTCTTTGGATGTGACATCCTGGTTTGCTTACCAACCTGACATTCACCATAGACTCTTTCTTAATCAATTTGATGCTTTGGAATCCCTCTGACAGCCTCCATGGAGATGATCTTTTTCATTCCTCTAAGGTGCAAATGACCAAGTTTTTGATGCCACAGTTTCACTTCCTTTTCTTCTTTGGCTATAGAGCACACAGAGGAGTAGTAAGTGTTCTTAGACTCCCATAAGTAGCAGTTATCTTTTGACCTGACTCCTCTCATGAAAAATTCCTTTTCTTCATTTGTAACAAGGCATTCAGACTTTGTGAAGTTGACCTTGAATCCTCGATTACATAGTTGACTAATACTTATGAGATTTGCAGTTATCCCATTTACCAACAACACACCATCCAAGTTTGGAACTCCAGGACAGTCTAGTTTTCCAACACCTTTGATTTCACCTCTTGCTCCATCTCAAAAGGTTACATAGCTAGTAGTGTGAGGTTTGATGTCACTCAACATATTCTTGATTCCAGTCATGTGTTTAGAACATCCACTGTTAAAGTACCGGTCTTCTTTGGCGGAGACTCTAAGAGAAGTATGAGCTATTAAGGATTTAGTTTTCTCATCCATTATTGATTCTTGGTTTGCCCATTGATTTTAGATTTGACATGTGGAGTCTGATCATGGTATCCATATAGTCTGAAGCAGAATAGTTTTATGTGACCAAACCTTCCACATTAATGACATCTCCATCTTTGGAACTTTCTCTTCATGTTTCTTTTTCCTTGAGGTTGAGTCCTATGTTGTGACATCTGTTTTTCAGGTCTTGGTTGCTTGATGTCAAAAGTAGATTCCTTTGCAGCAACAAAGCCTATTCCAGACATATTTCCTGCATTTTGTCCAATTTGAAGGATTTCTTCCAATTTGTCAGTTCCATTGGTTAACATTCTGACAGACTTTTTCATCTGATCAAGTTTGGAGTTTAGCACGAGGACTTCACCTTTGAGGTGAGTTATAGTTGCAATGTGGTCCTTTTTCTCAGCTTCCAACTTCACTATGAGTTTCTTCTGCTTCTCCCCTTCTTGACAGACTTCAGCACTCCTGATACACAACTTCTTGTATGAGTCTCCTCTTCAGAGTCACTCTCTGTGTCACCATCAGACCAAGTAACAGACATTCCTTTCTTCTATTTCTTTAGATAGGTAGGACATTCATCTCTAGTGTGTCCATAACCTTCACATCTATGACATTGAATCCCTTTGCTTTAGCTACCTTTTTCTTCAGATTTTGCTATTCTATTTGAATCATAAGTCTTGCTGGTGTCAGGGGAGGTGTTCTTGACATTCAATTTTGGCTTCTGGTCTATTCTCTTTATGATTCTGTTGAACTATCTTCCAAGCATAGTTATATCTTCTAATAGATTCTCCTCATCACTTTCTTTGGTTTCCTCTTCAGTATTGGATACAAAGGCTATGCTTTTGTTCTTCTTTTCAGCATTGTCACTAATTCCCATCTCAAATGTTTGGAGGGAACCAATGAGTTCATCTACCTTCAAGTTGCAGATGTCCTGAGCTTCTTCTATGGCAGTCACCTTCATAGCAAACCTTTTTGGCAAAGATCTGAGAATCTTTCTTACAAGTTTTTCTTCAGACATTTTTTCTCCCAAGTCTCCTGAGGTATTGGCAATCTCAAGAATGTTCATGTGAAACTGATGAATGGTCTCATCTTTCTTCATCCTTAGATTCTCAAATTTGGTAGTGAGCATCTGAAGTCTTGAAATTGTTACCTTGGACGTACCCTCATGAGTGGTCTTGAGAGTGTCCCTAACATCTTTGGCCAGTTCACACTAATGCACTAGTCTGAATATGTTTCTATTAATTCCATTTAACAAAGCATTCAATGCCTTAGAGTTGCCCAGGGCCAACTCTTCTTCTTCTTTGCTCCATTCTTCCTCAGGTTTCTGACTAGTAGTTCCATCGTTCTCAATCTTGATAGGATGTTTCCATCCTTTGTCAGCAGCTCTCCAAGCTTTATTATCTAGTGACTTATAGAAGGAAATTATACGAGGTTTCCAGTAGTCATAGTTTGATCCATCCAGAATGGGTGGTCTGCTCCCAATTCCTCCTTCCTTGTCCATAGTGCCAGAAAATATTGTCCCTAGATCTCACCCAGATAAACAGGCAGGTGCCTGCTCTGATGCCAATTGAAATTCTGGCAACAGATATTTGATGTCAAATAGAATGTTATGACACTGGTATCTAACAAACTTGTTAACAATATTAATAAACAAGTAAAAATAGTAAGGGACACAATCAATTGTTAACCCAGTTTGGTGTGTAACTACACCTACATTTGGGGGCTACCAAGCTAGGGAGGAAATCCACTATAAGAGGTATTAATTCGGATTAAACCAACTGTTTATATCCTTCACTTAAGACCTACCCAATGCAACTTCAATCTAGAAATCACTTAGATCTGAGAACCTACTCATTCCCCTCAATCACAACAGTGATTACAAACTAATACTTAACAGAATTATGAAGACATTCTTCAACACAAATACTTGATCATGCTCCATAGCTTTTAATCAAGAGACATGACACTCGTGCTTCAAAACTTTGAGTGACAAAACTACACTTACAGAAAATCCTAATCCAATGCAATTATCAGAATGATAATTGCTTGGCTCACAAGTAAAACTAAAACAAAGACAAAAGTCTTGAACTCACGATCAAGCAATTTTGTTCGTTGCTTGCTTCTTCTATTTTCTCTTCAAAAATGCGCAGCATTAACATTAGGATTAGTGACATTATATAGATGTATGAGTGGGCTTGGTCTTGGGCTTGCAAAGCAATAATTAGGGTTAACCAAAGTTAACCTGTGGACTTGGTCTTGGGCTTGCAAAACAGTAATTAGGGTTAATCAAAGTTAACCTAATTTCCATGTACAAAGGAGCTTAAGCATGGTTTCCTCCTTGTTCGCGTTAAAAGGTGACGTGCTAGAGGATGCAAACGTGAGTTCGGATTCTCTGGCTCGAAACGATTTAATCTTTTGATTGATTTATAAAGATGCCGCGAGCATCAAGCTTTATTATTTTCAACACAAGAAAGATGATTTAATGATTATGAAAAGGGAAAATGAAATACCCTCAATTGATATTGGTATGCGTAACGACTAGCGCAAACTAGACGCAACGTATTGGGGAGATTCTGAGTAAGGGGGATTGTTATATGAAGGGAATAGATGGAGCACCCTAAATATATATAGTTATCTATAGCTTTTATATATGAATATGTTTGATATGTTTGTGTGTTTTAATTGCTATTTCTATGATTGGGAAAGTTTCTCCTTTGGGATTTTAAGAAAGATTATGAGGGATTCTAGTGTTTGTTATTATTGTGCTCTCAAAGATCGTGGATCTTCGCATACATATCCCTAGTGGGAATCGAGCATTTGTAGCTCGGATCTGGGTTCTATGGTTTGTTGGTGCGAGGGAGATAGAAATTTGCTCGGCAAGGATGAGACCTTGTGCCTCGTATTCTCAAAAGGATGTTGAGAAAGTCGAGCAATCGTAGTTCCCACTTATGCTAGTGGAAAGCAACGGGATGTTAGTAAGAGAGACAAATGTCATCTTAATGAAAATGTATCTAATCTATTTCATCACATACATTTTGAAAAGTTTGATTTGAAATCTTTCATCGTAAGTATTAGGTGTTTTGCTTGAGTGTACAAGCGTTACCACTTACATGTTTAAGAAAGATATTTGAAAAAAAGATGATTGAATCTTTTAACTGTAAGCATTGGGTGTTTTTCTTGAGTGTACAAGCGTTACCAGTTACATGTTTAAGAAAGATATTTGAAAAAAAGATGATTGAATCTTTTAACTGTAAGCATTGGGTGTTTTGCTTGAGTATACAAGCGTTACCACTTACTGTTAAGAGATGTTTTTGTTTGAAAAGAGTTTGAAAAGTTTTTGAAAAGTTTTGACTGTATGTGATGTAATAAATAAGATACTTCTTCCATAGAGATGATAGATGTCTAAATCTCAAGGAGAAATTGATTGGATTAAAGGGATGCTTTTAAGAAGCCCATGGGTCCTTGTATTGTTAGCCCAAGAGGAGGCATTCCGAGGGTCATCGAGGGTCCTTGTATGAAGCTCAAGAGGAAGCTATAGGGTATGGCTTGGCCTTGTGTTAAAAGGGATTTCACCGAGAAACCATCCTTTTGGAAATAAGAGTAATTTCACCGGGAAATTTTACTCTCTGGGGATTTGAAAGTGATTTCACCGGGAAACCATCCTTTCAGGGTTCTATCTTAGCGCGGGTGATTCTTTGTATTGGAAGCCCAATAGGAGGCTGTTAAGAGATTTCCTATCTCTTTCATTGTATGATGCCCAAGAGAAGGCTAAACTCAATGAGGAGTTCTTTTGAACGAAGCCCAAGAGGAGGCTGACTCAACAGGGGAGTGTTGTCTTATATGAAGCCTAAGCGGAGGCTAAACTCTGTGGGGAGAGTTTCTTTGTACAAAGCCCAAGAGAAGGCTAGACTCAACTGGGGATGAGTTGTCTTGTATGAAGCCCAAGCGGAGGCTAACTCATGCTGGTGATGAATTGTGTTGTATGAAGCCCAAGCAGAGGCTATACTGTGGGGAACCTATTGATTAGTCTAATTGTTATGTTATAATTTAGACAGTTGTATAAACAAATGTGTGTGTGATATGTATTCACAGGAGTTTATGAAGGAAATATAAACAATGCAATGATGTTTATTTACAAGAGTTTATGAAATATAAACAAGTATTTGTGAAACGAACGTTTAAAACGAGCGTAACTTGATTATTTACAAGATTGAGCTGTGTACAAGGAAATGAATATGTACACGAACGAGTATTTATGTATAGACAAAGATGGATGTACATAGGAGGGTTGGGACTTACACCATAAGGGAGGCCCATTGGTTTGAAAGCAGTTTCACAGCGAGCGAATAATGCTCCTTTCAATACCAATGGTGTTCAGCGTATATACAGACGAAATAAAAACGAACGATCGAAGTTTTATCTGTAAAAGGTATCTGTATTATGTACAGATAAAAGATTTGTATGAAAAAGAAATTGATATGTACAAGAAAAAGGTATGTACATAAAGAATGTTATTTTGTGTATGCACAAGTGAAGTGAAAAACAAACGATCGAAGTTTGTCTGTACTTGAGTATAAAAAGTATCTGTGTTATGTACAGATAAAAATTTGTATGTATTTGAAGAGTTTTTGATATGTACAAAGAAATATTATGTACATAAAAGAATGTTATGGGACTTACACCGTGAGGGAGGCCCATTGGTTTAAAAGAAGTTTCACAGGGAATTCTTCTCCTTTCAATACCAATGGTATCGGTGTATAAACAAACGAATGAAAACAAACGAAAAAATTTGTTTATGTTTGAATATTGACAATGATAATTTGAATATGTACAAGTAAAACTAAGTATGTACATAAAGGATTGGGACTTACACCATAAGGGTGGCCCATGATCGATTGATAAATTCGAGAGAAAACGAATTTGATTTTATCGTTTAAATCGGATCGATCGTGGTAAAAAGATGTAAGTTTTAATGAAATATTTTGAAAAATGATTTTTGAAAAGTGTTTTGAAATGTGAGGTTCATTTATGAAAAGTTTTGAAAAGAATCGGAAGTCGAAAATTTGAAAATTTCACCTTAAAAGGAGGTTTGAAAAATTGTTCAGGACGTCGTTTTCGGCTCGATTAAAATTTAATCAGATGAAAGTTTTTTCTGAAAATTTTTGCACTATCATAAAATAGATATATTTATTGACAAGTGTTTAAAAAATCATCTCAAAATGAGAAGTTTTGATTGGTCAAAAAATTTGTGAAAGTTTTGTAAAAAAACATGAAAAATTAGAAAGTTATAAAAAGAAATGGTCCTGATGGGAGTTGAACCCATGACCAAAGGGTGACACACGTGGCAGAGGAGACTAAGAGCAAGCAAGCTACCACTAAGCCAAACGCGCCTTGGTGTTTAGTGGACTGGAACACGTGTAAATGAGGGATTGAAAATTTTAAAAATTCAAATTTGAAAACCATGAAGAACACGCGCGCATCCTGGGTTCTTTGTTTTGATCTTCAGATTCCTCAACTCCAGCTACAATCTTCGTTTCTCAACGAAATTCAATGATGTAAAAACGAAACTTGCTCGGTTTTTCATCACGAACACGATGGTACTTGTTAATTGTATTTATTTTAAGCCCAGAACAATTTAGGTTTCGGAGAACACTATGAACCCTAAACTAAAAAATTCAAATTAAATGATGTATGTTTGATGATTCTTGGATTTTTTTGAGGGCTATTGATCGTTAGGAGTGCAGAAAGAAAACGGCCGTGAGTTTTTTTCAATTGATGCAAGGAATCATGAGAATGGATTTCGTGTTCTTACCTGTGAAAGTGAGAATCGAATTCAATGCAAGAGTGTTTCCAGAGCTTGTTTATGGATCATTTGAGCTTCATCGGCATGTATGGAAGCTGTGTGAATGATCTGCTTGCTCGAGCTTGCTTCAATCCTTCCAACCAAGTCAACCTACAGTCAGTTCAATATGAAACTCGAAATTGGGGTTAATGGAATTACAGTTGCTTGCCAATGATCTGGATCATGTACATGAGGTACATGGATGATGTTAGAGTAGTTAGATCACAAGTTTATCAAGCTTAAAGTGGAATTCAATTGTTAAGGCAGCTTGTATAAGTTTGAAAACATGTAAAATGAAAACTGGTTTTGGCTTGGTTTCAGTTTGATTTTAAGTTACACACAAGTTTGATAATGATCATGAAACATGTTTGACACCAAAGATCATCATGGTTTTAGCTAAATTTCAAAAATGCAATGTTTCTCAATTTGCACTATATTGCTTGATTTTCAAGAAAGTAAAGAGAAAGCATGATTTTGCATTTGCTTTGGTGTGTCTTGATCATGGAATGATACCTCTATTTATAGGCCAGTGTCTCTGAAATGTTAGGCAAGCAATTTGGCATTGGTAATTCAAACTTGCCTTAGAGGGCAAGAAAGTCTTTTTTGCATTAAATGCAAAAGGAAGCTTCCTTCTTTTAACCATGGTTAATTTCCAACTTTGATCCAATCTTATCATAATTATCCCATCTGATTTTTATCAGTTCTTATCTCATTTTGGCAAGGTGGAAAGCTTCTAGAAAGAAAAAATCCAAAAAATGACCTATAATGTGAAGTTTTGAACTTTGAAAATCAAGTTCATCGAGCCTTATGTTTCAATTTCAAAAGTATGGCTAGACTCCATGGATTTGTGAGTTCTTGGACATTTTGGAAAGCTTATTTCACAAGCTACAACTTTCATGTTTTGAGTTTTTTCAAATTCAAATTGGAACTAGGTGAAAAAATGGCATGATGTTTGGAAAAAATAAGAAATTTCAACACTTAGAAAATTTTCTAAGTATGAAAACTTTTGACTTTTTGTTGACTTTTTCAAATCCTTTGATTTTTTATGATCATGATGGATCATTTGGAGTATTTTGATGATGGAAAAAGTTTTGTTTTGAAAATTTTGACCAAAAGTCAAAGTTTGACTTTTCTGTGCAGATGAAAATTCATCAGATGTTTCAGAAATTGATGATGAAGTCTGAACTTTGTGATGTTTTGAATCCGAAATTAGGTCAAGATGTTGTATCTAAGATATAATGACCAATCTCTATCCAAAAAGTTATTTCTTGTTCAAAAGTCGAGAGAATACTCATGCCCGATCAAACCCTAATTGGTCGATCCTTGATTGATCCGTGAGAAATGAGTATCGATGATCGAGGTCGATGATTTGATCAAGATAGATCAAATGAGGTGAGAAAAACTCAAACCCTAATTGATTGTCTCTTGAATCGATGAAAATCGATGAAACCCTAATTTTGACTGTGGCTACACCGATTAATCTTTTGAATTAGTTATGCAATGATGCGAATGTAAGGTGGTATATTAGGTCAAAATTTGGGGTATGACAGATGCCCCTATTTAAGTTTCTTTAACCTGAGAGATGAAGATGAATATCTTCGTTTCGATAGGTATAAAGAGACTTAAATATCAGAATATGCAAATTTTGGACCTAAGATACCAAAAGATGCGGATGATGCAAAATGATTGAAAAAGTTTCACCCAGATAACTATCAAAAAAATGACACAGTGGGGAAAAAATTTGTGGTTACGTCCCTGTTGGGGAAAGAATGATTCACAAAGTATGCGAGTATTTGTTTCCTTTTGGGAAACAAAGAGATTACCTTCTGTCAGCCTTGTGACAATGTTTAAGGTAAGTGAAAAATGTTATTACCAATTATCAGCCTTGTGATAGTTCATGGTAATGAGTTTTGAAGATATTACCAATTATCAGCGAAGTGATAACTATAACAAGGTAAATCTTTGAGAAATTTTGTTGAGTATTCAGCTTTGTGAATATCAAAGAAATGAAAGAAACAGATCTCAAAATGAGTTTTAAAGATATTACCAATTATCAGCAAAGTGATAACTATAACAAGGTAAATCTTTGAGAAATTTTGTTGTATATTCAGCTTTGTGAATAATAAACAAATGAAAGAAACAGAACTCCAATGAGTTTCTTTCTTCTTGGATAAAATCTTGCCGAGGATCTCTCTTTTTGAGAAGATGCAGGCATTTTGATTGGAAGGCACAGGTTTTCTTTTAGACAGAAAAACAACTGCTGGGAAATTTCTCGTATAGTCATGATTTTGACTTCGTCGAGAAAACAAATTTTTATGACAATTTTACGAATGAAGAGAAAGATAAGCAGCTCAGACGATGAGGTTATTGCTTATTGCTTTGTTGATTATAGACCGCGTTCTATCCAGGAATGAACTGGAAAGAAAAAAAATTAATCAAGACATTATTCCTAATGAGGAATGATCTCAGCTGGGAAATATGGTGGAGAGAAGAAAATGTATTTCTCTGTTTGGGGACTCTGCCGGGGAAAAAGGAAAATGTATCCTTTCTGTTTGGAGATATTCTCGGGGATGACTTGTACTTACATGAGTAAGTGTGACTTATACCAGTGATATGGAAGCAAACATTTCAAAAGATGCAAAAAATGCAATGAATGATGCTATCATGTATGAATGTCATGAATGTTATATGCATACTAACAATACTTGACAAAGACACTAAAGAGATATTTGGGAAAAGGACCGCGTCACAGTTCGAACAAATACTTGGTGAAAATTGCAGCAATGGTGCAGATGTTCACTAATGAAGAATTTGAGTTGCAGATTTTAAACTTTCTGAGAAAGGAATTTCATTGGCAACTCGGCGGGGGATTCTTTTTGGGATAAGAATACCGTCCTTTGATGATTTCTCGAGGAGAAGATTCTTGTGATTGTTTTATCCTTCGGAGATTGAAACACTCTTAGAGAAACTGTTGAAGTTCTTTCTGTGTTCATAGTTCAAAGGAAAATTTTTGCCTTTTTGTTTCAAAATTTTGAAGTAAAAATTCATTTAAAACATTTTAGTTTCAAAAAGTGATTTTCACAATAAAAAGCGTTATTTTGCAAAACAGAATAAAGTAGGAATTGCAAACAAGAAAAGCACAAGGCTCAAATTTATTGATAGAATGGTAATCAGCCAAATGCGTGATTCCATGAACTATTTACAAAAGTTGGAAATGATAATTTATTAGGAAAAGGCTACATTGAAAGCAAATAACCGCTACTATCCCTAACAACTTTGAATTCCCAATGTGCTTGTTGCTTTAAAAGAGTTGATTGAAGATCCGTTGATGGAAAATTCTTCAGATTGACGAAGTATGGACTGTTAGCAGTTACTTTGTCATTTTTGTGTATCCTTGTTTTTGCCTAGATTACCCTTTCAGGTTTTCAATCTATCAGGATAATTTCTGTTTTATTGTCTCTAATTTTTGCCTAGATTGCCTTTTCAGGTTTTCAATCCACCGAGACGCTCATTTTTGCCTAAGCCGCCCTTTTCGGGTTTTCGACTTACCGAGTTGTTCTTTTGTTTTTTTTTAGACAAAGTATTTCTTGACTGCATCAGCATTCACAGGACGCGGGAGTTCATCACCATCCATGGTTGTGAGAGTCATAGCACCGCCAGAGAAGCTTCTTTTAACGATGTATGGGCCTTCGTAATTAGGAGTCCATTTGCCCCTAGAATCTGGTTGAAAAGACAGAATCTTTTTAAGCACGAGGTCGCCTTCTCGGAATTTACGAGGTCGGACCTTTTTGTCGAAAGCTTTCTTCATTCTTTTTTGATAGAGTTGTCCATGACACAAAGCGGTTAGGCGCTTTTCTTCAATTAAGTTCAGTTGGTCGTATCTGTTTTGACACCATTCGGCCTCAGATAGCTTGGTTTCCATGAGAACTCTCATTGATGGGATCTCAACTTCTACGGGGAGCACTGCTTCCATGCCGTATACTAGAGAAAAGGGAGTTGCCCCTGTTGAAGTGCGTACTGAAGTACGGTACCCATGCAGAGCAAATGGCAGCATTTCGTGCCAGTCATTGTAAGTGATGACCATCTTCTAGATGATCTTTTTGATATTCTTGTTGGCTACTTCAACGACGCCGTTCATCTTTGGCCGGTAAGGAGATGAGTTATGATGCTCGATCTTGAACTCCTCACACAGTTCCTTCATCATTTTGTTGTTCAAGTTTGATCCATTGTCTGTAATGATCTTGCTCGGAACTCCATATCGGCAAATGAGGTTATTCTTAATGAACCTCACAACCACTTGTCTTGTGACGTTGGCGTAAGATGCTGCTTCGACCCATTTGGTGAAGTAATCAATAGCCGTTAGAATGAAGCGATGTCCGTTGGACGCTTTAGGTTCAATCATTCCAATCATATCGATGCCCCACATGGAGAAAGGCCACGGAGAGGAGAGAACGTTGAGTAGAGTCGGAGGCACATGGATCTTATCTGCGTAGATCTGGCCCTTGTGACATCTTTTGACGTGTTTACAGCAATCGGATTCCATCGTTATCCAATAGTATCCTGCTCTCAATATTTTTCTGGACATTGCATGCCCATTTGAATGGGTTCCAAAGGACCCTTCATGCACTTCATGGATGATCGTGTCTGCTTCTTGTCTATCAACACATCTGAGCAGAACCATGTCGAAGTTTCTTTTGTAAAGAACATCTTCATTGAGGAAGAAGTTTCTAGAAAGCCTCCTTAGAGCTTTCTTATCCTTGTACGATGCCCCGAGTGGGTACTCTCGTGTTTGAAGGAATCGTTTGATGTCGTGGAACCACGGCTTATCATCGAAGACTGCTTCTATTGCAAATACATATGCAGGTCTTTCAAGGCGTCTGATGCGGATTCTGGGCATATCATTCCAATCGTTGACTTTGAACATGGAAGATAGAGTAGTCATTGCCCTCTGGTAAGTTGCGCCTGCATTCTTTAATCCAAACGGCATTACTTTGTAGCAAAAGGTGCCCCATGGCGTGATGAAAGATGTCTTCTCCATGTCTTCGGGAGCCATTCTGATCTGAATATAACTAGAGAAACCGTCCATGAAGGAAAAGACGCTGAATTTTGCAGTACTATCCACTGGCATGTCGATATGCGGTAGTGGGAAATCGTCTTTCGGACTTGCTTTATTCAGATCCCAGTAGTCAACACACATTCTGACCTTTCCATCTTTCTTGGAGACCGGTACTATGTTGGCTAACCATTGAGGATACTCAGAAGTGACAAGGAAACCAGCGTCGAGCTGCTTTTGAACTTCCTTTTTGATTTTGTCGGCCATTTCAGGGTGAACTCTCCTCAGTTTCTGCTTAACTGGCGGACACTCTGGTCTTAATGGCAAGTGATGCTCCACGATGCTGGTATCTAAACCCGGCATATCCTGGTAGGACCAAGCGAACACATCAACATACTCTTTGAGAAGATTTATCAGTTTGCCTTTGACACTGCTGTTGAGTGAAGCTCCGATATTTACTTCTTTTCTATCTTCCTCAGAACCCAAGTTGATTGCTTCTAGAGGTTCTTTATGAGGCTGAATGATCCTTTCCTCGTGCTATAGCAGTCTAGAAATTTCATCCGGGATCTCTTCTTCAACTTCTTTTTCAGCGAATTCACAGGGGATTTCAAAGTTGGGAGAGAGCGTACAGTTACTGCTTTCAATGGATTTATCCATTTGTTAATCTGCAATTTTGATTTAAGTTTAAAAAAGTTTTTATCATCATTTTTTTTTGGAGAAAGTTAATGTGAAAGTGTATGCAGATTAATTTTTCATTATGATTTTTTTTTTGAAGATTTTTTTTTATTGTGTTTTTTTAGGATTATCATTTCCAGAAAAGGGTAAAAATGAAAATAAACACAGAGTGTGGAAACAAAATAACGCATTTTATTTATGATTTCGCAATATGAACAGGGCCCTAAAATACAAACTCATTCGTCTTGGGCAAGACAAAGAGAAATTATTTAAAAGCTAAACCCTATAAAACATCTCTTCGCTTTGGGCGAAGCGAGAGTTCAAAACAAAAAGCAAAAATAAACTACTTAGAGTTATGAACATTAGTCCTAACTTCAACAGGTTTCCAATAATGACGAACTCCTTGGAAGTCGAGGTACTCAGGTAATTTTCCGCTTAGTTTAACCCTTGAGTAGACTTTGGTTGCTGGCTGAGCAGGCTTTGAAGACTCTGAACGATGGCCCTTGCCTTTTGTGTTGCTAAAGCGATCTTCTTGATTAACAGATCGGGAAGTACGAGATATAGCATTTGTACTACCTGTTGATCTTTGTGTTGAATTCTGGGGGTGTACCTTCCAGTCTTCGGAGTGAAGAGACTCGTTGTCGGCGACACTTTCTAGATCGTATCCCGAGTCGCACTCTTGATCTTCAATGATCATGTTGATGTAGTGGTAACCAGATTCTGGCTTGGTGGAATCCACAGACATGTTGAAATAGAGATCTTCGTTTGGGATTTCAATTTGCTGATTAGGTTGAGAAGACGAGTATTCTTCTTCGGATTGACTAGGGTATTCAAAGTCATCACCCCATCCCGTAGGCTGGATATCTTCGATCCGGATTTTTGAGCTTTCTGGCGCAGTATACTTTACCATGTAGTCAAATTTACCACTTGGTTCTCCCAAGGTATCCCAAACTTCAGCAGGGAATGGCGGATTTTTGCGTTGTTGCAAAGACATGTCTTTGAATTGACCAGTCGGTGCATATGACTCCTCTAGAGACACATACTCAGAGCTGTTTAAATAAGTGCTCCACTCTTCAGATTCAGATGGATCGTCCTCATCTTCTTCAATGGTTACAATATTAACCTCTTGCGGAACAGGGTTTAAGAGACCTCCACTGTGAAATACTTCCTTGATCGGGGGAAGTGCTTCACCCTTTGGTTTGTTCTGGGAGAAAACAGGTGTGAACCCGAGTCCGGCTTTTGTTCCGTTGTTGACAGTTTTAATTACTTGCCCCCATCCTTCAGCATTGCCATCTTTCACAATCTGTGCCGCTTCTCTATATGAAGAGATAGATGATCTGTTTTTGCTAGCAGATTCATCTTCTAACGGATGCTCCGGGAGATGCGTCTCTTCAATTTCATTAGCTGTGATGAAAGAGAAATTGGCTAGATGACTTACAAGTAAAGCTTGTTCACCACTGATGGTCACCAACTTTCCATTTACTGTGAATTTTAATTTCTGATGGAGAGTAGAAGTTACTGCTCCTGCATCGTGGATCCAAGGTCTTCCTAGTAAGCAACTATAAGCAGCTGGTACATCCATGACTTGGAAAGTAATTTGAAAAGTGTGCGGGCCGATTGTCATTGGGAGATCAACTTCCCCAATAACTGACTTTCTTGATCCATCGAAAGCTCTCACTATTATGTCGTTGAACTTCATCGGCGTTCCTTTGTAAGCTAAACGAGCGAGCGTCGTTTTTGGCATTACATTTAAAGATGAACCCGTATCCACCAACACATTGGATAGGGAATCTGACTGGAAAATCATCGAGATGTGCAAAGCCAAGTTGTGATTTTTCCCTTCTTCTGGAAGTTCCTCGTCACTAAAACTCAGGTCATTGCAGGCTGTTATGTTGGAGACGATCCCTCCAAATTGGTCTGTAGTCACATCGTGATCCACATAAGCCTGGTCTAGTACTCTCATCAAAGCTTCTCGGTGAGCTTCGGAGTTGAGGAGTAAGGACAGTATCGAAATCTTTGAAGGAGTCTGCATTAGTTGATCTACGACTCGATATTCGCTTTTCTTGATCAGTTTTAGTATCTCTTCAAAGTCTGAGTTGATGTTGGTTCTATCAAGTAGAACCAATATTTGTGCTTGGGTTAACAATGGGAATCGTTGCAGGATTCTCAGCAGATATGTTAACTGGGTTTTGTTTGATAATGGGAACTGCAGGCGGTCTTGGTGGTAATGGAGTGTGTACTCGTCCACTTCGCGTTACTCGTCCGATTTCTGTTATATTGACATTAGCTGGAAGCGTAGGCATGGGTTTCTCCTTCCCATCCTCTATCAGGGTTGCATTGTACTGGTAAGGAATTGCTCGGGTAGAACTATATGGAACAGGACCAGGTGGGAAAATCACCAAAGGAGATGTTGGAATGCTGGAACCACTGTACGCGATCTCCACATGCTTGGGTATGTTGAAACAAGGGATGATGACGTTTACTTCGGGGTTTTCCGAGTTGATATTTGAGACTAAAAGCTCATGCGGAAAATGCCCTACTGTATTTATGTCATGATCATCTCTGTTTCTGTAAACTTGTAAATCACCGATGTCTAACAAATACTGGATATCTGCTCTTATGGTGGAACATCCTTTAATATTCTTGGAGCAGATGCGGCAAGCTGCGTAATCATGCTTAGTGAAGGTGCTCATGGTCGTGCTTCATGCGGATGCACCAAGTTTCCTTTGATCGGTTACGTCAGTAACGAGATACTGTCTGTTCTTAGCATTAGATTCACTGAGTGTCCACTATGACTGGGAAGTGGATTGGCTTGCACATTCGGACTTGTGTTTCTGAAGGAAAGAAGATTAGTTTTCACTAATCTCTGTACCTCTGCCTTTAATGCTATGCAATGCTCAAGGTCATGGCCTGGTGCCCCTTGGTGAAAAGGGCAAGATGCATCCGTTTTGTACCACCAAGGTAATTTTTCGGGAACCGGAGGTGGTAACCTTGTCTGTATTAGATTCCTTTCTATCAGCGCAGGGTAAAGTTCTGTGTACGTCATTGGAATTGGGTCGAACTGAGTGACCCGAGGCGTACGGTTTTGGTTGTTAAACTGCGAGCATTGGAGGCTGTTGAGTTTGTTGATTTTGTTGAAATTGCGGAGCAATTCCTGTGTTTGGAGTTGTGTTGACGGCGGGTGCTATGGCAGCTACCTATCGTTGTTGAATGACATTCTTACGTGGTTTCCCTCGGGATACCATTCCTACGTCATGTTCTTTTTTCCTTGGAAAACTGGTTCCAACCTTCTTTGTACTACTAGAAGATCCTACTTCCTTGGTTAGACGTCCGGTTCGAACTCCCTCTTCTAATCGTATTCCCATGCTCACCATCTCAGTGAAATCTCCGGGAGCGCTGGCGATCATTCGCTCATAGTAGAATGAGCCTAGAGTATTCAAGAATACCTTAGTCATCTCCTTCTCTTCCAACGGTGGGTTGACTTGGGCAGCAATTTCCCTCCATCGTTGCGCATATTCCTTGAATGTCTCTCTTTCCTTTTGAGACATGGAACGGAGTTGATCCCTATCAGGAGCCATATCCAAGTTAAATTTGTATTGCTGGATAAAGGCTTTGCCTAGGTCATTGAATGTTTGGATATTCGTGCTATCTAGCCCCATGTACCATTTCAGTGCGGCACCGGTGAGGCTATCCTGGAAGTAGTGGATTAGCAACTGATGATCCTCATTGTACGTAGACATTTTCCTGACATACATCGTGAGATGACTTTGCGGGAAGGAGTTTCCTTTATACTTTTCAAAGTCAGGGACTTTGAATTTTGCGGGTATTCTTACGCGAGGAACTAAGCAAAGATCCTGGGCGTTTTTCCCAAACAATTCTTTCCCTCGAATCGTTTTTATCTCAAGCTGCATTTTATGAAGCTGTTCCTGGAGATTTTCCATTTAAACCACGGGATTTTGCGTTACTGCCTGGAGTGTGGTGAACTTCTTCGTCCATGCTAGCGTGCACTACAGAAGTCGAGTTCGTCATGATCGGTTGAGAAACCGGCATTGTTACTTGTGGAAAAGTTAATCCACGTTGCGGAGTAGAGTTTTGCTGCAAAGTAGGTATTTCAAGCGAGATTGTTTGAGAAGTCGGTTGGCGAACTCCGATGCCAAAGTTAAAAGGCATGCCCCATAGATAGCCTTCTGGCATACTGAAGAGCGAGCTACTAGCTGCGGTAGCTGAGACAGGAGTAGTAGTGTCTTCTGAAGTTGCTGCTGGGTTTTGACTGCTCGATGCTGCTTGTTGACTTTGCACTGTGGCAAGTGAATTGACCAAAGATGTGAGTCTTTCCACTTCTTCTTGTAGTGTAGTTACCGTACTACGGAGTTCAAGGTTCTCTTGCTCAAAGTTCTCCATTACTTTTCTTCTTTTTGATCTAGTATCGTATGTTCGAGTCGGCTGTGGACACGGTCGAGAAACTCTAAGACGCGACAGCTTGATAATCTTTCTATCTGTTCGAACTGTTTAAGCTTTTCAAGCTGTGAAAGTATGAAACTGTGAAAGTGTCAGACTCTAGACAATAGACTTAAATGAAAAGTATGATGCATGATTATGATTGTAAAGAAAAGAAATTTCCAAAGAATTTAATGCTAAAAGAGATATTTCTGGCAAATATTTGGATGGAAAACACGAATTTTATTAATTATTGAAAAAAGATTACAACAATTGTTTTTTTGTTGGAGCATTGCTCACACAAATGATAAAATAAATGATAAAAATTACAAACTAAATTGAACTAATTAAACGTCTTCGTCGGATGACGATCCAAAGGCTTGATGCAGCTTCATCTTCAGGATTTCCTTCCCATAGCTTGCTAATGACTCTTTTCCACTCGTTGGGAGCGGGATTGCTGGTTGTCATTTCCTCAAGCTTTCTTTTCCTTTCTTTGACGTATCTCTGGATTGCGTTATCCTTCTGGCGAATCTTCTCATCTTTCTCCATGAGACATTCATCCTGGAAGTAGAGCGTCTTTTCATGATCTTTTACTTGCTTCTTGAGTTTTTCATTCTCAAGGTTAGCCTTAAGGAATTTGTTTTCCAAAGTTTCTTTCTCAAACCTTATTTTGGTCAAGGCTTCTTGGTACTCTCCCACAGGCTTTGACGGGAAAATTTGTTGATTTGGAAGCGATTGAGAACATGGGATCCTCATAAGCGTAAGGCATTCGAAATTCCTTCACTCTTTTCTTTACCCAAGAAGTGTAGGTTTCCATGGCTACACAATTCTTTGCTTTCCCTTTTTCTTTCCTTCGGATGTGATGCCAAGCTTTGATCATCCTAGCTTTCAATCCCTGGGAATCCTCTCCTTCATGATAGAAGTAGCTTTCTACTGTAAAACCAAAAGGTTTACCAGAATTTGCGTATCCGAGCTGACGTCTCGCTAAAAATGGGTTGTAGTTGATTCCCCCTTTCGTACCAATGAGAGGTACGTTGGCAAATTCTCCACAGCTCTCAATGATTTCCATCTCATTGTCTGCCAAGGTATACCAATGGATATCGTTGTTTGTAAGAGACATGATCCTTCTTGACCAATGCCACTCGTCTTTGTTTTCGCGGAAGATAGGAGATTTAGGCAAGTGCGAGGTAATCCATTTGAAAAACAAAGGTACACAACACACGATAGTTCCGTCTCCTTGACGATTCCTATGATGAAAAGAGACGTACGTATCTCCGAGCAGAGTGGGAACGGGATTTCCAATCGGAAAGATCCTTATGGCGTTGATATCAACGAAATTTGGGACGTTGGGAAACAACACCAATCCATAGAGGAGTAAAGCTAAAATAGCTTCAAAGGCTACCATACTACCAGCTTCAGAGAATTTGAGAGCCTTCTCCATTAGGAACTTTGAAGTTAGTCCTAAGATTTTTCCTCTGGTAGTTAGGTTTTTGTCTATCTCAGATTTCTTTATGTGAGTCATCATTGCCATGACTGGTGACTTAGGAATGGCTTCCAAACCATTGAAAGGTACTTTGTCTGATACTGAGATACCTAGGATATGCGCATACTCTTCCAAAGTAGGCATCAACTGATAATCAGGGAAAGTGAAGCAGCGATAGACTGGATCGTAAAATTGAACGAAAGTTTTGAGAAGTCCTTCATCAACATTAGCATTCAGAAGAGTTAAAAGAGTTCCATAGCGTTTTCTGAAATCCGAGGGATCTTCTACCAAGGATGCTAACTCTTTCAACTTTCCTACGTCGAAATTCTAAAACGTATCTCTTGGTGAATCTTCCTCGGCGTCCATCACTCTAACCTAAAATATTTTACAAAGAAAAAATCTCTAAATTCTTTGGAAATGGGAAGAGAAATTTTTTTTTGTTTTTGAATGAATGAATGCATGAATGCGGCAAACATGGTTAGTAGTTATACACACGGGCAAGCGTTCGAAGTCATGAGCATGAAGCCAACGATAAGAATCAACGTGGTTAAGTTCTAAGGGCTTATTCATCGTGAAACGGGTTCTCGATAATGAGCTCAACACTCCTCTTTGAAATATTATCGGATTTGTTGAATACTCGATGGTCCAATAATATTTTTCAAGAGAAACTCGCCTGATCGTAGTATCGCATGACAATTACTCTGGGCTTACACCCGAATAATCTCTGCACTACATCCTAATGGCCAAGATGGTTTATGTGTTCTACAACCCACTCAGCTTCTTAAGTTTCCCCGAAAGTACAGCGTCTTTGCAATTACTTGCTAAACACAATACCCTCAAGACAACCTCCACTGAGCGGGAGATATTAACTTCGTAAGCATTGAACTTCTCACGTATTAATACCTCCACCTAGATCTTAAAAATGTTTCTTAAATCCGGGTTAGGATTTCTTTCCATCAGATGAAATCGCGAAAAAACACAATAAAGAAAAATAGATATATGCAAAACATAAAAGCTTATCCCCTTTCTTTTCTTTTTGAAAACAAAAAAAGCTTGGTGCTCTCGGGCAAAGTAACGCGTTTTCTTTTTCTTGAAAAAAACATTTCAGTGTACTCCCCAGCAGAGTCGCCATTTTTCCTGTTCGCGTTAAAAGGTGACGTGCTAGAGGATACAAACGTGAGTTTGGATTCTCTGGCTCGAAACGATTTAATCTTTTGATTGATTTATAAAGATGCCGCGAGCATCAAGCTTTATTATTTTCAACACAAGAAAGATGATTTAATGATTATGAAAAAGGGGAAAGCTGAAATACCCTCAATTGATATTGGTATGCGTAACGACTAGCGCAAACTAGGCATAACGCATTGGGGAGATTCGAGTAAGGGGATTGTTATATGAAGGGAATAGATGGAGCACCCTAAATATATATAGTTATCTATAGCTTTTATATATGAATATGTTTGATATGTTTGTGTGTTTTAATTGCTATTTCTATGATTGGGAAAATTTCTCCTTTGGGATTTTAAGAAAGACAGATTATGAGGGATTCTAGTGTTTGTTATTATTGTGCTCGCAAAGATCTGGATCTTACGCATACATATCCCTAGTGGGAATCAGAGCATTTGTAGCTCGGATCTACAGGGTTCTATGGTTTGTTGGTCTGAGGGAGATAGAATTTGCTCGGCAAGGATGAGACCTTGTGCCTACGTATTCTCAAAAGGATGTTGAGAAAGTCAGAGCAATCGTAGTTCCCACTTATGCTAGTGGAAAGCAACGGGATGTTAGTAAGAGATAGACAAATGTCATCTTAATGAAAAATGTATCTAATCTATTTCATCACATACATTTTTGAAAAGTTTGACTGTTTGAAATCTTTCATCGTAAGTATTAGGTGTTTTGCTTGAGTGTACAAGCGTTACCACTTACATGTTTAAGAAAGATATTTGAAAAAAAGATGATTGAATCTTTTAACTGTAAGCATTGGGTGTTTTCCTTGAGTATACAAGCGTTACCACTTCATTAAGAGATGTTTTGTTTGAAAAGAGTTTGAAAAGTTTTTGAAAAGTTTTGATGTATGTGATGTAATAAATAAGATACTTCTTCCATAGAGATGATAGATGTCTAAATCTCAAGGAGAAATTGATTGGATTAAAGGGATGCTTTTAAAGCCCATGGGTCCTTGTATTGTTAGCCCAAGAGGAGGCATTCCGAGGGTCATCGAGGGTCATCGAGGGTCCTTGTATGAAGCTCAAGAGGAAGCTATAGGGTATGGCTTGGCCTTGTGTTAAAAGGGATTTCACCGAGAAACCATCCTTTTGGAAATAAGAGCAATTTCACCGGGAAATTTTACTCTCTGGGGATTTGAAAGTGATTTCACCGGGAAACCATCCTTTTAGGGTTCTATCTTAGCGCGGGTGATTCTTTGTATTGGAAGCCCAATAGGAGGCTGTTAAGAGATTTCCTATCTCTTTCATTGTATGATGCCCAAGAGAAGGCTAAACTCAATGAGGAGTTCTTTTGAACGAAGCCCAAGAGGAGGCTGACTCAACAGGGGAGTGTTGTCTTATATGAAGCCTAAGCGGAGGCTAAACTCTGTGGGGAGAGTTTCTTTATACAAAGCCCAAGAGAAGGCTAGACTCAATTGGGGATGAGTTGTCTTGTATGAAGCCCAAGCGGAGGCTAACTCATGTTGGTGATGAATTGTCTTGTATGAAGCCCAAGCGGAGGCTATACTGTGGGGAACCTATTGATTAGTCTAATTGTTATGTTATAATTTAGACAGTTGTATAAACAAATGTGTGTGTGATATGTATTCACAGGAGTTTATGAAGGAAATATAAACAATGCAATGATGTTTATTTACAAGAGTTTATGAAATATAAACAAGTGTCTGTGAAACGAGCGTTAAAACAGCGTAACTTGATTATTTACAAGCTTGAACTGTACAAGGAAATGAATATGTACCGAACAGTATTTATGTACGACAAAGATGGATGTACATAGGAGGTTGGGACTTACACCATAGGAGGCCCATTGGTTTGAAAGCTTTCACGAGGAATAATGCTCCTTTCAATACCAATGGTGTTCAACGATATATCTAAATAAAACGAGCGATCAAAGTTTTATTCGTAAAGGTATCTGTATGTACGATAAAAGATTTGTATGAAAAGAAATTGATATGTACAAGAAAAAGGTATGTACATAAAGAATGTTATTTTGTGTATGCACAAGTGAAGTGAAAAACAAACGATCGAAGTTTGTCTGTACTTGAGTATAAAAAGTATATGTGTTATGTACAGATAAAAATTTGTATGTATTTGAAGAGTTTTTGATATGTACAAAGAAATATTATGTACATAAAAGAATGTTATGGGACTTACACCGTGAGGGAGGCCCATTGGTTTAAAAGAAGTTTCACAGGGAATTCTTCTCCTTTCAATACCAATGGTATCGGTGTATAAACAAACGAATGAAAACAAACGAAAAAATTTGTTTATGTTTGAATATTGACAATGATAATTTGAATATGTACAAGTAAAACTAAGTATGTACATAAAGGATTGGGACTTACACCATAAGGGTGGCCCATGATCGATTGATAAATTCGAGAGAAAACGAATTTGATTTTATCGTTTAAATCGGATCGATCGTGGTAAAAAGATGTAAGTTTTAATGAAATATTTTGAAAAATGATTTTTGAAAAGTGTTTTGAAATGTGAGGTTCATTTATGAAATGTTTTGAAAAGAATCGGAAGTCGAAAATTTGAAAATTTCACCTTAAAAGGAGGTTTGAAAAATTGTTCAGGACGTCGTTTTCGGCTCGATTAAAATTTAATTAGATGAAAGTTTTTTCTGAAAATTTTTGCACTATCATAAAATAGATATATTTATTGACAAGTGTTTAAAAAATCATCTCAAAATGAGAAGTTTTGATTGGTCAAAAAATTTGTGAAAGTTTTGTAAAAAAACATGAAAAATTAGAAAGTTATAAAAAGAAATGGTCCTGATGGGAGTTGAACCCATGACCAAAGGGTGACACACGTGGCAGAGGAGACTAAGAGCAAGCAAGCTACCACTAAGCCAAACGCGCCTTGGTGTTTAGTGGACTGGAACACGTGTAAATGAGGGATTGGAAATTTTAAAAATTCAAATTTGAAAACCATGAAGAACACGCGCGTATCCTGGGTTTTTCGTTTTGATCTTCAGATTCCTCAACTCCAGCTACAATCTTCGTTTCTCAACGAAATTCAATGATGTAAAAACGAAACTTGCTCGGTTTTTCATCACGAACACGATGGTACTTGTTAATTGTATTTATTTTAAGCCCAGAACAATTTAGGTTTCGGAGAACACTATGAACCCTAAACTAAAAAATTCAAATTAAATGATGTATGTTTGATGATTCTTGGATTTTTTTGAGGGCTATTGATCGTTAGGAGTGCAGAAAGAAAACGGCCGTGAGTTTTTTTCAATTGATGCAAGGAATCATGAGAATGGATTTCGTGTTCTTACCTGTGAAAGTGAGAATCGAATTCAATGCAAGAGTGTTTCCAGAGCTTGTTTATGGATTATTTGAGCTTCATCGGCATGTATGGAAGCTGTGTGAATGATCTGCTTGCCTCGAGCTTGCTTCAATCCTTCCAACTAAGTCAACCTACAGTCAGTTCAATATGAAACTCGGAATTGGGGTTAATGGAATTACAGTTGCTTGCCAATGATCTGGATCATGTACATGAGGTACATGGATGATGTTAGAGTAGTTAGATCACAAGTTTATCAAGCTTAGATTGGAATTCGATTGTTAAGGCAGCTTATATAAGTTTGAAAACATGTAAAATGAAAACTGGTTTTGGCTTGGTTTCAGTTTGATTTTAAGTTACACACAACTGTGATACGGTGAACTGACTTTTTAGTGTTTTTGGTATCGCAAATGTGCGGATAGCAAGAGTCGCCACCGACTTTTATTTTTATCCAATTAAGGGAAGGTAAAAGTACAGAAAAAGACCTTCGTTAGATTCTCAGCGGAGAATGGTTATGGGAAGGAAAGTATTAGCACCCTTTCCATTAGTCTTTAAATGTGTTTGACAAAATGTTTTGAAAAGGTATTTCGCTTTGACTTTGTAATGATTCATGTAGGAATGTATACAAAGTGTTCGGAAATGTTTCGTGTTTGAAAAGAGTTTGAACTTTGACAAAAAGTGTGAGGTGTGAAAAGTATTTTGATTTGAGCAAGCAACTAAAAGTCTTATTACCTACTCAGAATTGGTCGTTTTCGTGTTGTTTTACATTCCTTTAGAATAGTGTCATCCATACCATTAGTTGGTAGGTAACCCTATTCGTTGGATGTAAGCGGGACATTCGAAGGGACATCGGATGGTCATGGAAGGCAACTTGTAGGAAGTATCCTAGCACATTCGAAGGGACTATCATCATTTTTCGTAGGCAACAATCGAGGGTCAAGATCATGTATTCGGAGGCGACATCGTGGGTCTTCTGATCTTTGTATCGAAGGGACTATGATGATTTGTTTGAAGGCAACCATGCTAGAATACCTCTACGTTCGAGGGACATGACCGTTTGTATTCGTAAAGGCAGCGAGAGAGAATTACCCTAAGGGGTGCATGTGTGAAAGAGTGTGTTGATTTCAGATATTTTATCTTGAAAATTAGAGTGAGCTATGTGGATTTTAGTCTTGCCATACACGCCTAGTTACTAACAGTTTATAGGGTGCGGAAATTAAAATGCGGAATGTAAAGTGCGGAAAGGTAAATGTCCTACGCTATTACATGGCTTTGGGGCAGATACATAATTTAAACTTGCGGAAAATAAAAACCTAATTTAAACTATTACATCCCATAAACAGTTACATTATTGGAAAAAAATGAAAACGGTAAAGAAACGTCTGAAGCGGGATAACTTGTAAAAGAATGACAAATCGGAAACTATGATGAAATCGAATAAGAGAAAAAATGTTAGAAAAATGCAAGTTTTTGATTGGGAAAAATATGACATGCTGGAAATAATATAAATATGCTAAAATAATTTTTTGGATGCAATTTAATAATTAAAAATGAATTAAAAGTGATTTAAATGCAAAATTATGAATAAAAATAAATATGCATGCAAAATTGTATTTTTTAATTTATTAAATTAAATAAAGATTTTCTGAAAATAATGTAAAAAGAAAAAATAATTTTTGGTGATTTTTTAATGCATAATAAAAATATTGAAAAGAAATTAAATGATATGCAAAATATTAAATAATTAAAAAATAGAAAAATATGAAAATAATATGAAAAGTTTGAAGTTTGGAAAAGGAAAACAAAACCAGGTCCCAGGCTGGCTCGAACTGATGGCCTTTGAGAGTATCTTGGAACAGTGAGTGTCTTAACCACTGGGACAAGTGGCGTTTGATGTTTGAAAAGCTGAAAACAAATCAACATAAGTGAGGACGCGTCAGGAATGAGTTGAAAATCAAAGTCAGCACGCGTGGGGTCCATGTGGAAAGAGAGAGCGAATCAGAACGCATTATCCTGCCACGCCATCCCTCGCCGATCAAACCGAGTCAGCGACGCCGGAGCCCTAGCTCCGGTCGTCTTCTCCGGCTGCTCGATTTCCCTAACCTGCAAAATACGTAAATTCGAAAGCTGGGATTAAGGCTACCCCCCCTAAATCGGGGTCTGCGAATCTGATGGCGGTCTCAGTTTCCTTTGAATCGGCCTGCAATTTGAGATTCGAAGCTCACAGTTCTAAAAACCCTAGTAATGGCATGATACAATTCTGACGTTCAAAACCAATAACGATTGCCCAGATCAATCCCTAAGCATCTTATGAACATGATAAAAGCATTAGAATCGATCAGCACAAGCAGAATAATCAAATGCAAAAATCAAGAAAAATTGAATATGTATGTATGTATATGCATCGATTCAGCTTGCTTTGATCAATGATAAGAGTGTATACTTACTCAAACCTACCTCCTGAAGACAATGGGATGGTTTTTGATGGCTGAAAGTGGCTGTTGTATGGAATTCGATTTTCAAAAGTTTTGAGAAAAAAATTGCAAGAATAAGGGTTTGGCTTGAGCTAGGGTTTCCTCCTTGTGGCTTGGCATATTGCTGAGTATTTATAGAGGCATTTGAGAGAGGAAAAAGAGTGAAAAAAGATTGATCAATCAATGTGCAATATTTTCTCTTTAAAAATAAATCAAATCTTTGAAAAAAATTTATTTTCCTTCCATGTAAGAGGCTAGCACGAATTTGGTAATTGCTATGGGCTATCTTGGACTCCAAGCATGATATAAATCCAACCCATTTGAAAAAATATATTATTTTCATATTTTATATAATTTATTTTTGAATTAAATGTTCTAAAATTCAAAGATAAATCATCAAAATAGAAAATCACCATGGCCAAGCATTTATGGGTCAAGAATAATGTCACGAACAAGTTTGGATCAAAAGATTTTAGGCCCATTTGGAAAATTTTGCATTTTGACCAAAATGTCCTTTTGTGCAATTGTCCAAAATTGCCCAACTTCTGAATAGTGTATCTTGCTCAATTTTCCACATTTTTGAGTGTTCTTGGACTTTTTGAAAAGCTCTAAGAGTCCTCTAACCAACCTTTTTTTTCTCATCTCAATTGGAGTTTCCATGCTCAATATATCTTCAAAACAAAAAGTTGACTTTTTGTTGACTTTGAAAATGACCTGTAATGTTTTGAGCCATACCTCTTAAATGAAGCATTTTTTGGACATTCTTGTGAGACATGAAGTTGTAGAGAATTGAATTTCCTTCAAAACAAGATGTGGTGGAAAAATTTCTGAGAAAGTATGAAGAAGTTATGATCACCAAAGTTCTTGACTTTTCATCTAGAAACCCGAATTTAGAAAGTTTGACTTTTGAGCAAATCTTGAGTTTTCTTGATGAATCATGATCAACCCTTGATCAAATGATGAATGTAACTTCAAAATGAGGATGTTGACCAAAAATTATGAAGTTTGACTATATGTTGGCCATAGTTGACTTTTTGTCCAATACAACTGATTTTCCACCATCTGAGCAATTGTCTGAGGAAACTTGACTTGTGAGGCTTGAAACTTGACATGGAGAATCTTTGAAGCATATGAGGAGGCATGAAGACCATTGGAGATGTTGGAAGTCCATCTTGACCTGAGAATTGTCAAACCCTAGTTTGGGTTGATTGTCTAGGAGAGAGTTTGTCTGATCAACTCTTGAGGAATCCTTGAGTATGGATGTATGAAATATCTTGAGAAGATGGAGGGAAAATTTTGGGGTATGACAGTTGCCCCTGTTCAATCTTCTTGTACTGGAAGGTTAGATAGACACGCCTGTCTTTCGTGACCTGAAGGTAGAAGATGATTGAACACTCGAGTACACCTGAAAATTTGCACTCGCTGTTGGCTGATGATGCGGGAATGGGCTTATAGATGCCATTTGGAGAAGCTGGATACTTCGTTGGGGGATGAGTCGTACGCTAGACTCGAGAATGTCGATAGGAGAATTAACGGGGATGGGCTTAAGATGCCATCTGGAAAGATCGATGCTGGGGAGTGAGCCGTACGCTAGGCTCTGTAGTCGTTTCTGGAAGTGAAAGGAGCATGGAGATGGGCTTAAGATGCCATCCGGAGGGAGTCGTATGTTAGACTTCGTGCTCATCTTTGAATGAAGTTATTGATTTGTATTGATTTTTAACCAAATATGCAGCATTCTGAAGGCAAAGAAATGTTGACAAGTAGTCGGAGATGAGCTTAAGATGCCATCCAAGGCAACTGAGTCGTACGCGGGACTCTGTAGTTGCTGTTGATAATAAGAAGGGATCAGAATAAATCTTTGTGCCGGTTACTCTGAGGGAGGTAGTAGTTGGCAAAATGTGGATATCTTCCCTGTTGTGCATCGGGTGTTGATCCATTGCCTGTTATCGGAGGATAACCAGGGGCGGTCTTTCAGATAGTTTTCCCGTCGATTTGGGGCTTAATCCTGGACCAGCTGTCGGAGGACAACTAGGGGTGGTCTTTCAGATAGTTTTCCCGTTGATTCGGGGCTTAATCCTAGACCAGCTGTCGGAAGCGTCTTTCACCTGTTTTGGAAAAAATAAGAGAAACTTTGATAGAATATTTGTTAGTCTTATGCAAAGTATGATGCATGACAATGTATATGAATGACATATGCATGGATTATGACTTTATGAGTAATGTATGAATGATAGATGTTGTGGTATTTCAAAACATATCCATCTTGAAGAAGATGCGGATGTTCTGTTTGAGGATTTTTGACTTCTGCTTGGGGAATTGAGTAGGTGAGAACCCCGCTTTTGAAGGAGAAGAAAGATATCCTGGATTCCTCCGATGCACTATCTGACCAAGTCTTGGGCCTAGATATTGTTGAGGAAGGTAGAGATTTGAGAAGCTCGTCGTCGGAGATCTCATACATAGACCCTGCTGGGGAGAGTCTAGGAGGAAGTCCGTTGGGGATCTTGCATGTAGACCCTGTTGAGAAGAATTAGGTGGCACTCTACTAGGGATTTTGAGCGTAGATCTCGCTGTAGGACGTTTGATGGTTGCTGGGAGATCGGGTTGGGGTCCGTTGGAATCTCTGACTGGGGAATAGGAGATGTAGATTTTCTCCGGTGTACTATCTGACCAAGTCTCGAGTCTGGATACCGCTGCTGGAGAAAAGGTAGAGATATCCTGGGATAAACATCTTAGCTGGGATGAAGTGTTATTGATGTAACATTGCTCGGTTGAGTGGAATCACCGTGGATTAACATATACTCACTGGGGAGGTTTAGTGAGTGACACCCTGCGGGATTATGTTCTGTGGGAATGTTTTTGGTGACCTTCGTCATCTCAATTCCTAGAGCCGTAGTAACTACTTTTGTATGCCCGCTTTTAGTATGTTTGTGATTAGATTCTTATTGTCAAATGCGTATAGTCATTCAAAACAAACGTTGGACTTATTGCAAATGACAACAAAAATTGTAAAGAGAAAGAAGCCTGCGTTTATTTGAAAGGTGGCGTATGGCCAAGTAGTTTGTACACAAGAAAAGTAAAAAGCTATGCGGAAACAATCTCGTTAAGTTCCAACTATGCCAGTACTCATATATTTCAACTATCTCATCTCCTTGCTGTCAGTAGAAAGTGAGTGAATGATCTTCGCCATTTGAATCTTGAATGCTGCTAGTAGTCTGGAAGCAGGTGATCTGGAAGAGGCATAGTCGTACGCTTAAATCCCTAACTTTTGCCTAGTCCGCCCTTTCGGGTTTTCAGTCTACCGGGATACCCTTTTTTGCCCAAGCCGCCTTTTCAGGTTTTCGACTTGTCGGGTGTACATGTTTTGTATATATCCTTAACTTTTGCCCGAACCTTTTTGGTTCACCAGGATGCCTTATTTTTGCCTAGGTTCGTCGACCTAGCGGGTCTATTTCATGCGTAGTATTTTTTGACTATGTCTGCGTTCACAGGGTGTGGGAAGTCTTCACCATCCATGGTGCTAAGTATCATAGCTCCGCCGGAAAACACTGTCTTGACTACAAATGGTCCCTCGTAGGTGGGAGTCCATTTGCCCCTGGGATCACCTTGTGGAAGAATGATGCGCTTGACTACTAGATCACCGACTTGGTAGACTCGGTGCTTGACCTTCTTGTTAAATGCTCTGATCATTTGCTTCTGATAGATCTGTCCATGGCAAATGGACGCGAGTCGTTTCTCATCAATCAAGTTAATTTGGTCAAGGCGAGTTTGGACCCAATCGTCTTCGCCTAACTCTGCGTCCCGGAGGACTCTGGTTGAGGGTATCTGAACTTCGATGGGTAAGACGGCTTCCATACCGTATACAAGAGAGAAGGGGGTTGCCCCTGTTGATGTTCGGTCACGATAACCATGAAGAGCAAATGGTAACATCTCATGCCAATCTTTGTAAGTCACTGTCATCTTCTGTATAATCTTCTTAATGTTCTTATTGGCGGCTTCCACTGCGCCGTTCATCTTAGGCCGATATGGAGAAGAATTATGATGCTTGATCTTGAACTGCGTGCAGAGTTCAGTGATCATCTTATTGTTGAGATTAGAGCCGTTATCTGTGATAATCCTTTCGGGAATGCCATATCGACAGATAAGATTATGTTTGATGAATCGAGCCACAACATTATTAGTAACAGATGCGAACGAGGCTGCTTCTACCCACTTGGTGAAATAGTCAATTGCCACAAGGATGAAACGAGATCCATTGGAAGCGGTGGGCTTGATTTCTCCGAACATGTCAATGCCCCACATTGCAAAAGGCCAAGGAGAAGTTAAAACGTTCAGAGGTACTGGAGGTACGTGTACTTTATCGGCATAAATCTGGAATTTGTGACAAGATCGAGCGTAGCGGTGACAATCAGCTTCCATGGTAGACCAATAGTAACCTGTTCTCAAAATCTTCTTAGCCATGGTGTGTCCACTGGAGTGGGTACCAAATGCGCCTTCGTGTAACTCTTCCATGATACGCATTGCTGTTTTCTGATCTACACAGCGGAGTAAGCACAAGTCGTGGTTGCGTTTGTATAAGATGTCGTTGCTGAGGAAGAATTTGGATGCAAATCTTCTCATGAACTTCTTATCATTGATGATGCCCTGCTGGATATTCCGAGTCTCAAGATACCTCTTCACGTCGTAGTACCAAGGTTTCTCTTGTATCAAGCTCATAGCAATACGTCAAACTTCTCAATGATGATCTGGGGAGCCTCGTTGTCCCATCTGACCTTGAACATAGATGACATAGTAGCCAATGCGTCTGCCAACTGATTCTCTTCTCGTGGAATGTGATCAAAAGTAATTTCTTCGAAGTAGGGGATCAAACTCAGAACATGCTCTCGATAGGGAATAAGATTCGGATGCTTCGTATCCCACTTGCCCTTAATCTGACTGATAACTAAAGCTGAGTCTCCATATACTTGCAAGAACTTGATTCTTAAATCAATAGCAGCTTTGATACCCATGATGCACGCTTCATATTCGGCCATGTTGTTCGTGCAACTGAAACATAATCTGGCGGTGAAAAGCGTATGTCCGCCTGTAGGGGATGTAATGATGGTGCCAATGCCATTGCCAAGTGCGTTTGAGGCTCCATCAAAAACCATGGTCCATCGGGATCCTTGTTCAGGTCCTTCGTCCGGGCTTGGTTCTTCATAATCAGTGACTAGTAAAACATCTTCATCGAAATTGGTATGGTCGATAGTCATCTACGACGATGAGCCAAATGATCGGCTACTACACTTCCTTTGATTGCTTTCGAGAAGTGTACTGGATGTCATATTCGGTCAAGATCATTTGCCATCTTGCTATTCTTCTGAGAGCTGGTTTCTCAAATATGTATTTTATCGGATCCATCTTGAAATCAACAAGGTAGTGTGAGTCAACATATATCTTAGTCGTGAGCAGCCAAGCCAAAGCATTGCAAGTTTTCTCATTTGTGAGTATCTTGTTTCACACGGTAAACTTTTGCTAAGGTAGTATATTGCATGCTCTTTTCGACCACTCGTCATGTTGCCCCAACACACATCCCATTGAATTCTCTAGCATCAGGTACATGATAAGAGGTCTTCCTTCGGCAGGCGGCATCAGGATGGGAGGATTCTGTAGGTACTCCTTGATTTTGTCAAAAGCGATCTGGAAATCGTCATTCCATTCCACTACTTGATCTTTCTTTAGTAACTTAAAGATTGGCTCACAAGTAGCAGTTAGGTGTGCAATGAATCTGGCAATGTAGTTCAATCGACCCAAGAAACCTCTGACTTCCTTCTCGATACGGGGCGCTGGCATCTCTTGAATAGCTTTAACCTTGGCGGGGTCAACCTCAATACCTTTACCACTGACAACAAACCCTAAGAGTTTTCCGGATCTGACTCCAAAAGTGCATTTGTTAGGATTAAGTCTCATCATTCTTCAATCAAACAGTTTACAAAATGACCAAGATGTTCTTCTTCATCGTGATCGAGCTATCATGTCGCCGACGAGACCTCTATCTCGTGATGAATCATGTCATGAAATAACGTCACCATAGCACCGATAAGTGGCACCAGCGTTCTTCATCGAACGGCATAACCTTGTAGCGTAAAGTGCCGTGTGTAGTCTTCTCCATGTCTTGAGGCCATTTTGATCGATTGTGGCGGAGAAACCATCCATGAAGGAGAAAACCTTATGTTGAGCGGTGTTGTCAACCAGAACATCAATATGAGGAAGTGGAAAATCGTCTTTTGGACTCGCTTTATTCAGATCTCTGTAATCCACACACATTCGAACTTTGCCATCGTTCTTGGGTACGGGCACCATATTTGCAACCCATTGTGGATAGGAAGTAACAGCTAGGAAACCGGCGTTGAACTGCTTCATAACTTCGGCTTTGATTTTCTCTGACATCTCAGGACGCATGCGACGAACTTTGTGTTTCACTGGGAGAAAACCTTCTTTTGTCGGCAATCGGTGTACCACAATATCAATGTCCAAACCCGGCATGTCTTCGTACGACCAAGCAAAAACCTCAATATAGTCTCGTAGCATCCGAACCAACCTTTCTTTAACACTGTTCTCAAGATCCGCTCCTATCTTGATCTCTTTTACATCTTCGTCACCCAATTCACAACCTCAACTTGCTCTTCGTGTGGTCAGATAACTTGCTCTTCTTGTGTGATCGCCAAGTTCTCCTGGCACTTCACAATCTTCCTCACTTTCGTCTTCGGCTTGGTAGATCGGATTATCGAAGTCATATTTAGCAATAGCATAGCTATTATTAACGAGATTCGGAGTGACTCTACAGTGTATCACGTGGGTGTGTGTAAGAACACATAGCTTTTTGAAGGGGTGATAAAGTAAAAGAAATAAAGAAAACAATTGAATGCAAAAGTCCAACGAATTTATTGAATGAAAACGCGCAAACAACAGATAATAACCCTCGCAAACGAGCCATGATGCCCCGGGCAAGGCACTAGGCTTTCAAAGTTTATTGTTCAAACATAAAGAAATACGAAAAGCAAAACAAAACAAGAGAAATTACTCCTGACTAAAGGAGATTGGTATGACGTCTTCGGTCTTCCAATTGCTGAGCCCTTTGTCTGGAGTTGGGAAGATCCACCTGTTGATGTCGAAGCCGTTGTCGTCGTCTTCTATAGCATGGATTCCACTTTGGCTGATGCGGAAAGGAAGTTGGCCGGCACGTTCGCGGCGTATCATCTTCTGACCCTTGATAGTGAAGCCTAAACCAGTTTTGTCAAATTTGAAAGGAAAATCGGGGAGTTGACCCCAAACAGCACTACCTCTTTCTTCAACAGCAGCTTGAGCATCCTTCAGCGAGGCCATCCTAGGCGGAACTTGTGTAACTTCAGGAGAGTCAACATGCATGACTCTGGGTATCGTTTCAAAAGCTTGACAGGGAGTCTCGAAGAATTCACCCTCCACCTCGAGGTATCGGAATGACTATAGATGACTGACCATATATTCCTCTTCACCACATACTGTAACAACCTTCCCTTTCACAGGGTACTTGACCGATGTAAGGAAGGTACGCCCGCCCATGTATCCAGGCGTCAAGCGAGTAAGAATAAGCTGGACGAATGTCCATAACAAAGAATGTGGAATCAAAAGTCTAGGAACCGACTTTAACAGGCAGAGTGAGCTCTCCAAGTACTGTTCGCTTAGAACCATCAAAAGCTCTCACAGTTATGTCACTGGGTCTCAGAACCAACCCTTCGACATCCAGTCGATCAAAAGCAGTCTTCGGAAGGATATTCAAAGCAGAACCGGTATCCACCAAGACATGAGACAATGTAATGCCCTTGCATTCGACAGAGATGTGCAAGGCTTTGTTGTGTTTCTTTCCGGCAGGAGTCAAATCAGCATCAGAGAAGCCTAGGCCGTTGTTGGCAGCCAGGCTAGCAATACAAACTTCAAATTGATCAGTGGTAGTGTCTTGCGGTACATGAGCATTCTTCAGAAACTTCACCAAGGCATTAGCATGAGCCTCGGAGCACAAGAGCAGAGCAAGCATGGATATCTTGGACGGATTTTGTCCTAACTGTTCCACAACATTGTAGTCACTCTTCTTGATAATCTTCAGAATTTCCTCCATTTCTCGTTTGGAGGTATCTTCAGTAACTTCCTTTGGCACTTCTGTCTGAGCAGGATGAGTCACTGGTTCTTTCCCTCTAGCTTGGGGAACTGGTTGAATAGCTGGAATGCGAGCTGGAGTCGCAGTGTCTTTTGGAGGAGAGATTTCTGGAGAGAATACCCTTCCGGTTCTGGTCACCTTACTTGATCCGGTGATGTTGTCAATGTCAGGAATGGTAGCTTCAACTGTAAGATCTTCAATGGTCAGAGGGTCTTGCTTGACGCCATGATAGTAAACATCAGCTCCATAATTCCAAGGGATAGCCTTGTCGGAGGAATATGGAACTGGTCTTGGAGAAGTAATGATGAGAGGTGCCACCCTAGGTACGGAATTAGCAGAGGAAATCCTTATTGTGTTAACATCAGCATAGTCTTCTGGGAACTCGTCACCCCATCCGGTCGCCTTAACATCTTCAATAGGAACCTTGTAGCTTTCAGGAACAGTGTACTTCACCATGTAATCATACTTTCCGCTTGGCTGCCGCAAGGTATCCCACACAGATGGTACAGTTTCGTTTGCATTGTCGATCTTCAACTTAGACATTTCTTCACACCGCACGGTGGTTTCGAAATAGTATCTCACGGTTATCCATCATGCACTGAACACGTCTTCTCAACCAAGCACAACCATCAGGTGCAGATGGGCACCAACGATAATTCTCTGGGCATCCTGGATTGACACCAGCTCGTAGCAAATTCTTCTTAACAGTCATCAGAGGAATGGTCAAGTCATCTATGTTGAAAAAAATCATTTAAATGAATTTTCAAAAACAATGAAATCGCCACCTAATTTTATTTGTTCTAGAAAGAACGAGAAAATATAGATAAAACCCACAACGTCGGATAAGGCGGTCTACAAGACCAAAAAGCATGGATTTGGGAGTCGGTTACGCAAGGGGAAGGTATTAGCACCCCTTACGTCCATCGTACTCGATGAGACCCATTTAGTTCAAAATGTGTTTGTGTGTGTGTAATCGCTAATTTCTAAGTCATGAATAAGAAATAAGAAAAGGGGTTTGTTTATTATTTATTTTGAGTTTGACACGGTTTTGAAACCGCGTGCCTACGTATTCCCTCGTGCAATGGGAAAGTCAAAACTCCGTAGTTCTTGTTGAAAATGTCTTGGATTGTTTGTATTGATTTTAGAAGAAAATGTTTTTTTGATTTTTTGATAATCGCATATGAGCGAAAAAGGATTTGAATGGGTTGAATTGATTTTAATGGTAGATGACAAGTACCAAAACGTCGGGATATCCTCTAACGATTCGATACTCGAGATTGGTGATTGAGGTCAACCGATCTTCTCTCATCCAAAATCTTTATTGTGAAAGGGGTGAGGTGAAACAAAGTTCACTTTTATTAAGTGTTATGGAATAAAGTATTTAAGTCATTGGGTTACCCTCTAATGGCCCAAATACTTTACATTTTTATTAAATCGTTGGGCGAACCTCTAACGATTTACTTAAATACCATAGCACCATGTTTTTTGTTTCGTAGAAAAATTGATTTAAAGAAAACAAATTCAATTAATTAATTTAATTTGAAAGTGTTTTAAGAGTTTCGATAAGGATAGAATAATTCAATTAGGAAAACAAGCGAGCCCATACAAAGTGGCTTTATGTATGCTCTTAAAAGTGGGACTAGCGTGACACTAGTATTCTAAACGACCGATTGGAACAACCGATCGAATAGTTGTCGCTGTAGAAAAACCCAGGACCAAACTATGAATGTGTGCAGGTGTGCATTGTGTATGTTTACCTGCTTCTTGATGAGGAGCCCAAGAGGAGACTATGTGTTCTAATATGATAAACGCATAATTAAACGGTGATTAGAACACACAAGGAAATAAATCCTAAGCTATTACAACCAAATCGAATTAGTTTGAAAAATTAAATAGCTTCTATGCGGTGAAAGAATTGAGCTCCAAGTAGTCTTCAAGGTCGGATAAGACTTGATGCATCAGATGAATACCAAATGAAGAGTCCTACATCACTCAAGATACAAACAAAAAAACTATGCAGAAAATGTTGCAATGCTCAAGTATGTATTTCAAATTCATTCGAAGGTTGAATTAAATTTCGAATTCGAAATTGCAACACAAAAATAATAATTAAAATGTAATTGAATTTATAAAATAAACCAAATAAAATATATGAATAAAAGTAGTATGTATTTACAATATTAAATATAAAATAAAAATACTATATAATTGTATCTACAATACTAAATTTAAGCAATAAAATAATAAGTATTTTGTACATTTAAAAATACATTCACTAAATATTAAATAGAAATAGTAATTCAAAATAAAATAAAATGCTAATGAGAGTGTAGATATGCTAAAATAAATTGAATGCCTTGATCGATCCTTGGATGTCTTCACAAATAGCAACCATGTTAGTAGCATAAGTGTGGAATGGAATTGAAATAAAATGGCAACAAGATAAACATGGTTAATGAGCATGATATTAAAATCGAATGCAACTTATATGAATGAATGAGCAATTCAAGAATTTATTCATGATTATCGATTCACAAATGGACTAACCAAATAACTCGTGCTACTAATCAATCGAAAAACAGAAATTTGAATTCTAAACGCATTTAAACCACACAAACGAAAATCGGGCAGCCACTACATATATTCAATTATGCTCCATAAACTCATTTCAAACAAGCATTCGACACAAATAGAATTCAAATGCATCACTAATAGGTTCTCGGTCATATCATGCACAAGTAAATGCAACGAAGTCAGACCATCATCGAATCGGATGCAAATATCGTTCACAACTAGTAAAAATCCATAAAATGATGCCATCATCAATTAACATTTGAATTCAAACTTGAATTGTACTAAGAAAATCTCTTTCGAAATGAACAAAATAAACATCAAAACGATGGAATATAGATGGCTGCCCACATAGTTTCTCGGTTATATTCACACACGATTAAACGCGGCCAATCATAAAACCATCATCGAAACTAAAACGAAATCATTCATTACAACTCCAACCGAATCTTAAGACAAGAACAAATTAAAACAAAATCAAGATAATTATCATGATGATAATCTCAACATACGTAAACAGCATCGCATCCAACTCTATGATTCCAACAAAACCTGTCCACGGTTCAAACAGATCTAGCATAGATTTCCCTTTTTTAACATCACAAAACTTGGATCTATCAGGCAGCATAACAAATTCAAAATATATCACATTTTCAGCAGCAATGATAATGTAGGAGAAACCGACAGCATCAAGGCATAATAGTGTAGAAGAAATGGACAGCATCAAGGTCCCTATTTCTATGATCAAAAACCGAATATGAACATAAAACAGAAATTTATCACAGGGATCATCACAACTCAGAACTCATAGTTGATCAAAATGAACAAACATAAGGCAAGCCATTTCAATTTCGAATATTAAATCAAAACTTCAAGGTTCATTCAAAGACTAACACAATCTTAACACACTGCTTTTCAGATTTCACGAACATTCATGACTCAACAGCATCATTGTATCTCATTGTAGCAGTTACAAATATAAAAAGTGTTAAAACTTACCGAATCGAAGCTAGCCGAGGTTGTGCTCAACTGAACGGAGAGAGATGTTGATGTCGCTGTCCAGAAAATGATTGTAGCAGGAGCAATGAACCTGCTTGTGGAATGAATAGGGAGATCGTTGCGGAATGACGAGTCTTTGGCCGGAGAGGGGATGAGGGTCGCAGCGGAGCTGATGGAGCTTGAACGGAGAGACTGTGAAGCAGAACAGGGAGTCGAGTTGAGCAGCGGCGATGGTAACGGCGAGGAGGATGGTTAGCGAACAGAGGGATTGAACGGAGGTTACGTTCTGGTGAGGGTTTGTGATAACAGATGGAGGGATACGGTGGGGGTTGTATGAGGAAGAGGTTGAGATGGAGGTTGTTGATGATTGAGGGTGACACGGCGACAGGTGGTTCTGGAGAACAACGAAGACGGCGGACCGGTGTGTTGGAGGAGGAAACGACGGGAGTTTGGAGGAGTGGACTCCGATGAGGGAGTGAGAGACGCACGGGAGTGAGGAAGCTGGAGGATGGCTTTGAGTGACAGAGGGAGTAGTAATAGTGAATGGAGGCGTTGGAAGTAGAAGGTTGAGAGGAAGAAGATGGGTAAGGGTGGAAGATGATGAAGGGAACAATTGAAGGAGATAACCGTTGTATCAAAATGAAGAGAAAAGTTATATTTTTTTTAATTTTCAGATCCGCCTCATGCTTTCGTTTGTTCCTCCTTTCAAATTTGGCCTCCCCCCAAGCAACAAAATATAACATCTATATATACTAAAAAATTAGGTTTTTTCAACATTTTTTCAAATACCAAAAATGTCCCTTATAACTAAATGGGCCACAAAAATGGATCTAGTAAAAATTTACAAGCCCAAAAATATTTTGTTTGATTTTTTTTAGATAAAAATTAGACACCTAAAATTATCAAAAATGGTCAAAGTTCAGACAATAATTATCCGAAAAAATTAAATGAGCATGTTAAAATAAACTGCGGGTATCAAACATTAAAGAAAAATTATCGAAATATTTAAAATTGAAATAAAACGATAATAAAAAATACCTGATTTTAAAACACTTATGGTTAAAAACAAAATTTCGAAATGTATCAAAAAATTAGAGAGATCACATTTTCATGATCTACGTGACACGTAGATTCATAAAGCAGTGAGTTAGAGACGAAAACTTGAAATATTTTTCCCGCTAATTTTCGTACAGTGTCGAATCGCTTTTAGCAGTCTGTTTATAAAACCGAAATATTAATATTATCGACATATAATCAACTTAAAACGATACAATAAACAGGTAAGGAGATAAAAATGAATGAAGTGAAATATCGGGTATTTTACAACTACAAAACGATGCGAATATCGATTTAAACTGAGTTTTGGTCAATTTAAATACGACGAAGTGATGCATATGTAGTGAATGAATGACAGTTTAATGCCAATGACCTAATGGACGCGTATGCAGATGAACGCGAAGCTTAAGCCAGATAAAATCGAGATAGGAGGGCAAATTTTGGGGTGCAACAGTTGCCCCTATTTAATCGTCTTAAACCTGAAAGTGAAATTGGCGCTAGCCTTTTGAACTTTTAAGGTAGAAGAAGATTAAATACTAAAAGTACCCTAGAATTTGCACTCCGAAGAACAAATAGAAATATTTATGCTTTTTTTTAAAAGCCTCCGCTAACAAGCTTTGGCGGATAATGGTAAGATATTCCCAAAAGATTTCCTCAAAAAGGAGAGGAATTATGTTGAATATTTACAACTGGGCGACTCGACAGCAAGGTTACTGGGTGGCGACCAAGGTTTTCTTTGAAAAATAACTATTGGTAAAAAGGATCGACTTCAGTATGGTTACTGGTTTACGAGTCATTCATTTGATTAGAATGAAAATGATATCAAAATGGCCGACGTCGGTAAGGTTACCGGGGGAACACAATCAGGTGATTGGAAAAGAAAGCCATAGTGAAGTCATTATCGTCGGTGAGGTCACCAGGAAATAAGTACTTTGGAAAGAAATTATGGTAAATTTACCAACTTTGGTTGTGCAAGAAATGATATCAAAGTGGCTGACGTCGGTAAGGTTACCAGGGGATCACAATCAAGTGATTGGAAAATAAAGCCATAGTGAGGTCATTATCGTCGATGAGGTCACCGGGAAACCAAAGAGGTAGTAAGATCCATAACATCGGTAGGGTTACCAGGGGACATCGATCAAGTGATCGGAGAAACAAAATTAGCAAAGTTGCTACAACGGTAAGGTTACCGGAAGACATCGATCAGGTGATCGGGGAAACAAAATTAGCAAAGTTGCTACAACGGTAAGGTTACCGGGAACATCGATCAGGTGATCGGGTGAAACAAAATTAGCAAAGTTGCTACAACGGTAAGGTTACCGGAAGACATCGATCAGGTGATCGGGGAAACAAAATTAGCAAAGTTGCTACAACGGTAAGGTTACCGGAAGACATCGATCAGGTGATCGGGGAAACAAAATTAGCAAAGTTGCTACAACGGTAAGGTTACCGGAAGACATCGATCAGGTGATCGGGGAAACAAAAAATTAGTAAATTTGCTACAACGGTAAGGTTACCGGGAACATCGATCAGGTGATCGGGTGAAACAAAATTAGCAAAGTTGCTACAACGGTAAGGTTACCGGAAGACATCGATCAGGTGATCGGGGAAACAAAATTAGCAAAGTTGCTACAACGGTAAGGTTACCGGAAGACATCGATCAGGTGATCGGGGAAACAAAATTAGCAAAGTTGCTACAACGGTAAGGTTACCGGAAGACATCGATCAGGTGATCGGGGAAACAAAAAATTAGTAAATTTGCTACAACGGTAAGGTTACCGGGAACATCGATCAGGTGATCGGGTGAAACAAAATTAGCAAAGTTGCTACAACGGTAAGGTTACCGGAAGACATCGATCAGGTGATCGGGGAAACAAAATTAGCAAAGTTGCTACAACGGTAAGGTTACCGGAAGACATCGATCAGGTGATCGGGGAAACAAAATTTGCAAAGTTGCTACAACGGTAAGGTTACCGGAAGACATCGATCCGGTGATCGGGGAACTGAGACATACAGTAAGGTTACTGGTATCAGTAAGGTTACCAGGGAGAAAAGTTTTAGTCAAATTGGACTTAGAATAAAGGAGAAACAACGAACTCCAATCATAGATCTTTAGCATGAATACACTTGAATAAGCGGCTTCGCAGATCAAAAATGAGAACTCATAGATCTTTGGAACGAACATACTTAAATAAGTTGCGTCGCAGATCAAAATGAGAACAGACAGATCTTTGGAACGAGCATACTTAAATAAGTTGCTTCGCAGATCAGAAAGGTAAGGACTCATAGATCTTTGGAACGAGCACACTTAAATAAGTTGTTTCGCAGATCAAAAATGAGAATAGACGAGAGTATATGTCAGGTAAGGATATTAGACACATACAAGAAGGAGACCGACTGGAGCAGACTCACTGGGGAGAAGATATATGGAATGGTAAAAATCGTCGATCGAAGACGAATTCACGGGGAAAAAGGCCAACCAAAAGAGACTCTAGCAAGGAATGCTAGGCTATGTTGGACTTTAAAAGTTTGCAATTATGCAAGAAATACAATATCCCTCAGGCCAAAGGCGGGGTGTAATTCTTCAAGAGTGGAAATTATATGAATTACCACACACCAAGTATGGATACTCAAACAATTGAGAAGCAAGAAAGGTTAGACACCGACTCTTACTCGCACTCTAACGACAGAGGCAAACATGGGTAATAATACCAAAATAAGAATTTGAAAGAAAAAAAAACAAGACGTTAGGTAAATGAATTGAATTTGAATGATATAAGATCTTGACACTGGGTCTAAAATGCAGATAACAACAACAAGAAGATATGTCTTGAGGAAATCCTGGCAAGGAATACCACTTGGGGATATTTGGATTGACTTTCTCTTCGGAGACGCAAAAGGTACTCGAGAAACACTTTAATCTGGCTTATGCTTAGATGCATGTTTGAGATTATTATTTTTTAGCGTAATGCTCCATATCAATGGAAATGCTACGCGTTTTTTTTGAGGATGCTATGCAATGCAATGATGCATGTTTTGATATTTTGTCTAGGACTAAAGGCAATTGTGAACTGCCGAGGAAACATCAGCCATCCATGAATTGAATATAAATCATCCGGTCTTGGTCAAAGAGATGATAGTCTGGACCCCGATTGGGGGATTGCAAAATAGAAGTATCAACTTTCAATGATCTACATCATTGGGGAAGTAACTCCTAGAGATTAACATTCATCTGGGATTACAATCATGTTGCATAGAGTTCCTAGTTTCAATAACTCTGGATTACGATTTCTTGCATAAGAGGGGGCGACAACATCTTTTGGCACAAGTGAGCCTTTGAAAATGATCTTGCTGGTGTAAACCGTTCTTTGCGATTTTTCGCATCGGGGAAAGAAAAATAACATCCAAGGGCACACATATGCCATAGATAACTCTTGTCGGGGAGAAAATAAGCTTTGTCGGTGACCAAAGCTTAAGAGTATCACGCTCTTCATTCTAAAATCTTTGGATAACAAAATCCTGATCTCTGATGAGCTGAGGATAACGATCCTGACTTGAATTGGAGATATTGATCCTGAACTTCTGATGGAGAAATCCAACACAGACTTAGATCTCTGATGAGCTGAGGATGACGATCCTGACTTCCTGACATGCCATTTAAACTCAACGGTTGTTTAGCTTGCGCCTGGACTTGACCTGATCAATTATGAGGTGGAGGAATGCCCCCTGCATAATGCTTTGCCCCGGTCTGTAGGGACTTTGAAGAAAATAGCCTCGAGAAAGCTTCCTGATTTTGTACCATCAAGATAATCTGCCCCAATGTTATAAACTTGGAAATACTGCCCCTGACTAACCAAAGGTAAAGAGGGTTTCAACCTTGCTCGGATGAATGCCCTTGATTACTCCTCTCTTTGAGAGATTCTTCGAATCTCGACATAAATGCCCCAGATTGACTGAACTTTGAAGATATCACCTACTAAGGGTGATTAACTCACATCTGGAAAGTAGGCTATTTCACAACCTTACTTCTCAACTCGAGTTGCTTTGTGCTCAATCAAATACTTGAAGCAATATGTCCTTCGGTACAATCAAATTATCCGTCTGATGCTCAATATGCAAGCTCACTTGATGTTTAAGCACTTATCCATATGCAAAGAATATATTATTCTACGAATGATAATTCTAATGCAAAGTTCATGTTTGTCTTGAAGTTTAAAAAAAATCTTTTATTGAAAGGATGTCGAAACATCGAATTTTTTTGTGAAAGATTGAGTGATACCAACTCAAATGTTTAGCAAACCTCCTAGGAGTCAAGTTACCGTATTCTCGTAACAGTTTCGCTTTCGAGTTAACCCATGCTTCAATTAGGACTTTTAAGGGTTGTAACGTGGTCTGGTTCACGGTTTTTTTAGAAAAAAGATTTTTAGGCTCAAAATATTTGGTGCCTTCCCATTCTCCGTGATGTTCTCCATTCCTAAGTTCAGATAACTTGATGCGAGCATTCATCTCTTGAGAGAACTTTATGATGCGGTTGAGGAACCACTGAGGTTTCTTGGACACGACAGTCACTCACCCTTTTTGCTTTTGGTGTCTGATCACACGCCCTTGTTCTTGTAAGGAGGATTTTTGCTTTATAATCCTTTTCCTTTATTTTCTTTTGCCCGATTTTTGCCTAAGCGACTTATTATGAAGTTTTGACTTAGCGGACTTTTTGTCATCATTTTTTTTATCACTTTTTTTGAACAAGTCGTGTGACCTTCCACCCTTGTTTGATTGGAGGTGATTGTGACTGCTTGAATCCTTGGCGGATGAGAGATAACAATTGTGGTATCGTCATCTGTTGATTTCTTGTGCGAGAAATAACCACTACGGTTTCAACCTCTTTCGATGCACATTGTTGATTGGCGAAGATTTACCATTGTGGTTTTGACTTTCCTCGACCTTTTGAAGGATAACCATTATTGTATCCTTGGATGTGCACTCTTGATGAGTTTTGAACGCTCGATCAGATTAAGTGAACACTACCCTGCCCCGGGTTTAAAAATGAGGGTTTTTTTCTGAACAGAAAAGAAACTCCTACTTCAAGGCTCAAAAGGGGTTAACGAGGGTTTCACTCCCTTATATCTCCGGTGTTTGGGAATTTGAAACAAGGCCTGTACATCATTAGCAGGGTTTTTACTCGAAAGCATAACGTTTGAGATTCTTGGTAAATTGTTCGTCATCCTCCCTACAGAGGTGTTGCTTATAATAAGAGTTGATTATCAAAAACATATAAAAACATTTAAGAGTGAAAGCGAATGGATTATTTCAAGACAAACATATTCAATGCATTATGATTAGCAAGTTTTTGCATACAAGAAAGTACTGAACAAAACAAGAAAGATTACAAATGAGCATGCAAGATAAAACTAGAAATCTCCATGTTGAGGAGACTGGTCTCCGTATGGATTTCTTGCTTCAGAAGATGCACTTCGTAGTCCTGGAATTTACTAAGTCAAAAGAGAATTCAATTGATGTGTAGGCCCTCTGGAGTGAACGTGATTGCTTTGGAATCAATGAGTTTCTGAACTGTGCCTTTGAAAAGATTACATCCTTCAATTGTATGGCCAGGTGCCCCAGAATGGAACTCACAGTAGGCATCAGGATCATATCCCAAAGGATATGGAAAAGGAGGTGTCCTGAGCTCTTTTAACTCCACCAAAGAATGTTGGAGTAGGTGAGAAAGCAACTCACGATGAGGCATAGGGATTGGATCATGCACTTTTCATGGCCTTATCAAATTCTTCCCACCTCGATGTTGAAGATTTTGTCGATAAGTTTGTTGCTGAGGAGCGTTCTGCTGCTGGGGAGCATACTGAACGGGTGTTTGATAGATAGTTGCAGCATAGATTTGTGGAGCACACTGATCAGAAGTAGCTTTTGTCACCTGATTAGGAATTTGAAATGGAGGGTAAACAGGAACTTCTTCCTCGTCCTCGAAAATTGTACTTTCCTCTTCATCAATTTTCTCTGGAGATTCAGAAGCAATAGCAACATCCTGAATGTTACCCATCTTGAGACCACGCTCAATTTGTTCCCCTACAACAACCAGGTGTGAAAATGTAGAAGTACATCCAACAATTAGATAGGGACCTTGCAAGGTATTGGAGAACATCTCAATGAGTTCTCGTTCCAAAAGAGGAGGTTGAACTCTAGCAGCTAATTCTCTCCATCTCTGCGCATACTCTTTGAAAGATTCTTCAGTCTTTTGAGTTAAACCTTGGAGTTGAATTCTGCTGGGAACCATGTCCCTATTATAGTCGTATTGACTGACAAAAGCTTCAGCCAAATCCTTCCAACTTTGGATGTCAGTTCGTTCAAGTTGAGTGTACCATTCGAGAGATGCTCCACTGAGGCTATCTTGAAAACGTGCATGAAGAGCGTGTCATTTTCCACATAGGGAGCCATCTTATTGCAATAGGCTTTGATGTGAGTAATCGGACAAGAGATACCCTTATACTTCTCGAAAGTGGGGACTTTGAACTTTGCAGGAATTTTGATACCAGGCACCAAGCACAAACTAGAAGCGTCTAAACCAATGGAATCACGACCCTCAATAGCTTTCATCCATTTCTCAAGGAGGTGAAGCTTTTTCTCAGACTCAGTCTCTTCATTCAGAAACCTGAAGGTGTCAAACGAAGACTCGAAGATGTCCTCACAGTGAGGAGTTCCATTGACATGCATCTGAACGGTGTTTTTGACATTTTGATTTGAAAGGACCTCCTTGTGGTTAAGATTAACACCTGGTGGATTAACATGATCAATAGCAACAACTTCGGACCTCTGAACAACTTGCTTTAACTCTTCTTGTCCAATGGCGAGGTTCTGGATAATCTCCATGAATTGATCCATCTGGGTATCTATATGAGTATTCATCATAGCCACACTTGCCTGAAGTTGATCCATGATGACGACGATGTCAGGAAGTCAGTCTTGCAGTCTTGAGATTCTGAATAAGAAGCCAGGTTGAAATGAGTCCTTTGATTGAAATGAATGAAATTCATGATGATGCATGGATGATAAGAGAAATAAACTCTTTTGAGATGATTGATGCAAATGGAATGCAACATGATGATAATAACAGGTTCACAGAGACGTGAATCAGGGATGGTATTGGTAATTAGAACAACTTATTTAGGTAGGCTCCTACAATAGGATAACTCTAGGCTTCTACCCAATATTCCCGAACAAGGTGGTTCTAATGTTTTTTGCTAAATGTTTCTCGGAGTCTCAGATCCCCTTTTACAAACATTATCATCGCGCGAGAGGCCTACGTGGCGATAGTATTTGTAAAAGTATACCCCAAGAAACGACTCTTAACGGGATGCTCGAAATCCAGAATTTGAGCGTTTGGTCTCGGTTAGGACAACATGAACAAACTTAGAGTTATAGGTCATTTGTCCAAAGATCGATGTCCTGCGCTATCGCGGGCCAACAACCTCCTTAAAACAACCAACTCTAAGTCGGAGTCTTCGCTTCGGGCCAACAAGACAATGGAGTCAGGTGCACCTAGGCTACGCAACCCCTCTATTCCTAAAAGGTGACCTAGAAGCCTGGGTAGTGGGCTTATCTATGTATCAATGCCCATGAATTCCCATCATAATAATATATCAACAGATTAATATATAAAGCATAGAGGAAAATAAGCAAATAAACAATAGATAAGCATAAAGAAGAAAGCGATAAACAAACACACAAACATGCGAAGAACTAAACTAGGGTTGACTCGCTTAGTCAAAAAAAAAGTTTTAAAAACGTTCCCCAGTGAAGTCGCCAACTGAAGCAACTCGATTTTCAAAAAATCATTTAAATGAATTTTCAAAAACAATGAAATCGCCACCTAATTTTATTTTTTCTAGAAAGAACGAGAAAATATAGATAAAACCCACAACGTCGGATAAGGCGGTCTACAAGACCAAAAAGCATGGATTCGGGAGTCGGTTCGAGAAGGTATTAGCACCCCTTACGTCCATCGTACTCGATGAGACCCATTTAGTTCAAAATGTGTTTGTGTGTGTGTAATCGCTAATTTCCAAGTCATGAATAAGAAATAAGAAAAGGGGTTTGTTTATTATTTATTTTGAGTTTGACACGGTTTTGAAACCGCGTGCCTACGTATTCCCTCGTGCAATGGGAAAGTCAAAACTCCGTAGTTCTTGTTGAAAATGTCTTGGATTGTTTGTATTGATTTTAGAAGAAAATGTTTTTGATTTTTGATAATCGCATATGAGCGAAAAAGGATTTGAATGGGTTGAATTGATTTTAATGGTAGATGACAAGTACCAAAGCGGATATCCTCTAACGATTCGATACTCGAGATTGGTGATTGAGGTCAACCGATCTTCTCTCATCCAAAATCTTTATTGTGAAAGGGGTGAGGTGAAACAAAGTTCACTTTTATTAAGTGTTATGGAATAAAGTATTTAAGTCATTGGGTTACCCTCTAATGGCCCAAATACTTTACATTTTATTAAATCGTTGGGCGAACCTCTAACGATTTACTTAAATACCATAGCACCATGTTTTTTGTTTCGTAGAAAAATTGATTTAAAGAAAACAAATTCAATTAATTAATTTAATTTGAAAGTGTTTTAAGAGTTTCGATAAGGATAGAATAATTCAATTAGGAAAACAAGCGAGCCCATACAAAGTGGCTTTATGTATGCTCTTAAAAGTGGGACTAGCGTGACACTAGTATTCTAAACGACCGATTGGAACAACCGATCGAATAGTTGTCGCTGTAGAAAAACCCAGGACCAAACTATGAATGTGTGCAGGTGTGCATTGTGTATGTTTACACTTCTTGATGAGCCCAAGAGGAGACTATGTGTTCTAATATGATAAGCATAATTAAGCGGTGATTAGAACACACAAGGAAATAAATCCTAAGCTATTACAACCAAATCGAATTAGTTTGAAAAATTAAATAGCTTCTATGCGGTGAAAGAATTGAGCTCCAAGTAGTCTTCAAGGTCGGATAAGACTTGATGCATCAGATGAATACCAAATGAAGAGTCCTACATCACTCAAGATACAAACAAAAAAACTATGCAGAAAATGTTGCAATGCTCAAGTATGTATTTCAAATTCATTCGAAGGTTGAATTAAATTTCGAATTCGAAATTGCAACACAAAAATAATAATTAAAATGTAATTGAATTTATAAAATAAACCAAATAAAATATATGAATAAAAGTAGTATGTATTTACAATATTAAATATAAAATAAAAATACTATATAATTGTATCTACAATACTAAATTTAAGCAATAAAATAATAAGTATTTTGTACATTTAAAAATACATTCACTAAATATTAAATAGAAATAGTAATTCAAAATAAAATAAAATGCTAATGAGAGTGTAGATATGCTAAAATAAATTGAATGCCTTGATCGATCCTTGGATGTCTTCACAAATAGCAACCATGTTAGTAGCATAAGTGTGGAATGGAATTGAAATAAAATGGCAACAAGATAAACATGGTTAATGAGCATGATATTAAAATCGAATGCAACTTATATGAATGAATGAGCAATTCAAGAATTTATTCATGATTATCGATTCACAAATGGACTAACCAAATAACTCGTGCTACTAATCAATCGAAAAAAAATTTGAATTCTAAACGCATTTAAACCACACAAACGAAAATCGGGCAGCCACTACATATATTCAATTATGCTCCATAAACTCATTTCAAACAAGCATTCGACACAAATAGAATTCAAATGCATCACTAATAGGTTCTCGGTCATATCATGCACAAGTAAATGCAACGAAGTCAGACCATCATCGAATCGGATGCAAATATCGTTCACAACTAGTAAAAATCCATAAAATGATGCCATCATCAATTAACATTTGAATTCAAACTTGAATTGTACTAAGAAAATCTCTTTCGAAATGAACAAAATAAACATCAAAACGATGGAATATAGATGGCTGCCCACATAGTTTCTCGGTTATATTCACACACGATTAAACGCGGCCAATCATAAAACCATCATCGAAACTAAAACGAAATCATTCATTACAACTCCAACCGAATCTTAAGACAAGAACAAATTAAAACAAAATCAAGATAATTATCATGATGATAATCTCAACATACGTAAACAGCATCGCATCCAACTCTATGATTCCAACAAAACCTGTCCACGGTTCAAACAGATCTAGCATAGATTTCCCTTTTTTAACATCACAAAACTTGGATCTATCAGGCAGCATAACAAATTCAAAATATATCACATTTTCAGCAGCAATGATAATGTAGGAGAAACCGACAGCATCAAGGCATAATAGTGTAGAAGAAATGGACAGCATCAAGGTCCCTATTTCTATGATCAAAAACCGAATATGAACATAAAACAGAAATTTATCACAGGGATCATCACAACTCAGAACTCATAGTTGATTAAAATGAACAAACATAAGGCAAGCCATTTCAATTTCGAATATTAAATCAAAACTTCAAGGTTCATTCAAAGACTAACACAATCTTAACACACTGCTTTTCAGATTTCACGAACATTCATGACTCAACAGCATCATTGTATCTCATTGTAGCAGTTACAAATATAAAAAGTGTTAAAACTTACCGAATCGAAGCTAGCCGAGGTTGTGCTCAACTGAACGGAGAGAGATGTTGATGTCGCTGTCCAGAAAATGATTGTAGCAGGAGCAATGAACCTGCTTGTGGAATGAATAGGGAGATCGTTGCGGAATGACGAGTCTTTGGCCGGAGAGGGGATGAGGGTCGCGGCGGAGCTGATGGAGCTTGAACGGAGAGACTGTGAAGCAGAACAGGGAGTCGAGTTGAGCAGCGGCGATGGTAACGGCGAGGAGGATGGTTAGCGAACAGAGGGATTGAACGGAGGTTACGTTCTGGTGAGGGTTTGTGATAACAGATGGAGGGATACGGTGGGGGTTGTACGAGGAAGAGGTTGAGATGGAGGTTGTTGATGATTGAGGGTGACACGGCGACAGGTGGTTCTGGAGAACAACGAAGACGGCGGACCGGTGTGTTGGAGGAGGAAACGACGGGAGTTTGGAGGAGTGGACTCCGATGAGGGAGTGAGAGACGCACGGGAGTGAGGAAGCTGGAGGATGGCTTTGAGTGACAGAGGGAGTAGTAATAGTGAATGGAGGCGTTGGAAGTAGAAGGTTGAGAGGAAGAAGATGGGTAAGGGTGGAAGATGATGAAGGGAACAATTGAAGGAGATAACCGTTGTATCAAAATGAAGAGAAAAGTTATATTTTTTTTAATTTTCAGATCCGCCTCATGCTTTCGTTTGTTCCTCCTTTCAAATTTGGCCTCCCCCCAAGCAACAAAATATAACATCTATATATACTAAAAAATTAGGTTTTTTCAACATTTTTTCAAATACCAAAAATGTCCCTTATAACTAAATGGGCCACAAAAATGGATCTAGTAAAAATTTACAAGCCCAAAAATATTTTGTTTGATTTTTTTTAGATAAAAATTAGACACCTAAAATTATCAAAAATGGTCAAAGTTCAGACAATAATTATCCGAAAAAATTAAATGAGCATGTTAAAATAAACTGCGGGTATCAAACATTAAAGAAAAATTATCGAAATATTTAAAATTGAAATAAAACGATAATAAAAAATACCTGATTTTAAAACACTTACGGTTAAAAACAAAATTTCGAAATGTATCAAAAAATTAGTGAGATCACATTTTCATGATCTACGTGACACGTAGATTCATAAAGCAGTGAGTTAGAGACGAAAACTTGAAATATTTTTCCCGCTAATTTTCGTACAGTGTCGAATCGCTTTTAGCAGTCTGTTTATAAAATCGAAATATTAATATTATCGACATATAATCAACTTAAAACGATACAATAAACAGGTAAGGAGATAAAAATGAATGAAGTGAAATATCGGGTATTTTACAACTACAAAACGATGCGAATATCGATTTAAACTGAGTTTTGGTCAATTTAAATACTGACGATGCATATGTAGTGAATGAATGACAGTTTAATGCCAATGACCTAATGGACGCGTATGCAGATGAACGCGAAGCTTAAGCCAGATAAAATCGAGATAGGAGGGCAAATTTTGGGGTGCAACAACGACCCATAGACATGCTTTGTAGTTGCATGCGAGTGGGTGTCAATTCAGCATTGTACTCATACTGTCTGTAGAAAGCATCAGCTAAGTCACTCCAAGTACGGATACGGTCATTCTCTAGCTGATAATACCACTCCAATTTAGTTCCGGACAAACTCTCTTGAAAATAGTGCATCCACAACTTTCTGTCATCAGTGTGGGGATTGATCTTCTGGACATAGGACTTCAAATGCAACTTAGGGCAAGACATGCCATCATACTTAGCAAAAGTAGGAACTTTGAACTTGGGAGGAATCACAACACCAGGGACAAGACTCAGATCCTCAAAATTCAGCCCGGACATCTTCAGGTTGTCCACAACATTCAGACGGTCTTCAAGTTGCTTGTACTTGTCATCTTCATCAGAGTATTGGCCATCATCATAGTTCTTCTCAAGCTCAGGCTGACTGCCTTCACCATCACCCTTGTTACTTTGCTCATCTTCCTTCTTGACACTTCCTTCAGAGAGCTCAATTCGACTAACCACTCTAGGACCTCCTTTGTAGCGTCTGCCCATGTTGAGAAGACCAAAAACCCTCTTCTTTCTGTTGATGAGCTTCTTCAGATCTTCTTGGCCTTGGACCAAGCTGGTAAACATCTGCTGAAACTGAGCATTCTGAGCTTGAAGATCTTTGACAGACTGTTCAAGAGCCATTTCTGCTAAAATAAATAGCGAGCAAATGAGAAAACCAATCTTCAATGTACCTGTGATGCAATGTTATGCTATGATATGCAATGTTTATGCGGATGCAATGCAATGTTTTCAAGGACCTTAGAGATTTAAATTTGTTAGACAAGCAATGAGCAAACATTTATTAGTACTCTTTTTATTCTTTTTCTTTTTAAGTACAAAAGATAGTTCAAAACAATAAAAGAAAACATATAAATCCTAAATCTCTAAGTCTCCCATGGGCGCTTCCTCTTGGTGCCGATGTAGGCGTTAATGTTTCGCTCCTCGTGAAGTAGCTTGGTCAACTCTAGCACTTTCTTCTCACTTGCATAGCACTGAGCTTCAAAGGTATCCCTCTCTTCCTTGAGTTGAATCCAGGATCTCTTCAAGTCTTCAAAATCAGTAGGCACGTCGGGATAGAGTACGGTATAGGGTACGTCACCTATAGCAACAGGTTCCATAATTACGGGTAGAACAGGCGTGAATGGCATCATGAGGTTTTGAGCTCGAGCTCGCACCCATTTGAGGTAAGGTTCCCAAGAATGGAGTTTTGGTGCCCCAAAGTCTTGGTATCAGTCTTCTTTACCATGCCCCAAGCGTGTATGAACCTTCGTCGGTAATTCTGGAGATCGTGATTGTAATCGAACACAATATCTTGGAGAAGCATATCATGAGGACCATCTCTTCGAGCAAAACCAAACTGACGCTGACGTAGAGCTAGAGAAGGGTTATAAGTAATACCTCCTCTTATACCAAGGAGTGGTACATTAGGGAATTCTCCATAACGCTCAATGAATGTGAAGTCCTTTTGAGAGAAAAGATTCCAACGGATATCTGAATGAGAGAGTGACATTAGTCTTTGAGACCATCTCAACCTTTGTTCGTTCTTCAACACTGATGGAGGAAGGTGCGAAATAAACCACCGGAAAAGGACCAACACATGAGAGTTCCTTGTCTCTTGGTAGTACGAGTGTGGAGAGAATGTAGGATGTCTCCAAGTAAAGTAGGCACAGGATTGTGAGTAAGGAATATCTTGATGGCGTTGACATCTATGAATTGATCCGAGTTAGGAAATAGAAGAAAACCATAGATTAGCAAGGCCACAATGTCTTCAAATGCATGGAAACTCATAACTTTGAGGAATTCTCGGGCTTTCTTAATTAGGAACTTGGAAAGTAAACCCTTAACTCCACTTCTAGTTTCCCAATTGGCTTCAATGTCTGAGCGTTTAAGATGTAAAGCGGATGCGATATCTTCGTACTTAGGAACCTTTTCTAAACCGGTGAATGGCATTTGATCAAGAATAGGTACCCCAAGTAGCTTAGACAACTCTTCCAAGGTAGGAACCAACTGATAATCTGGGAATGTAAAGCAATGGTGTTTCGGATCGAAGAATTGGAATAGGACATGCATCATATCTTCTTCAAAACCGGAGATAACCAAATCAAGTAGATAACCATGTCTTTTGATGAACTGAGCATGGTCGGGAATTTCTGAAACCAATTCTTTGAGCTGAGAAGGTATACCATGAAGTTGATTCGGATAGTCTTTCTAGAAGCCATAATCCCTACAAAACAGAGCAAGGATAAATCCCTAGGTCCTTGAAATAGTTAGAAATGATATGCAATGCGAATGATGTCATGATGTCATGATTGGCACACACAAACAATTCACACAATGAGCTTAGGTTTAAGGCTTGCGAGAGGTAAGGTGATTACCCACCAAGAGTTTGAGTTGGTTCATCCTGTCCTATAATAGTAACCGGGTTCTAGGAATCTCACATCATTGATCTTTCTCGTAGGCGTTTATTTCAATACGACTACCAAGTGGTCGACCGAAAATATCACAAAAGTTTGATCTCAATGAGCGTAGCATCGAGTATCAACCAACCTTAGTCTGCACCAAAGCCGACCATCTCACTACCTTCTAATGGCCAAGATGGGTCAATTAAAGTTCTAAAAGTTTAGTTAGCGCTTGATGACACCACGCAGAAGCCAAATACTATCCTCAACATGGGAATGAAGAGTATCAGGACATCCAAAGTGTCACGCTAACGTAGCCATCATGTTGACCGTTTTCATATACGTCTAACGGTCGCGACGATTTATTGCTACTTACCTAAAAGGAAACCCGGATCCGGGTGTAGGATCCCCCAACAATATAATACCCAAGCAACCCTTAAAGATAAAGCAAGCAAGTCAAACAAAAAGCAGTAAAGGTGATCTAGAAATCCCTAAGGTAATTCTCTCTTTTAGGGTGTCTCCCCGGCAGAGTCGCCAGTTCTGTGATACGGTGAACTGACTTTTTAGTGTTTTTGGTATCGCAAATGTGCGGATAGCAAGAGTCGCCACCGACTTTTATTTTTATCCAATTAAGGGAAGGTAAAAGTACAGAAAAAGACCTTCGTTAGATTCTGAGTACGGGAGAATGGTTATGGGAAGGGAAGGTATTAGCACCCCTTTCCATCCGTAGTTATCTACGGGCTCTTAGCTGCTCTTAGATCACTTTAAAATTGTGCTTTCTGTGTGTTTGACAAAAATGTTTTGAAAAGGTATTTCGCTTTGACTTTGTAATGATTCATGTAGGAATGTATACAAAGTGTTCGGAAATGTTTCGTGTTTGAAAAGAGTTTGAACTTTGACAAAAAGTGTGAGGTGTGAAAAGTATTTTGATTTGAGCAAGCAACTAAAAGTCTTATTACCTACTCAGAATTGGTCGTTTTCGTGTTGTTTTACGTTCCTTTAGAATAGTGTCATCCATACCATTAGTTGGTAGGTAACCCTATTCGTTGGATGTAAGCGGGACATTCGAAGGGACATCGGATGGTCATGGAAGGCAACTTGTAGGAAGTATCCTTGCACATTCGAAGGGACTATCATCATTTTTCGTAGGCAACAATTGAGGGTCAAGATCATGTATTCGGAGGCGACATTGTGGGTCTTATGATCTTTGTATCGAAGGGACTATGATGATTTGTTTGAAGGCAACGGTGCTAGAATACCTCTACGTTCGAGGGACATGACCGTTTGTATTCGTAAAGGCAGCGAGAGAGAATTACCTAAGGGGTGCATGTGTGAAAGAGTGTGTTGATTTCAGATATTTTATCTTGAAAATTAGAGTGAGCTATGTGGATTTTAGTCTTGCCATACACGCCTAGTTACTAACAGTTTATAGGGTGCGGAAATTAAAATGCGGAATGTAAAGTGCGGAAAGGTAAATGTCCTACGCTATTACATGGCTTTGGGGCAGATACATAATTTAAACTTGCGGAAAATAAAAACCTAATTTAAACTATTACATCCCATAAACAGTTACATTATTGGAAAAAAATGAAAACGGTAAAGAAACGTCTGAAGCGGGATAACTTGTAAAAGAATGACAAATCGGAAACTATGATGAAATCGAATAAGAGAAAAAATGTTAGAAAAATGCAAGTTTTTGATTGGGAAAAATATGACATGCTGGATATAATATAAATATGCTAAAATAATTTTTTGGATGCAATTTAATAATTAAAAATGAATTAAAAGTGATTTAAATGCAAAATTATGAATAAAAATAAATATGCATGCAAAATTATATTTTTTAATTTATTAAATTAAATAAAGATTTTATGAAAATAATGTAAAAAGAAAAAATAATTTTTGGTGATTTTTTAATGCATAATAAAAATATTGAAAAGAAATTAAATGATATGCAAAATATTAAATAATTAAAAAATAGAAAAATATGAAAATAATATGAAAAGTTTGAAGTTTGGAAAAGGAAAACAAAACCAGGTCCCAGGCTGGCTCGAACTGATGGCCTTTGAGAGTATCTTGGAACAGTGAGTGTCTTAACCACTGGGACAAGTGGCGTTTGATGTTTGAAAAGCTGAAAACAAATCAACATAAGTGAGGACGCGTCAGGAATGAGTTGAAAATGAAAGTCAGCACGCGTGGGGTCCATGTGGAAAGAGAGAGCGAATCAAAATGCGTTATCCTGCCACGCCATCCCTCGCCGGTCAAACCAGTCGTGACGACCCAACTCGCTTCTCCTGCTCGATTTCCCAACACCGCAAAATACGTAAATTCGAAAGCTAGGATTAAGGCTACCCCCCCTAAATCGGGGTCTGCGAATCTGATGGCGGTCTCAGTTTCCTTTGAATCGGCCTGCAATTTGAGATTCGAAGCTCACAGTTCGAAAAACCCTAGTAATGGCATGATACAATTCTGACGTTCAAAACCAATAACGATTGCCCAGATCAATCCCTAAGCATCTTATGAACATGATAAAAGCATTAGAATCAATCAGCACAAGCAGAATAATCAAATGCAAAAATCAAGAAAAATTGAATATGTATGTATGTATGTATATGCATCGATTCAGCTTGCTTTGATCAATGATAAGAGTGTATACTTACTCAAACCTACTTCCTGAAGACAATGGGATGGTTTTTGATGGCTGAAAGTGGCTATTGTATGGAATTCGATTTTCAAAGTTTTGAGAAAAAATTTGCAAGAATAAGGGTTTGGCTTGAGCTAGGGTTTCCTCCTTGTGGCTTGGCATATTGCTGAGTATTTATAGAGGCATTTGAGAGAGGAAAAAGAGTGAAAAAAGATTGATCAATCAATGTGCAATATTTTCTCTTTAAAAATAAATCAAATCTTTGAAAAAAATTGATTTTCCTTCCATGTAAGAGGCTAGCACGAATTTGGTAATTGCTATGGGCTATCTTGGACTCCAAGCATGATATAAATCCAACCCATTTGAAAAAATATATTATTTTCATATTTTATATAATTTATTTTTGAATTAAATGTCCTAAAATTCAAAGATAAATCATAAAAATAGAAAATCACCATGGCCAAGCATTTATGGGTCAAGAATAATGTCATAAACAAGTTTGGATCAAAAGATTTTAGGCCCATTTGGAAAATTTTGCATTTTGACCAAAATGTCCTTTTGTGCAATTGTCCAAAATTGCCCAACTTCTGAATAGTGTATCTTGCTCAATTTTCCAAATTTTTGAGTGTTCTTGGACTTTTTGAAAATCTCTAAGAGTCCTCTAACCAACCTTTTTTGTCTCATATCAATTGGAGTTTCCATGCTCAATATATCTTCAAAACAAAAAGTTGACTTTTTGTTGACTTTGAAAATGACCTGTAATGTTTTGAGCCATACCTCTTAAATGAAGCATTTTTTGGACATTCTTGTGAGACATGAAGTTGTAGAGAATTGAATTTCCTTCAAAACAAGAGGTGGTGGAAAAATTTCTGAGAAAGTATGAAGAAGTTATGATCAGTCAAAGTTCAGTTGACTTTTCATCTAGAAACCCTAATTTAGAAAGTTTGACTTTTGAGCAAATCTTGAGTTTTCTTGATGAATCATGATCAACCCTTGATCAAATGATGAATGTAACTTCAAAATGAGGATGTTGACCAAAATTATGAAGTTTGACTATATGTTGACCATAGTTGACTTTTGTCCAATCTGTGATTTTCAACCATCGAGCAATTATGCGAGGAAACTTGACTTGTGAGGCTTGAAACTTGACATGGAGAATCTTTGAAGCATATGAGGAGGCATGAAGACCATTGGAGATGTTGGAAGTCCATCTTGACCTGAGAATTGTCAAACCCTAGTTTGGGTTGATTGTCTAGGAGAGAGTTTGTCTGATCAACTCTTGAGGAATCCTTGAGTATGGATGTATGAAATATCTTGAGAAGATGGAGGGAAAATTTTGGGGTATGACAACAAGTTTGATAATGATCATGAAACATGTTTGACACCAAAGATCATCATGGTTTTAGCTAAATTTCAAAAATGCAATGTTTCTCAATTTGCACTATATTGCTTGATTTTCAAGAAAGTAAAGAGAAAGCATGATTTTGCATTTGCTTTGGTGTGTCTTGATCATGTAATGATACCTCTATTTATAGGCCAATTTCTATGAAATGTTAGGCAAGCAATTTGGCATTGGTAATTCAAACTTGCCTTAGAGGGCAAGGAAGTCTTTTTTGCATTAAATGCAAAAGGAAGCTTCCTTCTTTTAACCATGGTTAATTTCCAACTTTGATCCAATATTATCATAATTATCCCATATGATTTTTATCAGTTCTTATCTCATTTTGGCAAGGTGGCAAGCTTCTAGAAAGAAGAAATCCAAAAAATGACCTATAATGTGAAGTTTTGAACTTTGAAAATCAAGTTCATGGAGCCTTATGTTTCAATTTCAAAAGTATGGCTAGACTCCATGGATTTGTGAGTTCTTGGACATTTTGGAAATCTTATTTCACAAGCAACAACTTTCATGTTTTGAGTTTTTTCAAATTCAAATTGGAACTAGGTGAAAAAATGGCATGAAGTTTGGAAAAAATAAGAAATTTCAACACTTAGAAAATTTTCTAAGTATGAAAACTTTTGACTTTTTGTTGACTTTTTCAAATCCTTTGATTTTTTATGATCATGATGGATCATTTGGAGTATTTTGATGATGGAAAAAGTTTTGTTTTGAAAATTTTGACCAAAAGTCAAAGTTTGACTTTTCTGTGCAGATGAAAATTCATCAGATGTTTCAGAAATTGACTGATGAAGTCTATGAACTTTTGTGATGTTTTGAATCCAGAAATTAGGTCAAGATGTTGTATCTAAGATATAATGACCAATCTCTATCCAAAAAAGTTATTTCTTGTTCAAAAAGTCAGAGAATACTCATGCCCGATCAAAACCCTAATTGGTCGATCCTTGATTGATCTGTGTGAGAAATGAGTATCTGATGATCAGAGGCTGATGATTTGATCAAGATAGATCAAATGAGGTGAGAAAAACTCAAACCCTAATTGATTGTCTCTTGAATCAGATGAAAATCTGATGAAACCCTAATTTTAACCTGTGACTGCTACACCCGATTAATGTTGTCTGAACTGTTAGTTATGCAATGATGCGAATGAAAGGTGGTATATTAGGTCAAAATTTGGGGTATGACACTCCTGAAACGATCCAGCCCAGAATAAACTAACTTTCCTGAAAACTCTCAAGAAATTTAAAACTGCATATTCCACTTATTCAAAATATCTTAACATTGGATGTGACATCACACATCATGCATACTTCTCTTGCAGTACCTGTCCTTCTGAAAATACAGAACATTTGTTATGCAAATATACTGAGCTACATTTGTAATACAATCCTCCTACAGAATTGTCTTCATATCAGAATGTCATGACATCAGTCAAGACGTTGGCACACCAATCTGGTTTTATTAAAAATTCCAGCCAACACAGAACACTTACAATTCCTTTCATGAATCTTCAACTGTCTTGAATCATAAGCTACTACCTACTTATCCTGCATCAAAGTACCGCCTAAACCCATCAATGAAGCATCATAGTACACAACAAAAGACTCCGCCGGATTCGGCAAAATCAAAATCGGAGCACTAGTCAATCTCTTCTTCAACTATTGGAAACCTTTCTCACATTCAGAATCCCAAACAAACATTTGTCCTTTTCTGGTTAACGTAGTCAACGGTAACGCTAACTTCGAAAATCCTTCAATAAATTTTCTATAGTAACCTGCAAGACCAAGAAAGCTACGGATTTCAGAAGCATTCTTTGGTGCTTCCCACTGAGATACTGCTTCCACCTTCGTAGGATCAACATCAATACCATTCTTGGAAATCATATGACCAAGAAAACATACTTCGCTCAACCGGAATTCACACTTAGACAACTTCGCATAGAGTTTCTTTTCTTTCAATAATTCCAACACAATCCTAAGATGTTTTGCATGCTCTTCATCATTCTTTGAGTAAATCAGAATGTCATCAATAAAAACCACCACAAACTTATCAAGATACGGATGGAATATCCTATTCATATACTCCATGAAAACACCAGGTGCATTAGTAACTCCAAACGTCATAACAGAATACTCATAATGTCCATACCTCATTCAAAATGCAATCTTCTGAATATCTTCCGTCTTCACACGAATCTGATGATATCTAGACCTCAAATCAATTTTATTTAATACACAAGCTCCAACTAGTTGATCCATTAAATCATCAATCCTCGGTAATGGATACCGATTCTTGATCGTAACTTTGTTCAACTGCCTGTAATCAACAAACAGTCTCATTGAACCCTGTTTCTTCTTAACCAAAAACACAGGAGCACCCCACGGCGAAACACTCGGACGAATAAACTTCTCAAGTAACTATTCTACCTGCTTCTTCAATTCATTCGGATGCCGACATGCGATAAGGCGCCATCGACACCGGACTAGTTCAAGGAATCAAATCTATAGCAAATTCCGCTTCTCTCTCAGGTGGCAATTCACTAACATCCTCCAGAAAAACTTCTTGAAATTCATTCACAACTGGTAATTCATTACTCTTAGCTTTTCCTTTCGCTTCCGTCGAAGAATACAACATAAACACCACAACACCATCATTAACAACTAAATTCATCTGCTTAACCGACATAGTCACGTCTTCAACACTGACAACTTCAGAAAAACTAACCGTCTTCTCAAAACAGTTGATATGAACCTGGTTGAATTCCAACCAGTTCATTCCAAGGATAATATCAAGTTGTTCTAACGGTAGGCACACTAAATCCATACCGAAACCTCTACCAAAAATCACAATAGGACAATTCCTACAAACAAATGAAGTAGTCACTGAACCTGACGCAGGAGTGTCAATAACCATACTTCCATTCATATCAGTTATATCCAAGTTCAATCCTTTAGCACAATCCAAAGCAATGAACGAATGAGTCGCTCCAGTATCAATAATCGCAATTAAACGTGTGCCATTAATAAAACATGTACCCCTTAAGTTCTTAAACTGATTTGTATCTAGAGCCTTTGTAAAAATGTCAGTCAGCTTTAGATCAGTGGCAACATGCTCCAACGTAATTAATTTATCTTCCACAAGGTCCCTTATGAAGTGATGTCTAATATCAATGTGCGTGGTCCCGCTGTGTTGTATGGGGTTCTTAGATATATTGATAGCACTTAGGTTGTCACAATATAATGTCATGACATTCTGTGTGACATTGTATTCAATTAACATTTGTTTCATCCAAACAAGTTGAGGCAAGCGCTACCGGTATGTACTCGACTTGATGGATAGAGAAACACGTTTTGCTTCTTGCTAAACCAAGAAATGAGATTGTTTCCTAAGAAGAAACATCCTCAGTACTTTTCTATCATCAACACTTCCAGCCCAATCATCATCACTATAACCGGATATGATAGGGTCACATCCATGAGAATACAACATACCATAGTTGCAAGTTCCACTCACATACTTATTTTACTTGATTTATGACTTTGGACTCACCTAGTTCCTAGCACATACTCAACTGCAAATGATATATCGGTGTCTTTGGCTATTAAATATAGAAGACTTCCTATCATGAATCATGCAGGGCTTTGATCAACATTGGTCCCACCTGTATCTTTGGATAACTTTAAATGAGTAGGAGCAGGAGTTCTTTTGTGGCTGGCATTTTCCATCCCAAATTTTTTGACTATGTTCTTGGCATAATTTCTTTGAGAGAGGAAAGTAGAGTCTTCCATCTGTGTGACTTGTAGCCCAAGAAAATAAGTCAATTCTCCCATGAGACTCATTTCAAATTCAGACTGCATTTAATCAGCAAAGTGTTTAACCATTCTGTCTGAGATTCCACCAAACACTATATCATCCACATAAATTTGTGCAACCATGATTTTTCCTCCTTCATCCTTCACAAATAAAGCTTTGTCTATTCCTCCTTTCACGTATCCTTTGTCAGTGAGGAATTTGGTCAATCTTTCATACCAAGCTCTAGGAGCTTGTTTTAGACCATATAGAGCTTTTCTTAACTTGTACACATGATCAGGAAGGTTTGTATCCACAAACCCCTTACTTAGGCTGTTCCACATACACTTCCTCATTCAAGTATGCATTTAAAAAGGAACTTTTCACATCCATTTGAAACAATTTAAACTTTAGAAGACAGGCAACTCCTAAGAGTAGTCTTATTGACTCTAGTCTAGCAACAGGAGAAAAGGTTTCATCAAAATCAACCCCTTCAAGTTGAGTGTAGCCTTGAGCAACTAACCTTGCTTTATTTCTAGTGACAACTCCCTCGGCATCAGATTTGTTTTTGTATATCCACTTAGTGCCAATGATATTTGTTCCCTCAGGTCTAAGAACCAGCTCCAACACTTCATGTCGTTTGAACTAATTCAATTCATCTTGCATGGCACTAATCCAATACTCATCAGTCAAGGCTTCCTTAACATTCTTTGGTTCAATCTTGGATACAAAGAAAGAGCTTGAGATGATTTCTTTAGATCTTGTAACAACTCCACTGTTGGGATCTCCTATGATAAGTTCTTTAGGATGATCTTTCTGAATTATGATGGAAGGTTATTTGTTGGTAGAGTACCCCAGAAGTATTCCTTCATCACTTTTAGGATCCATTTTTCTCCTTTGCTCACGATCTGTCAGGATGTAACACTTGCTTCCAAAGACATGAAAGTATTTCACAGAAGGTTTTCTCCCTTTCCATATTTTATACAAGGTAGAGGAGGTTTCCTTTCTCAATGTGACTCTGTTATGAACATAGCATGTTGTATTCATAGCTTCAGCCCAAAAGTAAATGGGAAGTTTCTTGGCATATATCATTGCCCTGGAAGATTCTTGTATGGTTCTGTTTTTCCTTTTCACAACTCCATTTTCCTGAGGAGTTATAGGTGAGGAAAATTCATGATTCATTCCTTCTAAAGATCAGAACTCATCAAACTTACTGTTTTCAAACTCCTTTCCATGGTCACTTTTGATCTCGACAATACCACTTTCCTTTTCTCTTTGAAGTCTTTTGCACAATTCTTTAAAGACATCAAAAACAGTTGATTTTTCTCTAATGAAGTTTATCCAGGTATATTTTGAAAAGTCATCCACAACAACATAGGCATATCTCTTCCCACCAAGGCTTTCTACCTGCATAGGACCCATCAAATCCATGTGTAGAAGTTCCAGAACCTTGGAAGTGATTAGATTTCTAGTCTTTGGATGTGACATCCTGGTTTGCTTACCAACCTGACATTCACCATAGACTCTTTCTTAATCAATTTGAAGCTTTGGAATCCCTCTGACAGCCTCCATGGAGATGATCTTTTTCATTCCTCTAAGGTGCAAATGACCAAGTTTTTGATGCCACAGTTTCACTTCCTTTTCTTCTTTGGCTATAGAGCACACAGAGGAGTAGTAAGTGTTCTTAGACTCCCATAAGTAGCAGTTATCTTTTGACCTGACTCTTCTCATGAAAAATTCCTTTTCTTCATTTGTAACAAGGCATTCAGACTTTGTGAAGTTGACCTTGAATCCTCGATTACATAGTTGACTAATACTTATGAGATTTGCAGTTATCCCATTTACCAACAACACACCATCCAAGTTTGGAACTCCAGGACAGTCTAGTTTTCCAACACCTTTGATTTCACCTCTTGCTCCATCTCAAAAAGTTACATAGCTAGTAGTGTGAGGTTTGATGTCACTCAACATATTCTTGATTCCAGTCATGTGTTTAGAACATCCACTGTTAAAGTACCGGTCTTCTTTGGCGGAGACTCTAAGAGAAGTATGAGCTATTAAGGCTTTAGTTTTTTTCATCCATTGTTGATTCTTGGTTGGCCCATTGATTTTAGATTTGACATGTGGAGTCTGATCATGGTATCCATATAGTCTGAAGCAGAATAGTTTTATGTGACCAAACCTTCCACATTAATGACATCTCCATCTTTGGAATTTTCTCTTCATGTTTCTTTTTCCTTGAGGTTGAGTCCTATGTTGTGACATCTGTTTTTCAGGTCTTGGTTGCTTGATGTCAAAAGTAGATTCCTTTGCAGCAACAAAGCCTATTCCAGACATATTTCCTGCATTTTGTCCAATTTGAAGGATTTCTTCCAATTTGTCAATTCCATTGGTTAACATTCTGACAGACTTTTTCATCTGATCAAGTTTGGAGTTTAGCACGAGGACTTCACCTTTGAGGTGAGTTATAGTTGCAATGTGGTCCTTTTTCTCAGCTTCCAACTTCACTATGAGTTTCTTCTGCTTCTCCCCTTCTTGACAGACTTCAGCACTCCTGATACACAACTTCTTGTATGAGTCTCCTCTTCAGAGTCACTCTCTGTGTCACCATCAGACCAAGTAACAGACATTCCTTTCTTCTATTTCTTTAGATAGGTAGGACATTCATCTCTAGTGTGTCCATAACCTTCACATCTATGACATTGAATCCCTTTGCTTTAGCTGCCTTTTTCTTCAGATTTTGCTATTCTGTTTGAATCATAAGTCCTGCTGGTGTCAGGGGAGGTGTTCTTGACATTCAATTTTGGCTTCTGGTCTATTCTCTTTATGATTCTGTTGAACTATCTTCCAAGCATAGTTATATCTTCTAATAGATTCTCCTCATCACTTTCTTTAGTTTCCTCTTCAGTATTGGATACAAAGGCTATGCTTTTGTTCTTCTTTTCAGCATTGTCACTAATTCCCATCTCAAATGTTTGGAGGGAACCAATGAGTTCATCTACCTTAAAGTTGCAGATGTCCTGAGCTTCTTCTATGACAGTCACCTTCATAGCAAACCTTTTTGGCAAAGATCTGAGAATCTTTCTTACAAGTTTTTCTTCAGACATTTTTTCTCCCAAGTCTCCTGAGGTATTGGCAATCTCAAGAATGTTCATGTGAAACTGATGAATGGTCTCATCTTCCTTCATCCTTAGATTCTCAAATTTGGTAGTGAGCATCTAAAGTCTTGAAATTTTTACCTTGGACGTACCCTCATGAGTGGTCTTGAGAGTGTCCCTAACATCTTTGGCCAGTTCACACTGATGCACTAGTCTGAATATGTTTCTATCAATTCCATTGAACAAAGCATTCAATGCCTTAGAGTTGCCCCGGGCCAACTCTTCTTCTTCTTTGCTCCATTCTTCCTCAGGTTTCTGACTAGTAGTTCCATTGTTCTCAATCTTGATAGGATGTTTCCATCCTTTGTCAGCAGCTCTCCAAGCTTTATTATCTAGTGACTTATAGAAGGAAATTATACGAGGTTTCCAGTAGTCATAGTTTGATCCATCCAGAATGGGTGGTCTGCTCCCAAATCCTCCTTCCTTGTCCATAGTGCGTATTGTCCCTAGATCTCACCGGATAAGCGGTTGATGCCAATATTCGATGATGTCAAATAGAATGTTATGATATCTAACAAACTTGTTAACAATATTAATAAACAAGTAAAAAGTAAGGGACACAATCAATTGTTAACCCGTTCGGTGTGTACACTTACATTTGGGGCTACCAAGCCGGAGAAATCCACTATAAGAGGTATTAATTTTGGATTAAACCAACTGTTTATATCCTTCACTTAAGACCTACCCAATGCAACTTCAATCTAGAAATCACTTAGATCGAGAACCTACACTCCCCTCAAATTACAAACTAATGAATTATGAAGACATTCTTCAACACAAATACTTGATCATGCTCCAAAGCTTTTAATCAAGAGACATAACACTCGTGCTTCAAAACTTTGGTGACAAAACTACACTGTCCTACTCCAATGCAATTATCGAATGATAATTGCTTGGCTCACAAGTAAAACTAAAACAAAGACAAAAGTCTTGAACTCACGATCAAGAAATTTTGTTCGTTGCTTTCTTCTTCTATTTTCTCTTCAAAAATGCGCAGCATTAACATTAGGATTAGTGACATTATATAGATGTATGAGTGGGCTTGGTCTTGGGCTTGCAAAGCAATAATTAGGGTTAACCAAAGTTAACCTGTGGACTTGGTCTTGGGCTTGCAAAACAGTAATTAGGGTTAATCAAAGTTAACCTAATTTCCACGTACAAAGGAGCTTAAGCATGGTTTCCTCCTGAAACGATCCAGCCCAGAATAAACTAACTTTCCTGAAAACTCTCAAGAAATTTAAAACTGCATATTCCACTTATTCAGAATATCTTAACATTGGATGTGACATCACACATCATGCATACTTCTCTTGCAGTACCTGTCCTTCTGAAAATACAGAACATTTGTTATGCAAATATACTGAGCTACATTTGTAATACACTCCTCCTACAAAATTGTCTTCATATCAGAATGTCATGACATCAGTCAAGACATTGGCACACCAATCTGGTTTTATTAAAAATTCCAGCCAACACAGAACACTAACAATTCCTTTCATGAATCTTCAACTATCTTGAAGCATAAGCTACTACCTTCTTATCCTGCATCAAAATACCGCCTAAACCCATCAATGAAGCATCATAGTACACAACAAAAGACTCCGCCGAATTCGGCAAAATCAAAATCGGAGCACTAGTCAATCTCTTCTTCAACTATTGGAAACCTTTCTCACATTCAGAATCCCAAACAAACATTTGTCCTTTTCTGGTTAACTTAGTCAACGGTAACGCTAACTTCGAAAATCCTTCAATAAATTTTCTATAGTAACCTGCAAGACCAAGAAAGCTACGGATTTCAGAAGCATTCTTTGGTGCTTCCCACTGAGATACTACTTCCACCTTCGTAGGATCAACATCAATACCATTCTTGGAAATCATATGACCAAGAAAACATACTTCGCTCAACCGGACTTCACACTTAGACAACTTCGCATAGAGTTTCTTTTCTTTCAACAATTCCAACACAATCCTAAGATGTTTTGCATGCTCTTCATCATTCTTTGAGTAAATCAGAATGTCATCAATAAAAACCACCACAAACTTATCAAGATACGGATGGAATATCCTATTCATATACTCCATGAAAACACCAGGTGCATTAGTAACTCCAAACGGCATAACAGAATACTCATAATGTCCATACCTCATTCAAAATGCAATATTCTGAATATCTTCCGTCTTCACACGAATCTGATGATATCTAGACCTCAAATCAATTTTATTTAATACACAAGCTCCAACTAGTTGATCCATTAAATCATCAATCCTCGGTAATGGATACCGATTCTTGATCGTAACTTTGTTCAACTGCCTGTAATCAACAAACAGTCTCATTGAACCCTGTTTCTTCTTAACCAAAAACACAGGAGCACCCCACGGCGAAACACTCGGACGAATAAACTTCTCAAGTAACTATTCTACCTGCTTCTTCAATTCATTCGGATGCCGACATGCGATAAGGCGCCATCGACACCGGACTAGTTCAAGGAATCAAATCTATAGCAAATTCCGCTTCTCTCTCAGGTGGCAATTCACTAACATCCTCCAGAAAAACTTCTTGAAATTCATTCACAACTGGTAATTCATTACTCTTAGCTTTTCCTTTCGCTTCCGTCGAAGAATACAACATAAACACCACAACACCATCATTAACAACTAAATTCATCTGCTTAACCGACATAGTCACGTCTTCAAGACTGACAACTTCAGAAAAACTAACCGTCTTCTCAAAACAGTTGATATGAACCTGGTTGAATTCCAACCAGTTCATTCCAAGGATAATATCAAGTTGTTCTAACGGTAGGCACACTAAATCCATACCGAAACCTCTACCAAAAATCACAATAGGACAATTCCTACAAACAAATGAAGTAGTCACTGAACCTGACGCAGGAGTGTCAATAACCATACTTCCATTCATATCAGTTATATCCAAGTTCAATCCTTTAGCACAATCCAAAGCAATGAACGAATGAGTCGCTCCAGTATCAATAATCGCAATCAAACGTGTGCCATTAATAAAACATGTACCTTTAATCAATCGATCATCTGGCTTGGTCTCTGACCCAGACAATGCGAACACTTTACCACCAGACTGCTCTTTCTTTGGTTTAGTACACTGCAGACGAGTATGACCCTCTTCACCACAGTTGTAACAAGTCACCTTCCTTGCTCTACAGTCATTAGCCATATGTCCAGGTTTCCCACAATTGTACCACTTCTTCGCGTCACTCTTGCATTCCTGAACTCGATGTCTAAACTCACCACGCTTATAACACCTAAGAGGAGCATTATAGTCTCCCCCACTTGGCCTCTTCCAACCACCGGACTTTTGATTGTTCCTACCATAAGGTTTTCCACGATCCATCTGTTGCTTTCCTTTCCTGTCATATGATTTTTCAAAGTTTAATGATTTTCAAAAAAACATAGTGGTAACCGGTTCCTCCTAGGGAGAACCCGGTTCCCACAAGTCTCAGGAACGTGCTCTCTGGTTTTTTGTATGGGCAACTCGGTTCCTCCAAACTAGGAACCGGTTCCCACGAAAAATGTTATTTTCTTTGTAAATTTTTCACTTGGAACCCGGTTCCTCCCCAAGAGTTCCGGTTCCTACTGACTCAGAAAACTCCCTATCTAGATTTTGTACCAAGAACCTGGTTCTTCCCACATGGGAACCGGTTCCTGCGACTTGCAGTGGCCAAAACTGTAGTTGACAGTATCCCATTTTTTCCCATTTCATCCTCCTCATTCCAACACAAATTATAACACCAAGTAACACCAAATTCATCCAATAAACACCAACACAAAGTCATATAACACAATCCAATCATTCCCAACAATCCCATCACATACGATTGGTTCAATTTCATACAATTCGACAACATTAGGGACAAATTCTATAAACCTAGAAAATCCTAATTTGGGGTTCCTAACATAATTAAACTATTCTATCGATTCCCAAAACCCATAAGGCATAGTAATTACGAGAAATCACCCCTTACCTGGAAATTTCTTCGAGAATCTGGAACTCTTGGCTCTCCTCCTTCCTTCTGCTCTTCTCTCTTTCTCGTACGATTGTTTTCTCAAAATACTTCCCAATTCTCTTTTTCTTTATTTTATGCCTTATTATTTTTATTATTCTACAATAATAATAAGCCAATAATCCATCTTATTAATTAATTAAATAATTTCCAAAAATACTAAAATTCCATTTTAATTAAATAAATAATTAAAATTCAATTTATTTAATATTTTGGAAATATTAGGGTGTTACAAACCTTACCACAACGAAAACACCTCTTTGCCTCAGCAGCAGTCCATACATTACTCTTGTGACCAGGTTTCCCACAGTTGAAACAAGTCACATGAACAAGAGCGTCTCCCCCACTAATTTCCAGAATATTAATTTGCATACTATAATCCTGTATCACCTATTGCTGCTGACATGCTAAGTTCGGTTACTAGTTCTGATACTTCTGTTGCAAATTATTGTCTTAATTGATTTATAACATAACATGATAATTCTTGATCAATCTTCCTTGATTAATCCCTTCAATAACAATTACTATATCTAACACTAACTCATTAATTTACCAAAAGTGAATTTTCCAGGAACTCGTTTATTAATCCATGTATTACCAAAATTAACTAAGCAATTCAAAAAAGTGAAACATGTGGCCCCCGCCCATACCACCTGAGAAGACCGCCCCAGCCCTCCCCAGGGGCACAAGGCGTCCGTCCTCTATGTTAAGGAGCCACCGTTGTTGCCTCATTCCTTTTTTGGGCGTCCGTCCTCACTAAATGTGGTCCCCGCCACGGATCCAACTTCATCGTCCCCATTTATTTTACTTTTGTTTTACAGAATACATTTTCTTTCTATAATTGATTAATTTCCAGACCAATTCTTCTTGCACGACAACAACAAAATACATAGATTCAATTACATCAACACAACCTTTTTATTTTCACAACACAAATTTTCAGCCAACAAGGTATGCACCGACCCATTCAGTATCAACAATTCCACCGAGACCAAATAATACATAAACAGTAAAATAAATTCATGGTAATTTTGTACAACCTAATCCCCACATACGATTTACCATAAACCCAGTTATAGAGTTAGAACCCCACCCTTACCTTAGATTTAATGGTCACTCTAACTCCGATCGAACTCCTAATTTTCGGTTCCGGTTGTGCACTTCTTGTATCCTCTTCTAGCCCTTGTGCCTCCAATCTCTTTCACTTATTTTTCTTTCTATGTAAACCTAATTTTCTACTACTACTTCTACTTATGTAAAAACCTAATATTTTATTCTATTATTAATATAAATCAATTATTCCCCTCTTCTAATAAATCAAATATTATATCTATCATATATTATTATTGGGCCAAATAATTAATACCTTCTCATCTGCTATTTCTCACTCCGAGATAAAAATCCACTAAATAATATTATAGTTAATTAATTACTATTGCTAATAATAATTCCCCGTCTAAAACCAATTATTCACTTAATCCTCTCAAGTTAACTTATTAATCCAATACTACCTCTTATAATTATTCCGATAATTCTCGAATTAGACCAACTCCAGCAATTAAATTCTTAATAAATCATTTAAATAACTAAATGATTTTCTAGGAGTTACAACTCTCCCCCACTTAGGATATTTTCGTCCTCGAAAATTCGTCCGACACAACCATCCTTAACTTTGTCTCCACATCTAACCTTCCGATATAACCACACTTTAGTATAATTAAAATCAAATGCACACGTGCAATTACATTTAAACTCAATCATCGGCTATTGTAAAACTCAATAAATTTAGATCCACGAAACACATACCTCTAGTATCTCTATCCTCATTACCTGTTGGAGTTTCAACCAACACGAACACCATTGCACCAGGCACTTTCTTTGGTTTCTGACACTGAGTACTAATATGCCCTTCTTCACCACAATTGAAATAGACATCCACCTTATGCCTACACTCAGGAGCTGCATGTCCAACCTTACTAACACGAAAACACCTCTTTGCCTCAGCAGCAGTGCACATATTACACTTGTGACCAGGTTTCCCACACTTGAAACAAGTCACATTAGCAGGAGCGTCTCCCCCACTAGTTCTCTGGCCCACAACAACTTCCTGTTTACCTCTACCAAGTGGAGCATCATACGGCATACCACGACTCTGATTCTTGCTCCTTTTTCTAATTAACTATTTTATAATGAGAATTGTTATCCTCCTCATAAATTCTGCAGCTATCAACCAAATCAGAGAAAATACAAATCTTCTGATATCCAATTACCTTCTTGATCTCCGAGCGCAACCCGGTCTCAAACTTGATGCACTTTGAAAATTCAGTAGTTTTCGCGCTATAATGCGGATAGAACTTAGCCAACTCCACAAACTTTTCAGCATACTCAGTAACAGACTTATTCACTTGCTTCAGCTCGAGAAATTCAATTTCCTTCTTACCCCGAACATCTTCAGGATAATACTTCCACAGAAACTCTCTACGAAACACAACCCAAGTGGTCTCTTCACCTACAGCTTCCAACCTCGGACGAGTCTCTAGCCACCAGTCATTAGCTTCGACTGCTAGCATGTGAGTTTCATAAAGAACCTTATGCGCTTGGGTGCAGTCCATCACACGGAAGATTCTCTCCATGTCCTTCAAAAAATTCAAAGATCGATCAGGATCATACTAACCCTTGAAGGTAGATGGATTGTCCCTCTAGAAAGTCGCCAAGCTACGGGATCCAGCATCCCCGCCAATATTCGGATGATTCTCCATAGCATGAGCCATTGCTTCTAAAGCAGCAGCAATTACAGCATCCTTCCTTCCAGCTATCTCAACTTATAGCTACAACACAAACAATGGTCAAAAATAATTAATAATACTTGATTGTTAAAGACTCAACAACTTTGGCCGGACGGACCGACCTGCTCTAATACCACTAATGTAACACCCCAAATCTATCCAACAATTATATTAAAATCAGAGTGCCAAAATTTCCACAAACATGAGGCATTACATTCTCAATTCGAAAACCAAAAACATAAAAGCTTATCATAATAGATACATAGCACATATTAATCCAAAGAACTTATAAAAAATAATTAGTCTTCAAAATACTTCAACTTTAAAGAAAACATAGCATCTTTTAAACAACTTAATTCAAAGAAAACAACTTCTTAAAATAACAACTTGGATTCGATTGAAAACAATGTAAAATCAAATACGCGTTCATCCCCCTGAGTGCTACATATCTGAGCGACGACACCAACAAGCTACTACGTCTTTATTCCTTGTTACCTGTACGTTACTAGTATAAAGGCAACAGCGAAAAAAATAAAGGGTGAGATATCTACCAATATAAACGAGTATATGATAAATAACATATTAGAATTAAATCATACAAAGTTATCACTTCACAATCACACATCATTAATCAATTCACTTCACAACAATCACACTGATGCCAATTGAAATGAGACAAAACAATGCATATGCATGTGGTACCAACAGGGCTTCAGCCCCCTTCACTAATTTCCAATTAATGGAGGTGCAAGGCATAAGCATCCTTCATAAATCCTCCAATACAGGCCTTCACAGATGCAAATGTATGCGACTCAATTAACACACAACAACATCAAATCACTTTACGAGGCATGCACCTATATCACTACTTCGCTGGCCATAGGCCTACAACGTCATCAACATATTCAACAACATATCAAAACAACATATTCATCTTCACATCACAAATATCACAACGTCACAACAATCAATATCAGCATAAAACATCAGTTGTAAGACGTATAATTAATAGTGTCCTCAAACCTGACAATTCAACTTACCCAGTTGGAGCTGCAAGTCAGCATATTCCCCATAATTTCGCAAAACAACACAACCAAAATTTCCTACTAACAAACACGAACTACCACGAAAAAATTTGGTTAATTCCGAGCAACTAATTTTACCCCTTAATTTGACTATTGGGACAGTTATCAACATTGACCTGCTAGCGATGATATCGTCTAAACTTTCTGCTAATTAATCAAAACTTTATGTTAATTAATTCCTTCTTATTCAAATTCCTCACTACTATGCTAAACCTGCTACACGAAATAAACATCTGCTATATACTATAACTCTGCTTAACATTACTATCTTGTTACTCCATAAAATAATTCCTATCATTTCACCTGATACATCTATATATATATATGCTAAGTTACTACTAATTGCCAGAATATTAATTTGCATACTATCATTCTGATCACTTACTGCTGCTAAGATGCTAACTTCGGTTAATAGTTATGATACTTCTGTTGCTAATTATTGTCTTAATTGATTCATAACATAACATGATAATTCTTGATCAATCTTCCTTGATTAATCCTTTCAATAACAATTACTATATCTAACAATAAATCATTAATTTACCAAAATTTAATTTGCCAGAAACTCGTTTATTAATCCATGTATTACCAAAATTAAGTAAGGGATTCAAATAAGTGAAACAGGTGGTCGCCGCCTATACCACCTGAGAAGACCTCTCCAGCCCTCCCCAAGGGCACAAGGTATCCGCCCTCATGGCCACAAGGTGGGAGGCGCCCGCCCTTGCCTCATTCCCTTTTTAGGGCGTCTGTCCTTACTAAATGTGGTCCCCGCCACAGATCCAACTTCATCGTCCCCATTCGTTTTTCTTTTGTTTTACAAAATATATTTTCTTTCTATAATCGATTAATTCCCAGACCAATTCTTCTTGCAAAGCAACAACAAAATGCATAGATTCAATTAAATCAACACAACCTTTTTATTTTCACAACATAATTTTTCATCCAACAATGTATGCAACGACCCATTCAGTATCAACAATTCCACCGAGACCAAATAATACATAAACAGTAAAACAAATTCATGGCAATATTGTACAACCTTATCCCCACATACGATTCATCATAAACCCAGTTATAGAGTTAGAACCCCATCCTTACCTTAGATTTGACGATCTCTCTAACTCTGATCGAACTCCTAATTTGCGGTTTCGGTTGTGCACTTTTGTTATCCTCTTCTAGGCCTTGTGCCTCCAATCTCTTTCACTTATTTTTCTTTCTACGTAAACCTAATTTTCTACTACTACTCCTACTTATATAAAAACCTAATATTTTATTCTATTAATAAAATAAATCAATTATTCCACTCTTCTAATAAATCAAATATTATATTTATCATATATTCTTATTGGGCCATATAATTAATACCTCCCCATCTTCTATTTCTCACACCGCGATAAAAACCCACTAAAAATATTCTAGTTAATTAATTACTATTCCTAATAATAATTCTCCGACTAAATGATTATTCCGATACTACCTCTTGTAATTATTCCGATAATTCTCGACTTCGACCAACTCAAGCCATTAAATCCTTAATAATTCATTTAAATAACTAAATGATTTTCTGGGCGTTACAGGTTTTGTGTTTTTTACTTATGAAAAATGTTTTGAACACAAAAGAAAGCGCCCGTAGGCGAAAAAGGTTTGCATTGGTTGGTTACTTTTACCTTTAAGAAAGGAGTTTGAACCATTATTAAGTGTTTTAGTTTTCAAAAGAAAAAGAAAGCAAGTTTTAGTTTTAATTACATGTAAGGATGCAAAAGAAACAAGCAAAACAAAAAGGAGACTAACTAGAACTAGCCCTAATTAACATGTAAAGGATGTATATCCTAATGTCTAGGCTCTAGAGCTATCCTAGCTGAGTGGTCCTAAGGGAAAGTTATCCTATAATCATTTTGGTTGTAAAACCAAGGGATTCAAAGGGATGAGGCACTCAAGTGTTCTGGCAGAAGCACACAAGCAATGCAATGCACAAATAAATGTTAGAGAAGCACGGGAAAAATAGGTTGTCCCTTAGCCTACAACAACAAATCGAGGGTCGGAAGCAACCAGGAACCAACACATTCTGATTCCTATGAGTGGTATCACCACATGACATGAATTGTCAAGTGTGAAGAGCAAATGACGCGAGTTCTGCAATAAATGCGAACCCCAAGAAATTGTTGAGAGTCAGAATAAGAAACTCTTGCCACTTTATTATTATTCACTCAATAAAGGAAGCAACACGATTCATGTGTGTTGAGCTGACACAGGCTAGAACTGTGTGGGTGTCGATTGTGGACCCTTTCCGCGTGCCCATGATATCATCATCATATATATCAATAAGTATCAAAGCTGGACTTTGCTTGGTGGTGCTACTCTGGGTTTCCTAACCACTCTGACCTATGCAAGCACAAATGTAAACACTTACTAAGAATTACCTCCCTATGCATGGTGGAGGATTTTAAACAAACCAAACACAATTAGCACATAATTTGCGGAATTCCTAGCTACAGGTCTTTAAACAACGACTTTGAACCCAACGCTCATATCCTAATCATGGCAAAGAAAGCGGTAAACTCCTACTTCTCATGATATCTAGGAAAACTATAAATGAATGCGAATAACAAGGGATAGCTAGTACCAAACGGATAAAAAATCTACAGAGAACTGCGAGGTAAAATACTCTGGAAAACTTCAAGTATTGCAGCCAAGCAATAAGAGTAAACCGGTGAGAAATGCACGGAGGCATCAAAGCATATGCAAATTGCGCATTCGTACGCATCTGAAACAATAAACCTATAAAAGGTAATGATCCAGACAAAGTATTGCGTGTTTGTACGCAAAACAAGTATCAAATTATATGTTCGTACACAATTGATACACCTACACCTGCAAGAAAGAAGTAAAACCCAACAAGCAGACAATAGGATGCGCGTTCGTACGCATTACAATCAAAAGCACCTGCAAGAAATGAGTAAAACCCAACAAGCAGACAATAGAATGTACACGTATGTGTAAAAGCGATAGAATGCGCGTTCGTACGCATTCATACAAGAGAACATACAATAATGGAGTGAAACCAAACAAGCAGACAATAGAATGTACACACACATGTACAAGCGATAGAATGCGCGTTCATATGCATTCAAACAAGAGCACCTGCATGAATGGAGTAAAACAAAAAAGCAGACAATAGAATGTACATGCATGTGTACAAGCAATAGAGTGCGCATTCTTACGCATTCAAACAAGAGTACCTACAAGGATGAAATAAAACCAAACAAGCAGACAATGGAATGTACACGAACGTGTACAAGCGATAGAATGCGCGTACGTACATATTCAAACAAGAGTACCTGCAAGAATGGAGTAAAACCAAACAAGCAGCCAGTAGGATGTGCATTCAAATGCGTACGCAAACAAGGATTAGAATGCGCGTTCGTACACATTCAAATCAAAAGCACCTGCAAGAAAGGAGTAAAACCCAACAAGCAGACAAATATAATGTACACGCAGGTGTACAAGCGATAGAATGTGTGTTCGTACGCATTCAAACAAAGGTACCTGCAAGAATGGAGTAAAACCAAACAAGCAGACAATAGAATGTACACGTATGTGTACAAGTGCAAAATAGGAATGCTAGAAGTCCACATCTCATGTAAAAGATGTCAAATTACCTTGCACGTGAAATAAAGTGTCAAAATTAACAAAGTAAGTGCTAAAAATAAAGCACCGAATGCAAAACTAATTACAGATGTGTTTATAAACTACTATAAACATGTAAGAAGTGAAATAAAATCAAAAAAATCAGAAATGGAAGGCGGTTTTCCGAAATTGGAACGAAAAGTCAACTTCTCAGAATCGATTAAGAATCGCATGGTTGCTTGCAAAAACATCAACGGATTCAAAAACATGAGCGGTTTTAATTAATTCCGAGTGAAAGTGGCATTTTTCGGACCTTAAAGTGACAGGGCAACCACTCTGTTTTGGTACATTGCACTTGAAATTTGGTTATAAAACATCCAAAATCGGTTCCGAAATGTGCCAAAAAATACGTAACATGTTCCGTTACTTTGCACTTTCAAAGAAAAGTGAGTTTCGACACATGAAAACGCTAAAAATGCTTATGGAATCATAAAATTTATGTTTTAAATTGAATTCCGAATTGATTTTTTTTTGGTTTTGAAATGTGAGATTAATCAGATTTTAATGCACTACATGTAATCAAAAAGCCAAAACAAAAAGAAACACAAGTTAGGTACGAGTTTGATTGAAAATCGGATAAAAAAGTGTACAAAAATGCATGTTTTCATGTACATTTATGATGTTTAAGTGAATGAAATGAAAATTTTTCATATCATATTCAAATGATAGATGTTCAATTCAAATTATATACAAAATTCAATGCATATCATAAATTATATCATACAATAATCAAGCTTGTGATGTGTTGAGGTGTTGTGAAACCATACATGTGAAAATGTGAGTGAAAGTGAGGTTTCAATACACTTTAATGTCATGAAAGTTGAACACCGACACATAAACTTGATTCTTTTATTCCATATGCAACTATGTGAACATGTAAGGATGCTAATTATGTCATGAGTGTGAGTTTAGGTGCATGTATATGTGTTATGTACAATGCAAAAATGCACCTAAAAGTCGAAGTGCTATAAATGTTATATTTCGACACAAGTAAGAATGCAAATTATGCCTTAATTCACATGTTTCAATACAATTTAATCAATCTATATGCTCTCTAATGCATGAGCATGTGATAGATGATGCAAAATGCACTAACTAGTAGCCTAAATGCAAAGGAAAACCATTACACAAGTGTATGTGTGTTATGTACAATAATCTTTCACATAGACACACTCTAACGTCACAAAATAAGAATCAAATCAAGGAATTCGGAAAAAGAAATTCAATAATCGAAATCCATATGGAAAATGCAATCAATTCGACTATTCAATTTCAAGAAAAGCTAAAAGTGAAAAATCACTTAAGTGCTTAATTGAATTAGTCACTTACTTGAACTTGAAGTTTGAGTCAAATTGAAGAGGAATTTCTTGTGCTCTTCAAAGAAAGTACCAAATCCTCTTATAATTGATAATAATAATCGAAATCGGATCTTGAATCGGAAGAGAAAACTTGATTTGATGAGAATTTGAAGAAAAAGTAATGAGGAAGAGCTTCTCTAAGCCAAAACCGAGCAAGAAAGAGGGAATTGGGAGGTTATCCGGTGCAAAGGTGACTGGTGTGTGTGGCGCGGCTGGCCGAGAAAAGGAGAAGCCGGAGAGAGAAGAGGACGTGGCCAGAAAGGCTACCGGCAAGAGAGGAAGAACGCGGAGTACTCGGAGGGAGGACCGGTCCGATCGGACCGGTGTAGTGGCGGCAAAAGAGTGACTCGGAAAATGGAGAGAAGGTCGGTTGGAAGGGTGTCGGCCGGTGGTCGGAACTGGCTGACCGATGGCTTGGTGGAGGCTGGCTGGAACCTTGTGGAGGAGCAAGGGAGGTTTTGGAAATTATTGGAGGAAAGTTCAAATTCCTTTTTGCTTTGTTCTTGAGAGTTTGAGAGAGAATTGAGAGTGATTTGAGGTGAAAATTAAGAAAATGATTGTGTGTCCTTGAATTGTGAAGGCAAAAATTTGTTTATTGTGTGAAAGTTTGGGCCTTAAAGTGCCTTGGATCCACAATTAAGCCCAAATCGCGATTATCCGAATAATTTTTGTAATTAATCCAAAACAGCCCGATACTTCGAGAATATGAAGTCGGACTCTAAACGAAAAATGTTCGAAAAGCGATATGGATTTTTGAAGTTTCAGCACAATTTTTAGGCATCTAACACATGCAGAATTTTATTTGCGCACTTCAGAGGAGTTGTCTCGAACGAGGGTCTTTTGATCAAAATTTGAACTCGAGTGTCTCTAAGACAAATGAAGCAAACAAAACTTTTGAAGTTTTTGCACTGGTCCCACCCCTTTTAGATAAAAATCGAGCAAGATATGATATTTCGAACTTCGCGTATCAGATGAAAATTGCTCGGTTCAGCTCAAAAACAACTCCGAAGAATGAAAAATTTCTCTTAAATGGTAAGAAAATGTCTCTGGAGTCGTAAATGAAATTCGGAGAGGACTTCAATATGAAATTTTAGACACCGACCTCTCTAATTTTCTATTTTCCAGCGAGGAATTACGAAGGTTTGAGTGCACTGAGCGCACGTTACATCACTAAAATTCAGTTTAATCCACTTGAGAAATCAATTCCTTTGGGGACTTTCTTCACATAATTTGCGCCCGGCTCGTGAACGAAAGTTGTAGATAATAATGGGAGGGACTTTCTTGTCAAACATCATTAGAAAATACCCTACGAGCTGAGAGATATGCCTTCTGGAGCACCCGAAATGCACTAAAAACCCAAGATTCACTTTATTGAGAATTAAGCAAATAAAGTCTTTTTCTTGACGAAACGACCTCCAATCTGAATAGATAAACTGGAGAACAAATTTATATGATCCCAATGCCCATGGAATCAAACCAAAATAAATTTCTGACCATAAAATCTTGTGATAGCCATACGAATCGAAAAATATTGATTATTGGCTCAAAATGATCTAAGATAGCCGAAACGCACAGTTTCTTTCACAAATTGAGGTATCAAGAACCTGGTAACCATGTGATGAATGATATGCATGATTATACATGTTTGTTTATGATAATGCAATTATAATCTAGAAACCTCAAAATGAAGAGGGTAAATTTTGGGGTACAATATCACTGCATTTACACGTGAAAATTATTCACATGTCTTATTCAAAAGGGCATAAAGAAGAATCAATCCAGTGGACCCCACCCTGATGCATGATAAATGCATACTATTTATACTGGAAAAAAATATAGTCCTCTGTATACTCATGCCACGAAAAACAAACAACAAGGAATCAAAGATGAGGCCCCCGCCCTGGACCTCGGGGCGCCCGCCCTGCAACCTCCCACGAGATTCCATGTTTCCTGCATGCAGTTCAAAATGTGGCCCCCGAAATCAATGTTTCCACCTAGCATGTGATTATATCACATGACTTGGGGAGCCCTCCCCTAACTTATGGCCCCCGCCCCGTGTCTCAAACTTACCCCCACGAGATTCCCTTCCTCTCACGCGTGCTACTCCCTTTTTCTTTGGATTAACTCTTTCTCTTCCCTTCACTCATCATAATTCCTCCCCATTTAATTATTTCTAACTCCCACATTAAATTACGTTCACCCTATTTTCTATTCATAATTTCCAACTTTTAAACTTCCATTCATCTTCACACCGTTCAAATCTTCCTCCATTAATCCAATAATAACACATTCATCCTTCCAACACCCACAACCATCTTTATAAAATTCATCCAACCACTCGTTTAACATTATACACCACCAAAATTCATTCTTCTCAAACTTCTTCCTCACAAACTTCTCTTGCAGCAATTTATATTGGCCCGATGAGCTCAAAATCCAAAAACAATTACACCGGTCAGGCCACCACCAGATCTTTCACATGTTAGTTTTTGCACTCAAGATGGTGGGAAGCAAAGAGAGAAGTATTTGAAATTCTATCAAAGATCAGTGGTACCCACAAAGTACATAGACAAAGATTGTTTAGAACGATTGGGGTTGACTGAAAGTGTGATGATCATGCTCGACCGCACAAATTATGCCACATATGCACCAGAAGGCTTCCCACTTTTGAGCCGTTAGTTTTGGAATTTTTAAGTTCCTTTTCTTACGAAACTTAGTCAGATGCTCCTTTCCTCACAAGCACCGCAAAAGTTTGAATGTTTAATCAGGAATATGGGCTAGACCAAGATAGATTGGCTGAAATGCTACATCTCCCACGAGGGGAAAATGTCCTCTACAGACCCAAACTAATAAGCCGTCCCGATATAGTCAACTATATGGTACCTTGGGAGCATTTAGGATTCAGATTCTGGAGGGATTTGATTGGAGAAACAACACAAGATTGGAAGGACCTGTATGCCTCGCATATTCATAATCCGACAATCCTCTACTTCCATAAGGTCCTATCAAACAATATCTTTGGTCGGACTAAGAACCACAAGGTAAACAAAAAATAAATGTTCTTAGTTCATTGCGCACTCTTCGGGATACGAGTTAATGCAACTCCTTCCTTACTGGAACACATTTGGGTGACCATTCGTGCAAGTAGAACAAACCCGATCTGTTTTAGAGGTATCATCACTTCGATAGCCCTCTTTCTGGGGTTGGCCGCCGAATGCGCAACCATTGGGCTCAACCAAATGTCGGCACAACTTCTTGATGTTACTTATTTTCGTGACTCGCATTTAATTACCATGAGACCAGATGGAAGATTTAACTTGATGATTAATAACAGAATGGTCCAAGGTGTAACTTTCCCTAGCCCTAATCAAACTGATGTGAGAGAAGTTAACAATTGGCAACATAACATGGACGAACCCGCTCATGAGGTAAATGATCTAGAAAACCAACGTGAGGATAACAACGCTCTAGCGAATGAAATGGAACAAGAATTAGAGCGAGAAATTCCCCAACCAGCTGCACAAGCACCTCCAGAAAATGCTAATCCATTGAGTACTCTTGAAAAGCCATTCATGCCACAGTGCTACGACAAGAAGAGCGTTTCCAAACATTAGAAACGCACCACAATGGCATGATGCAGCTAGTCCACGAAATTCAGCAAGATCAGCACGACTACGCCTACTGGAACAACCGTAGTTATGAGGAAATGTCTCAACAAATGTCACTTTTTAGCGCAGAAATGCAAGCTTTGAATCATCGTGTAGACGACATTCACGACATCTTCCAGCACGACAACGAAAGGCGCAGAGGACCACGAACAAGGGGACGAGGAAGAACACACGGTAGAGGTGACCAGGAGTGATTATTTTCTTCCTTCCTATTTTGTAGCATTGAGGACAATGCAAGTTTTAAGCATAGGGGAGGAAGCTTTACCGTCTTTAGTTTATTCATAGTTTTCTTAAGTAGATTTCCCTTCAATAAAAAAACTTATTTATGTAACGTTAAGTTTTTAAATGCCAAAAATTTCATGTTTAGTTGATCTCCTCCATTTTCTTGAGCCATAACAAAAAAATTTCTTTGGCTAGATGCATAACTCGACGCACTCGAAGAGTATAAAGGTTTCTCATTTTTTATAAATGTTAAGAGCTTGAGTAAAATAGAAATAATTATTATCGTCTTGACACTTTAAAACCCCCGAGTATGCAAGACCGATTTGAGTACCTATTATACCGAACACCTAAGGCTTTAGTTTTAAAGTAACCCCAAGTAGTTTATTTAGCAGTCGCTACCACCTTAAGCACAAACTACATAGAGAGCCGATGAATATAAATGAATGATCCAAAAAAAATTGAAAAAAATTATATGCTTTACAATTAAAAATAGGGAGTGCACCAACTAAGTTAGGCGACCCTCACTCGGTCACTTAATCTAACATTGCGGAACCTACGATATATGAAAAAGAAACTCATTGTCGATTGGTTCATACGTTTTCTGGTACTGAACTTGGTAGGGCGTACTACGGTTCGATCTCCCGCAACTTACAGTTGGGTAGATAATAGGTGTGTACCATATAGTTGTGCCAGAACTCTGTGCTTAAATGGATCATCACTAATCGACGACTCTACTATGTTCGTGAAAAGATAAGGGGCTTAATGTGATTGCGTGTGAATGAAAACAGGTGAAATAGAGCGAAAAGGATTAGGTTGAGCTATAATGGCATGATTCGGATTGGTATGCATATGGCAGAGTTGTTTAGTGTCACTACTGTACTTTTAATGTTGAAATTGATCTCCCAAAGCTCCAACAAAAACGCCTCGCAACCAAGTACGATTTGATTGGCATCATGAGTCTTCATTTAACCCGCATTTGTTCAACTTTCAAATAGATTATTTGCTTGAGGACAAGCAAAGGTTCAAGTGTAGGGGAGTTTGATAACACAAAATTATATCGTATATTTGACTTAATTCACATAAATAATGTTATTTTTTCTCTTTAATTTACGTTGTTTTATTTCAATATTACATTGGTTTCTCCTGTGTTTCAGGTATTTGTTCTATTTAGAGACGCTTGACAAAAGACTAAGAAATTGCGAAGAAGTAGATGAAATAAATTACTAAAAGGAGATGGGGTGTTAAAATAGCACAAGTAGGGTGAAAGGAGTAATGGGATAGCAGAACCAACAAAAACAAATGAGGCCCATGAAAAACCAAGCCAACGTTCATTTCCTTACATCCTTCAAGAAGGGGGCGCCCGCCCCACTATTCCCTCCAACCATGGGTGCCCGTCCCATAGATTTCTAAATGGCCCAAGAAAAGTAACCAAAGTTTCCCGCCCTGCCTGCTGTGGCCCCCGCCACGCAAGTTCAAATTTAAAAATCCCTATGTTTCCTTCGTTTCTTCAGCAACTGAAACACCTTCAAGGTTTTAGTTCCTATTTTCTCTCAACAACAAATATGAACGTGGAAGATTGATTGAACGAAAATATGTCCTAAAGCAGTTACGAAGTATCAATATAAATATGAGGCTTTGGAGATTGGAAGAGGTTCTGAGTTTTTCCAGAATTTTTATGCAACCAAGTTTCCAATATTTTCTCGTTCATCATGCGTATTCTTTTTGTTAGTTGTAGGCAAATACATTTTCTCACAATAGTTTCTACATTGGAAACTATTGTGTAATTTTTACAGGATCTATCCTTACGTTAGATATTAGATTTTTATTTCCTTGTTTTGTTAATTTAGTTAGTTGCTTCAAAGAACAAATCCAGTCGGCATGTGGTGGAGTGTTCCAGTACTTGAAGTTTGTTCCTGTTTCCAGTTTTCTTTCAATTATTTCAGGTTTCTTTAATTGCTTTAATATTTATAATATATTGTCTGCATGAAAATTATTAATATGTTGTTATCTTCTATGTTGTTATTTGATATCTATTATTCTGCTCTGAAAACAAACACTATGTCTGGCTAGATTGCTTAAATATTGGTATGTAGGTTAATCGAATTAAGGGATCCGAAATAAATTGGCCAAATATTATTTTATAAAAATTACTTTTTCTGGTTTTAGTTTTCAATTATAATTTTAGAAAGGTTTGTTACAGAAGTAAAAATCGGACAAAGGTTAAAAATCAACAGAGCGGAAGTTTAAGATTTTCAACTAGATAGTGATTACTAGGCATTGGTTTTAAAAATAGTGGAAGCACTTTAAAATGAATTAGGTTCTATTTATTTTCAAAAATTATTTTTAAATTCGGCAGGACAACAGAAGCGTACGTTAGGATTCAATAGCATAATCTAAGTCAATAAAACGAAAGTTTGAGATAAGGATTTATAAATGAATTTTGCCTAATGAATAAAGGAATTTACTTTAATCGAAAAATTGGTCAACAAACCTTCGGATCGCTTAAAATAGATACTTTCACACCGATATCCGTTTAATTCATATTTCAACTAGATTTAAGTTTTACTTCCCAAAAATCCCCCCAAATCAATTAATCGTTAGCTTTAGCTTTACACTATAGGTTTATAATACGATAGATCGATTTATAGTCCTTGTGGGTTCGACAATCTTTTAAAACTACGTGATACAACTGTGCACTTGCAGTCAGTATAATTCCTAGACTCTTAAAGTCGCGATCATCAGTTTGAGAGGAAGTATTCAGTCTTTTCTTCCTCATGTGCATCATGACCTCAATTTTCTCCTTCTTTGTGAAGATGGTGTTTGTAGTGTTATGTTTCTTGTGCTACAGTGAGTTCTCCTTTAACAAGCCTTTGTCATATTGTGGCTAAAAAGGGGAAGAAGTGGTAATGTTATGTTATCTCTGAAGAGCACCTTTTAAGGGGGAGAAACTTTGTGTGATCTGTGGGATCCTTAAAAGAGAGAGAGAACATTGGATTTGGACCTGATAGAAAGATGTCCTAGTATGATGTTTCGACATCATAAAAGAAGACTTAAAACTGTCACATGTAGAGTTTGAAACATAAATAGTGACTACTGAAGACTTCTAAATTGCTACTGCTGGATTAAATTATTTAAACCCTTGTATATTTTATTATGCTTCTGTAATACAAAGGTTATGTAAATTAGTTTTAGCCAAAATAAGCCAAAGGGGGAGATTGTTGATTCTCTATTTTTAGGATTGGCTTTATGTTTGGTAAAACTAATATAGCAGTAATAGGTTAAATAGGATTTATAACTTGTAATGTGAAAGTAGGTTGAAGTTCTATTTAATGAAGGAACATGTTTTGTTGAAGTGTTTTAACATCTGGAACAACATGTCAAAAGAGATGTCAAGACATCGCGCCTGTCTACTGAATTGTTAATTCAGTTACAGTTCTGCTTTAAAGTTGTGCAGAATATTAAAGGAATATTATGCAACACATGTGGCATTTCATTGAAGGCATTTGTGATGGTCCAGAAGCTAAGGAGAAAAATCAGTAAGGACCTTGATTATAGTAGAAGTTATATGCTTGTTTGTTTTTCTGCAAAGTTTGTTACTGCAGTTTGTTACAACTTTATGCTATTATTTGAAGGCCCAAATCCAATTGGGTGGAATGTTATAAATAAGGACGTTGTAACCTAGTTTTAGTAAGCTAGTCGGTTTTAGAAAGATATAGTCTTTAGGGTTAGCCATGTAAGTGAATCACCCGTAGGCAAGAAGTATTTTTATTCACTCAGAAGCTTTGAAGCAATGAGTGCAGTTATGTCCTTGCAAGAAGCTGTGAAATAATTCCAAGTTTGTTTGAGTCACAAGTTTGACTATTGTGTGTTTGGAGTGATGTTCTCCAAACAGAATTTTTGTTGATAGGTATCAAGTTGTTGATGCAGTTGCTGAGATGTTGACTGCTAGAAATCATTGCAATGATTGGAAGTGAGCAGAGGTTCTCATATCTAAGTGAGGTATCTTATGTAGAAGGTCATTGGATAGAGATTAAGTGAGGAGTGTAAACAAGGAGGTTTAACTCTATACTAGTACTGCTGATAGTGGACTTTATTCCTTGCTTGGTATGCCCCCAGATATAGGTTGGTTTGAACCGAACTGGGTGAACAATTATCTGTGTTCTTTTGTTTCCAGCACTGTTAATTTTAATTCTACCTTGTCTGTTTTTATAATGTCAGATCTGATGTCAAGACATCCTTATATGACATCTGAGTCTGCTGTTGCACCAGAATTTCAAATTTAAATTATGAATTTATGAATTTATTTATTATATGATATTTTAAAAAATTAATGTTAGTTATATTTTGTAGAGATCGAATCATCCGGTTCAATATGTTTTATACCTATATAGTTTTTTATAATGATCGGTTTATTCATATAAAGTTAACCGGTTTAATTCAAATTAGTTATGCGGTTCGACTAATGATCCAGTAGTTCGACCGATATACAAGTCACCCAATATCCTCACAGATTTAATACTTGGTCTGATTTCCTAAGAGTATTGTTATATCCCTAATTTTCCATCATATTTTCTTCAATCAAATTATTTTCAAACTTGACATTTTATAACCTTCATTTCTAAATTATTTTCAAGAATTTAGTACGATTTCAAACATATTTTTGTTTCTAATTTTTAAACCATTTTTTAAATGTATGATTAGTAGGTTTATAATTTAAAAAGATAAAATATATTATTTAGATTAAATTTAATTTCTTACTTTTACGTATTTTTATATATACTAAGCTAGTTGACTAAGAAGCTAAAATAATTCACATTTTTATTTTTGTTTCTATTAAACATTAGTATTAATATTATTTTATTGTTTGAATTATTGAAGGAGTTGTTCATAAGTCAACTTTAGAAATGATTTGTATTTTATTTTGTTTTTATTATGAAACTAAATAAAATAATAGAAGAGAGAAAGAGAAGAAGAGAATATATTCTATTATTCATATTCTAAGTGAATATTTCAAGTACAATATGAGTCCTATTTATAGGATATATGTAATAAATAGAAAATCAATTGTAATCTCCTAACTGATGGACATACATTATCATTCTATTTATAACACTCCCCTTGGATGTCCATAAAGAATATAACTCGTTAAAACCTTACTCGGAAAAACCCGACAGGAAAAATTCTAGTAAAGGAGAAAGAGTACAACATTCTTTTCGAAGGAACTACCCAGTTAATAGTCAATCATCCATTCTTCGACAGTATCCCTTGGATGTTTATTCAGGCTTTCTATTATGAGCTTAGGACAATCATTTCTGTAATGCCCAGGTTTTTGACATTCGTAGCAATTGACTTCCTTTTTAGAATTTTTCCCTTGGTCAGATGTAGACTCTTGCCTACCCTTAGATCTTCTTGACCCTCTAAACATACTCTGTCTATGTTACCATAGCTGGTTTATTCTTTTAGAGACCAGAGATAGTTCATCTTTATCTGAGTTTTCTTCAAACTCTTCTGTTTCCTCCTTTGTTTAATAAACCTTTGTCTTTTTAGACTTAGACTTGAGAGCAATGGATTTACGTCTCTTCTAAGGTTCATATTGTTGAATCTCAATCTCATGACTTCTTAAAGAACTAATGAGTTCCTTAAGACCAGTGTTGTTAAGATCATTCGCCAATTTCAAAGTAGTTAACATGGGTCTCGATTTGATAGGAATACTTCTGATAATCTTTTTTGATGTGAGATGTTGTAGTGTATCCTTTGCCCAGAACTCTGAGTCCTGCAACAAGCATATAAAATCTTGAAAACATATTTTCCGCAGACTCATCTTCTTCCATACTGAAAGCTTCATACTTCTGGATTAAGGCCAATGCCTTTGTTTCCTTGACTTGAGCATTTCCTTCGTGAGTCATCTGAAGAGAATCAAAGATAGACCTGACAGACTCTTTATATGTGATCTTTTCATACTCTGTATATGATATTGTGCTGAGAAGGATTGTTCTTGCTTTATGGTGATTCATGTATGTCTTATTCTGAGAACTCCCTTTCCTTTTGAACCTACTAGGTAGGTGTAGCCATCAACTACAATATCCCATAGATCCAAATCGAATCCAAAAAGGTAACTTCTTATCTTGTCTTTTCAATAGTAAAATTTCTCTCCAACAAAGATCGGAGGTTTTGAACTATAAGAATCTCTTTCGTTATTAGAAGCAATAACAACTAAATTGTTGTTGGGAGCAGTCATTGTTGTTTTCACATGCTGGATCGGTACTGAACACTGTTAGGTGCTTGATAAAAATCCAACCTTTTTAACACTTCAGAACCGGAGCTCTGATGCCAACTGAAGGTGCGAAAAACACATGAAAGGGGGGTTTGAATTGGGTTTTATCCTTTGAAAAAATTTTCTTTTAAAAATAATCTCCTTTTTAAATTTTTTTGCTTTTGATAAAGATTGAAATAATTTAGAAAGCAATAAATAACACAGTATTTTTATACTAGTTCACTTGAAATTTCAAGATACTCTAGTCCACCCTCACAGATGATTTTCCTCTCTCCAACAAGGACTTAATCTAATAATCCAATTGATTATTACACTTGCACACACCAACTATATGTGACTAACACCTGCACACACCAACTGTGTGTGAGTAACTATCAACCTTTAAGATTAACTATCCTAGACTTCTCGAGAATTCTGACCCAAATGGCCTCTCAAGGAATAATCAAACAACATTTTGATGACGAGTTTGTTTACAAGTAAATATTCTTCTACACAAGATAAAATGTAAATATACTTTTAGCACAAGTGACTTGATAAAATAAACAACTTTTTACAAAGAAATATTAGCATTTGAGTGTAGAGTATTTTCCAGAGAATTAGCAGTTGTTTCTTCAAGTCTTCAAACCTTTATATAGATCCATACATGTGATGTAACCGTTGAGGGGTACATCTAGAAATATGAAATTTGTGGCGGCTTGCAAGAACGTGGGGGACAAGATCGTACGCATCGTCTGTACTTTCATGGTAGTGGAATGAAACGTTTGTTTGTACAATGTACTATTGTACCACGTTAACATTCTCTTCTATCCTTTTGTACTTCAGAGGCTTCAGCGAGTATGAGTAAGAGGAGAGTATATAAGTTCTGGTTAATCAAAACTTCATGTCTTTAAAGTCTCCAGATATTCCTCTTCAGAGTCCTTAGCACTTTATTTTGAAGAACCTTGTAACATATCATAAGTGAAATTCTAGTGAGGGAAGACTCAGGATGTCATGACATCTGATCTGACATTACAAAACATTCAAGGTAGAACATACAATTAAAATGCAGGAAACAAAAGAACACAAGGAATTGTTAACCCAATTCGGTTCTAACCAACCTACATCTGAGGGCATACCAAGCCAGGAATGAAGTTCAATATCAGCAATATTAATTTGGAGGGAAACCACCCTATTAACACTCCTCACTTAATCAGACTACCCAATGACCTTTCTACTTAAGATACCACACTTAGATATGGGAAGTGTTAGACATAATCTTAGAGTTTTTATGATAACAAGTGGAATACATTTTGTATAATAGATATGATACTCTAATCAATATTGTTTTCATTTCAGATGATGATCTAACTCAAGCATTGAATAATATAGAGACATCAAAATTATGCTGAGTAAAAGAATTATTATAAGTTCTGACAGAAGATGTTCTAATAAGAAGATGTTCTAACAAGGCTTACAAAATATTATGATCTATATGTACATCATCTTCTAAGACAAGGTCTGCTACAACAATGTTATCCTACTAACCTAAAACGACTAAGTACTTGAGTGGCTCAATTTTCTAGAGTCATTGGTTAAGAAAAATCACGTGGAGATTAGAAAGCTAATTACTCATTCCTGTATCCAAGACATGCTACCTTGCAACGGAAAGTTTCTAAGAAGTTCTATATAAAGCATTCAAATTCAAAGAAGAATAACAACAATTTTTATCATAGAGAACTTAAGCTGCTGAAATTGAAATCATCATTTTGTAACAATTTATTTCTAAGTTCTTGAGCTTAATTAATTTGTGTAAAAATCACTATAAGTGATAAATCTTTATAGAATCATATTGTAAACACATTTTCTAGAAGTTCATTTGAAATTGTTCCTTGAGAGACCAGTTGGGTCAGATTTCTCAAGAGGGATAGGACTAGTTGAGTCATAGAGGTGTTAGTCACTTGCAGTTGGCTTGTGCATTGTTGTTAGTCACAACAGTTGGTAGTGTAGTTTAATCTATTGATTATAGTGTATTAAGTCCTCGGTTAGAGAGGAGAAATCACCTTGACGGGTGGACTAGAGTAGTTTGAGTTTCAAACGAACCAGAATAAAAATCCTTGAGTATTTAGCATTTTTGTTGAGATAAAGAAATTTTAAAAGGGAAAAACTTATTCAACCCCCCCCCCCTTCTAAGTGTTTTCTAAGCCTTCAATTGGCATTAGAGCACATGGTTCTGGGTGCAAACACTTAACAGTGTCAGATAAAGATCCAGAAGGAAAACACAAATGGCAACAGATCACAACAACAATAACACTAAACCTCCAATGTTTGATGGAGAGGATTTTGAATATTGGAAGAATAAATTGGAAAGTTTCATCTCAGGCTATGATCCTGATCTTTGGGATATGGTTTTGGATGGTTACAAAGATCCAGTAGATGAAGATGGAAACAATATAGAAAGGAAAACAATGGACAAAGCATAGAAGACAGAATTCAAGAATCATCATAAAGCTAGAAACATTCTGTTAAGTGCCATTTCAAAAATAGAATATGAAAAAATCACAAACAGAGACACAACATATTACATTTTTTAGTCACTCAAAATGTCACATGAAGGGAATGCTCAGGTCAAGGAAACAAAAGCTCTGGCGCTTATCCAAAAATATGAGGCACTTAAGATGGAAGAAAATAAATCTATTGAGGCAATGTTCTCAAGGTTTCAAACCTTAACTTCTGGTCTAAGAGTGTTGGATAAAGGTTACATCAAGGTTGATCATGTAAAGAAAATTATCAGGATCTTACCCAGAAGATGGGAACCTATGGTGACAGCGTTCAAAATCTCAAAGGATCTGAATGCTATATCTCTAGAAGAACTCCTCAGTGCTCGGAGGAGTCATGAAATAGAGCTTGATGAATTCGAGCCTCAGAAGAAAGGTAAGTCAATTGCCTTGAAATTTACTAAACAATCTGATGTTAATGTTTTTCAGGATGAAGAAGGAAGCTCTAAAGACTCAGAGTCAGAAGATGAGTTATCTATGTTGTCCAGAAAGATAAATCAAATGTGGAAGCATAGGCAGAAAAAGTTCAGAAACCACCAAAGATCTGAAGATAGAGGAGAATCTTCTGGACACAAAAGGTTCATTAAAAGAAGTGTCACTTGCTATGAATGCAAAGAACCTGGACACTTCAGAAGTGAATGTCCCAAGCTACAGAGGGAAAATCCAAATAAAAGATTTGAGAAAAAGAAAGGAATGCTAGCAACATGGGACGACTCAGAATCTTCTGGAGCTGAAACTGACTCAGAACATGAGCATGCCAACACCGCTTTCATGGCTACAACAGAAGATGATTCAGGCTCTAAATCGACTCAGATGAGGTATTCTCTAAATTTTCTCGTACTGAACAAATAGATAGTTTATCAGAACTTCTAGAAAGTAAAAGTCAGCTCAAGATCAAATACAAGAAACTCAGAAAGAGTCTTGTATTTGATATTGAACAACTCAAAGCATAAAATGCAGAACTTAAAGAAAATAATATTAAACTTAAAGATGATTTTCAAAAAGTTCAAAAAATATCTAGTTCAGGTACTGCTTCAAGTTCTAAAGATATTCTTAAGGAATATGACTATAGATTTCAGAAGCTTCTGACTAAAAGCATAGATAGAAGCAAGATGGCTTCAATGATCTATGGAGTTAGTAGAAACAAAAGAAAGGGAATAAGATATGAAACCCCCAGAGGGAAAGAAATATATCAACCCCAATTTGTTGATAAAATGACTATCACATACAAACCACTTTATAAACAGTTCAGTTATGGTCACACACATTACATAAAATATACTTCTCATTCTGAAATATTTTATGTTAAACCAAGGTTCAAACAGAAACTTAGAAACTCTAACTAGAAAGGACCCAAAAAGATATGGGTACCTAAAGAGAAAATAATCTATGTTGCAGATGTCCTTAACAGTGAAGTTGAAACAGCAATCTGGTACCTGGACTCTGGATGCTCAGAACATATGACGGGAAAAAGGTCTACGTTCCAAAGCCTGGAACTTAAACCTGGAAGTGAAGTGAAATTTGGAGGTAACCAGAAGGGAAGAATCATTGGTTCTAGAACCATAGCAAATGGTAACCTTCCCTCTATCTCTAATGTTCTATTAGTTGAAGGATTACCCCATAATATATTGTCTAAAAGTCAATTAAGTGACAATGGTTATGACATTATCTTTAATCAAAAGTCATGTAGAGCTGTTAGCCAAAAGGATGGGTCAATCCTATTTTTTGGCAAGAGAAAGAACAACATTTATAAAATAAATATTTGTGATTTAAAATCTCAAAATGTGAAATGTCTTCTGTCAGTAAATGATGAATAATGGGTATGGCACAGAAGATTAAGACATGTTAGCATGAGAAAAATTTCTCAAATTTAACAAACTCAATATGGTCAGAGGACTTCCTAATTTGAAGTTCAACTCAGAATTTCTTTGTGAAGCCTGTCAGAAGGGAAACATTTCAAAACCATCTTTTAAATCCAAAAATGTTGTTTCTTCCTCTAGACCATTAGAACTTCTGCATATTGATCTATTTGAACTAGTGAAAACTGCATCCATTAGAGGCAAGAAGTATGGATTGGTCATTGTAGATGACTACATCAGATGGACATGGGTAAAGTTCTTAAAACACAAGAATGAGTCATATTCTGTGTTCTTTGACTTCTATAACCAAATCCAAAATGAAAAAGAGTTTAGAATTATAAACTTTAGAAGTGATTATGGTGGTGAATTTGAAATTCAATATGTTGAAAAATATTTTAAAGAAAATGGAATTTCACATGATTTCTCTTGTCCTAGAACTACCCAACAAAATGGAGTTGTAGAACAAAAGAATAGAACTTTACAAGAAATAGCCAGAACAATGATCAATGAAACCAATATGGCTAAACATTTCTGGGCAGAAGCTTTGAACACAACATGTTATATTCATAATAGATTTTCTATAAGACCTATTCTTGAAAATACTGCCTATGAATTGTGGAAGGACAGAAAGACCAACATTTCTTATTTTCATCCATTTGGATGCACTTGTTATATTCTTAACACTAAAGAACATCTGAACAAGTTTGATTCTAAAGCACAAAAGTGTATTCTGCTTGGATACTCTGAATGCTCAAAAGGCTATAGAGTGTACAACACAGAAACTCTGATTGTGGAAGAATCAATCAAAATAAGATTTGATGATAAGCTTGACCAACAAATGCCAAAGCCAATAGAAAATGTTGCAGGTATAGAAGTTCTTATGCCAAACTCTAAGGGAACAAAACAGAAGAAAAACTCAGAAGTTCCTGCTATTGCAAAAGTTCTGGACAACTTACATATTTCTTAAGAATCTCCACAAAGAAGATTTTCAAGAATCACATCAGCACATCCAGAAGATGTTATCATTGGAAGGAAGCATGATCCTATCAGAACTAGATCTGCATTAAGAAATAATGAGAAATCCCTTTTTGGTCTAGTTTTTATGATTGAGCCAACTTCAGTAGATGAAGCCTTTCAAGACAATGACTGGATATTTGCTATGCAAGAAGAACTGAGTCAATTCACAAGAAATGGTGTGTGGGATCTTGTTCCAAGGCCTAAAGGATTTAATATTATTGGAACAAAGTGGGTGTTCAGAAACAAGCTAAATGAACAAGGAGAAGTTGTCAGGAACAAGGCACGATTGGTAGCACAAGGGTATAGTCAACAAGAAGGTATTGATTATAATGAAACCTTTGCTCCAATCACCATGTTAGAATCAATTAGATTATTAATTTCTTTTGTTGTTCAACATAATATTACTTTATATCAAATGGATGTCAAAAGTCCATTTTTAAATGGCTATATAGAAGAAGAAGTTTATGCCCGTCAACATCCTGGTTTTGAAGATTCAAAATTTCCAGAACATGTTTTCAAACTCAAAAAATCTTTATATGGGTTAAAACAAGCTCCCAGAGCTTGGTATGAACATTTAAGTAATTTCTCTTAGAAAAGAATTTCACCAGAGGAAAAGTGGACACAACTCTCTTTAGAAAAACATTTAAAAATGATATTCTGATATGCCAAATGTATGTTGATGATATTATCTTTGGAACTTCTAATTTCTCTCTTGGAAGAGAATTTGCTGAGTCTATGTAGGCAGAGTTTGAGATGAGCATGATGGGAGAATTGAAATTCTTTATGGGAATTCAAATTAATCAATGTTTAGAAGGTACTTACATACCTTAAACCATGTATGTCAAAGAACTTTTGAAGAAATTCCAGTTATCAGAAAGTAAGGAAGAAAAGACCCCAATGCATCCCACGTGTAATTTGGGTAAAGATGAGGTAAGTAAGAAGGTAGATCGGAATCTCTATAGAGGTATGATATGATCTTTTCTCTATCTAACTGCATCTAGGCCAGATATTCTATTTAGTGTATATTTATGTGCTAGATTCCAATCAGATCCCAGAGAATCTCACTTAACTGTTGTTAAGAGAATTCTTAGGTATCTAAAAGGTACTACTAATGCTGGTCTGTGTTACAGAAAACAAAAGATTTCCAATTAGTAGGATATTGTGATGCTGATTGTGCTGGAGATAGAGTAGAAAGAAAAATTACATCTGGAAGCTATCAGTTCCTTGGTGAAAATTTCATCTCATGGTACAGCAAGAAGCAAGCCACCATAACACTCTCAACCACAGAAGCAGAATATGTTGCTACTGCTGGCTGCAGTACCCAGATGCTCTGGATGAAAAGTCAATTAGAAGATTATCATATGTATGAGTGTAAGATCCATATCTTCCGTGATAATACTTTTGATATTTTCCTTTCTAAAATTCCAATTTTACATTCTAAGGCAAAGCATATTGAAATAAAACATCATTTCATAAGGGATTATATTCAGAAAGGAATTTTAAGCTAAAACTTTGTGGATACAGATCATCAATGGGCTGATATTTTCACTAAACCACTTTCTGAAGATAGAGTTAAATACATTTTGAAAAATATAAGTATGGAAGTATGCCCTGAATGAAATGTTTGTTTAATTTCAATATTGTTAGAAGTTCTGCTTTTTGAACATTCTAATTAACATCTCTTTAGAAGTTAGAAGAGAATTTCTATTAGAATCCATACATAGAAGTTCTAAAATAGTGTCTATATTTCATTACAAGTATGGTTCAGAAGTTCAACACATTAAACAACTGTTACGCAATTAACCTAGAAGTTGGACAAGTGTTCAACCTTCTGATAGGTGAGTTACACGCGTGCTGGCTATTGATATAATGTTTCTAGGTAACTGTTCAATCACATCAATTTTTAAGATTCCCCTCTAATTGTCACATGCAACATTAAATGCGCATGATGATTATTTTTTTAATTTCTTTTAGTTTTTCAAAATTGCTCTTTTTGAACCGTTTCACTTGCATGTGTTTGCCTATAAATAGTCTCTTCCAGAAACCCTTATTTCTTTTTCACTCTTTCAACAACTTTTTTATGAATTTTTGCCTCTTCTTCTCTCTCTTTAAAAACCCTAAACCCATAAACCTTCATACCAGTTCAGTTCTAACAACCCAGAAATTGCAAACCCAGAAACTCTCACCTCTAACCCTCAAGAAACTACCATTCCTTATTTCCCTCAACCCTCTGAGCGATATGTGATTTCTGAAAGAACAACGCTCATTCAAGTTGAAAAACTGGAGGTGGTGTGTGAGATGATTGTTGATCTGGTGAACTTGAAGGATAATGGCTTTAACTTGATTCCATCCATTGAGTTTCAAGGTTGGATCAATTTCTTTGACCGCTTGTAGGTCCAGTTTACCCAAATATTGTGAAGGAATTTTGGATTCATGCCACTGTAACCCCAAAATCCATCTTGTCCTTTGTAATGGGGAAGGAGATTTCAATTACTGAGTGCGTCATCAGAAGGTTTCTAGGGCTAGAAGGTGAAGGAGAAATAGGAATCCCAGAAGGTAGGCTTGAGATGGATCCTATTTATGCTGAGATCTTCACTACTGGAGAAGCTTCTACCAAGATTAAAGATCTAAAGGATGTATACAAAATTTGGGCCAAGATTTTTCATGGGTGTATTCACCACAGGAAAGAGACAAGTTCACCTGACTACATAAATGCAGATCAACAATATGTGTTATACTGTATAGACACATGTGTGAAGGTGGATTTAGAATATCTTCTACTCAAGCATCTTTGGCTTCATATGAAGGAAACAATAGAAGAAGAAAGAACCAAGAATCCAAAGGCTAAGAGGAACTAGATACCCTTGGCTAGACTACTTTCAGATATTCTGACAGAGAATGGTTTGATTAAGCATTTAGAAGATGCTCAGCTGCTGACTGAGCTAGAACCTGTGTGTGGAAAAAAATTTAATGGCAAGAATTTGGTGAAGAGGAAGATTGTTGACAGACTTTTGGCTGAGCCTTCTCCATTAGAAGCAGGAGATGTCACCAGAATAAGAGTTCGAGTTGAAGATTTCCCAACATTTGATTCAGTGGCACATTAACTGAAAATCCTCCAGTACATCAGAACTTCCAAAAGGAAAGGTCTTACTATTGATCCAGCATGGCTGCAAGGCAGAGAATCTCCAAGTACTGTGAGGAAGATCAAGAAGACAATAGTTGATGGCGAAGGAACTTCTGCTAGACCTCAAAAGTCTCAGAAGAAGAAGAAACAACAAGTTTTAGGTAGAACATCTGCATTTATCTCTATTTCTACTTTTGTTGGTAATTTAACATCTACTACACAAACTTCAACTGCCATTCCCCCACCACAAGACACTACACAACAAACCTTTGAAACCATTGATGTAGATATTGACTTGACTGCCCCATCAGAAACTCTATAAACCAATCCTCATATAGCCCAAGTTCTTTCTAATATAGAAAACTTTGAAATTTTGAGTACAGAACTTCCACCATCAACCTCCTCAACACAAACCACCCATGTAAACTACTTCACAGAAATCACAACAGGAAATCCTTGTTTCTGCTCCCACTACTGTTAATCCAAATGCACCATTTTCATCCACTTCCATCACAACCATTCCATAAACCTTGTGACACCCTGATGTAATTCGAATATTAAATAAATGGGAATTTAATTATTTATTTAATTAAAGTCTTAAGTATTTATATTTTTGGATTTAATTGGATTAATTGAAGAAAGAAAGGATTGGAGGTGTGCAGAGTAAATAGTGGGTGTGAGGAGTAAATCACTCTACTTTTACTAATTATTAATTATGTATTTTATTTGGAATAATAAAGGAATATTAAAAGGAATATAAAAAGGAAAAGAAGGAAAAAGGAGTCTTTTTTGGAGAAAAGCTATTTCACGTAGAATTGGAGAAGAGAAGAGAAGAGAGGAAAGCCGACGCCGAGGAAATCGAAGATCATCGCGAGGTAAGGGGTGATTTCATTCGGTTTTAATGCCTTATGGGTTTTGGGAATCAACCGGGTAATTGGGTATGTTAGGAAATTGATTATAGGTTTGTAGGATGAAACCCTATTTTGTGTCGGTGTATGGAATTAGGATCATTAGTGTGTCGAATAAATAATAGGAATGATGAAACTATGTTATTTGATGTTATAATGGTGTAAAATTGTTGTAAATTGGTGTTCCTAAGGTCACAATTCGGGTTAGGAAGTTTGGAAATGATAAGGACTGCATAATGCTTTCAAAAGTAGAAGAATTTGTTGTTACAGGTCGTGGAAACTGGTTCCCTGTGGGGAGGAACCGGGTTCCCAGTGTTAGAATTTCAAAATCTGGCACTTTTGTACATGGGAACCGGTTCCCAGTGGGGAGGAACTGGGTTCCCCATACAAAATTCCAGGGGGAGCTTATTTTCAAATTGTGGGAACCGGGTTCTCCCAGTGAGGAACCGGTTACCACTGTGTATTTTTCCAAAACTTCTAAAACTTCAAAAATTCATATTTTCCAAACCGTAACTCTGAATCGAGTGCCGTTTTCGGCATTATTTCTTAAATTTAAAATACTATCTTTTAGGAAGGAAAAATATTATTTTCTCCAAAATTATTTTTAAAAGAGTCGAGCTTCCGATTTTGAAAAAGTATGGATAATTAAGGATAATGGGGAATTAATACAAATGGTCTGAGTTACCGGATGAGAACTAATGCGTACAATGTTGTATTTTAATATTCATTATGATTGAATGTGATACGTTGGTGAATTGGCATTATGTGGATTATATTGATATTATGATCTGTGAAGTGATGTTGCATGCTTTTATGATGCATGCATGAGCATTTGTTTAATTGGTTCATTCCCATTGTGCGGAAGTGAAGTGGCAGAGCCAATAGACTTACCCGAATTTGGAGGTAGTGAGGCTAGATTCTTGACCCAATGATTGTGGGCGAATCATGGATTTACGCTGTCTTTCCACATGTAAACGGAGCAGTGGGTGAACTTGTTTCACGTTTTGGTACCACATGCATAGAGTCTGCATTGCATATGGGATTGTAACATGCTAGGATGGTTTCCAGTGTTGCAATTTCCATTGTTTGTTATATACATGTTCATTGTGTGAAATGCCTTGTGAATTGTATTCGATTAATGTGTTTGGTTAATGGATTAATGTATTCGATTATTCTGTTGTATTTTAAAAACGTATAATGCATTTTATATTGAATCGAAATCTCACCCTTACTTTAACGATTTCAGATCCAAAGTGATTAGCTGCTTGGAGTTGGTGAGGATAGCTCTAGAGTTGAGTCAGTTAGTTAATCCGCGTGTCAGTGTCGTGCTCTGGTAGATGTAACACTGGGGAAACATTTGTTTTGAAGTCCTTTGATGGATCCTTAATGGTTTTGAATTATGTTTCGATTTATATCCTGGAATAGTTATGAAAGATGTATTCAGGATTTGTTATGTTTCATTTCCGCTGTTAAACATAACTTTAAGTCTGTTTATTTAATAATTTATTCTTCAGTGAAAGCATGACAACTGTGTTGATTGATTTGAATTATTTAAATTGTGACGCCTCTTGAATTGTGATTTTAAAAACTTTGATTAATATTTATAAAACGCGGGTAATTAGAAGGGGTGTTACAATAGTGGTATCAGAGCCTGGTTGGTCTTGTCTTAGTGTCGTTATCCCTTTAGTATGCCACTGGTGTAAGTAACACAGTCGATACTTGTGTCTGATGTAGATTGTTTTGTAACATTCTGAACAATGGTGGAAGAGGAAGGAGGAGCGATGCTATTGCTGAAGCTTTAGGAATGTTAGCTGGAGTGCTCGGACGGAATCAGCAGGGGGCTATGATTGGTGCTGACAGGCAATTGGGGAATTTTCAGAGGAATAATCCTCCATTGTTCAAGGGTGCACATGACCCCGAGGGTGCTCAGAAGTGGTTGAAGGAGATCGAAAGGATCTTCAGGGTGATTGATTGTGCTGAGGGGCTGAAGGTGAGATATGGTACTCACATGCTGGCAGAGGAAGCTGATGACGGTGGATTGCTACCAGACTGAAATGGAAGAAGATGGAATTGCACTGACTTGGGCTGTGTTCTGGAGAGCTTTTCTGAGAAGGTATTTTCCTGAAGACATTCGGGGTAAGAAAGAGATTGAGTTTCTGGAGCTCAAGCAAGGCAACAAGTCTGTGAGTGAGTATGCAACGAAGTTTACTGAGTTAGCAAAGTATTATGCTAATTACCCTAACGATGTAGATGGAGAATTTTCCAAATGTATCAAGTTTGAGAATGGTCTGCGTGATGAGATCAAGCAGGGTACCAGCGTATTAGAAGGTTTCCTGTTTTAGTTGACTGTAGTAGGATTCTGGAAGAAGATCTTGCTAGTACTAAGTCGAATGCTCAGAGTTATGTTGATCGTAAGGGAAAGAGACAGATGGATCGTGGTAAGCCATATGATAGGAATAATCAGAAACCTGGAGGTTGGAAGAAGCCCAGTGGGGGAGACTCTGGTTCTTCTGGTTCTTCCGTAAGGTGCTACAGATGTGGTGAATTGGGTCACCGAGCTCCTGAGTGCAAGAATGAAGCAAGGAAGTGCAACAATTGTGGAAGATTTGGTCACTTAGCCGCTGAGTGCAGATCCCGAAGGATAACTTGTTACAACTGTGGCGAAGAAGGACACACTCGTTCGCAGTGTACTAAGCCGAAGAAAAAGCAAGCTGGTGGGGAAGCGTTCGCTTTGTCAGGATCAGATGTTAAGCCAGATGATCGGTTGATTAAAGGTACATGTTTTATTAATGGCATACCTTTAATTGCGATTATTGATACTGGAGCGACACATTCTTTTATTGCTTTGGATTGTGCTAAGAGATTGAATCTGGAAATTTCTAATTTGGATGGAAGTATGGTTATTGACACTCCTGCGTCGGGTTTAGTGACTACTTCGTATGTTTGTAGGAATTGTCCTATTGTTATTTTTGGTAGAGGTTTCGGTATGGATTTAGTGTGCCTACCTTTAGAACAACTTGATATTATCCTTGGAATGAACTGGTTGGTCTTCAACCAGGTTCATATCAATTGTTTTGAGAAGACGGTCATATTTCTTGAGGTAGCTAAAGTTGAAGATGTGACTATGTCAGTTAAGCAGATGAATTCAGTTGTTAGAGATGGTGTTGTAGTGTTTATGTTATATTCTTCGACGGAAGTGAAAGGGAAGGCTAAGAGTGGTGAATTACCTGTTGTGAATGAATTTCCAGAAGTATTTTCGGAGGATGTTAGTGAGCTACCACCTGAGAGAGAAGTGGAGTTTACTATAGATTTAATTCCTGGAACTAGACCGGTGTCGATGGCGCCTTATCGCATGTCGGCATCTGAGTTGTCTGAGCTGAAGAAACAGTTGGAAGAGTTATTGGAGAAGAAGTTTATTCGGCCTAGTGTTTCGCCGTGGGGTGCGCCGGTATTGTTAGTTAAGAAGGAAGGTACGATGAGACTATGTGTTGACTACAGGCAATTGAATAAAGTGACAATCAAGAATCGGTATCCATTGCCGAGGATTGACGATTTGATGGATCAGTTTGTCGGAGCTTGTGTATTTAGCAAAATTGATCTGAGGTCTGGATATCATCAGATTCGTGTTAAGGCGGAAGATATTCAGAAGACTGCGTTATGGGCATTATGAATATTCTGTTATGCCGTTTGGAGTTACTAATGCACCTGGTGTTTTTATGGAGTATATGAACAAGATATTTCATCCGTATCTTGACAAGTTTGTAGTGGTGTTTATTGACGACATTTTGATCTATTCAAAGAATGATGAAGAGCATGCAAAGCATCTTAGGATTGTATTAGAATTATTGAAGGAGAAGAAGCTTTATGCGAAGTTGTCGAAATGCGAGTTTTGGTTAAGTAAAGTGAGTTTCCTTGGTCACGTGATTTCCAAGAATGGTATTGTTGTTAATCCTACAAAGGTAGAAGCGGTATCTCAGTGGGAAGCGCCGAAGAATGCTTCAGAGATTCGTAGTTTCCTTGGTCTGGCAGGTTACTACAGGAAGTTAATTGAGGGATTTTCGAAGTTAGCTTTACCGTTGACTAAGTTGATGAGAAAAGGTCAAGCGTTTGTTTGGGATGCAGATTGTGAGGAAGGATTCCAAGAGTTGAAGAGGAGATTGACTAGTGCTCCGATTCTGATTTTGCCGAATCCGACAGAATCTTTTGTGGTGTATTGCGATGCGTCCTTGATGGGTTTAGGAGGTGTTTTGATGCAAGATAGGCAGGTTGTGGCTTATGCTTCAAGACAGTTGAAGATTCATGAAAGGAATTATTGAACTCATGATTTAGAGTTGGCAGCTGTTGTATTTGTTTTGAAATTATGGAGGCATTATCTGTATGGTTCACGGTTTGAAGTGTTCAGTGATCACAAGAGCCTGAAGTATCTCTTTGATCAGAAAGAGTTGAATATGAGGCAGAGAAGGTGGTTAGAATTTCTCAAGGATTATGATTTCGGTTTGAATTACCATCCTGGTAAGGCAAACGTTGTGTGAATCGTTGAGCAGGAAGTCCTTGCATATGTCGATGTTAATGGTTCGTGAATTGGATTTAGTGGAACAATTCAGAGACTTAAGTTTGGTATGTGAAACTACTCCGGATAGTGTGAAATTGGGCATGTTGAAGCTGACTAGTGGTATTTTGGAAGAGATTCGAAATGGGCAGAAGTCTGATGTTGGTTTGGTGGATAAGCTGACATTGATTAACCAAGGTCAAGGAGGTGAGTTCCGAATTGATGAGAATGGCGTTGTGAGATTTGGTGATAGAGTGTGTGTTCCGGATGTTGCTGAGATTAGAAAGAGTATTTTGGAAGAAGGACACCGTAGTGGATTGAGTATTCATCCTGGTGCTACTAAGATGTACCATGATTTGAAGAAATTATTTTGGTGGCCTGGAATGAAAAAGGAAATTGTCGAGTTTGTGTATGCATGTTTGGTTTGTTAGAAATCAAAGATTGAACATCAGAAGCCGTCGGGATTGATGGAACCGTTGTTTGTTCCAGAGTGGAAGTGGGATGGCATCTCTATGGATTTTGTGTCTGGGTTGCCACGGACAATGAAGAACTGTGATTCTATTTGGGTTATTGTCGACCGATTGACAAAGTCTGCTCACTTTATTCCGATAAGAATGGATTATCTGATGGAGGGGTTGGCAGAATTTTATGTTGAGAGGATTGTAAGTTTGCATGGTATTCCATCTAGCATTGTGTCGGATAGAGATCCGAGGTTTACTTCTAAGTTCTGGACAGGATTGCAGGAAGCTCTGGGTACTAAGTTACGATTGAGTTCCGTATATCATCCGCAGACAGATGGTCAGACGGAGATGACGATTCAGTCGTTAGAAGATTTGTTGAGGGCTTGTGTGTTAGAGAAAGGTGGAGTTTGGGATAGTTACTTGTCGTTGATAGAATTTACCTACAACAATAGTTTTCATTCGAGCATTGGTATGGCTCCGTTTGAGGCATTGTATGGTAGGAGATGTCGGACACCGTTGTGTTGGTACGAATCTGGAGAAAGTGCTGTGATTGGACCGGAGATTGTTCAACAAACTTCAGACAAGATCAGGATGATTCAGGAGAAGATGAGGACTTCTCAGAGTCGTCAGAAAAGTTATCATGATAAGAGGAGGAAAGATCTTGAGTTTAATGAAGGAGACCACGTGTTCATGCGAGTTACTCCGATGACTGGTATTGGTCGAGCTTTGAAGTCAAAGAAGTTGACTCTACGTTTTATTGGTCTGTTTCAGATTACCAAGAGAGTTGGGAAGGTTGCTTATCATATTTCTTTACAGCTGTCACTTGCGAATTTGCATGATGTGTTCCATGTATCTCAGTTGCGGAGGTACATTGCGGATCCGTCTCATGAGATTCAAGTAGATGATGTACAGGTGCGGGATAATTTGACTGTTGAAGCAGTACCTGCGAGGATTGAGGATCGGAAAGTGAAGCAATTGCGGGGTAAAGAGATAGCACTGGTACGAGTAGCTTGGGGAGGACCAGCTGAAGAAAATGTCACTTGGGAACTGGAGAGTCAGATGAAGGACTTGTATCCCGAACTTTTCGTCTAAGGTATGTTTTCGAGGACGAAAACTCTTTTAGTGGGGGAGAGTTGTGACACCCCGATTTAATTCGAATATTAAATAAATGGGAATTTAATTACTTATTTAATTAAAGTCTTAAGTATTTATATTTTTGGATTTAATTGGATTAATTGAAGAAAGAAAGGATTGGAGGTGTGCAGAGTAAATAGTGGGTGTGAGGAGTAAATCACTCTACTTTTACTAATTATTAATTATGTATTTTATTTGGAATAATAAAGGAATATTAAAAGGAATATAAAAAGGAAAAGAAGGAAAAAGGAGTCTTTTTTGGAGAAAAGCTATTTCACGTAGAATTGGAGAAGAGAAGAGAAGAGAGGAAAGTCGACGCCGAGGAAATCGAAGATCATCGCGAGGTAAGGGGTGATTTCATTCGGTTTTAATGCCTTATGGGTTTTGGGAATCAACCGGGTAATTGGGTATGTTAGGAAATTGATTATAGGTTTGTAGGATGAAACCCTATTTTGTGTCGGTGTATGGAATTAGGATCATTAGTGTGTCGAATAAATAATAGGAATGAGGAAACTATGTTATTTGATGTTATAATGGTGTAAAATTGTTGTAAATTGGTGTTCCTAAGGTCACAATTGTAACACGGTGAACTGACTTTTTAGTGTTTTTGGTATCGCAAATGTGCGGATAGCAAGAGTCGCCACCGACTTTTATTTTTATCCAATTAAGGGAAGGTAAAAGTACAGAAAAAGACCTTCGTTTAGATTCTGAGTACGGGAGAAAGTTATGAAAAGGGAAGGTATTAGCACCCCTTCCATCCATGATTTATTCTACGGGCTCTTAGTTGCTCTAGATCACTTTTAAAATTGCTTTCTGTGTGTTTGACAAAAATGTTTTGAAAAAGGCATTTCGCTTTGACTTTGTAATGACTCATGTAGGAGTGTATACAAAGTGTTCGGAAATGTTTCGTTTTGAAAAGAGTTTGAACTTTGAAAAAGAGTGTGTGGTGTGAAAAGCATTTGGTTTAGGCGAGCAACTAAAGACTTATTACCCACTCGAATTGGTCGTTTTCGCTTCTCACGTTCCTTTAGAATAGCGCTAGCCGTACCATTAGTTAGTAGGTAGCTCCATTCGTTGGATGTAAGCGGGACATTCGAAGGGACATCGGATGGTCATAGAAGGCAACTTGTAGGAAGTATCCTAGCACATTCGAGGGACTATCATCATTTTCGTGGCGACAATCGAGGGTCAAGATCATGTATTCGGAGGCGACATCGTGGGTCTTATGATCTTTGTATCGAAGGGACTATGATGATTTGTTTTGAAGGCAACGGTGCTAGAATACCTCTACGTTCGAGGACTTGACCATTTGAATTTGTAAAGGCAACGAGAGAATTACCCTAAGGGTGCATGTGAAAGAAGTGTGTTGATTTCGGATATTTTATCTTGAAAATTAGTGTGCTAAGTTCATTATTATCTTGCCATACACGCCTAGTTACTAGCAATTGATAGGGTGCGGAAAGTAAAATGCGGAATGTAAAGATGCGGAAGGTAAATCCGCTATTACAAGGCTTTGGGGCGATACATAATTTAAAAATGCGGAAAATAAAGATCCTAATTTAAACTATTACATCCCATATCTGATTACATTATTGAAAAAATAAAATGATAAAGCAAGAATCGTCGAATCGGATCAACAGTAAAGGAATGAGAAATCGGAAAATACGATATGAATCGAACAAGAGAAAAAATGTTAGAAAAATGCAAATTTTTATATGAGAAAATTATTACATGCTGGAAATAATATAAATATGCTAAAATAAATTTTTGGGATTTTTTGGATGCAATTTAATAATTAAAAACTAATTAAATGTGATTTAAATGCAAAAATATGAATAAAAATAAATATGCATGCAAAAATATGTTTTTTAATTTTATAAATTAAATAAAGGTTTTCTGAAAATAAATGCAAAAAGAAAATTAATTTTTGATGGTTTTTTTAATGCAGAATTAAAATTATGAAGTTAATTAAATAAGATGCAAAATATTAAATAATTAGAAAAATATGAAAATAGGAAAATAGTTTGAAGTTTGGAAAAAAGGAAAACAAAACTGGTGCAAGCAGGATTCGAACTCAGGACATGGGAGAGTATTTTTTCACAGGAAGCGCCTTAACCACTAGGACACTTGGCTCCTTGTGTTGGAAAAGTGAAAATCAAATGTTTTTGAATGATCACGTGCCATGGATGTGTTTGAAAACGAGTCAGCTACGCGTGGGGCCCGGGTGGAAAGAAAGAGCCAATCAGAATGCAAGATCGTGCCACCCATGCATCGCCGGAGTCAACTTTGGTCAGCGACGCCGGAGCCCTAGCTCCGGTCGTCTTCTCCGACCATGCCAAACCTGAATCCTGCAAAACACGTAGAATCAAGGCAAAAGAAAGACCTAGTCTACCTAATTCGACCCTTCTGAGTCCAATGGCACTACTGGTTTCCTCTGAAAACGCTTGTATAAGTTGATTCGATCGAAACAGCTCAACGAGCCCTAACTATGGCATATCGTGTTTCTCACGTCCAAGCTTACATGTAATACATCTAATACGTTCTAATGAACCTCCTGATCACAAATAAACACACGAAAACAGTTAATAATGCATGATTAACACAAATCGAATTTTGAGAAAAATCAAACCGGTGAGAGCTTGCTGGCACGATCTGGGCACCTGGGCTTGAGGTATGAGTATGGATCGATTGCTGGGAACCTCCTGAAGGTGATTGAGTGGTTAAATTGGCCTGAAGCTTGCTGAAAATTGGAACTCGATTTTCAAAAAGTTTGTGAAATTTTTTGGCAAAATAAGGGTTTGGCTTGAGCTAGGGTTTTGTTCCTTGTGGCTTGTGATCTTGCTGAGCATTTATAGAGAAAGTTTGGATGGCAAAAGGAGAAAAAGATTGATCCATCAATGTGCAAATATTTTCCATTAAAAATAAATCAAATCTTTGAAAAAATTTGATTTTCTCATGAATGCAAAGGCTAGCACGAATTTGGTATGAATCATGGGCTTTCTTAGACTTCAAGGAAGATATAAATCCATTCCTTTTGAAAAAATACTTAATTTTCATATTTTATATAATTTATTTTTGAATTAAATGTTATAAAATTCAAAGATAAATCATAAAAATAGAAAATCACCATGGCCAAGCATTTATGGGTCAAGAATAATGTCATGAACAAGTTTGGATCAAAAGATTTTAGGCCCATTTGGAAAATTTTGCATTTTGACCAAAATGTCCTTTTGTGCAATTGTCCAAAATTGCCCAACTTCTGAATAGTGTATCTTGCTCAATTTTCCACATTTTTGAGTGTTCTTGGACTTTTTGGAAAGCTCTAAGACTCTTCTAACCAACCTTTTTGGTCTCATCTCAATTGGAGTTTCCATGCTCAATATATCTTCAAAACAAAAAGTTGACCTTTTGTTGACTTTGAAAATGACCTGTAATGTTTTGAGCTATACCTCTCAAATGAAGCATTTTTTGGACATTCTTGTGAGACATGAAGTTGTAGAGAATTGAATTTCCTTCAAAACAAGAGGTGGTGGAAAATTTTTGAGAAAGTATGAGAAAGTTATGATCAGTCAAAGTTCAGTTGACTTTTCACCTAGAAACCCTAATTTAGAAAGTTGGACTTTTGAGCAAATCTTGAGTTTTCTTGATGAATCATGATCAACCCTTGATCAAATGATGAATGTAACTTCAAAATGAGGATGTTGACCAAAAATTATGAAGTTTGACTGTATGTTGACCACAGTTGACTTTTTGTCCAATACAACTGATTTTCAACCATCTGAGCAATTGTCTGAGGAAACTTGACTTGTGAGGCTTGAAACTTGACATGGAGAATCTTTGAAAAATATGAGGAGGCATGAAGACCATTGGAGATATTGGAAGTCCATCTTGACCTGAGATATACCAAACCCTAGTTTGGGTTGATTGTCTAGGAGAGAGTTTGTCTGACCAACTCTTGAGGAATCTTTGAGTATAGATGTATGAAACCTCTTGAGTGGATGGAGGGAAAATTTTGGGGTATGACAGCTGCCCCTGTTCAATCTTCTTGTACTGGAGGGTTAGATTGACACGCTTGTCTTTCGTGACCTGGAGGTAGAAGATGATTGAACACTCGAGTATACCTGAAAATTTGCACTCGCGGTTGGCTGATGATGCGGGAATGGGCTTACAGATGCCATTTGGAGAAGCTGGGGAGTGAGTCGTATGTTAGACTCGAGATTATTGATAGGAGGATTATTGGAAAGTGAGCCGTGCGCTAGGCTCTGTAGACGTTTCTGGAAAGGAGAGGAGATGGGCTTAAGATGCCATCCGAAGGGAGTCGTACGTTAGACTTCGTGTTCATTTTTTTGAATGAAGTTATTGGCATGCATTGATTTTTAACCATATATGCAGCGTTCTGAAAGTGAAGCATTGTTGACAAATAGTCGGAGATGGGCTTAAGATGCCATCCAAGGCAACTGAGTCATACGCTAGACTCTATAGTTGCTGTTGATAATAAGAGATCAGAATAAATCTTCGTGTCGATTACTCTGAGGGAGGTTGTAGTTGGAAAAATGTGGATAGCTTCCCTGTTGTGCATCGGGTGTTGATCCATTTCCTGTTATCGGAGGATAACCAGAGGCGGTCTTTCGGATAGTTTTCCCGTCGATTCGGGGCTTAATCCTGGACCAGTCGTCGGAGGACAACCAAGGGCGGTCTTATAGATAGTTTTCCCGTCGATTCGAGGCTTAATCCTGGACCAGTCGTCGGAGGACAACCAAGGGCGGTCTTTCAGATAGTTTTCCCATCGATTCGGGGCTTAATCCTGGACCAGTCGTCGGAGGACAACCAAGGCGGTCTTTCGATAGTTTTCCGTCGATTCGGGCTTAATCCTGACCTTTGCGTCAAGGATCATTACTGCTTTGGAGAAAACAAGAGAAACTTTGATAGAATATTTGTTAGTTTTATGCAAAGTATGATGCATGACAGTGTATATGAATGACGTATGCATGAATTATGACTTTATGAGAAATGTATGAATGATAGCTGTTGTGGTATTTCAAAACATATCCATCTTGAAGAAGATGCGGATGTTCTGTTTGAGGATTTCTGACTCCTGCTTGGGGAATTGAGTAGGTGAGATCCCTGCTTTTGAAGGAGAAGAAAGATATCCTGGATTCCTCCGATGCACTATCTGACCAAGTCTTGGGCCTAGATATTGTTGAGGAAGGTAGAGATTTGAGAGGCTCATTGTTGGAGATCTCATATATAGACCCTGCTGAGGAGAGTCTGGGAGGCGATCTGTTGGGAACCTTGTATGTAGATCCTGCTGAGGAAATTTAGGAGGCGCTCTACTGGGGGATTTTGAGTGTAGATCTCGCTGGAGAGCATTTGATAGTTGCCGGGAGACCGGGTTGGAGGAGTCAGGAACCCGTTGTAATCTTTGGGCTGGGGGATGGAGATGTAGTTTCCTCCGGTGCACTATCTGACCAAGTTTCGTCCGGATCTTGTTGGGGAAAAAGGAAAGGATCGAGAGATACCGGGATAAATACCTTGGGGGTGAGGTGTTACCGCTGAGACCGATGTAACATTGCTTAGTTGAGTGGAATGCGTTGCCGTGGATTCTCTTTGCTCTGTGGGAAGTTGTGTTGTGGTGACACCTTTGTGGGGATCATGCTCTGTGGGGGAATGTTTTGGTGACTTTCGTCGTCATCTCAATTCCTGGAGCCTGCAGCAGTTACTTTTGTATGTTCACTTTTCGTATGTTTGCGATTAGATTCTTATTGTCAAATGCGTATAGTCATTCAAAACAAACGTTGGACTTATTGCAAACGACAACAACGAAAATTGTAAAGAGAAAGAAGCTTGCGTTTATTTGAAAGGTGGCGTATGGCCAAGTAGTTTGTACACAAGAAAGGTAAAAAGCTATGCGGAAACAATCTCGTTAAGTTCCAACTATGCTAGTACTCATATATTTCGACTATCTCATCTCCTTGCTGTCAGTAGAAAGTGAGTAGGCTGATCTTCGCCATTTGAATCTTGAATGCTGATAGTAGTCTAGAATCAGGTGATCTGGAAGAGACATAGTCGTACGCTCAAATCCCTAACTTTTGCCTAGACCGCCCTTTCGGGTTTTCAGTCTACCGGGATACCCTTTTTTGCCCAAGCCGCCTTTTCAAGTTTTCGACTTGCCGGGTGTACATGTTTTGTATATATCCTTAACTTTTGCCCGAACTCTTTTTGGTTCGCCAGGATGCCCTTATTTTTGCCTAGGTCAGTCGACCTAGCGGGTCTATTTTATGCGTAGTATTTTTTGACTATGTTTTTGTTCACGGGGTGTGGAAAGTCTTCACCGTCCATGGTGCTAAGTATCATAGCTCCGCCGGAAAATACTGTCTTGACTACAAATGGTCCCTCGTAGGTGGGAGTCCATTTTCCCCTGGGATCACCTTGTGGAAGAATGATGCGCTTGACTACTAGATCACCGACTTGGTAGACTCGGTGCTTGACCTTCTTGTTAAATGCTCTGATCATTCGTTTCTGATAAATCTGTCCATGGCAGATGGACGCGAGTCGTTTCTCATCAATCAAGTTAATCTGGTCAAGGCGAGTCTTGGACCCAATCGTCTTCGCCTAACTCTGCTTCCTGGAGGACTCTGGTTGAGGGTATCTGAACCTCAATGGGTAAGACGGCTTCCATACCGTATACTAGAGAGAAAGGGGTCGCCCCTATTGATGTTCGTGCTGTAGTGCGATAACCATGAAGAGCAAATGGTAACATCTCATGCCAATCCTTGTAAGTCACTGTCATTTTCTATATAATCTTCTTAATGTTCTTGTTGGCGGCTTCCACTGCGCCGTTCATCTTAGGCCGATAAGGAGAAGAGTTGTGATGCTTGATCTTGAACTGCGTGCAGAGTTCAGTGATCATTTTGTTGTTGAGATTAGAGCCGTTATCTGTGATAATCCTTTCAAGAGTGCCATACCGACAGATAAGGTTATGCTTGATGAAACGAGCCACAACATTCTTGGTAACAGATGCGAACGAGGCTGCTTCTACCCACTTGGTAAAGTAATCGATTGCCACAAGGATGATACGATGTCCATTGGAAGCTGTGGGCTTAATTTCTCCAATCATGTCAATGCCCCACATTGCAAAAGACCAAGGAGCTGTTAGAACATTCAGAGGTACTGGAGGTATGTGCACTTTGTCTGCATAAATCTGGCATTTGTGACAAGATCGAGCATAGCGGTGACAATCAGCTTCCATGGTGGACCAATAGTAACTTGTTCTCAAAATCTTCTTAGCCATGGTGTGTCCACTGAAGTGGGTACCAAATGCGCCTTCGTGTAACTCTTCCATGATACGCATTGTTGCTTTCTGATCTACACAGTGGAGTGAGCACAAGTCGTGGTTGCGCTTGTATAAGATGCTGTTGTTGAGGGAGAATTTGGATGCAAATCTTCTCATGAACTTCTTATCATTAACTGATGCCCCTGCGGGATATTCCTGAGTCTCAAGATACCTCTTCACATCGTAGTACCAAGGTTTCTCTTCTGTATCAAGCTCATAACATTATGCTGGCTTGTCAAACTTCTCAATGATGATCTGGGGAGCCTCGTTGTCCCATCTGACCTTGAACATAGATGACATAGTAGCCAATGCGTGTGCCAACTGATTCTCTTCTCGTGGAATGTGATCAAAAGTAATCTCTTCGAAGTAGGGGATCAAACTCAGAACATGCTCTCGATACGGAATGAGATTTGGATGCTTTATCCCACTCGCCTTTATCGGTGATCACTAAAGTCGAGTCTCCATACACTTGCAAGAACTTGATTCTTAGGTCAATAGCAGCTTTAATGCCCATGATGCATGCTTCGTATTCGGCCATGTTGTTCGTGCAACTGAAACATAATCTGGCGGTGAAAGGCGTATGTCCGCCTGTAGGGGATGTAATGATGGCGCCAATGCCATTGCCGAGTGCGTTGAGGCTCCATCAAAGACCATGGTCCATCGGGATCCTTGTTCGGGTCCTTCGTCGGGCCTGGTTCTTCTAATCGTGACTAGTAAAACATCTTCATCTGAAATTGAGCGCATAGATAGTCATCTACGGCTTGATGAGCCAAATGATCGGCTACTACACTTCCTTTGATTGCTTTCGAGAAGTGTACTTGGATGTCATATTCGGTCAAGATCATTTCCATCTTGTTATTCTTCCCGAGAGAGCTGGTTTCTCAAATATGTATTTTATCGGATCCATCTTGAAATCAACAAGGTAGTGTGAGTCAACATATCTTGCCTTAGTCGTGAGCCCAAGCCAAAGCGTTGCAAGTTTTCTCAAGTGTGAGTATCTTGTTTCACATCGGTAAACTTTTTGCTAAGGTAGTATATTGCATGCTCTTTTCGACCAGACTCGTCATGTTGCCCCAACACACACCCCATTGAATTCTATAACACTATCAAGTACATGATAAGAGGTCTTCCTTCGGCGGGCGGCATCAGGATAGGAGGATTACTAGGTACTCCTTGATTTTGTCAAAAGCGATCTGGCAATCGTCATTCCATTCCACTACTTGATCTTTCTTTAGTAACTTGAAGATTGGCTCACAAGTAGCAGTTAAGTGTGCAATGAATATGGCAATGTAGTTCAATCGGCCCAAGAAACCTCTGACTTCCTTCTCGGTGCGGGGAGCTGGCATCTCCTAAATAGCTTTAACCTTAGCGGGGTCAACTTCAATACCTTTACCACTAACAACAAAACCTAGGATTTTTCCGGATCTGACTCCAAAAGTGCACTTGTTAGGATTAAGTCTCAATCTGTACTTCTTCAATCTGTCAAATAGTTTCTGCAAATGATCAAGATGTTCTTCTTTAGTTTGTGACCGAGCTATCATGTCGTCGACGTAGACCTCTATCTCGTGATGAATCATGTCATGAAACAATGTCACCATAGCGCGCTGGTAAGTGGCGCCTGCGTTCTTCAGTCCGAACGGCATAACCTTGTAGCGAGAAAGTGCCCCTGTAGTAGTCTTCTCCATGTCTTGAGGGGCCATTTTGATCCGATTGTAACCGGAGAAACCATCCATGAAGGAGAAAACCTTATGCTTGGTGTTGTCAACCAAAACATCAATATGAGGAAGTGGAAATCATCTTTCGGACTTGCTTTGTTCGGATCTCGTAATCCACACACATTCGTACCTTGCCATCCTTCTTGGGCACAGCACCACATTTGCAACCCATCGGATAAGAGGTGATGACTAAGAAACCGGTTGAGCTGCATGACTTGGCTTTGATTTTCTCGACATCTCGGGACGCACGAACCTTTCTTTGGAGAAAACCTTCTTTTGTTGGCAATCGGTGCACTACAATATCAATGTCCAACCCGCATGTCTTCGTATGACCAAGCAAAACCTCAATGTAGTCTCGTAGCATCCGAACCAACCTTTCTTTAACACTTCTCAAGACCCGCTCCTATCTTGATCTCTCTTCATCTTCGTCAAAATTCACAACCTCAACTTGCTCTTCGTGTGGTGTATAACTCACTCTTCTTCTTGTAGCATCGACAAGTTCTCCGCACTTCACAATCTTCCTCACTTTCGTCTTGGCTTGGTAGATCGGATTATCAAGTCATATTTAGCAATAGCATAGTTATTAACGAGATTCGGAGTGATTCTGCAGTGTATCACGTGGGTGTGTGTAAGAAACACATAGCTTTTTGAAGGGGTGGTAAAGTAAAGAAAGAAAACAAATAATTTGAATGCAAAAGTCCAACGAATTTATTGAATGAAAACGCGCAAACAATGAGATAATAACCCTCAGCGAGCCATGGTGCCCGGCAAGGCACTAGGCTTTCAAAGTTTATTGTTCAAAACATAAAGAAATACGAAAAGCAAAACAAAACAAGAGCAATTACTCGACTAAAGGAGATTGGTATGACGTCTTGGTCTTCCAATTCTTGAGCCCATGATCCGAGTTGGGAAGATCCACTTGCGATGTCAAGTCGTTGTCATCATCTTCTATAGCATGGATTCCACTCTGGCTGATGCGGAAAGGAAGTTGGCCAGCACGTTTGCGGCGTATCATCTTCTGACCCTTGATGGTGAAGCCTAAGCCAGTCTTGTCAAATTTGAAAGGAAGATCGGGGCCGACCCCAAATAGCTACCTTCTTCAATGACTTGAGCATCTTTCGGTGAGGCCATCCTAGGCGGAATTTGTGTAACCGAGGGTGGGAGAGTCAGCAGGCATGACTGGGTATTGTCTCAAAACTTGGCGGTCTCAAGAATTCACCCTCCATCTCGAGGTATCGGAATGATTGTAGATGATGACCATATACTCTTCTTCACCACATCCGTAACAACCTTCCCTTTCACCGGTACTTCACACGATGTAAGGTAGAGGTAACAGCGCCTGCCCCATGTATCCAAGGGCGTCCAAGTAGGCAAGAGTAAGTCGGACGAATGTCCATGACAAAGAATGTGGAGTCAAAAGTCTGGGAACCGACTTTAACAGGCAGAGTGAGCTCTCCAAGCACTGTTCGCTTAGAACCATCAAAAGCTCTCACAATAATGTCACTGGGTCTCAGAACCAACCCTTCGACATCAAGCCGATCAAAAGCAGTCTTTGGAAGGATATTCAGAGTAAAACCGGTATCTACCAAGACATGAGACAATGTAATGCCCTTGCATTCAACAGAGATGTGCAAGGCTTTGTTGTGTTTCTTTCCGCAGAGTCAAATCAAGATCGAGAAGCCTAGGCCGTTGTTGGCGCCGGGCTAGCAATACAAACTTCAAACGGTCGGTGGTAGTGTCTTGCGCACGTGAGCATTCTTGAAACTTCACCAAGGCGTTAGCATGAGCCTCGAGCACAAGAGCGAGCAAGCATGGAGATCTTGGACGAGTCATCCCAACTGCTCCACAACATTGTAGTCACTCTTCTTGATAATCTTGAATTTCCTCCATTTCTTGTTTGGAGGTATCTTGATAACTTCCTTTGGTACTTCGGTTGAGCGGGATGAGCCGGTTCTTTCCTCTAGCTTGGGAATGGATTGAATAGTTGGAATGCGAGTGAGTCGCAGTGTCTTTGGAGGAGAGATATCTGGAGAGAATACTCTTCCGGTTCTGGTCACCTTACTGGATCCGGTGATGTTGTCAATGTTAGGAATGGTAGCTTCAATTGTAAGATCTTCAATAGTCAGAGGGTCTTGCTTGACGCCATGATAGTAAACATCAGCTCCATAGTTCCAAGGGATAGCTTTGTCAGAGGAATATGGAACTGGCCTTGGAGAAGTAATAATGAGAGGTGCCACTCTAGGCACAGGATCAGCAGAGGAAATCCTTATTGTGTTAACATTAGCATAGTGTTCTGGGAAATCGTCACCCCATCCGGTCGCCTTAACATCTTCAATAGGAATCTTGTAACTCTCAGGAACAGTGTACTTCACCATGTAATCATACTTTCCACTTGGCTGCCCCAAGGTATCCCATACAGATGGTACAGTTTCGTTCGCATTCTCAATCTTCAACTTAGATATTTCTTCACACAGCTTCTGCACTGGTGGTTTCAGAAATAGTATCTCACGGTTATCCATCATGCACTGAACACGTCTTCTCAACCAAGCACAACCATCAGGTGCAGATGGGCACCAACGACAATTCTCTGGGCATCCTAGGTTGACACCGGCTTGCAACAAATTTTTCTTAACAGTCATCAGAGGAATGGTCAAGTCATCTATGTTGAAAACATAAGTATCTTCACCAACAGCATTGGAACTCTTGTCATGATTAGGCATAGGCGCGTTGATCACATTCGAGTCTCAACGGAGGGTCAAACTCAATCGCTTAGCTTCAATCATATCTTGAATCTTGTTCTTGAGCCCAACAATCATCGATTACTATGTCCCGGCTATTGGAATGGTAAGCACACTTAGCATTAGGATTGTACTGGAGAGGAGGTGTTGACATTCGAGGAGGATCCTCAAAGCAATCAACTCTACTTTCAACATGTGTTGCAAGGCTTGCGACAAAGGCATGTTGATCTTCAACTGCCTTCGTGGAGCGTGCGTTCTGCGTTGTCTCGCCGAGGTTGTCTTGATGGAGGATTGGAGATCACAACGCCCCAGATTGAGCGCGGTCGGTCTTGGCTCGGCTTTTCGACCATACAAGATTAGCTTCTTTCTTACCACCAAAAGATCTTTTCGCATTTGAAGATGTCTCCACTTGAATCTTCCCACTCTTGATACCGACTTCAATCTCATTGTCAATATCACGGTGAACCCGGTGAAGAGTTTCCAATCGATGATTGAAGAATGGGCCTCGGTGATCCCATGAACATATCAACCAACTCCCTATTGGACAAGGGTGGTTGAACTCTGGCTGCTAGATCTCTCCATTTCTGAGCATACTCCTTGAACTTCTCATCACGACCCATAGACATGCTTTGTAGTTGCATGCGAGTGGGTGTCAATTCAAGATTGTACTCATCTGTCGTAGAAAGCATCAGCCAAGTCACTCTAGGTACGGATACGGTCATTCTCTAGCTGATAATACCACTCCAATTGAGTTCCGGACAAACTCTCTTGAAAATAGTGCATCCACAACTTTCTGTCATCAGTGTGGGGATTGATCTTCTGGACATAGGACTTCAAATGTAGCTTAGGGAAAGACACGCCATCATACTTGGCAAAAGTAGGAACTTTGAACTTGGGAGGAATCACAACACGGGACAGACTCGGATCATCAAAATTCAGCCGGACATCTTCGGGTTTTCCACAAGATTCAGCGGTCTTCAAGTTGCTTGTACTTGTCATCCTCATCGAGTATTGGCCATCATCATAGTTCTTCTCAAGCTCGGTGCCTTCACCATTACCCTTGTTACTTTGTTCAGTCTTGACACTTCCTTCAGAGAGCTCTATCCGACTGACCCTCTTAGGACCACCTTTGTAGCGTCTGCCCATGTTGAGGAGACCAACAACCTTCTTCTTTCTATTGATGAGCTTCTTCAGATCTTCTTGGCCTTGGACCAAGTGGTATCTCTGAAACGAGCATTCTGAGCTTGAAGATCTTTGACAGACTGTTCAAGAGCCATTTCTGCTAAAATAAATAGCGAGCAAATGAGAAACCCAATCTTCAATGTACCTGTGATGCAATGTTATGCTATGCTATGCGATGTCTATGCGAATGCAATGCAATGTTTTCAAGGACCTTAGAGATTTAAATTTGTTAAACAAGCAATGAGCAAACATTTATTAGTACTCTTTTTATTCTTCTTTTTAAGTACAAGAGATAATTCAAAACAATAAAAGAAAACATAAACATCCTAAAGCTCTAAGTCTCCCATGGGCGCTTCCTCTTGGTGCCGATGTAGGCGTTGATGTTTCGCTCCTCGTGAAGTAGCTTTGTCAATTCTAGTACCTTCTTCTCACTTGCATAGCACTGAGCTTCAAAGGTATCCCTCTCTTCTTTAAGCTGAATCCAGGATCTCTTCAAGTCTTCAAAATCAGTAGGCATGTCAGGATGGAGAACAGTATAGGGTACGTCACCTATAGCAACAGGTTCCATAATTACTGGTAAAACAGGTGTGAATGGCATCATGAGGTTTTGAGCTCGAGCTCGCACCCATTTGAGGTAAGGTTCCCATGGAATGGAGTTTGGGTGCCCCAAAGTCTTGGTATCAGTCTTCTTTACCATGCCCCAAGCGTGTATGAACCTTCGTCGGTAATTCTGGAGATCGTGATTGTAGTCGAACACAATATCTTGGAGAAGCATATCATGTGGACCATCTCTTCGGGCAAAACCAAAATGACGTAGAGCTAAGGAAGGGTTGTAAGTGATGTCTCCCCTTATACCAAGTAGCGGTACATTAGGGAATTCTCCACAACGCTCAATGAATGTGAAGTCCTTTTGAGAGAAAAGGTTCCAACGGATGTCGGAATGAGAGAGTGACATTAACCTTTGAGACCACTTCATCCTTTGTTCATTCTTCAAAACTGATGGAGGAAGGTGCGAAATAAACCACCTAGAAAGTAACGGTATGCAACACATGAGAGTTCCTTGTCTTTTAGTAGTACGAGTGTGGAGAGAATGTAGGATATCCCCAAGTAAAGTAGGCACAGGGTTACGGGTAAGAAACAACTTGATGGCATTGACATCTATGAATTGATCCGAGTTAGGGAATAGAACCAAACCATAGATTAGCAAGGCCACAATGTCTTCGAATGCATGGAAACTCATAACTTTGAGGAATTCTCGGGCTTTCTTAATTAGGAACTTGGAAAGTAAACCCTTAACTCCACTTCTGGTTTCCCAATTGGCTTCAATGTCTGAGCGCTTAAGGTGCAAAGCGGATGCAATGTCTTCGTACTTAGGAACCTTTTCTAGACCGGTGAATGGCATTTGGTCAAGAACAGGTATCCCAAGTAGCTTAGAGAATTCTTCCAAGGTAGGAGCCAACTGATAATCGGGAAATGTGAAGCAATGGTGTTTCGGATCAAAGAACTGAAATAAGACATGCATCATATCTTCTTCAAAACCGGAGATAACCAAATCAAGTAGATAACCATGTATTTTGATGAACTGAGCTTGGTCGGGAATTTCAGAAACCAATTCTTTGAGCTGAGAAGGTATACCCATGAAGTTGATTCGGATAGTCTTTCTAGAAGCCATAATCCCTACAAAACACAGAGCAAAGATAAATCCCTAGGTCCTTGAAATAGTTAGAAATGATATGCATGGCAAATGATGTCATGATGTCATGTTTGGCACACACAAACAATTCACACAATGAGCCTAGGTTTAAGGCTTGCATGAGGTATAGGTGATTACCCCACCAAAAGCTTGAGTTGGTTCATCCTGTCCTATAATAGTAACCGGGTTCTAGGAATCTCACATCATTGATCTTTCTCGTAGGCGTTTATTTCAATACGACTACCAAGTGGTCGATCGAAAATATCCCAAAAGTCTGATCTCAATGAGCGTAGCATCGAGTATCAACCAACCTCGGTCTACACCAAAGTCGGCCATCTCACTACCTTCTAATGGCTAAGATGGGTCAATTAAGGTTCTAAAAGTTTAATTAGCGCTTGATGACACCACGCAGAAGCCAAATACTATCTTCAACTTGGGAATGAAGAGTATCGGGACAACCAAAGTGTCACGCTAGCGTAGCCATCATGTTGACCGTTTAGTTATACGTCTAGCGGTCGCGATGATTTATTGCTACTTACCTAAAAGGAAACCCGGATCCGGGTGTAGGATCCCCCAAAAATATAATACCCAAGCAACCCTTAAAGATAAAGCATACAATTCAAACAGAAAGCGATAAAAGTTATCTAGAAATCCCTAAGGCAATTCTCTCTTTTAGGATCTGATCCCCAGCAGAGTCGCCAGTTCTGTAACACGGTGAACTGACTTTTTAGTGTTTTTGGTATCGCAAATGTGCGGATAGCAAGAGTCGCCACCGACTTTTATTTTTATCCAATTAAGGGAAGGTAAAAGTACAGAAAAAGACCTTCGTTTAGATTCTGAGTACGGGAGAAAGTTATGAAAAGGGAAGGTATTAGCACCCCTTTCCATCCGCAGTTTATTCTACGGGCTCTTAGTTGCTCTAGATCACTTTTTAAAATTGCTTTCTGTGTGTTTGACAAAAATGTTTTGAAAAAGGCATTTCGCTTTGACTTTGTAATGACTCATGTAGGAGTGTATACAAAGTGTTCGGAAATGTTTCGTTTTGAAAAGAGTTTGAACTTTGAAAAAAGAGTGTGTGGTGTGAAAAGCATTTGGTTTAGAGCGAGCAACTAAAAGACTTATTACCCACTCAGAATTGGTCGTTTTCGTACTTCTACGTTCCTTTAGAATAGCGCTAGCCGTACCATTAGTTAGTAGGTAGCTCCATTCGTTGGATGTAAGCGGGACATTCGAAGGGACATCGGATGGTCATAGAAGGCAACTTGTAGGAAGTATCCTAGCACATTCGAAGGGACTATCATCATTTTTCGTAGGCGACAATCGAGGGTCAAGATCATGTATTCGGAGGCGACATCGTGGGTCTTATGATCTTTGTATCGAAGGGACTATGATGATTTGTTTTGAAGGCAACGGTGCTAGAATACCTCTACGTTCGAGGGACTTGACCATTTGAATTTGTAAAGGCAACGAGAGAGAATTACCCTAAGGGGTGCACGTGTGAAAGAAGTGTGTTGATTTCAGATATTTTATCTTGAAAATTAGTGTGCTAAGTTCATTATTATCTTGCCATACACGCCTAGTTACTAGCAATTGATAGGGTGCGGAAAGTAAAATGTGGAATGTAAAGATGCGGAAAGGTAAATCCTACGCTATTACAAGGCTTTGGGGCAGATACATAATTTAAAAATGCGGAAAATAAAAGATCCTAATTTAAACTATTACATCCCATATACAGTTACATTATTGAAAAAAATAAAATGATAAAGCAAGAATCGTCTGAATCGGATCAACCTGTAAAGGAATGAGAAATCGGAAAATACGATATGAATCGAACAAGAGAAAAAATGTTAGAAAAATGCAAATTTTTATATGAGAAAATTATTACATGCTGGAAATAATATAAATATGCTAAAATAAATTTTTGGGATTTTTTGGATGCAATTTAATAATTAAAAACTAATTAAATGTGATTTAAATGCAAAAATATGAATAAAAATAAATATGCATGCAAAAATATGTTTTTTAATTTTATAAATTAAATAAAGGTTTTAAAATAAATGCAAAAGAAAATTAATTTTGATGGTTTTTAATGCGTAATTAAAATTATGAAGTTAATTAAATAAGATGCAAAATATTAAATAATTAGAAAAATATGAAAATAGGAAAATAGTTTGAAGTTTGGAAAAAAGGAAAACAAAACCGGTGCAAGCAGGATTCGAACTCAGGACATGGGAGAGTATTTTTTCACAGGAAGCGCCTTAACCACTGGGACACTTGGCTCCTTGTGTTGGAAAAGTGAAAATCAAATGTTTTGAATGATCACGCCATGGATGTGTTTGAAAACGAGTCACCACGTGGGGCCCGGGTGGAAAGAGAGAGCCAATCAGAACGCAAGATCGTGCCACCCATGCATCGCCGGAGTCAACTTTGGTCACCGCCGAGCCCTAGCTCCTCCGCCTTCTCCGACCATGCCAAACCAATCGCAAAACACGTAGAATCAAGGCAAAAGAAAGACCTAGTCTACCTAATTCTTCCGAGTCCAATGGCACTACCGGTTTCCTCAAACGCTTGTATAAGTTGATTCGATCGAAACACCAACGAGCCCTAACTATGGCATATCGTGTTTCTCACGTCCAAGCTTACATGTAATACATCTAATGTGTTCTAATGAACCTCCTGATCACAAATAAACACACGAAAACAGTTAATAATGCATGATTAACACAAATCGAATTTTGAGAAAAATCAAACCGGTGAGAGCTTGCTGGCACGATCTGGGCAGCCTGGGCTTGAGGTATGAGTATGGATCGATTGCTGGGAACCTCCTGAAGGTGATTGAGTGGTTAAATTGGCCTGAAGCTTGCTGAAAATTGGAACTCGATTTTCAAAAAGTTTGTGAAATTTTTTGGCAAAATAAGGGTTTGGCTTGAGCTAGGGTTTTGTTCCTTGTGGCTTGTGATCTTGCTGAGCATTTATAGAGAAAGTTTGGATGGCAAAAGGAGTGAAAAAAGATTGATCCATCAATGTGCAAATATTTTCCATTAAAAATAAATCAAATCTTTGAAAAAATTTGATTTTCTCATGAATGCAAAGGCTAGCACGAATTTGGTATGAATCATGGGCTTTCTTAGACTTCAAGGAAGATATAAATCCATTCCTTTTGAAAAAATACTTAATTTTCATATTTTATATAATTTATTTTTGAATTAAATGTTATAAAATTCAAAGATAAATCATAAAAATAGAAAATCACCATGGCCAAGCATTTATGGGTCAAGAATAATATCATGAACAAGTTTGGATCAAAAGATTTTAGGCCCATTTGGAAAATTTTGCATTTTGACCAAAATGTCCTTTTGTGCAATTGTCCAAAATCGCCCAACTTCAATAGTGTATCTTGCTCAATTTTCCACATTTTTGAGTGTTCTTGGACTTTTGAAAGCTCTAAGAGTCCTCTAACCAACCTTTTGGTCTCATCTAAATTGGAGTTTCCATGCTCAATATATCTTCAAAACAAAAGTTGACTTTTGTTGACTTTGAAAATGACCGTAATGTTTTGAGCTATACCTCTCAAATGAAGCATTTTTGGACATTCTTGTGAGACATGAAGTTGTAGAGAATTGAATTTCCTTCAAAACAAGAGGTGGTGGAAAAATTTCGAGAAAGTATGAGAAAGTTATGATCACCAAAGTTCATTGACTTTTCACCTAGAAACCCTAATTTAGAAAGTTGGACTTTTGAGCAAATCTTGAGTTTTCTTGATGAATCATGATCAACCCTTGATCAAATGATGAATGTAACTTCAAAATGAGGATGTTGACCAAAAATTATGAAGTTTGACTGTATGTTGACCACAGTTGACTTTTTGTCCAATACAACTGATTTTCAACCATCTGAGCAATTGTCTGAGGAAACTTGACTTGTGAGGCTTGAAACTTGACATGGAGAATATTTGAAAAATATGAGGAGGAATGAAGACCATTGTAGATATTGGAAGTCCATCTTGACCTGAGATATACCAAACCCTAGTTTGGGTTGATTGTCTAGGAGAGAGTTTGTCTGACCAACTCTTGAGGAATCTTTGAGTATAGATGTATGAAACCTCTTGAGTGGATGGAGGGCAAATTTTGGGGTATGACAACAATTCGTGTTAGGAAGTTTGGAAATGATAAGGACTGCATAATGCTGTCAAAAGTAGCAGAATTTGCTGTTACAGGTGTAATACGGTGAACTGACTTTGTAGGATTTTGTATCGCAAATGTGCGGATAGCAAGAGTCGCCACCGACTTTTCTTTTATCCAATTAAGGGAAGGTAAAAATTACAGAAAAAGACCTTCGTTAGATTCTGAGTAAGGGAGAAGGTTATGAAAAGGGAAGGTATTAGCACCCCTTTCCTTCCGTAGTTATCTACGGGCTCTTAGTTGCTCTTTAGATCACTTTAAAATTGTGCTTTCTGTGTGTTTGACAAAAATGTTTTGAAAAAGCATTTCGTTTTGAATTTGTAATGATTCATGTAGGAATGTATACAAAGTGTTCGGAAATGTTTCATTTTGAAAAAAATTTGAACTTTGACAAAAAGTGTGAGGTGTGAAAAGTGTTTGATAGAGCAAGCAACTAAAAGTCTTATTACCTACTCAGAATTGGTCCTTTTCGTGTTGTTTTACGTTCCTTTAGAATAGTGCTATCCATACCATTAGTTGGTAGGTAACTCCATTCGTTGGATGTAAGCGGGTCATTCGAAGGGACATCGGATGGTCAGAGAAGGCAACTTGTAGGAAGTATCCTAGCACATTCGAAGGGACTATCATCATTTTTCGTAGGCGACAATCGAGGGTCAAGATCATGTATTCGTAGGCGACATCGTGGGTCTTATGATCTTTGTATCGAAGGGACTATGATGATATGTTTGTAGGCAACGGTGCTAGGATACCTCTACGTTCGAGGGACTTGACCATTTGTATTCGTAAAGGCAACGAGAGAGAATTACCCTAAGGGGTGCGTGTGTGAAAAGAGTGTGTTGATTTCAGATATATTATCTTGAAATTAGAGTGAGCTATGTCCAATTTTAGTCTTGCCATACACGCCTAATTACTAACAGTTTATAGGGTGCGGAAATTAAAATGCGGAAGTATAAAGTGCGGAAAGATAAATCCTACGCTATTACATGGCTTTGGGGCAAATACATAATTTAAACTTGCGGAAAATAAAAGCCCTAATTAAGCTATTACATCCCATAAGCAATTACATTATTGGAAAAAGAAAACAGTAAAAAGAAATCGTCCGAAACAAGATAACCTGTGAAAAGATGAGAAATCGGAAAATACGATGAAATCGAATAAGAGAAAAATGTTAGTAAAAATGATAATTTTTTTTATGAGAAAAATATTTCATGCTGGAAATAACATTAATATGCTAAAATAATTTTTTGGGATTTTTTGGAGTTAATTTAATAATTAAAAACTAATTAAAAGTGATTAAAATGCAAAAATTGAAATAAAATTAAATATGCATGCAAAATAATATTTTTTAATTTTATAAATTAAATAAACATTTTCTGAAAATAATGCAAGAAGAAAAATATTTTTTGGTGTTTTTAAATGCATGATAAAAAATATTGAAATTAATTAAAATTGTATGGAAAATAAGAAAATAAGAAGTTTTGCAAAAGGAGGAAAAATATTTGGTCTTGCCAGGGATCGAACTGGAGACCTTGGCTTCACAGCACCCATGCCTTGACCATCTGAACCAACGCGCACACGTGTTTGACATCCGGAGCGAATGAAGAAAGAACAAGTGTCGCTCCCTGACTGCATCGTCCCCGCGCCAAACTTCATCTTCTTCAATTCAAATGCTGGGAATTTTGCGTCGGCTTTGGTTCGACGCTATAACCCCTGCTAAATCAAAAATCACATACAGGTAATATATATGAAATCTAAAGTCATGGTTCGATTCGTCTTGGTCCACTGAACATCCTGATGGCATCGGTTTGGTCCAATTTAACCGTTTTAAGGAAGCCCTAATTCGATTCAAGAAACCCACCACACCTCACCAAAACCATTTCCATCCCAATAAAACTTCCAAAAAGCACCACTGTTGAACACACATCAACATCCATAGAACTTCCACCACCTAAATCCCCTGAACTTCATATCACAACACCAGAACTTCCAACCACTCCTTTACAAGGACCACCTACACCAATACCAGAAATTAAAATTCCACAATCTCTAGAAATGGCCACACCAACCTCTACTTCAATTCCCCAAAGTCCATACCCTGCAATTTCTGAGTCTCCAGAATTTCTGAGAACTCAAGTAAACCTTCTTTCCCTACCTAAAAAGAACTATCTGCATGCAAATGTTAATTTACACTTGCAATAATTTGAGCAATAAATGCTAAACTGGTTGGAACTGCTGAAGGATGATCTTGCAAATAATATAAATGCCTCTGCCTCAGCTAACTTATGGAACACATTTAGAGGGAGATTCAATGATGAATCCCGCACACTCAAAGACATGTGTTTATCTCATACTTATGAGAAATTTGTTGAGTGTCTGAATGGGGTGAAAAAGGTTGTCTTCAGCGTCTGGAATGAAAATCCATTGCTTCAATTGGACAATGCCCCGTGGCAACAAAAGGCTGATTACATGGAGATATTTGATGATGAATCCTCAGAACCAGAAGTTGTTGATCCAAATTCTGGTGCTCTAGTTTTGTACAAACCTCTGAGTATTCATCCAAGAGATACCAGGAATAAATTTTTGACATTGATGGTTGACATTGATACCTTGTTCTCCAATGATTTCTGCCCCAGAACTACTACTTCTACCTCAAAGGTCGTTTCCACAGAAGATGTTGATTCTATCTCTATTGTCCTGAAAACTCTGAAGGAGATGAAGCAAGAAAATGAAGTTGTAAGAGCACGCCTGGATAGGCAAGATGAAACTTGGATGTAGAAATAAGAAGAGTCTTCTGCTGAGATCAAGAACCTTTTGCTGTCTTTAGTTTCTCGTCATCCCTAGAACTTTTGTTTCCAAACCAAAAATCATTGCATCATTTTGTTTAAGTTTTTTGTGTTTTATTATTTTTTTTCTCTTTTTTGTGCTAAACCTTTGTAATGCCCTATAACATTAATGATTACAAGTTTTCTAGCTTATCTTACAAAGTTTTTATTACTATATTTTTGATTATGACAAAAAGGGGGAGAAAATTGAGATTTTGATGTGATTAATCATAACATGTTACCAGAACAAAAATGTCAAACATTTCTAACAAAATATACAGGTGTACATTTTTTCTTTTAAGTGATATAGATTTACACAAGCTCTGGAAGAATAAGGTGCAAAGAAAAACTCAAGTAACGCTTCAAACTCTGATGATTCAAGCTCTGAAATGGAAAGGAAAACTCTGAAGAAAAGAATCTCTGAAAGTTCTGAAAGAACATCTCAGGGAAGTCCCACTTGCTTAGTTTTCTTTAATTATTAATCTCTGGGGGATATTGTCTATCACAGGGGGAGATATGTTTTTCATATATACAAAAATTTTGTTCAAAATCTAATATTTTTGTCATCATCAAAAAGGGGGAGATTGTTAGAACATAGTTTGGTTCTAGACATAATCTTAGAGTTTTTATGATAACAAGTGGAATAAATTTTGTATAATAGATATGATACTCTGATCAATATTATTTTCATTTCAGATGATGTTCTGAATCAAGCATTGAATAATATAGAGACATCAAAATTTTGCTAAGTAAAAGAAGTATTGGAAGTTCTAATAAAAGCAGAACTTCTGGTCACACACGCTAAAAGCAACTTCTGAAAGAAGTATGCAAGCGCAAACCTCTGATAAAAGCACCAAGAGAATGTTCTGATAAGAAGATGTTCTAACAAGACTTACAGAAGATTATGATCTATATGTACGTCATCTTCTAAGACAATGTCTGCTACAACAACGTTATCCTACTAAGCTAAAATGACTAAGTACTTGAGTGGCTCAATTTTCAAGTGTCATTGGTTAAGCAAAATCACGTGGAGATTAGCAAGATAATTACTCTTTCCTATATCCAAGACACACTACCTTGCAACGAAAAGTTTCTAAGAAGTTCTATATAACGCATTCAAATTCAAAGAAGAATAACAATAATTTTTATCATAGAGAACTTACGCTGCTGAAATTGAAATCATCATTCTGTAACATTTTATTTCTAAGTTCTTGAGCTTAATTAATTTGTGTAAAAATCATTGTATGTGCTATAGATTTATAGAAGCATATTTTAAACACATTGTCTAGAAGTTCGTTTGAAATTGGTCCTTGAGAGACCAATTAGGTCATATTTCTCAAGAGGGCTAGGACTAGTTGAGTCTTAGAGGTGTTAGTCACTTGCAGTTGGCTTGTGCATTGTTGTTGATCATAATAGTTGGTTGTGCAGTGTAATATTTTGATTATAGTGGATTAAGTCCTCGTTGAGAGAGGCGAAATCACCTTGACGGATGGACTGGATTAATTCGAGTTTCAAATGAACTAGGATAAAAATCCTTGAGTATTTAAAATTGATGTGGAGATAAATAAATTTTAAAAGGGAGAAACTTATTCAACCCCCTTTCAAGTGTTTTCTAAGCCTTCAAGAACCTCCACTCACTTCCAATCACCTCAATGATGTCTATCAGCTACTATCACACCAACAACTGCATCAACTGCTTGGCTTCTAACACAATCACCTTGGAGATACCTCACTCTAAACACAATTAAAATAGTTTGAAGATACCATACTTCAAACACAATATAAAACAGTCACTCAAGTGATACAAGCCAAACTTGGAATTGCTTCACAGCTTCTTTCAATGACACAACTACACTCATTGCTTCACAGCTTCTGAGTGAGTAAACTAAACCTCTTGCCTACAGGCTTCGAGGCACAATCAGTGACCATCCCATAATCCGGGTGGTTCACCTTACACACTCAGCCCTAAAAACTACTTTTTAATAAATCACGGTTGGTACCAAACTTAGGTTACAAAGCTTCTATTTATAACCTCTTACCCAATGAGTTTTGGGCCTTCAAATAACAGCTTGAAGCTGTAACAAACTACAGTAACAAACTTTATGCAAAAAACAAACAAGCAAATAACTTCTGCTACAATCAAGATCCTTGCTAATTTTTCTCCTTATCTCTTGGACCTCCACAAATGCCTCCAATATCACGCCACATATGATGCATTATATTCCCAAAATAATCTGCAAAATTTAAAATAGAATTTTAACAAACTTTGACAGTTCAGTAGCATGATGTCTAATGTCTGATGTCGTGACATCTTTGTTGAAGATAATCGAAAAATTATTACTAATTCGATTTCAAACAATAAAGTCTCCACCTAACTTTATTTATTCCTAATGAGGAAAGGGGACATATAGATAAAACCCAAGAAAAGAAAATTAAATGATCATTGCAACCAAGAGATACAAGTTCGGGAGTCGGTTATGCAAGGGGAAGGTATTAGCACCCCTCACATCCATCGTACTTGATGGGACCCATTTAGTTCTAAGTGTTTATGTGTTTAGTGTGTTAATTTGTTGTCTTCTAATTATTATGAGAAAAGAGGAGACATGTTTTAATTTTTTGAAAGTGTGCTCGCCAAGATGTTAGAATCTCCTTTGTCCTTCTTGGTTGATTTTATTTATGAAAATAGGAGTTTAACTGTACGTGGACGATAAGACATCACTAGAACAATTCGCATGTGAGCAAAAGAAGATCGCGTGTGAGCGATATGAGTCGCATCATCCTAAGAAGGACAAAGGAGAAGCTAGTGTTGTTTATGGGAACAGGGGCAAAGCCCATGTCAATGCTACGACCATTTCTGCTCCTCAAAATCAGGCTGCCCAACAATCTCCTCGACAGCAATATCAAGGTCAGTATAACAATCGCATGCCCATGAGGTTTTATGTGGTTCCCATGACTTATGTTAAGATGCTGGAGCGGTTGATTGATTTGAAACTAGTGGTTCCAAGGGATGCATTACCTCCACCTCCTCCTGACAGGCGTTTGAGGAATTATGATGGTAATTCAAATTGTGAATTCTATTTCGGTACCGTTGGACATAATGTCGAGAATTTTTATTTAAGTGCAAAGTGTAAGACTTGATTTATTCTAAAGCCATTCAGTTTGACGCTCAAAAATAGCAACAACCTAGGCCTAACATGATTTAAAACCCGATGCCGCAACATGTCGGTGGGGTAGTACAGGCTATCATGGACGATGGTGAGGTCTTGAACATTGTGAAGACGACGTTGTCTTTTGTTAAAAAGTATTTGATCAAGAGAGGTGTCTTTGCGGGTTGTGAATCCTATTGCGTTGAATGTGAAAATTGTTCGAATGGCTGTGAAAGTTTGAAGAGTGGCATCAAAAGCTTGATCACCAGTGGTGAACTATAATTTGATAGGATTAGGAAAAGTAAGAAGGGTGAAACACAAGATGTATCTGTGATTTCTATTCCCTATAAACAATTTGTTGTATTTCCATCTACGAAGCGGCATGTCCCATTGTTGATCACAAGACCTGGTACCATTCCTTATGAGAGTGACAAAGTTGTGCCATGGCATCATGGACCAGAAGTTTATTATCATGGAGTCAAACAGGCAGATGGTCCCTCTTGCGCTAAGAAGGATGAAGAATATGACATTGCTAACACCGATAATTTTGCCGGCAGCAGCGGAGTAACCAGAAGTGGTCGTATTTTTGCTACTCCAATCGCAACGCCTAGTGAAGACGCTTTGGCGAAGGTCAAAGGTAAGCAGCCAGCAAAAGAGCCCGAGTTGCAGGTCGCCAATCCTAATTTGGCAAAAGATGTGGAAGATATAATAAGGTATATTCACAAAACTGATTTCTGCGTGATTGATCAACTTGCTCAAACCCCTGCTAAAATCTCCATTATATCGTTACTATGAGATTCTGAGGCACATAAGAATGCCTCGACGAAGTTGCTAAGCACCGCTTATGTCCCGCAAGAGATATTTGTCAGTCATTTTGAAAAATTTTGTGCTAGCATATCCTCTAATAATGGACTTGGTTTCACAGATTTTGATCTCCCACCAGAAGGCAGGAACCATAACAAGGCGTTACATATTTCCATGGAGTGCAGGGGTACCACTCTCTCTCGTGTTTTGGTTGATACTGGTTCCTCGTTGAATGTGATTCCCAAGTCAGCATTGATGAAAATTTATTATGGTGGTATCAATTTGAGACCCAGCGATTTGATAGTGAAAGTGTTATACCCCAAAATTTTCCCTCATACTTCTCAAGACAATTCACAAGGGTTGACCAGACAAACCCTCTTCTAAGCAATTAATCCAAACTAGGGTTTTGATTCTCTCAAGTCATAATGAATTTCCAAGGCTCCAAGTGGTCATTATACCTAATCATATGCTTCAAGGGATCACCATGTCAAGTTTCAAGCCTTACAAGTCAAATTTGCTCATCCAATTGCTCAGATGGTGGAAAATTAGTTATATTGGACAATAAGTCAACTGTGGTCAACATACAGTCAAACTTCAAAAAATTTTGTCAACATCAATATTTTGAAGTAATATTCATCATTTGATCAAGGGTTGACCATGATTCCTCAAGGAAAGTCAAGATTTGATCAAAAGTCAAAGTTTCTAAATTAGGGTTTTTAGACAAAAGTCAACAGAATTTTGACCAAGCATAACTTCCACATACTTTATCAAATTTTTTTGCACCAAAGCTCATTTTGAAGGGAATTCAATTCTATACAACTTCATGTCTCCCAAGATTTGGCCAAAAATGCTTCATTTGGGAGTTATGGATCAAAACATTATAGGTCCTTTTGAAAGTCAACAAAAAGTCATCTTTTTGCAAAAAAGTGTACAGGAACATGAAAACTTCAATGAAGATGAAACCAAAAGGAGTGTTTATAGGACATCTTGAGATTTCTAAAAAGTCAAAGAACATTAAAAAATGTTGAAAATTGGGCAAGATACAAATTGTGCAAGTTTGACATTTTTGAGGAGGCGCATAAAAAAAATACTTAGCAAATGCAAATATTTTCCAAATGGGCCTAAGATTTTATGATCCAAACTTGATCTTGACATTATCCATGGCCTGAAAACTCAAGTACACGCCCTCCTCTCATTTATTTGATTTATTTTGGAATTAAATCATTTTAATTCAATTTAAATAAAATGCAAGGTTTAAGGTCATGACATGTTGGGCTTATTTTCCAAGCATCTTGAGGACCAAGGAAGCCCATGCTAGATTTAAAATTTGTGCAAGAAGCTACAAGGAAAGAGAAAGCTATTTTTGGGAAGATATGATAAATATTTCCAATGAAACATTTTTGCATTCAAGGCAATGTTTTTTCCTTTTATTCTTGACCTAATATCTTGTCCTATAAGTACACTACAAGATCAGAAGTCAGGATACGAAAAAAGAACAAATCCTTGCCTCCACAGCAACCCTAAATTCTTCAAAATTTTCAAGAAAACTAGGGCAAATCGAAACTCTATTCACAGCATTCCTCAAGCCAAACCAAGCGTTGCATCGTGTTCCTAAGATCTGCAAGAGTCATTCCCATTCATTCTTGAATCCTATAACATGCTGAAACTCTCCATCCAATCCTCACTGATTTGCTTATTTCTTTCGATTTCAAATCTTTAATTCATGATATATTAATCGTTTCAATGCATATACATGTGTTAATAATCATGTCTGGGTTTGTTTAGTACCATCTTTGTGAAGTTTTGATGCATGAATAGCGTTTTACCATGATTAGGGCTTAAAGCTTGAGAAGCTCCATATTCAATGATGCAAGCCTTTTTAGTAAAAACTAACACGACCAATGAGATCGCAAGGTCTTAATTAGTCAATCTGAATATTTTGTTTTTGCAGTTAACATTGATTTTACAGCTTTCGAAATTCTCCTCATCGGAGAAGGCGGCCGGAGTGTTGACTTCGGCGTAGCTTGTTCGTTTGACTGGTTGGCTCAGGCGTGACCCTCTCTCTCTTGCTTGCGTTTCAAAATGCAGTGTCCTGATTCGTCCTTTTCTAAAATGTTGGGGTCCACGGCTGACTTGTTTTAAAAATTCAAAATGATACACGTTGATAATTAAGATCCAATGGATGTATTCCATAGACAACAAACGCGCGTAGCTCAGATGGCAGGGCTTGGCTTTGGTAACTCAATGGTCCTGGGTTCGATCCTCCCAGGGACCATTTTTTCCAACTTGCATTCTTTTTTTCTAATTTTTCTAATCTTTTTTCTATTTCTTTTTTTTTAACTTATTTTAATTTTCTTTCAAATAATTTTTTAAACTATTTTCTAAAATCCTAAAAAATGTTTTAATTTTAGATTTAGGTTAATAAAACCTTTATTTAATTTTGGGTTAATACCTATTTTACCCCCTTCCATATAGGGCGCATTTGAAAAACCCCCCTGCAAAAAAAAAAAGTTACATGGATTCCCTCAACATTTTGAAAAAGTTTTTTTTAAACCTTGGTCTGGCCACATCACTAAAAATGATGATGTGGCAACGTTTTTTATGTAGTTTAATTTAAAGGATATGCCACATGTGTAAAATGGATCTTGGAAAGACCAAATTTCCCTCTTGAAAAACAATCTGAATGTTAACCTAGTTTGCCATTTCTTCTTCTTCTTCCGTTTTGGTCTGTGCGAACGACCACAAGCTCCTTTAGTGCTCTTTGTGTTCTTTCTCCTAATCCATTTCTTCCTCTGGACTCCCCTGCAGCATTGTTTCCTTGTTGATGGACATGTTGTAAAGACAGAGCCACCACTCCAAGCGATTCTGCTACCGATTCAACATCCACAGATTTGGATTTTGCAACTTCGTCTGGTTCGGTTGTCTTGTTCTATGGCTTATTGATACCGATATTTTGCATAACTTTGATTTCAGCACTTTTCTCCTTCCCTTCACCATCGCAATGACTCTCACTTGATAAGACATTAAAGAGATCTCGACTGCACATATTGGAACTTGTGTCTTTCTTCTCCACTTCATCCATAAATTTGGGTAACAGTGACGCTGTCATACCCCAAAATTTGCCCTCCTACTTCTCAAGACATTTCATACATCCATACTCAAGGATTTCACAAGGGTTGACCAGACAAACTCTCTCCTAAGCAATCAACCCAAACTAGGGTTTGGCTATCCTTAGATCAAGGTGAGCCTCCAAAATTTCCAATGATCATCATGCCTCATCATATGCTTCAAAGAATCTCCTTGTCAAGATTCAAGCCTTACAAGTCACGTTTCCTCAGACAATTGCTCAGATGGTTGAAAATCAGTTGAGTTGGACAAAAAGTCAATTGTGGTCAACATACAGTCAAACTTCATGATTTTTGGTCAACATCAATATTTTGAAGTGATATTCCTCATTTAATCAAGGGTTGATCATGATTCATCAAGAAAAGCTCAAGATTTGATCAAAAGTCAAACTTTCCAAATTAGGGTTTTTGAAGGAAAAGTCAACAGAACTTTGACCAGGCATAACTTTCTCATACTTTATCAAAAAAATTTCCACCACCTCTCATTTTGAAGAGAATTCAATTCTATACAACTTCATGTCTCACAAGCTTGGTCAAAAAATGCTTCATTTGGAAGGTATGGGTCAAAACATTACAGGTCCTTTTCAAAGTCAACAAAAAGTCAACTTTTTGTGAAGAAGTGTTATTGAGTATGGAAACTTCAATTGAGATGAAACCAAAGATGTTATTTAGAGGACATCTATAGATTTCTAAAAAGTCCAAGAGCACCCAAAAATGTTAAAATTTGAACAAGATACACCTTGCACAAGTTGGGCATTTTTGAAGAGGTGCACAAAGAGAAATATGTGACAAATGCAATTTTTTTCCAAATGGGCTTATAATTTTATGATCCAAACTTTATCATAATATTATCCATGACCTCTATACACATTGCCACGACCTTTTCTTATTTTTTTAATTTATCTTCGAATTTAAAAGCATTTAATTCAATTTTAAATTAAATAAAATATGAAAACAAGGTATAAAACAAGTTGGGTTGGATTTTTATCTATCTTGAGGACCAAGGAAGCCCACAATACATGCCAAATTTGTGCAAGATCATACAAGAAAGAGAAAATCAAATTTTGGAAAGATTTGATGAAAATTAACAAGAAAATATTTTTGCATTCAAAGCCATATCTTTTTCATTCTTTTTGATCAAATCTCTTGCTCTATAAATACATAACATATTCACAAGACCAAAGGACGAAACCCTAGCCTCATGAAGCAACCCTAAAAATTACAAATTTCTCTCAAAGTTTCAATTTTCGAATTCTGTTTTCCACCAAGTTTCAATCAAAACCAAGCATTCCATTGTGTTCCTTAGCTTTCCAGCAGTCAATCCCAGCCCTTACACGAAGCCAACGCATTCCAGATCGTGCCACACAAGTCTCACCGGTTTGGTATTTTTCTCAAATTCGATTTTCATATCTCATGCATTATTAACTATTTTTTATTGCTTGTATGAACTCAGGACATCCATTAGAACGTGTTTGATGCATTACATGTAAGCTTTTACTCGTAAAACATAGGCTGCCATTGTTAGGGCTTCAGATCGGAGAGGCTTCGAACCGGACGATCCAGGCCGTTTCAGGCTAAAAAGACACCACCATCGTGTTCGCCATGGTCGAATTAGGGGGTAGGGTACCTCTTTGCTTTTTATTTTGGTTGTTTTGCAGGTTTCAGGTTTGGAGGTAACCGGAGAAGACGACCAGAGCCCTAGCTCTGGCGTCGTTGACCTGTCTGGACTCAGGCGAGGCTGGCGTGGCGCGATGGCTCCATCTAATTGGTCCTCACGTTACAACCGGGTCCCACGTTTGACTTGCTTTGAAAAATCCAAAATAGAACACGTCACCGTTTTTAATCAATTGCTTGCAGGTTTATATCACCAAGACAGCTTGGCTCAGATGGCAAGCAAGCGTGTCGTTTATCCAGGGGGTCCTGGGATCGATCCTGGTTTCCTCACTTTATTTTTACCACTTTTCCAAAGCTAGCTTTTCTTTTTCATATTTTCTTATTTTTCCATTTCAATTTATTTTCTTTTCAAATAATTTTCTCATGCATTTAAAAATCACCAAAAATATTTTCTTTTTGCATTTAGGTCAGAAAAATGCTTATTTAATTTTTGACATAAAAATTAATATTTTTGCATGCATATTTTAATTAATTGTTAATTAATCATTAAATTGACTTTTAATTGTTTTTTCTTATTAAAACCAATCCAGAAAATTCCCAAAAAATTACTCTATCATCTAATTATCATTACTAACCTAAAAAAACCTTTTTCTACTGATTTCCAAAACATTTTTCTAACATTTTGTTATTATTCTGATTATCTATTTCTTATTCTGCATTTACAATTCTAGAAAGGATGTATAGGTCGCAAATTTTTTATCATGTAATAGCGTAGATTTACATTTTCTGCCTTTACTTTCCGCACTCCTATATTATGTAACTGCCCCAAATCCATGTAATAGCGTAGGACATTTACTTTCTGCCCTTTACTTTCCGCAATTTACTTTCTGCACCTTATAAACTTCTAGTAATTAGGCGTGTATGGCAAGATAAAAACGAACGTAGATCACTTCTAATTCCAAGATAAAATACCTGAATTCAACACACTCTTTTCACACATGCACCCCTTAGGGTAATTCTCTCTTGTTTCCTTTCAAACAAATGGTCAAGTCCCTCGAACGTAGAGGTATCCTAGCACCGTTGCCTACAAACATATCATCATAGTCCCTTCGATACAAAGATCATAAGACCCACGATGTCGCCTACGAATACATGATCTTGACCCTCGATTGTCGCCTACGAAAAATGATGATAGTCCCTTCGAATATGCTAGGATACTTCCTACAAGTTGCCTTCTATGACCATCCGATGTCCCTTCGAATGTCCCGCTTACATCCAACGAATAGAGTTACCTACCAACTAATGGTATGGATAGCGTTATTCTAAAGGAAAGTAAAACAATACAAAAACGACCAATTCTGAGTAGGTAATAAGACTTTTAGTTGCTTGCTCTATCAAACACTTTTCACACCTCACACTTTTTGTCAAAGTTCAAATTTTTTTCAAAATGAAACATTTCCGAACACTTTGTATACATTCCTACATGAATCATTACAAATTCAAAACGAAATGCTTTTTCAAAACATTTTTGTCAAACACACAGAAAGCACAATTTTAAAGTGATCTAAAGAGCAACTAAGAGCCCGTAGATAACTACGGAAGGAAAGGGGTGCTAATACCTTCCCTTTTCATAACCTTCTCCCTTACTCAGAATCTAACGAAGGTCTTTTCCTGTTCTTTTAACCTTCCCTTAATTGGATAAAAGAAAAGTCGGTGGCGACTCTTGCTATCCGCAACATTTGAGATAAAAAGAAAAATAATTCTCAAAGTCAGTTCTCCCACCGTATTACAGACGCACGCAGCCAATGACCAAATTCCAGATCTTGTTCTTCAAGTTCATCAAATCCTTCTTCGTTCAGGTCCTCCACCGCTTCACAATCTTTCCTTCAGATCTATTAAGATCTTCTATTCCTATGAGCTTTCTTGGAATCCTGTTATTCAAAGGAGCTGATGATGTTGCTTAGTTTTCTCACCATTGTTTCAGATCTGAGCATGAGTGGGAGGTCGTGCACTCTCACCCAAAATGAACTAAAATGCATACTTAACTCAGAGAGTTGTTCCTAATGGCAAAGGGAAGAAGAAGACGAAATGGAAAATTAGGTTAACATTCAGATTGTTTTTCAAGAGGGAAATTTGGTCTTTTCATGAGCCATTTTACACATGTGGCATATCCTCTAAATTAAACTAAATAAAAAACGTTGTCAGATCATCATTTTTAGTGATATGGCCAGACCAAGGTTTAAAAGAGAAATGCCTTTTCAAAATATCTTTTCAAACACACACAAAAAGCAATTTATAAAGTGAATTAAGCAATTAAGAGCCCGTAGATAACTACGGATGAAAAGGGTGCTAATACCTTCCCTTTTCATAACTGCCTCCCGTACTCAGAATCTAACGAAGGTCTTTTCCTGTTCTTTTTTCCTTCCCTTAATTGGATAAACGAAAATTTGGTGGTGACTCTTGCTATCCGCAACATTTGCGATAAAACGCAAAACAAACAAGTCAATTCTCCCACCATATCACAAAATGATTTTGACGGGTCGAGACGTTCTGTCTTTGGAGAGTTGGACCTTCCCATCAAGATTGGTCCCCAGCTGTTTACCACTACTTTCTTTCTCATGGACATCCAACCTGCTTATTGTTTCCTTCTCGGCCGTCCATGGATTCATAAAGCTGGAGCGATTAAATCTACTCTCCACCAGAAGCTCAAGTATCATGTCAACGGGAAGACCATCACGGTTTATGCTGAGGAGGAGTACGTTGTGAGTCACCTCACTTCATTTCGATATGTTGAAGTTGACGGTGAAGTGCATGAAACCACTTCCGAAGGATTTGAAATAGTTCATACGATGAAGACACCTCAGCATGAGGAGAAGAAAAGAGACAAGCCTGAGTCTTCAATGGCTTCCTTAAAGGATGCGGAGGCTATTGTTGAGGGAGGACGCCCTGAAGGCTGGGGCAGTGTAGTGGAGGTGACGCCGAAATACAACAAGTTCGGGCTGGGCTTCAACCCTGTTTTGCATCGTCAAATCCTCAAGGCGCCTAATCTGGCCACACCTATCAAATTTTCAAGCACTGGTATCACTTCCGGACAAGTGAATGTTGCAGATAATTTTGATAATGAGTTTGACATTGACAAGTAGATCCGCCCCAGTGTCCCTGACGTGGAATTGAATAATTGGACTGCTGAAGACTGTGTACCATTCATAATAGTCAAAGAGTTATTTTCTTTTGTTTTCTCATATCATGCAATAATTCTTGTGCTCTGCCCAAGGCACAGTGAATCATATGTAGGGCCACCTTGTTTGCATATGCAATATTTTTATCATGAAATAAAGAACGCTTTTTCATTCAAATATTTTGCTCCCTGTTTTTCTATTTTACATCGCAATTTTAAAACGCAAAATGGAAATGCTTTATTTTTTCTTTTTCATCCAAAAAAATAACTAAAATAAACATTAAATAAATCATGCAGATATAATCCCACAATCTTAATGGATCCCTTTGATAACGACTCTGCTATCACTTCTTATGACTTTGATAATCCGATCAACCAAGCTAGAGAAGAAGGTGAGGAATATTGTGAACTCCCTGAAGAGTCAGCAAGATTGTTGAAACAGGAAGAAAGGGTTATCCAACTGAATCGGTAATAGATCGAGAAGGTGAATCTTGGCACCAAAGATATGGTTAGAGAGGTTAAAGTTGGGTCAGCTCTAGAAGACAGTGTGAAGCAAAGACTGGTTGAATTACTCTGAAAGTATTCAGATATCTTCGCCTGGTCTTATAAAGACATGCCCGGGTTGGATACCGACATTGTTGTGCACAAGCTGCCTCTGAAAGAAGATTGTCCTCATGTTAAGCAAAAGCTTCGAAGAACTCATGCTAAGATCTCTAAGAAGATCAAAGAGGAAGTCTAGAAATAGCTTGATGTGGGGTTCTTGAATGTCATTTCTTATCCCCCATGGGTTGCCAACATTGTGCATATGCCCAAAAAGGATGGAAAAGTGAAAATGTGTGTAGATTATCGAGATTTGAACAGAGCCATCCCGAATGATGACTTCCCACTTCCCCATATTGATATACTGGTGGACAATATGCCCTATGCAAAAGTGTTTTTCGTTTATGGATGGTTTCTCTGGGTACAATTAGATTAAGATGGCACCGGAAGACATGGCTAAAACAACTTTTATCACCCCGTGGGGAAAATTCTGTTACAAGGTAATGCCTTTTGGGTTGAAGAACACCGGGGCGACTTATCAGCGAGCAATGGTGACTCTTTTTCACGACATGATTCACAAAGAGATTGAAGTTTATATCAACGACATGATTGCAAAATCTCAAGACGAAGAAGAGCACCTGATGCACCTACAAAAGTTGTTTGATAGACTCCAGAAATTCAGGTTGAGGTTGAATCCAAACTAGTGCACTTTCGGAGTGCTGTCCGGGAAACTGCTGGGATTTATTGTGAGTGAAAGAAGCATCGAGGTTGATCCTGCTAAAGTAAAAGCAATTCAAGAAATGCCTGAACCAAGAACTAAAAAAGAAGTTTGTGGCTTTATAGGGAGGTTAAACTACATCTCTAGATTCATCTCTAACATGACTACCACGTGTGAACCAATATTCAAACTATTGCAAAAAGATTAAGTGGTCAGGTGGAATGATGATTTTCAAGTCGCATTTGATAAGATAAAAGAAAATTTGCAGGAACCTCTGATCCTCATGCCTCCCGTGAAGGGCAGACCGTTGATTATGTACTTAATAGTGATTGAAGGCTCAATGGGGTGTGTCTTGGGACAACATGACGAGTCTGGTCGAAAAGAGCATGCAATATACTACCTTAGCAAAAAGTTTACTAATTGTGAGACAAAATACTCACTAATCGAGAAAACTTGTTGTGATTTGGTTTCGGCTGCTCGCCGACTAAGGCAGTATATGTTGACCCTTACTACCTTGTTGATATCCAAGATGGATCTGGTCAAGTACATCTTTGAGAAACCAGCTCTGACAGGTCGGATTGCTAGATGGAAAATGATTTTGACAGAATATGACATCCAATATACTACTCAGAAAGTTATCAAGAGTAGTGTATTGGAGGATTATGTCGCCCACCAGCCAGTGGATGATTATCAGCCTATGATATTTGAATTTCCAAATGAGGACATCATGTACATCAGGGATTATAACATTCCTAACCCGGATGAAGGATCCGAACCAGGATCGAAATGGTCTTTGGTATTTGGTGGTGCCTCTAATGCTTTGGGCAATGGTGTCGATGCAGTAATCACTTCCCCGAGTGGTTTTCATATTCCATTTACATCTAGAATCTGCTTTGATTGTATCAACAACATGGATGAATACGAGGCTTGCATATTTGGTATCGAGGCGACGATTGACTTGAGAATTAAGCATTTGAAAGTGTATGGAGATTCCACACTTTTGATAAGCTAGATCAATGGTGATTGGGATATACGTCACCCAAATTTGATTCCTTACCGAGAGCACGTGATAAAACTAGTTCTTTACTTCAAGGAGATCACTTTTGATCACATTTCACGAGAAGAGAATAATTCGGCTGATGCTTTATCTACACTGGCATCAATGTCTAATGTCAAGTGGGCTAATGAAGCGTCCTCGATCACTATTTAGAGATTGGATGAGCCAACTTTTTGCTTTGAGGTTGAAACATAAAGAGACGGTAACCCGTGGTTCTATGACATTAAGCGATACCTTGAAACTCAAGAGTATCTGAGGAAGCTTCTGTGAAAGATAAGAAGTTATTGAGAAGATTCTCAGCAAAATTCTTCCTCAGTAATGGTGTGCTATACCGTAGACATCATGATGGGTTGTTGCTCAGATGTGTTGAAAAAGACGAAGCCGCAAAGATCATCGAGGTGATGCATGAGGGCTCATTTGGAACTCATTCTAGTGGGCACACCATGGCTAAAAATATCTTGCAAGCTGGGTATTACTATTCTACCATGGAGGTCGATTTCTTTAATCATGGTCGAATCTATTATAAGTGCCAAGGGTATACCGACAAGGTGCATGTGCCACCATCACCTTTGAATGTATTGACTTCTCCTTGGCCTTTTGCTATGTGGGGCATTGACATGATTTGAAAGATTAAGCCAACAGCGTCCAACAGACACCAATTTATTCTAGTTTCCATAGACTACTTCACCAAATGGGTTGAAGTTGCATCTTATGCAAGTGTCACCAAGCAGGTGGTAGCAAGAATTATCAAGCACAATATCATATGCCGCTATGGAGTTCCCGATAAGATCATCACTAATAATGGGTCGAATCTAAACAGCAAGATGATGAAGGAGATTTGTGATTCCTTCAAGATCAAACATCATAATTCATCTCCGTATCGCCCGAAGATGAATGGTGTTGTTGAAGCGACAAATAATAATATAAAGAAGATTGTGTAGAATATGGTAGTGAACTATTGAGATTGGCATGAGATGTTGCCTTTTGCTTTGCATGGTTATCGAACTACCGCGCATACTTCAACTGGGGCAAACCCTGTTTTCTTTGGTTTATGGCATGGAGGCGGTACTACCCATTGAGGATGAGATCCCTTCATTAAGAATCATGAAAGAAGTTGAGCTTGATGAAAGTGAATGGGTGCGGAATTGACTAGACTAGTTGTGCCTCATTGATGAGAAAAGGTTAGCGGCTGTTTGTCATGGGAAGGTTTATCAACAAAGGATGCGAAAAGTGTATGAAAAGAGGGTGCGACCTCAGAACTACAAGTCTGGCGACCTCGTGCTAAAGAGGATAACTCTTAATCAAGGTGATCCTTGGGGCAAGTGGACTCCAAATTATGAAGGGTCGTTTGTTGTAAAGAAAGTTTTCTATGGTGGCGCCATGATGCTTACAACAATGGATGGAGAAGATTTTCCATTACACGTAAACGCAGATGTAGTCAAGAAATACTATGCATAGACTTGTTCAAGTTGAGAAAGGAAAGAAGAGAAAATGACTGCATCCTGTGTCGGATTAACAGTCGCATCTCCTGTGCACATCCCTGGCTACTCTGAAGGGTAGTAATCATTCCAATCATCTTTTCCGGGAAAAGCGAAGTGATGAGATAGTCAGAGTTATAAAAGTGATAGCAGGGTGGAAACCCAAAAAGGATTCATTGTCGCATTGCCATTCGTTTTAGTTTTCCTCTTATTTTACTTTTGGAATTGCCTCTTTTCAGAAATTTCTTCCTATTGTACTTGCCTATTTACAGGCCCATTTTCAATCTATAAAATGAGTTTTGTTTGACAATTAATTTCTTGCCTTTACTGGTTTGATTGAAAAAGCGTTCGGAGTTTTGTAATAAAATTTTTCATATAGTAGCATTGTTAGTTCTACCGTGATGAAAAAATTCTGAATTTACTTTGAAACTTGCGTGACTCGGATGGAAGGCAATGTTGTCATACCACACCCGGGGCACTCCACTAACAATGTGTTGTAGGAATCTTTGTTGTTTGCAAGTATGCAATGTACTGATGCAAGAGTCAACAACATTTTTCCCTAGTGGATATGAATGGATATTCCTATTTGAAGGCGACATTCAAGTTGTTGATCGAGGATGTTTATCCCTAGTGCGTTAGCACTTCACGATATCCCTAGTGTAGGAGTATCGGGTTATTCGATCAATTCTCCAGTTGAATTTGGAGTGGATTGCTCTTGTCGTCCCCAATTTAGGTGGGCAGTTGTTTCCTCCCTAGTTGAATCTATGTTAAGTAACGGTGGAGGCTCTTTTTCAAGTGTTTCCGATTATTTCCCGACGGACAGATGTTCAACAGATGATTCCCCCATGAGGTCATTTCCCAACGTGTTCATTTGGTACTGGTTGGTCTCCTCAAGACATCATATTCCCAGAAGATATGTTGCTAAAGTTCTTCAGTGATTACTGAATCAATAGTGGTATTCTCGCCTTGACAACATGCCTATGTATTCTTCCTGACAGTTGCTGCATAAATATGACCTTGATTGTTTTGTGACCTGTGGTCACCGGTTACTCACTTTTATCTTTCGCAAACATCCATCAGCGCATTACATTACTTCACTGCAATTCATACATCGCATGAAATTATAACCCAGGGACATAATCTTTGTCCCTAGTGACGCTCTTGTGACTCTCTGAGATCCCAGCAAGGATGTTTTCTTTGACATGAGTATATCTCTTTGGAATCTGTTGCGTTTCCAATTAATCCTTGGCGCAGTATGTCCATTCTTTTCTTTGATCCGTTGCACTACTAGGCCATCCCTAGTACAACACCTTTTGTAACACAACAATTTTATTTAATTATTTTTCATAATTTAATTATGTGGTGTTTGACATTCATATGCGTTAATGAGTGTTTTGATGTGTTGTGATACCCTTTGTATGGGGTAGTTGCTTTAGAAATATAGAAATTAAGGTGTTGGAGGTGTGTGAGCAATAGTGTAGAGATGGCGGGTATGGTGAGTAACTATTTAATAATATTAGTTAGTGATTATTTTATTTGAATAATTTAGATGGAATTATTTGGATTTAAGAATAATTATTTATAATTATTTTAGTAATTAAAATAAGATAGTATGAGTAAAGAAATAATGAAGGATGTTGTGGTAAAGTTGGATGGCATAAGTGAGGTTATCATGGGAATTACAATATTAGGGTCCTAAGGGTAAAAAGGACTTAAGGAGAAGTTGGGGTTTGTGTTCTCATTGTTACGATCGTGAAAAATTGAGAGAAATGGAGAACAAGAGGAAGGAATGAAAGCTAGGGCTTGAGGAAGACTTCCATGGTAGAAGAGGAGAAAAAGATTAAGCTTGGGAACCTTAAATCTAAAGGTAAGGGTGGAGTTCCAACTTTCTAAGGGATAGTATAATTGTAAGTATGTGGGGATATTAATTGTTGTGGTTGTTGTATATGTTGTTCATAAAAAAATTGATTATTTGGGTGTTTAGATCTAAGTGATGAATTCTTGATACAATTCCAATGAAATTGATGAAATAGGTGTGTTATTTTGATTTGAAATGTTGTGTGATATGAGGGTATAATTTAATACATTGAAAACTATGATTTGTTTGAAGTTTGGAGTTTTGGGAATTGAAAAAGAGGCATTTTCGTTGCTTACCGTTTTAATTGAAGTAATTGGTTACCTGGTGAAGTAACTTGTTACCTCACTGAAAATCAGCGTAACAGAGCATCTGGAGGTTGAAGTAACCGGTTACACGGTGAAGTAACCGGTTACATCGCTGAAGTAACCGTTTTAACCGCCGTTTTGAACATTGTGACTCAAATAAAATATTCAATTTTATGAAATGAATAAATTAGCAATAACTTGATTTATTTTTAAAGGTCTTGATTTTGATCTAATTATGTTGTTTTACACATTGTGTGCATACCATGAATATATGTGACAGTATTGTTTTGTAGTGTGGTGATGAATACATAATGTTGTTGAATTATGTACGTTGTGATAGCATTACGGGTTGTGAATCTAATTACTTTTGTATGACTGAAAGTTGTTAATGATATGAGTTATTGTCATATTTGGTGTTGATAATGCATGCTTTAAAGATGTGCATGCATACATATCATTGTAGTGAGTAGCTAATGCCCATTGTGTGGAATTAGTGAAGTTGCCATAACTGTGTCCGGGTTGGAATGGGCGGTGAGGCGTATCCGTGTCCGGGTTGGAATGGAACAGAGGGTGATACCGTGTCCGGGTTGGAATGGGACGGTGTAGTTAATGTAATTCACAATTGGTACCACATGCATAGAGTCGATGTCTCCTTGCATTAATTGTATGTATTATAATATGATTGAAATAATTCCAGTGTTATAATGTGATTGTGTATTTTATTGTTGATTATTAGCATAATATTACGATATGTGGTTGTTTATGATTATTAATTTGGATTATGAGGTAATGATGTAATAAGTTAGAACTTGAAGATATGGGTGGTATTGTGAAAAAAATTGGAGTTTTTGTTGTTTTGAAAACTGGAGTTTTGACAAATTAATATGTATTGGTAAATTGTGAAATTAGAAGACAAATTATGATGTTTTGGTATGATTGGATGACAGTGTCGATGTCCGTGTCGGTGTCGGTGTCGGTGTCAAAGTTGGGAATTGGAAGAATTATTGGAAATATGTGGACAAGTATATTTGTAAAACCAAGTGTATCATTTTGCGAGCTTTGATGTCATTAGTTAAGGAGAAAGAAAGTAGTACGAAATTGTATGAAATTGTATGTGGATTACAGATAATTGATTAAATTATTGATTGAGATTAAATATTCACTTCAAAAAAAATTGACGATTTGATGGAATAATTTGTATATGCGTATTGAGGAAATTCTAATTTAATCTCAGTCAGAATATAGGCATGTAGAATATTGTGATGTGAGTTTCTGCATCGAAAGGAAGGAAACTTTATGTTATGTTGTAACGCTAATTATAGTTTGAGGAGGTGAGTTTTCATGAGTATTTTATTTCAGGTGGTGATAAATAAGGATCTGTTCCAAGTAGATTTAGTTCTATATGAAAAGGCTTTGAAGTCGGTTCCGGAAACCAAAAACACTCTTTGGACATAAACGGTTATTGTTGCAGACGAGGTCAAGAACGATATGTTCTTGATGAATGACATGTTGGTATTAATAAGGATATGAAGGTATTGTAGAAACACATACAAGTGAAGCTTATGCCAATTGAGAATGGTCAGAGTGGAGAAATATTTGAGGAAAGATAAAGTTAGATGGTAGAATGGGTTGCGTGTTATTGATGTCATGATCTTGACATGTGTTAGGAAAATTTTGAAAGTTTCTATTATCACCCGGGATGTGGAGATAATATTATTGATATTGCGATTGGGATGTTATTCAAATGTGAAAATATATGGATGTGTAACACGGTGAACTGACTTTGTGGATTTTTGTATCGCAAATGTGCGGATAGCAAGAGTCGCCACCGACTTTTATTTTTATCCAATTAAGGGAAGGTAAAAGTACAGAAAAAGACCTTCGTTAGATTCTGAGTAAGGGAGAAGGTTATGAAAAGGGAAGGTATTAGCACCCTTTCCATCCGTAGTTATCTACGGGCTCTTAGTTGCTCTTAGATCACTTTAAAAATTGTGCTTTCTGTGTGTTTGACAAAAATGTTTTGAAAAGGCATTTCGCTTTGACTTTGTAATGATTCATGTAGGAATGTATACAAAGTGTTTGGAAATGTTTCGTTTTGAAAAGAGTTTGAACTTTGACAAAAAGTGTGAGGTGTGAAAAAGATTTTGATAGAGCAAGCAACTAAAAGTCTTATTACCTACTCAGAATTGGTCGTTTTTGTATTGTTTTACTTTCCTTTAGAATAACGCTATCCATACCATTAGTATGTAGGTAACTCTATTCGTTGGATGTAAGCGGGACATTCGAAGGGACATCGGATGGTCATAGAAGGCAACTTGTAGGAAGTATCCTAGCACATTCGGGACTATCATCATTTTCGAGGCGACAATCGATGGTCAAGATCATGTATTCGTGAGGCTTACATCGTGGGTCTTATGATCTTTGTATCGGGACTATGATGAATTGTTTGAAGGCAACGGTGCTAGAATACCTCTACGCTCGAGGGACTGACCATTTGTGAATTCAGAAGGCAACGAGAGAGAATTACCCTAAGGGGTGCATGTGTGAAAAGAGTGTGTTGATTCAGATACATGTTATCTTGAAAATTAGAGTGAGCTATGTCAATTTTATCTTGCCATACACGCCTAATTACTAGCAGTTTATAGGGTGCGGAAATTAAAATGCGGAATGGTAAAGATGCGGAAAGATAAATGTCCTACGCTATTACATGGCTTTGGGGCAGATACATAATTTAAACTTGCGGAAAATAAAAACCTAATTTAAACTATTACATCCCATGAACAGTTACATAATTGGAAAAAATGAAAACAGTAAAAGAAAACGTCTGAAACGGAATAACCTGTGAAAAGATAAGAAAATCGGAAAATACGATGAAATCGAATAAGAGGAAAATGTTAGTAAAAATGCAAATTTTTGAATGAGAAAAATATGACATGCTGGAAATAACATAAATATGCTAAAATAATTTTTTTGGGATTTTTTAGATGCATTTTAATAATTTAAAACTAATTAAATGTGATTTTTATGCTAAATTATGATTAAAATAAAATATGCATGCAAAATAGTATTTTTTAATTTTATAAATTAAATAAACATTTTCAGAAAATAAATGCAAAAGGAAAAAATATTTTGATGATTTTTAATGCATGAAATAAAAATATGAAAAGAATTAAAATTGATGCAAAATATTAGAAAATATGAAAATAGAAAATAATTGAAAAGTGAAGTTTGTGAAAAAGAAAACGAAACCAAGTCCTGATGAGGTTCGAACAGGGGACCCTTGAGAGTATCTTGGAACAGGAAGCGTCTTAACCACCAGGCCATGTGACATCTGATGTTGGAAAGAACGAAACCAATTGAATTTAGGGTTTGAAACACAGTCAGCCACGCGTGGACCCCATCTGGAACGAGAGAACGAATCAGGAAGCGCCATCGTGCCACGCAACCTCCTCGCGGTCAACCGAAGTCACGACGCCGAGCCCTAGCTCCCGCCTTCTCCGCCACGTGATTCTTCAATCTGCAAAATACGCGAAATAAAAAGGAAAGAAGGACCTTGTCCCCTAAATCGCCATGGCGAATTCAATGGTGATGGTATTTTATCGAACGGCTTGTACAAGCCGGTTCAAGAGACAAATTTTGAAACCCTAAACATGGCAAACCATGATTCTTACGCTCAACCTCTCAAACGATTCCCCGATCTCAAGTAGAACCTCATGAACACATTCAAACCATTAGAAACGATTAAAGCACGCAGAATAGTAAAATGCAATTTCAAGAAAAATTCAAATATGTATGAATGTATATGGCACGATTTGGCTTGCTTTGATCAATAACAATGATGCATTCTTACTCAAGCTTACCCCGAGCACGCTTTGATGGTCGGAAGAGGTGAGAGGCTGAAAACAAGATTCGATTTTTCAAGTTTCTTGAGAAATTTTGGAAAAATAAGGGTTATGCTTTGAGCTAGGTTTCGTGTGGTTTGTGATACACTTGCTTGGTATTTATAGAAGAGTTTGAGAGGAAAACCAAGGAAAAGATTGGATCATCAATGTGCATTTATATTTTTTCAAATAAAATCAAATATTGGCAAAAATTTGATTTTCTCATCAATGTAGAGGCTAGCACGAAATTGGTAAGATTCATGGGCTTTCTTGGACCTCAAGCATAATATAAAACCATTCCTTTTGAAAAAATACTTTATTTTCATATTTTATATAATTTAATTTTGAATTAAATGGTTTAAAATTCAAAAATAAATTATAAAAATAGAAAATTGCCATGGCCAAGCATTTATGGGTCACAAATAATGTCATGAACAAGTTTGGATCAAAAGATTATAGGCCCATTTGGAAAATTTTGCATTTGACCAAAATGTCCTTTTGTGCAATTGTCCAAAATTTCCAACTTCAATAGTGTATCTTGCTCAATTTTCCACATTCTTGAGTGTTCTTGGACTTTTTCGAAATCTCTAAGAGTCCTCTAACCAACCTTTTTGGTCTCATCTCAATTGGAGTTTCGATGCTCAATATATCTTCAAAACAAAAAGTTGGCTTTTTATTGACTTTGAAAATGACCTGTAATGTTTTGGGCCATACCTCTCAAATGAAGCATTTTTTGGACATTCTTGTGAGACATGAACTTGTAGAGAATTGAATTTCCTTCAAAACAAGAGGTGGTGGAAAATTTCGAGAAAGTATGAGAAAGTTATGATCACCAAAGTTCAGCTTGACTTTTCACCTAGAAACCCTAATTTAGAAAGTTTGACTTTGAGCAAATCTTGAGTTTTCTTGATGAATCATGATCAACCCTTGATCAAATGATGAATGTAACTTCAAAATGAGGATGTTGACCAAAATTATGAAGTTTGACCGTATGTTGACCAGTTGACTTTTGTCCAATACAATTGATTTTTCAACCATCCGAGCAATTGTCGAGCAATCTTGACTTGTAAGGCTTGAAACTTGACATGGAGAATCTTTGAAGCATATGAGGAGGCATGATGACCATTGGAAATGTTGGAAGTCCATCTTGACCTGAGAATTGCCAAACCCTAGTTTGGGTTGATTGTCTAGGAGAGAGTTTGTCTGATCAACTCTTGAGGAATCCTTGAGTATGGATGTATGAAATGTCTTGAGAAGATGGAGGGCAAATTTTGGGGTATGACACGCCCTGCTCAATCTTCTTGTACTCGAAGGGTTAGATTGGCATGCATGCCTTTCGTGACCTGGAGGTAGAAGATGATTGAACACTCGAGTACACCTAAAAATTTGCACTCGCTGTGGGTGGATGATGCGGGAATGGGATTATAGATGCCATTTGGAGAAAGTGGAGATTTCGCTGGGGAATGAGTCGTATGCTAGACTCGAGGTTGCTAACATGAGAATTGACAGTGATGGGCTTAAGATGCCATCCGGAAAGGTCGATGCTGGGGAGTGAACCGCACGCTAGGCTCAGACGCTTCGAAGGAGCACGGAGATGGGCTTAAGATGCCATCTCGAGGGAGTCGTATGTTAGACTTTGTGCTCATCTTTGAATGAAGTTATTGGCTTGTATTAATTTTTTAACCAAATATGCAGCATTCTGAAAGCGGAGAAATGTTGATAAGTAGTCGGAGATGGGCTTAAGATGCCATCCAGGCAACCGAGTCGTATGCCGACTTGAGTCGCCGCTGATAATAAGAAGGATTCGTAATAAATCTTGTGCCGATTACCTGGGGAAGTAGTAGTTTGGAAAGTGTGGATATCGCCCCGCTGTGCATCGGTATTGATCCACCGCTTATCGGAGGATAACTTGTGATCGTCGGATAGTGTTTCCGCCTAGCTTCGTATTAATCCCGGATCCATTGTCGGAGGACAACGAGGGTGGTCGTCGATAGTTTTCCGCCGAGATTCGGGCTTAATCCTCGATCCATTGCCGGAGGACAACGGCCGCTGCTCGATAGTTTTCCGCGAGATTCGGGCTTAATCTCGACCGCTTGTCGGAGGACAACTAGGGGTCTTTCGATAGTTTTCGCCGAGATTCGGGCTTAACTCGACCCGCTTGCGTAAGTGATTTTCACCTGTTTTGGAGAAAACAAGAGAAACTTTGATAGAATATTTGTTAGTCTTATGCAAAGTATGATGTATGACAATGTATATGAATGACATATGCATGAATTATGACTGTATGAATGATAGATGTTGTGGTATTTCAAAACATATCCTTCTTGAAGAAGATGTGGATGTTCTGCTTGAGGATTCCTGACTTCCGTTTGGGGATGGAGATCCTGAGAAGAAAAGAACTTCGATCCCTCCGATGCACTATCTGACCAAGTCTTGGGCCTAGATATTGTTGAGGAAGGTAGAGATTGAGAAACTCGTTGTTGGAGATCTCATACATAGACCCTGCTGGGGGGAGAGTCTGGGAGGCACTGCTGGGATCTTGTATGTGGATCCTGTGAAGAATTAGAGGCGCCATCGGGATTTTGAGTATAGACCTCGCCGGAGAGCGCTTGATGGTTGGAGACCGGGTCAGCCTTGGAATCTCCGATCGGGAATAGAAGATGTAGATTTTCTCCGCACTATCTCGACCAAGTCTCGAGTCCGATATCACGCCGGAGAAAAGGGGAATTGTTGAGAGATATCGCGATGATCAATACCTTGGCCGGGATGAAGTGTTACCGCTGAGACCGATGTAACATTGCTCGCTGAGTGGAATCACCGCTGGATTAACATATACTCCGCTGGGGGAGGTTTAGTGAGTGACACCTATGCGGGGATTATGTTCTGCAGTGGAATGTTTTTGGTGACCTTTGATGTCATCTCAATTCCTGGAGCCTGTAGTAATTACTTTTGTTTGTTCACTTTTCGCATGTTTGTGATTAGATTCTTATTGTCAAATGTGTATAGTCATTCAAAACAAACGTTGGACTTATTGCAAACGACAATAGCGAAAATTGTAAAGAAAGAAACTGCATTTATTTGGAAGGTGGCGTATGGCCAAGTAGTTTATACACAAGAAAAGTAAAAAGCTATGCGGAAACAATCTCGTTAAGTTCCAACCATGCTAGTACTCATATATTTCAACTATCTCATCTCCTTGCAAGAGAAAGTGAGTAGATCGATCTTCGCCATTTGAATCTTGAATGCCGATAGTAGTTTGAAGCTGTGATCCGAAGAGACATAGTCGCGCTTAAATCCCTAACTTTTGCCTAGACCGCCTTTTTTTCGGTTTTCGCACCGATACCTTTTTGCCCAAGCCGCCTTTTCGTGTTTTCGACTTGCCGTGTACATGTTTTGTATATATCCATAACTTTTTCCCGAACCCTTTGGTTCGCCAGATGCCCTTATTTTTGCCTAGGTCACCGACCTAGCGGGTCTCTTCATGCGTAGTATTTTTGACTATGTCTCGCGCTCATGTGGTGTGGAAGTCTTCACCATCCATGGTGCTAAGTATCATAGCCTCCGAAAACACCGCCTTGACTACAAACGGTCCCTCGAGGTGGGAGTCCATTTTCCGATCACCTTGTGGAAGAATGATGCGCTTGACTACTAGGTCACCAACTTGATAGACTCGTGCTTGACCTCTTGTTAAATGCTCGATCATTCGCTCGATAGATCTGTCCATGGCAAATGGACGCGAGTCGCTTCTCATCAATCAAGTTAATCCGTCAAGGCGAAGTTTGAATCCAATCGTTCGCTTAACTCGGCCCCGAGGACTCGTTGAGGGAATCAACCTCGATGGGTAGGACTGCCCATACCGCATACAAGAGAGAAGGGGTTGCCTCGTTGATGTTCGATCGTAGTGTGATAACCATGAAGAGCGAATGGTAACATCTCATGCCAATCTTTGTAAGTCACCGCTTTTCAGATAATCTTCTTAATGTTCTTGTTGGCGGCTTCCATCGCTACTGCTCATCTTAGGCCGATAAGGAGAAGAATTATGATGTTTGATCTTGAACTCGCGTGCGAGTTCGGTGATCATCTTGTTGTTGAGATTAGAGCCATTATCTTTGATAATCCTTTCGGAGTGCCATATCGATGATAAGATTATGCTTGATGAATCGAGCCACAACATTCTTGGTAATGATGCAACGAGGTCGCTTCTACCCACTTGGTAAAGTAATCAATTGCCACAAGGATGAAACGATGTCCATTGGATGTTGTGGGCTTGATTTCTCCGATCATGTCAATGCCCCACATTGCAAAAGGCCAAGGAGTCATAGAACATTCTGAGGTACGGAGGTACGTACTTTGTCGGCATAACCGCACTTGTGACAAGATCGAGCATAGCGGTGACAATCGCCTTCCATGGTGGACCAATAGTAACCTGCTCTCAAAATCTTTTAGCCATGGTGTGTCCATCGTGGGTACCAAACGCCCGTAACTCTTCCATGATACGTATTGTCGCTTTTCCGATCTACACAGAGTAAGCACAAGTCGTGGTTGCGCTTTGTATAAGATGTCGCTGTCGAGGAAGAATTTGGATGCAAACCTTCTCAAGAACTTTATCATTGATGATGCCCTCATGGATATTCCCGAGTCTCAAGATACCTCTTCACGCCATAGTACCAAGGTTTCTATCGATCAAGCTCATAACAATACCGGTTCGCCAAACTTCTCAATGATGATCCGGGAGCCTCGTTGTCCCATCCGACCTTGAACATAGATGACATAGTAGCTAATGCGTCGCCCAACCGATTCTCTTCTCGTGGAATGTGGTTGAAAGTGATCTCTTCAAGTAGGGATCAAACTCGTAACATGCTCGATACGAATAAGATTCGGATGTTTCGATCCCACTCGCCTTAATCGCCGATCACTAAAGTCGAGTCTTCATACACTTGCAAGAACTTGATTCTTAAGTCAATAGCACTTTTAATACCCATAATGCACGCTCAGATTCGCCATGTTGTTAGTGCAACCAAACATAATCTGGCGGTGAAAGGCGTGTCCGTCAGGGATGTAATGATGGCGCCAATGCCATTACCAAGTGCGTTTGAGGCTCCATCAAAGACCATGGTCCATCGATCCTTGTTCGTGTCCTTCGTCTGACCGGTTCTTCACAATCAGTAATTAGTAAAACATCTTCGCTCGAAATTGAATCGCATAGACCGATAGTCATCTACGGCTTGATGGGCCAAATGATCGCTACCACACTTCCTTTGATCGCTTTCCGAGAAGTGTATTGGATGTCGATTCGGTCGATCATTTGCCATCTTGCTATTCTTCTAGAGAGAGCTGGTTTTTCAAATATGTATTTTATCGGATCCATCTTGAAATCAACAGTAGTGTGAGTCAACATATATTGTCTTAGTCGGAGCAGCCCAAGCCAAAGCGTTGCAAGTTTTCTCAAGTGAGTATCTTGTTTCACAGTAAACTTTTGCTATGGTAGTATATTGCATGCTCTTTTCGACTGCACTCGCCATGTTGCCCCAACACACACCCCATTGAATTCTCTAACACCGCAAGTACATGATAAGAGGTCTTCCTTCGGCGGGCATCGGGATAGGAGGATTTTGTAGGTACTTTGATTTTGTCAAAAGCGATCCGAAATCGCTGCTCCATTCCACTACTTGATCTTTCTTTAGTAACTTGAAGATTGGCTCACAAGTAGCGCTATGTGCAATGAATCGCAATGTAGTTCACCGGCCCAAGAAACCTCGACTTCCTTCTCGGTGGGAGTCATCTCTTGAATAGCTTTAACCTTGGCGGGTCAACTTCAATACCTTTACCACTAACAACAAACCCTAAGAGTTTACCGATCCGACTCAAAAGTGCACTTGTTGGGATTAAGTCTTAGTTTGTACTTCTTCAACCTCACAAATAGTTTCGCAAATGATCAAGATGTTCTTCTTCCGTGATCGAGCTATCATGTCGCCGACGAGACCTCTATCTCGTGATGAATCATGTCATGAAATAATGTTACCATAGCATCGATAAGTGGCACCCGCTCTTCAACCGAACGGCATAACCTTGTAGCGTAGTGCCCCACCGTAACAAAAGTAGTCTTCCATGTCTTGGAGCCATTTTGATCCGATTGTAACCGGAGAAACCATCCATGAAGGAGAAAACCTTATGTTGAGCGGTATTGTCAACCGTAACATCAATATGAGGAAGTGGAAAATCGCTTTCTGACTTGCCTTGTTCGATCTCTCGTAATCCACACACATTCGCATTTTGCCATCCTTCTTAGGTACGGTACCACATTTGCAACCCAGAGGATATAAGAAACCGCGTTGAATCGCTTCATAACCTCCGCTTTGATCTTCTCGACATCTCGGACGCATGCGACGAACCTTCGTTTCACCGAGAAAACCTTCTTTTGCAATCGTGTACCACAATATCAATGTCTAAACCCGCATGTCTTCGTATGACCAAGCAAAACCTCAATATAGTCTCGTAGCATCCGAATCAATCTTTCTTTAACACTGCTCTCAAGACCCGCTCCTATCTTGATCTCTTTTCGTTTCGCTAGTACCCAAATTCACAACCTCAACTTGCTCTTCGTGGTGGTCAGATAACTCGTTCTTCTTGTAGAGCCGGCAAGTTCTCCGGCACTTCACAATCTTCCTCACTTTCGCCTTCGGCTTGGTAGATCGGATTATCAAGTCATATTTAGCAATAGCATAGTCAGTATTAACGAGATTCGAGTGATTTCGCAGTATCACGTGGTGTGTAAGAAACACATAGCTTTTGAAGGGTGATAAAGTAAAGAAAGAAAACAAACAATCGAATGCAAAAGTCCAACGAATTTATTAAATGAAAATACGCAAACGGCAGATAATAACCCTCGCAAACGAGCCATGATGCCCCGGGCAAGACACTAGGCTTTCAAAGTTTATTGTTCAAAACATAAAGAAATACGAAAAGCAAAACAAAACAAGAGCAATTACTCCTGACTAAAGGAGATAGGTATGACGTCTTCAGTCTTCCAATTGCCGAGCCCATTGTCTGGAGTTGGGAAGATCCACTTGCTGATGTCGAAGTCGTTGTCGTCGTTTTCTATAGCATGGGTTCCACTCTGGCTGATGCGGAAAGGAAGTTGGTTGGCACGTTCGTGGTGTATCATCTTCTGACCCTTGATGGTGAAGCCTAAACCAGTCTTGTCGGATTTGAAAGGAAAATTGGGGAGTTGACCCCAAACAGCACTACCTCCTTGTTCAACAACAGCTTGCGCATCTTTCAGCGAGGCCATCCTAGGTGGAACTTGTGCAACTTCAGGAGTGACAGGAGAATCAACAGGCATGACTCTGGGTATTGTTTCAAAAGCTTGACAGGGAGTCTCAAAGAATTCACCTTCCATCTCAAGGTATCGAATGACTGTAGATGACTGATCATATACTCTTCTTCACCATACACGTAACAACTTTCCTCTCACCGGTACTTCAACTTCGATGTAGGTAGAGGTAATGCGCCCCATGTATCCAAGGGCGTCCGAGTAGGTAAGAGTAAGTCGGACGAATGTCCATGACAAAGAAAGTGGAGTCGAAAGTCCGGATCCGACTTTAATAGGCGTAGTGAGCTCTCCAAGCAATCTCGCTTAGAACCATCAAAAGCTCTCAATTATGTCACTGGTCTCGTAACCAACCCTTCGACATCAAGTCGATCAAAAGCGGAAGGAAATTGAGCGTAACCAAGATCCACCAAAACATGAGATAATGTAGTGCCCTTGCATTCAACAGAGATGTGCAAGGCTTTGTTGTGTTTCTTCCGAGAGTCAAATCAACATCGAGAAGCCTAGACCGTTGTTGGCAGCCGTGCTAGCAATACAAACTTCAAACTGGTCGGTGGTAGTGTCATGTACATGAGCATTCTTCGAAACTTCACCAAGGCATTAGCATGAGCCTCGAGCACAAGAGCAGAGCAAGCATGGATATCTTGGACGGAGTCCCAACTGCTCCACAACATTGTAGTCACTCTTCTTGATGATCTTCGAATTTCCTCCATTTCTTGTTTGAGGTGTCTTCAAGAACTTCCTTTGGTACTTTTGGCGAAAGCAGATGAGTCACCGGTTCTTTCCTCTAGCTTGGGGAATGGATTGAATAGTGGAATGCGAGCTGGAGTCGCAGTGTCTTTTGGAGGAGAGATATCGGAGAGAATACTCTTCCGTTCGAGTCACCTTACTTGATCCAAAGATGTTGTCGGTGTCGAATGGAAGCTTCAACCGTAAGATCTTCAATGGTCGAGGGTCTTGCTTGACGCCATGATAGTAAACATCACCCATAATTCCAAGGGATAGCTTTGTCGAGGAATATGGAACCGGTCCGGGAGAAGTAATGATGAGAGGTGCCACTTTAGGCACAGGATCAGCAGAGGAAATCCTTATAGTGTTAACATCAGCATAGTCTTCTGGGAAATCTTCACCCCATCCGGTTGCTTTAACGTCTTCAATAGGAATCTTGTAGCTCTCAGGAACAGTGTACTTCACCATGTAATCATACTTTCCACTTGGCTGCCCCAAGGTATCCCACACGATTTGCAGCTTCATTCACATCTTCGATCTTCAACTTAGACATATCTTCACACAGCTTCTGCACAGGTGGTTTCAGAAATAGTATCTCACGGTTATCCATCATGCATTGAACACGTCTTCTCAACCAAGGACAGCCATCAGGCGCAGATGGGCACCAACGGCAATACTGGCATCCTGGTTGACACCGCTTAGCAAATTCTTCTTAATACCATCGAGGAATGGTCAAGTCATCTATGTTGAAAACATAAGTATCGCCGCCAACAGATTGGAACTCTTGTCATGATTAGGCATAGGCGTTGATCACATTCGAGTCTCAACAGAGGGTCAAACTCAATGCTTAGCTTCAATCATATCTTGAATCTTGTTCTTCGAGCCCAACAATCATCAAGATTATGTCCCGGCTATTGGAATGGTAAGCACACTTAGCATTAGGATTGTATCTCGGAGAGGAAGTTTTGACATTCTGAGGAGGATCCCTCAAGGTTATCAGCTCTGCTTTCAACATGTGTTGCAAGGCTTGCGACAATGGCATGTTGATCTTCGTAAATTGTCTTCGTGGAGCGCTCGTTACGCTTGTCTCACTGAGGTTGTGCTGTAGGATCGAGATCACAACGCCCACGATTGAGCGGTTGGTCTTGGCTCGGCTTTTCTGACCATACACAGCATTGGCTTCTTTCTTACCACCAAAAGATCTCTTCGCAACATTTGAAGAAGTCTCTACATAAATCTTCCCACTCTTGATACCAGCTTCAATACGCCCTCGTCAATATCACGTGAATCCTATGAAGAGTTTCCAATTAGATGATTGAAGAATGGGCCGCTGTTCCATAAACATATCAACCAACTCCCTATTGAACAAGGGTGGTTGAACTCGCTAGATCTCTCCACTTCGAGCATACTCTTGAACTTCTCGTCACGACTCATAGACATGCTTTGTAGTTGCATGCGAGTGTCAATTCAAAGATTGTACTCATACTGTCTATAGAAAGCATCAGCCAAGTCACTCCAAGTACGGATACGGTCATTCTCTAGCTGATAGTACCATTCGAACCGAGTTCGGAAAAACACTCTTGAAAATAGTGCATCCACAATTTTCTCATCATCGTGTGGGATTGATCTTCTCGACATAGGACTTCAAATGCATCTTAGGGCAAGACATGCCATCATACTTAGCAAAAGTTGGAACTTTGAACTTAGGAGGAATCACAACACCAGGGACAAGACTCAGATCATCAAAATTCAGCCCGACATCTTCAGTTTTCCACAAGATTCAAACGGTGTTCAAGTTGCTTGTACTTGTCATCTTCATCGTAGTATTGGCCATCATCATAGACTTTTTCGTGCTCATGCCGACTACCTTCACCATCACCCTTGTTACTTTGCTCATCCTCCTTCTTGACACTTCCTTCAGAGAGCTCAATTCGACTAACCACTCTAGGACCTCCTTTGTAGCGTCGCCCATGTTGAGAAGACCAACAACCTTCTTCTTTCTCGTTGATGAGCTTCTTCGATCTTCTTGGCCTTGGACCAAGTCGGTAAACATTTGTTGAAATTGAGCATTCGAGCCAAGATCTTTGACAGACTGTTCAAGAGCCATTTCTTAAAATAAATAGCGAGCAAATGAGAAAACCAATCTTCAATGTACCGTGATGCAATGTTATGCTATGCTATGCGATGTTTATGCGAATGCAATGCAATGTTTTCAAGGACCTTAGAGATTTAAATTTGTTAAACAAGCAATGAACAAACATTTATTAGTACTCTTTTATTATTCTTTTCTTTTAAGTACAAAAGATAGTTCAAGACAAGAACAAGAAAAGCATAAAAATCAAAGCTCTAAGTCTCCCATGGGCGCTTCCTCTTGGTGCCGAGGTAGGCTGATGCTTCGCCTCGTGAAGTAGCTTAGTCAACTCTAGCACTTTCTTCTCACTTGCATAACATCGAGCTTCAAAGGTATCCTCTCTTCCTTGAGTGAATCCAGATCTCTTCAAGTCTTCAAAATTAGTAGGCATGTCGGATGGAGAACAAGATAGGTACGCCACCTATAGCAACAGTTCCATAATTACCGTAAAACAGCGTGAATGGCATCATGAGGTGTTGAGCTCGAGCTCGCACCCATTTGAGGTAAGGTTCCCAAGGAATGGAGTTCGTGCCCCAAAGTCTTGGTATCGCCTTCTTTACCATGCCCCAGGCGTGTATGAACCTTCGTCGGTAATTCTGGAGATCGTGGTTGTAGTCGAACACAATATCTTGGAGAAGCATATCAGGCGGGCCATCTATTCGAGCAAAACCAAACTGACGTAGATCTAAAGAAGGGTTGTAAGTAATACCTCCGCTTATACCAAGTAGCGGTACATTAGGGAATTCTCCACAACGCTCAATGAAGGTGAAGTCCTTTTGAGAGAAAAGACTCCAACGGATGTCGGAATGAGAGAGTGACATTAACCTTTGAGACCATCTCAACCTTTGCTCGTTCTTCAAAACTGATGGAGGAAGGTGCGAAATAAACCACCTTGAAAGTAACGGTATGCAACACATGAGAGTTCCTTGTCTCTTAGTAGTACGAGTGTGGAGAGAATGTAGGATGTCTCCAAGTAAAGTAGGCACTGGATTGCGGGTAAGAAACAACTTGATGGCATTGACATCTATGAACTGATCCGAGTTAGGAAATAGAACCAAACCATAGATTAGCAAGGCCACAATGTCTTCGAATGCATGGAAACTCATAACTTTGAGGAATTCTCGGGCTTTCTTAATCAAGAACTTAGCGAGTAAACCCTTAACTCCACTTCTGGTTTCCCAATTGGCTTTAATGTCTGAGTGCTTAAGATGTAAGGCTGATGCAATGTCTTCGTACTTAGGAACCTTTTCTAGACCGGTGAATGGCATTTGATCAAGAATAGGTATCCCAAGTAGCTTAGAGAACTCTTCCAAGGTAGGAACCAACTGATAATCTGGGAATGTAAAGCAATGGTGTTTCGATCAAGAACCGGAATAGGACATGCCTCATATCTTCTTCAAAACCGAGATAACCAAATCAAGTAGATAACCATGTCTTTTGATGAACCGAGCATGGTCGGAATTTCAAACCAATTCTTTGAGTGAGAAGGATACCCATGAAGTTGATTCGGATAGTCTTTCTAGAAGCCATAATACCCTACAAAAGAGAGCAAAGATAAATCCCTAGGTCCTTGAAATAGTTAGAAATGATATGCAATGCGAATGATGTCATGATGTCATGTTTAGCACACACAAACAAATCACACAATGAGCCTAGGTTTAAGGCTTGCATGAGGTATAGGTGATTACCCCACCAAAAGTTTGAGTTGGTTCATCCTGTCCTATAATAGTAACCGGTTCTAGGAATCTCACATCATTGATCTTTCTCGTAGGCGTTTATTTCAATACGACTGCCAAGTGGTCAACCGAAAATATCCCAAAAGTCTGATCTCAATGAGCGTAGCATCGAGTATCAACCAACCTCGGTCTACACCAAAGTCGGCCATCTCACTACCTTCTAATGGCCAAAATGGGTCAATTAAGGTTCTAAAAGTTTAGTTAGCGCTTGATGACACCACGCAGAAGCCAAATACTATCCTCAACTTGGGAATGAAGAGTATCAGGACATCCAAAGTGTCACGCTAACGTAGCCATCATGTTGACCGTTTCGATATACGTCTAACGGTCGCGACGATTTATTGCTACTTACCTAAAAGGAAATCCGGATCCGGGTGTAGGATCCCCCACAAATATAATACCCAAGCAACCCTTAAGGATAAAGCAAGCAAGTCAAACAGAAAGCAATAAAGGCGATTTAGAAATCCTTAAGGCATTTTCTCTTTAGGGTGTCTCCCCGGCAGAGTCGCTAGTTCTGTAACACGGTGAACTGACTTTGTGGATTTTTGTATCGCAAATGTGCGGATAGCAAGAGTCGCCACCGACTTTTATTTTTATCCAATTAAGGGAAGGTAAAAGTACGTAAAAGACCTTCGTTAGATTCTCGAGTAAGGAGAAGGTTATGAAAAGGGAAGGTATTAGCACCCTTTCCATCCGTAGTTATCTACGGCTCTTAGTTGCTCTTAGATCACTTTAAAATTGTGCTTTCGTGTGTTTGACAAAATGTTTTGAAAAGGCATTTCGCTTTGACTTTGTAATGATTCATGTAGGAATGTATACAAAGTGTTTGGAAATGTTTCGTTTTGAAAAGAGTTTGAACTTTGACAAAAAGTGTGAGGTGTGAAAAAGATTTTGATAGAGCAAGTAACTAAAAGTCTTATTACCTACTCAGAATTGGTCGTTTTTGTATTGTTTTACTTTCCTTTAGAATAACGCTATCCATACCATTAGTTGGTAGGTAACTCTATTCGTTGGATGTAAGCGGGACATTCGAAGGGACATCGGATGGTCATAGAAGGCAACTTGTAGGAAGTATCCTAGCACATTCGAAGGGACTATCATCATTTTTCGTAGGCGACAATCGAGGGTCAAGATCATGTATTCGTAGGCGACATCGTGGGTCTTATGATCTTTGTATCGAAGGGACTATGATGATTTGTTTGGAAGGCAACGGTGCTAGAATACCTCTACGTTCGAGGGACTTGACCATTTGTGAATTCGTAAAGGCAACGAGAGAGAATTACCCTAAGGGGTGCATGTGTGAAAAGAGTGTGTTGATTCAGATACATGTTATCTTGAAAATTAGAGTGAGCTATGTTCAATTTTATCTTGCCATACACGCCTAATTACTAGCAGTTTATAGGGTGCGGAAATTAAAATGCGGAATGGTAAAGATGCGGAAAGATAAATGTCCTACGCTATTACATGGCTTTGGGGCAGATACATAATTTAAACTTGCGGAAAATAAAAACCTAATTTAAACTATTACATCCCATGAACAGTTACATAATTGGAAAAAATGAAAACAGTAAAAGAAAACGTCTGAAACGGAATAACCTGTGAAAAGATAAGAAAATCGGAAAATACGATGAAATCGAATAAGAGGAAAATGTTAGTAAAAATGCAAATTTTTGAATGAGAAAAATATGACATGCTGGAAATAACATAAATATGCTAAAATAATTTTTTTGGGATTTTTTAGATGCATTTTAATAATTTAAAACTAATTAAATGTGATTTTTATGCTAAATTATGATTAAAATAAAATATGCATGCAAAATAGTATTTTTTAATTTTATAAATTAAATAAACATTTTCAGAAAATAAATGCAAAAGGAAAAAATATTTTGATGATTTTTAATGCATGAAATAAAAATATGAAAAGAATTAAAATTGATGCAAAATATTAGAAAATATGAAAATAGAAAATAATTGAAAAGTGAAGTTTGTGAAAAAGAAAACGAAACCAAGTCCTGATGAGGTTCGAACAGGGGACCCTTGAGAGTATCTTGGAACAGGAAGCGTCTTAACCACAAGGCCATGTGACATCTGGTGTTGGAAAGAACGAAACCAATTGAATATATGTGATGATGCGTCATGGTTATGTTTGAAACACAGTCAGCCACGCGTGGACCCCATCTGGAACGAGAGAACGAATCAGGAAGCGCCATCGTGCCACGCAACCTCCTCGCCGGTCAAACTGAAGTCGACGAGCCTTAGCTCCTCCGCCTTCTCCGCCACGTGATTCTTCAACTGCAAAAATATGCGAAATAAAAAGGAAAGAAGGACCTTGTCCCCCTAAATCGGCCATGGCGAATTCAATGGTGATGTTATTTTTGGCTGAAACGGCTTGTAAAAGCCGGTTCGAAGAGGACAGCTTGAGAAACCTTAAACATGGCAAACCATGATTCTTACGCTCAACCTCTCAAACGATTGCCCGGATCCAAGAACCTCATGAACACATTCAAACCATTAGAAACGATTAAAGCACGCAGAATAGTAAAATGCAATTTCAAGAAAAATTCAAATATGTATGAATGTATATGGCACGATTTGGCTTGCTTTGATCAATAACAATGATGCATTCTTACTCAAGCTTACCCCCTGAGCACGTTTGGATGGCTGGAAGAGGCTGAGAGAGGCTGGAAAACAAAATTCGATTTTTCAAGTTTCTTGAGAAATTTTGGCAAAATAAGGGTTATGCTTTGAGCTAGGGTTTCGTGTGGCTTGTGATACAGCTTGCTTGGTATTTATAGAAGAGTTTGAGAGAGGAAAAACCAAGGAAAAAGATTGGATCATCAATGTGCATTTATATTTTTTCAAATAAAATCAAATATTGGCAAAAATTTGATTTTCTCATCAATGTAGAGGCTAGCACGAAATTGGTAAGATTCATGGGCTTTGTTGGACCTCAAGCATGATATAAAACCATTCCTTTTGAAAAAATACTTTATTTTCATATTTTATATAATTTAATTTTGAATTAAATGGTTTAAAATTCAAAAATAAATTATAAAAATAGAAAATTGCCATGGCCAAGCATTTATGGGACACAAATAATGTCATGAACAAGTTTGGATCAAAAGATTATAGGCCCATTTGGAAAATTTTGCATTTTGACCAAAATGTCCTTTTGTGCAATTGTCCAAAATTGCCCAACTTCTGAATAGTGTATCTTGCTCAATTTTCCACATTTTTGAGTGTTCTTGGACTTTTTGGAAAGCTCTAAGAGTCCTATAACCAACCTTTTTGGTCTCATCTCAATTGGAATTTCCATGCTCAATATATGTTCAAAACAAAAGGTTGACTTTTTATTGACTTTGAAAATGACCTGTAATGTTTTGGGCCATACCTCTCAAATGAAGCATTTTTTGGACATTCTTGTGAGACATGAAGTTGTAGAGAATTGAATTTCCTTCAAAACAAGAGGTGGTGGAAAATTTTCTGAGAAAGTATGAGAAAGTTATGATCAGCCAAAGTTCAGTTGACTTTTCACCTAGAAACCCTAATTTAGAAAGTTTGACCTTTGAGGAAATCTTGAGTTTTCTTGATGAATCATGATCAACCCTTGATCAAATGATGAATGTAACTTCAAAATGAGGATGTTGACCAAAAATTATGAAGTTTGATTGTATGTTGACCACAGTTGACTTTTTGTCCAATACAACTGATTTTTCAACCATCTGAGCAATTGTCTGAGCAATCTTGACTTGTAAGGCTTGAAACTTGACATGGAGAATCTTTGAAGCATATGAGGAGGCATGATGACCATTGGAAATGTTGGAAGTCCATCTTGACCTGAGAATTGCCAAACCCTAGTTTGGGTTGATTGTCTAGGAGAGAGTTTGTCTGATCAACTCTTGAGGAATCCTTGAGTATGGATGTATGAAATGTCTTGAGAAGATGGAGGGAAAATTTTGGGGTATGACAGGATGCTCGATGTTGTGGGATTTAAAATAAAAACTAAGGACATATGAATGTGGTTGAAGCCCTCCTCATGGATAAAGACCTCAATTGGAACAAAATGAGTTATGATGTATTTGGTATGTATAATTTCTTGAGATGGAAAATACTTAACATTTGCATGATGGTAAGTGAGTATGAAGATTATTAGGTAATTTATTTGAGCGGCGGTGTCGCATCGAAGATATCTAATGAGAAGGAAATTATGAAAGAATATATGAACCTCAATGGAAATTATTGGGCTTTGGTGCTCTAGGTGACTTTGAACAGAAGCTCTAAAGGAATGCTATTATAATTTGTTAATGATGGTTTATGCTCCATTATGGTTTTCGGCTATCTATTCACAAATTGAGGAACTGGTCACCCTTAATCTCTTGTTGATATTAGACGAGATTTTATTGGAGGAGATAGACTTGTCTTGCTAGCTTGATAGTGGGTAAAGTGAATTGACATTTTATCGAGAGCTTAGTTATGCACCATTTTGTGTGAACCTAATACAAAAAGTGAGCATGGAATACGTGAGACTTATTGAATAGTTTGGAGACTTGAGTTGGCGTGCGAGCTAACGTCTTAAAGTGGAAGGTTGAGGATATATAAAGTGAACCACTGTCTTCTGGTGGACCCTAAAGAAATTAAGAAACTAGATGCGAAATTTGTATATATGATAGTTGATGGAAATCAAATAAGGATGATGATTGTAAAGTAGATGAATCATAGTAGCACAACCGAAGCGTGAGGTGGAACTATTCATTATGCGGAGTGACTTGTTAGGAGTCAAGTCTTAAGCATCAAGAAACCTTCAGGGCTTGTGTAAGCCATTGGACATTCCAGAAGGGGAGTGATATGTGAAGAGTTGTTATATATTAATTGTGTTGTTGCCATTTAAATAGATGAATTTAATTGTTTGGTCGATTGGTGGAACGTTGAATTGTGGTACTAGTGGTGTGTCAATATTGTCTATATTGAAATTATGTTTTGATGGTCGTATGAAGGTGTTGCAGAGTAGGACACGAGAGTCGTACTCATAGTTGCTTTATCTGGTAAATTTTCGAGGACGAAAATATTCTAAGTGGAGAGAGTTGCAACAACCCAATTTTATTTAATTATTTTTTATAATTTAATTATACGGTGTTTGACATTCATATGTGTTAATGGGTGTTTTGATCTGTAGTGATACCCTTGGCATGGGGTAGTTGCCTTAGAAATATAAAAATAAGGTGTTGGAGGTGTGTGAGCAATAGCGTGGAGATGACGGGTGTGGTGGGTAACTAATTAATAATAATATTTAGTGATTATTTTATTTGAATAATTTAGTTGGAATTATTTGTATTTAAGAATAATTATTTATAATTATTTTAGTAATTAAAATTAGATAGTATGAATAAAGAAATAATGAAGGACGTTGTGGTAAAGTTGGACGGAATAAGTGAGGTTATGATGGGAATTACAATATTAGGGGTCCTAAAGGTAAAAAGGACGTAAAGAGATGTTGGGGTTTGTGTTCTCATTGTTACGATCGTGAAAAATTGAGAGAATTGGAGAACAAGAGGAAAGGAAGGAAAGCTAGGGCTTGAGAAAGACTTCCATGGTAGAAGAGGAGAAAAAGATTAAGCTTGGAAACCTTAAATCCAAAGGTAAGGGTAGGGTTCCAACTTTCTAAGGGATAGTATAATTGTAGGTATGTGGGGATATTGATTGTTGTGGTTGTTGTATATGTTGTTCATAAAAAAATTGATTATTTGGGTGTTTGGATCTAAGTGATGAATTCTTGATACAATTGCAATGAAATTGATGAAATTGGTGTGTTATTTTGATTTGAAATGTTGTGCGATATGAGGGTATTATTTAATACATTGAAAACTATGATTTGTTAGAAGTTTGAAGTTGTGGGAATTGAAAGAGGCATTTTCGTAGCTTAAAAATCAATATTTTTTACTATTTTCAGTGAACTAACCGGTTCCCTGGTGAAGTAACCTGTTACCTCACTGAAAATCAGCATAACAGGGCCTCTGGAGGTTGAAGTAACCTGTTACATGGTGAAGTAACCTGTTACCTCGTTGAAACTGGCAGATTTTGTAAAACTTAGAAAATTCGTAACTTTCAAACTGTAAGTTCGTTTTCACCGCCGTTTTGGACGTTGTGACTCAAATAAAATATTCTATTTTATGAAATGAATAAATTGGCAGTAACTTGATTTATTTTTAAAGGTACCAATTTTTATCTAATTATGTTGTTTTACACATTGTGTGCATATCGTGAATATATGTGACAATGTGGTTTTGTGGTGTGGTGATGAATACATAATGTTGCTGAATTATGTATGTTGTGATAGCATTACAGGTTGTGAATGTAATTTATTGTGTATAATTGAAATTTGTTTATGATAGGAGTTATTATCATATAAGGTGTTGAAAATGCATGCTTTAAAGATGTGCATGCATATATATCATTGTTGTGAGTAGCTAACGCCCATTGTGTGGAATTAGTGAAGTTGCCATAACCGTGTCCAGGTTGGAATGGGCGGTGAGGCGTATCCGTGTCCAGGTTGGAATGGAACAAGGGTGATACCGTGTTCGGGTTGGAATGGGACAATGTAGTTATTGCAATTCACAATTGGTACCACATGCATAGAATCGGTGTCTCCTTGCATTAATTGTATGTATTATAACGTGATTGAAATAATTCCAGTTTTATAATGTGATTGTGTATGTTATTGTTGATTATTAGCCTAATGTTGCGATATGTGGTTGTTTATGATTATTAATTTGGATTATGAGGTAATGATGTTATAAGTGAATATAATAACTATACATGATTATTTCTGTATATTTATGATTATATTGTTCTTTATGTTGTTGTGATATCTCACCCCTTCTGTTGTGATGTTGCCTCTACGCGGGTAACGTGCAAATATCCAGGAGTAGTTCGAGTTACGGGAGTCGAAGAGGTTTGTCTTCCTTTTATTTAGAGTCAACGTTATGCTCTAATACGTAACACTGGGGTTGGGGATAAACATTTGAAATGTTTATTTTGATTTGGTTTTCTGTTGTTGATTCCGATTGGAGTAGTTTAGACTCCGGAATAATTAATTGAGGTTGTTTTGTTTAGAATTAAAATATTTCCTCTATTTCAATAAAGTTTTGATTCATACTATGTTACGTTTATTCTAATCATGTGTTATGTATCTAATGGAATGAGCTATATGGTTTTTGAATCATGTGACATCCTGATTTATGTTGTTTGAAATTTTAATTTCACTCTGATTCTTATATAAATATGCCACGATGAAGTAAGGGTGTTACAATTGGTATTAGAGCAGGTCGGTCCGTACGGCCAAGTTTTCTAATGTTGTTTATTCCTATGTATGCTACATGTGTGTGAAACACTGTCAGTACTTTCTTGTTTTTGTAACTGCTTGGTTGCAGAAATGGGTTTGAAACAAGTGGGGAGAGAAACTTTTGCTTCTCTGACATATTTCAGGAATGAGAGTTGGTCCAATATACCGCTAAATTGAAAGAGTGAAAGTATTGTATGAGCTATGTTGTTTTTCGAACTAAAAAGAGTACGGATTTGTGATTTGTGTATGTTGGTCAAGTTTGAATTTCCTTGAGGGAGAATGATCGAGTATGGTTGATGTTTTCTTCTTAGAGCATATAGAGTAACACGATGGCTAGGGATATATAAGGGGTTTGTAATTTCTTGATGATACCCTAAGGAATTTAGGTGGGCATGTAAGATAACTCTTAGAACATGAAGTTCAGGTGGCAGTAAAGTTGCAGCCTTGTCGGTTGATCGTGAAGTTGTCAGTGTTGAGTTATCATTCTGTGTGATGTCGATGTTTTGGATGGTGATAGGATGATGAATTGTTGTGGATTTTATTGTTGACATCATATAAGTGATGTTGGATGTTGTTGGTGTTATTGGGTAATTGTGAATCGCGAGTCAAAGTTAGAACTTGAAGATATGGGTGGTATTGTGAAAAGAATTGGAGTTTTTGGTGTTTTGAAAACTGGAGTTTTGACAAATTAATATGTATTGGTAAATTGTGAAATTGAAAGAAAAATTATGATGTTTTGGTATGATTGGGTGTCGGTGTTGGTGTTTGCAATAACGTCTAAAACATTGTGTTATTGTATGCATATAATTGTATGAAGAATGAGCTAAAGGTGTTGTAAAGGTGTATGTGAGTGAATATCATGATTGAGGACCTAAAGTAAGCTTTGTGGGATGTTTTGGGTTGTTTGGATTGTAAAATAAGTGATTTTTGTATTTAAAAAAGTGCGTAAAAATGCTTCTTCTAGTGAACTAACCTGTTACATCATTGAAAAACTAGTTTTTTTGAAAATCTTCAGAAATTCATAACTTTTGAACTGTAACTCCGTTTGGGTCCACGTTCGAAGCGTTAGGAAGCTAACGCAATGAACTTTATTTTAAAAATGGGTCCAGAACCTGGAAGTAAATTATTTAGTAGGTGGTGATGTTGGAGGAGAGTCGGAGTTGTTGTTGATGTCGTTCTTGGTGCTAAACTTGTTTCTATGACACCATACAGGAGGTCAGTTCAGAGTTGGGAGAATTGGAAGAGTTATTGGAAATATGTGGAGAAGTATATTTGTAAAACCAAGTGTATCATTTTTCGAGCTTTTATGTCATTAGTTACGGAGAAAGAAAATGGTACGAAATCGTATGTGGATTACTGATAATTGATTAAAGTAGTGATTGAGATTAAATATTCACTTCAAAAAAAATTGATGATTTGATGGACCAATTGGTAGATGTGTATTGAGGAAACTCTAATTTAATCTCAGTCAAAATATAGGCATGTAGAATATTGTGATGTGAGTTTCTGCATCGAAAGGAATGAAACTTTATGTTATGTTGTCACGGTAATTATAGTTTAAGGAGGTGAGTTTTCTTGAGTATTCTATTTCGGGTGGTGGTAAATATGGATCTGTTCCAAGTAGATTTAGTTCTATATGAAGAGGCTCTGAAGTCGGTTACGGAGACCAAAAAGACTTTTTGGACATAAACTGTTATTGTTGCAGACGAGGTCAAGAACGATATGTTCTTCATGAATGAGATGTTGGAATTAGTAAGGATATGAAGGTATTGTAGAAACACATACAAGTGAAGCTTATGCCAATTGAGAATGGTCAGAGTGGAGAAATATTTGAGAAAAGATAAAGTTATATGGTAGAATGGGTTGCGTGTTATTGATGACATGATCTCGACATGTGTTGGGAAAATTTTGAAAGTTTCTATTATCACCCGGGATGTGGAGATAATATTATTGATATTGCGAATGGGATGTTATTCAAATGTGAAATTATATGGATGCTCGATGTTGTGGGATTTAAAATAAAAACTAAGGACATATGAATGTGATTGAAGCCCTCCTCATGGACAAAGACCTCAATTGGAACAAAATGAGTTATGATGTATTTGGTATGTATAATTTCTTGAGTTAGAAAATACTTAACATTTGCATGATGGTAAGTGAGTATGAAGATTATTAGGTAATTCATTTGAGCGGCAATTTTCGATCGAAGATATCTAATGAGAAGGAAATTATGAAAAAATATATGAACCTCAATGGAAATTACTGGTATTTGGTGCTCTAAATGACTTTGAACATAAGTTCTAAAGGAACGCTATTATAGTTTGGTAATGATGGTTTATGCTCCATTATGGTTTTCGGCTAGCTATTGACAAATTGAGGAAGTGATCACCCTTAATCTCTTGTTGATAGTAGACGAGATTGTATTGGAGGAGATAGAATTGTCTTGCTAGCTTGATAGTGGGTAAAGTGAATTGACATTTTATCGAGAGCTTAGTTATGCACCATTTTGTGTGAACCTAATACAAAAAGTGACCATGGAATACGTGAGACTTATTGAATAGTTTGGAGACTTGAGTTGGCGTTCGAGCTAACGTCTTAAAGTGGAAGGTTGAGGATATATAAAGTGAACCACTGTCTTCTGGTAGACGCTAAAGAAATTAAGAAACTAGATGCGAAATTTGTATATATGATAGTTGATGGAAATCAAATGAGGATGATGATTGTAAAGTAGATGAATCATAGTAGCACAGCCGAAGCGTGAGGTGGAACTATTCATTATGCGGAGTGACTTGTTAGGAGTCAAGTCTTAAGCATCAAGAAACCTTCAGGGCTTGTGCAAGCCATCAGACATTCTAGAAGGGGAGTGATATGTGAAGAGTTGTTATATATTAATTGTGTTGTTGCCATTTAAATAGATGAATTTAATTGTTTGGTCGATTGGTGGAACGTTGAATTGTAGTACTAGTGGTGTGTCAATGTTTTCTATATTGCAGTTATGTTGATGGTCGTATGAGGGTGTTGCAGTGTAATGAGGTGATAAACCATGTCTCCGAGGGTAATTGGACGAAGAGTAAAATGAAATTTGTGCATTCATAACCCGATGGCATCGTAATTTATTTGATTATTGTGGTTAGTAATGTGGAATGTTGATTTGTGGTATCCTAAATATTGATAAACAAGTCGTAGAAGTTGAAGAGTAGGACACGAGAGTCGCACTCATAGTTGCTTTATCTGGTAAATTTTCGAGGACGAAAATATTCTAAGTGGAGAGAGTTGTAACAACCCAATTTTATTTAATTATTTTTCATAATTTAATTATGTGGTGTTTGACATTGATATGTGTTAATGGGTGTTTTGATGTGTTGTGATACCCTTGGTATGGGGTAGTTGCCTTAGAAATATAAAATTAAGGTGTTGGAGGTGTGTGAGCAATAGTGTAGAGATGACGGGTGTGGTGGGTAACTAATTAATAATATTTGTTAGGATTATCTTATTTGAATATTTTAGTTGGAATTATTTGTATTTAAGAATAATTATTTATAATTATTTTAGTATTTAAAATTAGATAGTATGAATAAAGAAATAATGAAGGACGTTGTGGTAAAGTTGGATGGCATAAGTGAGGTTATGATGTAAATTACAATATTAGGGGTCCTAAGGTTAAAAGGGACTTAAAGAGAAGTTGGGGTTTGTGTTCTCATTGTTACGATCGTGAAAAATTGAGAGAAATGGAGAACAAGAGGAAGGAAGGAAAGCTAGGGCTTGAGGAAGACTTCCATGGTAGAAGAGGAGAAAAAGATTAAGCTTGGGAACCTTCAATCCAAAGGTAAGGGTGGGGTTCCAACTTTCTAAGGGATAGTATAATTCTAGGTATGTGGGGATATTGATTGTTGTGGTTGTTGTATATGTTGTTCATAAAAAAAATGATTACTTGGGTGTTTGTATATAAGTGATGAATTCTTGATACAATTGCAATGAAATTGATGAAATTGATGTGTTATTTTGATTTGAAATGTTGTGTGATATGAGGGTATTATTTAATACATTGAAAACTATGATTTGTTAGAAGTTTGGAGTTGTGGGAATTGAAAGAGGCATTTTCGTAGCTAAAAAATCAATATTTTTTACTATTTTCAATGAACTAACCGGTTACCTGGTGAAGTAACCTGTTACCTCACTGAACATCAGCATAACAGGGCCTCTGGAGGTTGAAGTAACCGGTTGCTTGGTGAAGTAACCGGTTACCTCGCTGAAACTGGAAAATTTTGTAAAACTTAGAAAATTCGTAACTTTCAACCTGTAAGTCCGTTTTAACCGCCATTTTGGACGTTGTGACTCAAATAAAATATTCTATTTTATGAAATGAATAAATTGGCAGTAACTTGATTTATTTTTAAAGGTACCAATTTTTATCTAATTATGTTGTTTTACACATTGTGTGCATATCGTGAATATATGTGACAATGTGGTTTTGTGGTGTGGTGATGAATACATAATGTTGCTGAATTATGTATGTTGTGATAGCGTTACAGGTTGTGAATGTAATTTATTGTGTATAATTGAAATTTGTTTATGATAGGAGTTATTATCATATAAGGTGTTGAAAATGCATGCTTTAAAGATGTGCATGCATATATATCATTGTTGTGAGTAGCTAACGCCCATTGTGTGGAATTAGTGAAGTTGCCATAACCGTGTCCAGGTTGGAATGGGCGGTGAGGCGTATCCGTGTCCAGGTTGGAATGGAACAAGGGTGATACCGTGTCCGGGTTGGAATGGGACGGTGTAGTTATTGCAATTCACAATTGGTACCACATGCATAGAATCGGTGTCTCCTTGCATTAATTGTATGTATTATAACGTGATTGAAATAATTCCAGTTTTATAATGTGATTGTGTATGTTATTGTTGATTATTAGCATAATGTTGCGATATGTGGTTGTTTATGATTATTAATTTGGATTATGAGGTAATGATGTTATAAGTGAATATAATAACTATACATGATTATATCTGTATATTTATGATTATATTGCTCTTTATGTTGTTGTGATATCTCACCCCTTTTGTTGTGATGTTGCCTCTACGCGGGTAACGTGCAAATATCCAGGAGTAGTTCGAGTTACGGGAGTCGAAGAGGTTTGTCTTCCTTTTATTTAGAGTCAACGTTATGCTCTAATACGTAACACTGGGGTTGGGGATAAACATTTGAAATGTTTATTTTGATTTGGTTTTCTATTGTTGATTCCGATTGGAGTAGTTTGGACTCCGGAATAATTAATTGAGGTTGTTTTGTTTAGAATTAAAATATTTCTGCTATTTAAATAAAGTTTTGATTCATACTATGGTACGTTTATTCTAATCATGTGTTATGTATCTAACTGAATGACCTATATGGTTTTTGAAGCACGTGACATCTTGATTTATTTTGTTTGAAATTTTAAATTCACTCTGATTCTTATATAAATATGCCACTATGAAGTAAGGGTGTTACAATTGGTATTAGAGCAGGTCGGTCCGTCCAGCCAAGTTTTCTAATGTTGTTTATTCCTATGTATGCTACACGTGTGTGAAACACTGTCGGTACTTTCTTGTTTTTGTAATCGCTTGGTTGCAGAAGTGGGTTTGAAACAAGTGAGGAGAGAAACTTTTGCTTCTCTGATATATTTCAGGAATGAGAGTTGGTGCAGTATACCGCTAAATTGAAAGAGTGAAAGTATTGTTGGAGCTATGTTGTTTTTCGAACTAAAAAGAATACGGATTTGTGATTTGTGTCTGTTGGTCAAGTTTGAATTTCCTTGAGGGAGAATGTTCGGGTATGGTTGATGTTTTCTTCTCAGAGCATATAGAGTAACATGATGGCAAGGGATATATATGGGGTTTGTAATTTCTTGATGATACCCTAAGGAAGTTAGGTGGGCAAGTAGGATAAATCTTAGAACATGAAGTTCAGGTGGTAGTAGAGTTTCAGCCTTGTTGGTTGATCGTGAAGTTGTCAGTGTTGAGTTATCATTGTGTGTGATGTCGATGTTTTGGATGGTGATAGGACGATGAATTGTTGTGGATTTTATTTTTGACATCATATAAGTGATGTTGGATGTTGTTGTTGTTATTGGGTATTTGTGAATCGCGAGTCAAAGTTAGAACTTGAAGATATGGGTGGTATTGTGAAAAGAATTGGAGTTTTTGGTGTTTTGAAAACTGGAGTTTTGACAAATTAATATGTATTGGTAAATTGTGAAATTGAAAGACAAATTATGATGTTTTGGTATGATTGGGTGTCGGTGTCGGTGTTTGCAATAACGTGTAAAAAATTGTGTTATTGTATGCGTATAATTGTATAAAGAATGAGATAAAGGTGTTGTAAAGGTGTATGTGAGTGAATATCATGATTGAGGACCTAAAGTAAGCTTTGTGGGATGTTTGGGGTTGTTTGGACGGTAAAATAAGTGATTTTTGTATAAATAAAGTGCCTAAAAGTGCTTCTTCCAATGAAGTAAGCGGTTACTTGGTTGAAGTAACCTGTTACATCATTGAAAAACTAGTTTTTTTGAAAATCTTCAGAAATTCATATTTCTTGAACCGTAAGTCCGTTTGGGTCCACGTTCAAAGCGTTAGGAAGCTAACACAATGAAATTTATTTTAAAAATGGTTCCAGAACCTGGCAGTAAATTATTTAGTAGGTGGTGATGTTGGGGGAGACTCGGAGTTGTTGTTGATGTCGTTCTTGGTGCCAAACTTGTTTCTATGACACCATACATGAGGTCAGTTCAGAGTTGGGAGAATTGGAAGAGTTATTGGAAATATGTGGAGAAGTGTATTTGTAAAACCAAGTGTATCATTTTACAAGCTTTGATGTCATTAGTTAAGGAGAAAGAAAGTAGTACGAAATTGTATGTGGATTACTGATAATTGATTAAAGTAGTGATTGAGATTAAATATTCACTTCAAAAAAAATTGATGATTTGATGGACCAATTGGTAGATGTGTATTGAGGAAATTCTAATTTAATCTCAGTCCGAATATAGGCATGTAGAATATTGTGATGTGAATTTCTGCATCGAAAGGAAGGAAACTTTATGTTATGTTGTCACGGTAATTATAGTTTGAGGAGGTGAGTTTTCTTGAGTAATCTATTTCGGGTGGTGGTAAATATGGATCTATTCCAAGTTGATTTAGTTCTATATGAAGAGGCTCTGAAGTCGGTTTCGGAGACCAAAAAGACTTTTTGGACATAAACGGTTATTGTTGCAGACGAGGTCAAGAACGGTATGTGCTTAATGAATGAGTTGTTGGTATTAGTAAGGATATGAAGCTATTGTAGAAACACATACAAGTGAAGCTTATGCCAATTGAGAATGGTCAGAGTGGAGCAATATTTGAGAAAAGATTAAGTTTGATGGTAGAATGGGTTGTTTGTTATTGATGGCATTATCATGACATGCGTTGGGGAAATTTTGAAAGTTTCTATTATCACCCGGGATGTGGAGATAATATTATTGATATTGCGAAAGGAAAATGCACATTGGAAAAGAAACATGGCCTAGTGACTAATCAGTTACAAGGATGAGTTGTCCTGTCTGAAACACTGGCTTTAGGAAGTAACTTGAAATATGCTGGCCCATTCTTCAGCCACTTTTTCCTGGCAACGGATTGTTGATAACGTTTGGCGGAGGATCTCTGAAATTTATCTCTTGTCTTCTGATTAGATCTCGAACTCTAGCCTTTAGTGCATAGCAATTTTCCAAATCATGGCTGGCAGCTCCTTGTTGGAACTTGCAATAAAGATCAGACCTGAATCCGGCTGGGAGAGGATCTGGAGGAGTCAGAGGCCTTGTTGTGATTAGACCTAGTTCAACTAAATGAGGATACAATGAAGTGTAAGTCATTGGAATAGGGTCAAACTGAGTCCTATTCCTTGCATTGCGGTTCTGATTTTGTCCACCAGCCTGATGTTGGGGAATCTGGATTGGTTGAGTCTTGACTGCAGGAGTGACAGCATCTACCTGTGGTTGGTCATAATATTGAGGCCTACGGCGAGGTCCTCCTCTTTCAATCGAGACATCATTAGTTTCACCATCTTTCTTCTTATGGAAGTTTCTAAAAGATTTCTTGGCACCACCAGAGGGTTCACCGGCAACAAACACTTTTCCTCTCTTAATTTCCGCTTCTAGCCTTTGGCCAATAGTCACCAAATCTATGAAGCGAGAGGACACGCTACCAATCATCTTTTCCCAATAGAAAGGAGACAAGGTATCCATAAACAAGCCAGTGAGCTCCTTCTTAGATAAAGGTGGTTCAACTTGTGAGGCCAGCTCTCTCCAATGTTGAGCGTACTCCTTAAAAGATTCTTTCTCATTTTGAGACATGTTCTGCAATTGACGACGATCAGGAGCCATGTGTCATACCCCAAAATTTACCCTCCCACTTCTCAAGACACTTCACATCTCCATGCTCAAGGATTTCACAAGGGTTGACCAGACAAACCCTCTCCTAGGCAATCAACCCAAACCAGGGTTTGGCAATTCTCAGATCAAGGTGGTTCCCAACATCTCCAATGGTCATCATGCCTCCTCATATGCTTCAAAGAATCTCCATGTCAAGTTTCAAGCCTTACAAGTCAAGTTTCCTCAGACAATTGCTCAGATGGTTGAAAATCAGCTGTACTGATCAAAAAGTCAACTATGGTCAACATACAGTCAAACTTCATGATTTTTGGTCAACATCCATATTTTGAAATGACATTCGTCATTTGATCAAGGGTTGATCATGATTCATCAAGAAAACTCAAGATTTGATCAAAAGTCAAACTTTCCAAATTAAGGTTTTCTAGTGAAAAGTCAACTGAACTTTGAATGAGCATAACTTTCTCATACTTTATCAAAAAAAATTCCACCACCTCTCATTTTGAAGGAAATTCAATTCTCTACAACTTCATGTCTCACAAGAAAAGTCAGAAAATGCTTCATTTTGAAGATATGGATCAAAACATTACAGGTCCTTTTCAAAGTCAACTTTTTGTAAAGAAGTGTTATTGAGCATGGAAACTCCAATTGAGATGAAACCAAAGGGGTTGTTTAGAGGACATCTAGAGATTTCTAAAAAGTCCAAGAACAGTCAAAAATGTTAAAAATTGAGCAAGATACACCTTGCACAAGTTGGGCATTTTTGAAGAATTGCACAAAGGAAGATACTTGACAAAATCCATTTTTTTTCCAAATGGGCCTATAATTTTATGATCCAAACTTGATCATAATATTATTCAAGACTCCTTGATGCCTTGCCACGCCCCTTTTTCTTATTTTTTGATTTATTTTTAAATTTAAAAACATTTAATTCAAATTTAAATTAAATAAAATATGAACACAAGGTATAATTTAAGTTGGGTTGGATTTCTATCAAACTTGAGGACCAAGGAAGCCCACAAGACATGCCAAATTCGTGCTAGCTCATGCAAGGAAGAGAAAATCAAATTTTGGAAAGATTTGATTAAAATTGAAGAGAAAATATTTTTGCATTAAAAGCCACATCTTTTTTCATTCTTTTTGCTTCAAACTCTTGCTCTATAAATACCTAATGCATTCACAAAGACCAAGGACGAAACCCTAGCCTCTTGAAGCAACCCTAAAAAGCTCAAATTTTTCACAAAGTTGCAAAATTCGTATTCCACTTTCCAGCAAGTTTCAATCAAAACCAAGCCCTTCATTGTATTCCTGAGCATCCCAGGGTTCGATCCATACCCTCACACAAAGCCAAGGCTGCCCAGAACGCGAAGAACACATAGCACCGGTTTGGTAAGACTTTCAAATTCGATTTTTACAATTCATACATTGTTAACGGTTTTTGTGTGCTTCTTTGAACTCAGGGCATCCATTAGAGTGTGTTTGAACATGTAAGCTTGCACGTAGAAATCTCGAATTGTCATTGTTAGGTTTCAAAAACTGAAAAGCTTCGAACCGGTCGATACAGGGACTTTCAGGCCAAACGGACACCACCATCGTGTTCGCAGCCCTCGATTTAGGGGGGTAGGGTCCCTCTTTGCTTTTTATTTTGCTTATTTTTGCAGGTTTGAATTTCTGGTGATCGGAGAAGACGACCGTGTCATACCCCAAAATTTGCCCTCCTATTCCTCAAGACATTTCACATATCCATACTCAAGGATTCCTCAAGGGTTGATCAGACAAACCCTCTCCTAGACAATCAACCCAAACTAGGGTTTGGCTATCCTCAGATCCAGATGGATTTCCAACATCTCCAATGATCATCATGCCTCCTCATATGCTTCAAAGAATCTCCATGACAAGCTTCAAGCCTTACAAGTCAAGTTTCCTCAGACAATTGCTCAGATGGTTGAAAATCAATTGTATTGGACAAAAAGTCAACTGTGGTCAACATACAGTCAAACTTCATGATTTTTGGTTAACATCCTCATTTTGAAGTCACATTCATCATTTGATCAAGGGTTGATCATGATTCATCAAGAAAACTCAAGATTTGCTCAAAAGTCAAACTTTCCAAATTAGGGTTTTCTAGAGAAAAGTCAACTGAACTTTGACTGAGCATAACTTCTTCATACTTTATCAGAAATTTTTTCACCACCTCTTATTTTGAAGGAAATTCAATTCTCTACAACTTCATGTCTCACAAGCATGATCAAAAAATGCTTCATTTTGAAGATATGGATCAAAACATTACAGGTCCTTTTCAAAGTCAACAAAAAGTCAACTTTTTGTCTTGAAGTTTTATTGAGAATGGAAACTCCAATTGAGATGACACCAAAGAAGTTGTTTAGAGGACACCTAGAGCTTTCTGAAAAGTCCAAGAAAACTCAAAAATGTGGAAAATTGAGCAAAATACACCTTGTACTAGTTGGGCATTTTTGAACAATTGCACAAAGAGAGATACTTGTCAAAATCCAATTTTTTCCAAATGGGCCTATAATTTTATGATCCAAACTTGATCATAATATTATTTGTGACCACTTGATGCCTTGCAACGACCTCTTTCTATTGTTTTGATTTATTTTTGAATTTAAAAACATTTAATTCAAGATTAAATTAAATAAAATATGAAAACAAGGTATAATTTCAATTGGGTTGGTTTTTTATCAAGCTTGAGGTCTAAGATAGCCCACAAAACATACCAATTTCGTGCTAGCTCATGCATGGGAAGAAAAATCAAATTTTGAAAAGATTCGATTTTATTTGAAAGGGAAATTGTTTTGCATTGAATGACATATCTTTTTTCCTTCTTTTTACTTCCAATTCTTGCTCTATAAATACACAACACATCCACAAGACAAGAGGACAAAACCCTAGCCCTTAGAAGCAACCCTATTTTTCTCAAAAATTTTACAAAGTTGTGATTTTCGAATTCCACTTCCAAGCAAGTTTCAGTCAAAACCAAGCCTTCCTTTGTGTTCCTGAGGATCCCAGGGATCGATCCATATCCTCACACCAAGCCCAGGCTGCCCAGAACGCGAGAACTCAAAGCACCGGTTTGGTATTTCTTCTCAATTTCGATTTCCATAATCCATGCATCTTTAACTGTTTTTGCTTGTTTGTTTGAGTTCAGGATACTTATTAGAATGTGTTTGACGTATAACATGCAAGGTTTAACGCCGGAATAAGAACTTGCCATTGTTAGGGAAGTTTTTGTTATCTTCTTCAAAACTCAGTCTACAGGCCGATTCAATACAAATAGACATCACCACTGGATTCGCAGACCCCGATTTAGGGGGGGTAGCCTTAACCTTAGCCTTTGATTTTGCGTATTTTGCAGGTTTAGCATTTCTTTTGGTCGGAGAAGACGACTGAGCTAGGCCGCGTTGATCGTGTTGAATCCGCAAGGCGGCGTGGCATGCAATCTGATCCGTCCATCTATGCCTCCTGGGTCCCACACGGTTGACTGTGTTTGAAATTCCAAAATACAACACGTGTATCACTTATAATGCATTGTTTCCAATTACAAAACACCAAATGCAGTTTGGCTCAGTGGTAAAGGCAAGCAGGCGTGTGTTTTCACCAGAGGGTCCCTGGTTCGATTCCTGGCAAGACCATTTCTTTTTTTGCTCTTTTGAAAAACTAACTTTTTGTTATTTCTTATTTCTTTTAATATTTTCATGTTAATTTATTTAATCTTTAAACATTTTTTTCATGCATTTAAAAATCACAAAAAATATTTTCTTTTTGCATTATTATCAGAAAAATGTTTATTTAATTTTTAACATTAAAATTAATATTTTTGCATGCATATTGTAGCGCCTCGAAAAATTTACAATTTCCGTACAATGAAGTCGCCATCGAGCATTTATTTATTCCAAAAGGAATGGGAAAACATCGAGTAAAACCCACGAGCAAAGGATAAGATAGTCTACGAGATCAAGAGATGGATTCGAAAGTTGGTTATGCAAGGGGAAGGTATTAGCACCCCTCACATCCATCGTACTCGATGGGACCCGTTTAGTTCATGTGTGTGTTCAACTGCTAATGATAATTGTTGTCTTATAAGTAATGATCGAGAAAGGAGAAGGAAGAAGGGTTTTGTTTTTATATTATTTTGAGTTTGCCGCGATTTCAAAACCTTGTGCCTACGTATTCCCCCGTGCAATGGGAAAGTCAAAACTCCGTAGTTCTTCTTGAAAAATGAAAAGAGTGTTTGTTGGTTTGATTTTAGAAGAGAGTAGTGCGCAAGGGGACAGAAAAATATTTGAATGAGTTTGGGTTGATTTTATAGGACACAAGTGTTTGTATGTCCAAAGTAGATACTTGGGACTCGCACACTTAGAGCGAGAAAAGGTAGATACCTTGACTCCCTTATTTAATCCTTTTCTTAAAAATAAGGGATATCTTTAAAGTATTTTAGTCGAGTTATGATTCATCAATATAAGTCAGATGGCTTATTCTTGATTAAATCTCGAGAGAATCGACAGATGTCTATTCCCTACCATTCGACCCTTGTTTATTTGAGAAAAGAAATTTTTGAAAAGCCACTCGACATTTGATCGAGGTTTGGAACTTTAATTATGAAAGTGTTTTAATTAGGTTATGGTCAATCAATATAAGTCAGATGACTTATCCTTGATTAGATCTCGAGAGAATAGACAAATGTTTATTCCCTACCATTTGACCCTTATTTATTTGAGAAAAGAAATTTTTTAAAAGACACTCGACATTGGATCGAGGTTTGGAAATTTAATTATTAAAGAGTTTTAATCGGGTTATGATCAATCAATATAAGTCAGATGACTTATCCTTGATTAGATCTCGAGAGAATAGACAAATGTCTATTCCCTACCATTCGACCCTTATTAGAAGAAAATTGGTATGAGGACTAAGGCGCGAGAAATGGGAGAGAAACGAATAAATAATTGTGAATATTCGTGGAAGTAGATAATAACTCGATAAAAGCCCATACAAGGTGGCTATATGTATGCTCCTAAAAAGTTGGACTAGCGTGGCACTAGTATTCTAAACGACCGATTGGAACAATCGATCGAATAGTTGTCACTATAGAATAGCCCAGGACCAAACTATGAATGTGTACGAGTGTGCATTGTGTATGTTTACCTATTCATTGATGAGGAGCCCAAGAGGAGGCTATGTGTTCTATTTGAATGACAAACGCATAATTAAGAGGTAATTAAAACACACAGATGAATGAATTCCTAAACTATTACAAGTTTGTGAATGAGGATGTATCAAGTTGAAAAGCGAGATAAGAGCTTAAATAAACAAGAAATACAACCCAATCGAATTAATTTGAATAATCGAATAAATTGCAATGCGCTTCAAGTAGTCTTCAAAATTGGATACAACTTGCCTCGTTCATCAGTTGAATGTGAGATAAGAGTCCCTACATTGCATGATATACAAACAAAACATATGCGGGGAAAGTTGAAATGCTCAAGTATCAATTACTGCATTTTTACTAGATTAATTAGAATAAATTTATGTAGAAATAAATTCTAAGAAGGAAATTGACATATTTCATTGTAATTTTATTTACAAACAAATTGAATAAGAATAAAAGTAAAGTAGTATATATAATAATATTTACAATACTAACTATAAGTATAATATATAACGACATTTACAGTATGAAATAGAAATACTATGAATAATTATATATATACAATATCAAATAAAAGTAAAAATACTAAGTATTTATATATATATATATATATATATATATATATATATATATATATATATATATATATATATAAATATAAGAAATAAAAATACTAAGTATCATATATTTACAAAATTAAATATGCACTACAAAATATTAAAATGCTAATAGAAGTAGTCATTCAACATTTTAAATGCTAAAGCAAGTGTGGATGCACTAATTAGAAGCGAGTGTTTTGAATAATCCTTGAAGATCTTCACAAGTAGCAAACTCGTTAGTAGCATGAGTGGGATGAAATCGAAATTAAAATGAGATTTCAACAAATTAGAACATGGTTAGTAATTCAATTTCACAATTAGAAGCAACAAGAATGCATAAACAAGCAAGAACTAAAGCCAAATTGTCAAATGAAATCAACTTGAATTAGCAAGGAAATGATAAGTTGCTACAAAATTTCAATCACATTATAAACCAAAAATTCACATGAAAAGTTTCGATCTCAAGCACACACAACACAATTCAAAAATTGATGTAATTCAATCCGAATCAAAGTTTTAGTATCGGAAAAGTGGTGAATTGACATTTGATTCAAATCACAACTACATCAATTCATGAAGTAAATCGAGTTACACTCCGACACAAACCACCAACAACAATTATCATCCTCTCAATATAACAATCAAAATTTGAATCGATTGAAATAACGCCATGGAATTAACATAAACCGAATTGAAGGCTTCAAATGTATGCGTCCATACAACTTTCGAAATCCAAATTAATTCTAAATTTCGAAATTACAACGCAATAGAAAAAGCAATACAATATGCATCCATAGTTTCTAGGTTGTATCTTACACGGATAAACCTGACATAGACGTCAAACCATCATCGAAACTACCCTCAAATATCATTCGATCACAAACCTCAATCGAAATTAGAATGAGGATAACACAATAACATAATGTCCCAATGGTTTCTCGGTTAGATTTACACGTAAATAACACGGTCAATCATAAAACCTTCATCGAAATTAAACGTACATCAATCCATTACAAAACCCGAAATCTTAAATTTAGCACAAGTTTGAAATCAAAGTTCAAACAAAAATTTGACAGCATTACATTATTAATAAACCTACATAAGAATTGCTCCAAATTTGTACATAACTCATTAGAATGTCACACTAAGAGGATTTATCATATGATTTTTCAGCATAACTTTCTACACAAACTATTTCTTCAAATCAAAGATTTCTAACACTTGTATCACAAATTTCAAAGGGAATAAAACCATTGAATCAGCATACATTGATATGTCTATGCAAATGACATCGACATTTCTTCGCTAACTGATTGAATTCAAAGCAACACAGTTTAAACATCAAAACTATCTTTACAAAATTAAAACTACATTCCATTTCTAAACCAAAAACACCATTACCATCAACCACAATTCAAGCAGATAAACAATACTAACTCAACCACAAACTCAGTTACAAACTCAAATAATTCACATTTATTCTAGAAATCAATAAAAATAGTGAAGAGAAATTTTACCACAGTGTGTCGAAGTTGATGCGAACAGAAGATCTTTGGACGATGGCAGATGAACAGAGGAAGTTAAGCGTGAGTTACGCTGGAAGTTTAATCTGGAACTAACCTGAGGTGGTGTACCTGTTATTCGTGTGACCGTGATATCACGAACAGAGGGCGGCCGAGAATGGAATAATAGGTGAGTGGCTGGGACAGAGTTTTTGGCGATGGCGGAAGAGAGTATTGAGATGCACAGAAGGAGTATTGAATGGAGTGTGTTCACCGGCGGAGATGGTTAGAGGTTGGAGTATGATCGATGGTGTTTGGAGTTACGGTGAGTATCGGCGGAGAGATGTGTTGTTAATAGATGGTGGCTATGAATGGCATGGTGGTTGTTGTTTGGTGTTGATAGGAAGGAGAACAATGGGTGGTTTACGGTGGTGATAAGGAGATGGTTGGAATTATGTATGATGAAGGAGGTGTATAGAAAAATCAAGAGGAATTCCTTTTGCCTTTTTTTAATTCTTATCCTCAGAAAATAATCCTCCGCCTCTCCCGTGTTACTTCCTTTCCCCCCTCTTACACAGTAACAAATATGTATATATATACTAAAAAAAAATAGGGTTTTCAATATTTTTACAAATGCCAAAAATGCCCCTATTGATAAAATGGGCTATAAAGTCCAAAAGAGCAAAAATTAACTTATCCGAAAATATTTTTGTTTTGATTTTTGGAGATAAAAATTGGACACCTAAAATTGTCAAAAATGATATAAATTTGAACATTAAATTAACTGAAAAAATAAAATGAGTACATTAAAATAAATTACAGATCTCATAGATTAAAGAAAAATTATTGAAATGTTTAAAATCGAAATAAAATGATAATAAAGAATACCCGGTTGTAAAACACTTACGATTAAAAACGAGACTAAAAAAATGTATCAGAAAATTAGAGAGAGCATATTTTCATGATCTACGCGACACGTAGATTCATGAAGCAGTGAGTTAAAGACGAAAACTTGAAATATTTTCACCGCTAATTTTCCGCACAATGTCGAATCGCTTTTAACAGTCTGATTATAAAATCGAAAATTCAATATTATCGACATATAATCAACTCAACATGATGAAAGAATCAAGGAAGGAGATAAAAATGTGTGAAGTGAAATATCGGGTATTTTACAACTATAAAACGATGCAAAAGTCGATTTAAATTGACGTTTGGTCAATTAAATACGACTAATGATGCAGATGCGATGAATAAATGACTGTTTAATGCCAATAACCTAAGAGGAGCATATGTGGATGAATGTGATGCCTGACTCATATAACTTGGAGTTAGGAGGGCAAATTTTGGGGTGCGACACATATTTTATTTAATTACTAATTAATCATTAAAATGACTTTTAATTGTTTTTAATTATCGAAATCGATTCCGAAAAATACCAAAAAATTATTTTGTCATCTTATTGTCATTACTAACATAAAACCTTTTCCCTCATTCAAAAATCATGTTTTTACTAACATTTTTCCTCTTACGCAATTTTCTCGTGATTTCCGATTATGTATCTGTTCACAAGTTGTAATGCTTCGGACAATTTTCTTTCGTTTTCTTTTCAATTATGTAACTGCCTATGGGATGTAATTGTTTAATTAGGACTTTTACTTTCCGCACTCCTATTATGTAACTACCCCAAAGCCATGTAATAGCGTAGGACTTTATTTTTCCGCACTTTAATTTTCCGTAATTTACTTTCTGCACCCTATAAACTGCTAGTAATTAGGCGTGTATGGAAAGATAAAATTGGACATAGATCACTTCTAATTGCAAGATAACATATCTGAATTTGACACACTCTTTTCACACATGCACCCCCTAGAGTATTCTCTCTCGTTGCCTTTCGAATAAATGGTCAAGTCCCTCGAACGTAGAGGTATCCTAGCACCATTGCCTTCAAAACAAATCATCATAGTCCCGTCGATACAAAGATCATAGACCCACGATGTCGCCTACGAATACATGATCTTGACCCTCGATTGTCGCCTACGAAAAATGATGATAGTCCCTTCGAACGTGCTAGGATACTTCCTACAAGTTGCCTTCTATGACCATCCGATGTCCCTTCGAATGTCCCTCTTACATCCAACGAATAGGGTTACCTACCAACTAATGGTACGGATAGCGCTATTCTAAAGGAAACGAAAACAACACGAAAACGACCAATTCTGAGTAGGTAATAAGAGTTTTAGTTGCTTGCTCAAAACAAAATACTTTTCACACCACACACTCTTTTGTCAAAGTTCAAACTCTTTTCAAAACGAAACATTTCCAAACACTTTGTATACATTCCTACATGAATCATTACAAAGTCAAAGCGAAATGCCTTTTCAAAACATTTTTGTCAAACACACAGAAAACACTTTTGAAAATGATCTAAGAGCAACTAAGAGCCCATAGATAACTACGGATGGAAAGGGGTGCTAATACCTTCCCTTTTCATAACCTTCTCCCTTACTCAGAATCTAACGAAGGTCTTTTCCTGTTCTTTTAACCTTCCCTTAATTGGATAAAAGAAAAGTTGGTGGCGACTCTATCCGCACATTATACAAAAAATCTCAAAGTCACCATAATATAGAATCATGATCACTGGGAAACACCCTAAAGAGAGAATGCCTTAGGGATTTCTAGATCACTTTTATGCTTTCGCTTGATTTGTATGCTTTATCTTTAAGGGTTTCTTGGTATTATATTTGTGGGGATCCTACACCCGATCCGTGTTTCCTTTAGGTAAGTAGCAATAGATCGTCATGACTGTTAGGCGATACCGAAACGGTCAACATGATGGCTACATTAGTGCGACACTTTGGATGTCCCGATACTCTTCATTTCCAAGTTGAGGATAGTATTTGGCTTCGCGTGGTGTCATCAAGACTAACTCAACTTTTAGAACCTTAATTGACCCATCTTGGCCATTAGAAGGTAGTGAGATGGCTTTGGTGTAGACCGAGGTTGGTCGATACTGATGCTACGCTCATTAAGATAAGACTTTTGGGATATTTTCGTCGACCACTTGGTAGTCGTATTGAAATAAACGCCTACGAAAGATCAATGATATGAGATTCCTAGAACCCGTTACTATCATAGGACAGATGAACCAACCCAAACTTTTGGTGGGTAATCACTTATACCTCATGCAAGCCTTAAACCTAGGGCTATTGTGTGAATTGTTTGTGCTTAAACATGACATCATCACATTGCATATCATTCCTAACTATTTCAAGGACCTAGGGATTTATCTTTGCTCTGCTTTAGGGATTATGGCTTCTAGAAAGACTATCCGAATCAACTTCATGGGTGTACCTTCTCACTCAAAGAATTGGTTTAAATTCTCGATCATGCTCTTCATCAAAAGACATGGTTATCTACTTGACGGGTTATCTCCTTTTGAAGAAGATACGATGCATGTCCTATTCCGCTTTGATCCAAACACCATTGCTTTACATTCCAGCATTATCGCTGGTTCCTACCTTGAAGAGTTCTCTAAGCTACTGGGATACCTATTCTTGATCAAATACCATTCACCGGTTTAGAAAAGGTTCCTAGGTACGAAGACATTGCATCAGCATTACACCTAAAGCGCTCAGACATTGAAGCCAATTGGGAAACAAGAAGCGGAGTTAAGGGTTTACTTGCCAAGTTCTTAATAAAGAAAGCCCGAGAATTCCTCAAAGCTATGAGTTTCCATGCATTCGAAGACATCTTGGCTTTGCTAATCTATGGTTTGGTTCTATTTCCTAACTCAGATCAGTTCATAGACGTGAACGCCATCAAGATATTCCTTGCTCACAATACTGTGCCTACTTTACTTGGAGATATTCGGCATTCTCTCCACACTCGTACTATCAAGAGACAAGGAACTCTCATGTGTTGCATACCGTTACTATCCAGGTGGTTTATTTCGCACCTTCCTCCATCAGTTTTGAAGAACGAGCAAAGGTTGAAATGGTCTCAAAGACTAATGTCACTCTCTCATTCGGATATCCGTTGGTGTCTTTTCTCTCAAAAGGACTTCACATTTATTGAGCGTTGTGGAGAATTCCCTAATGTACCACTCCTTGGTATAAGGGGAGGTATTACTTACAACCCTTCTCTAGATCTACGTCAGTTTGGTTATGCTCGAAGAGATGGTCCACATGATATACTTCTCCAAGACATTGTGTTCGACTACAACCACGATCTCCAGAATAACCGACGAAGGTACATACACGCTTAGGGCATGGTAAAGAAGACTGATACCAAAACTTTGGGGCACCAAAACTCCATTCCTTGGGAACCTTACCTCAAATGGGTGAGAGCTCGAGCTCAAAACCTCATGATGCCTTTCACTGCTCTACCAAGAATTATGGAACCTGTTGCTATAGGTGACGTACCCTATATTGTTCTCCATCCCGACATGCCTACTGATTCTAAAGACTTGAAGAGATCCTGGATTCAACTAAAAGAAGAAAGGGATACATTCGAAGCTCAGTGCTATGGAAGTGAGAAGAAAGTGCTAGAGTTGACCAAGCTACTTCACGAGGAGCGGAACATCAACGCCTACCTCGGCACCAAGAGGAAGCGCCCATGGGAGACTTAGAGCTTTAGGATTTTGTTCTTTTATTTTATTTCTCTGAACTATCTTTTGTACTTAAAAAGAAAAAGAATAAAGAAGAGAACTAATAAATGTTTGTTCATGCTTGTTTAACAAATTTAAATCTCTAAGGTCCTTGAAAACATTGCATTGCATTCGCATAAATATTGCATATCATGGCATCACATCTCATAACAGGTACATTGAAGATCGGTTTTCTCATTTTCTCGCTATTTATTTTAGCAGAAATGGCTCTTGAACAGATCACAAAGATCTCCGTGCTCGTAATGTTCCTGTGAGATGTTCACCTGCTTGGTCCAAGGCCAAGAAGATCTGAAGAAGCTCATCAACAAAAAGAAGAAGGTCATTGGTGTTCTCAACATGGGAAGACGCCACAAAGGTGGTCCTAAAGTGGTCAGCTGGATAGAGTTCTCAGAAGGGAGTGTCAAGACTGAGGGAAGTGTCAAGGGCAACAAAGACGACCAGCGTGAGCCTGAGAAGAAAGAAGAAGATTATGAGAATGATCAGTACTCTTATGAGGATGACAAGTACAAGCAACTTGAAGACCGTCTGAATGCTGTGGAAAATCTAAAGATGTCAGGGCTGAATTTTGATGAACTGAGTCTTGTCCCTGGTGTGGTGATTCCTCCCAAGTTCAAGGTTCCTACTTTTGCCAATTATGATGGCATTTCTTGTCCGAAGCTGCATTTGAAGTCCTATGTTCAGAAGATCAACCCCCACACTAATGACAGAAAGTTGTGGATGCACTATTTCCAAGAAAGTTTATCCGGAACTCAATTGGAGTGGTATTCTCAGCTAGAGAGTGACCATATTCGTACTTGGAGTGACTTAGCGGATGCTTTCTACAGACACGCAGTATGAGTACAATGCTAAATTGGCACCCACTCGCATGCAACTACAGAGCATGTCTATGGGTCGAGATGAGAAATTCAAAGAATATGCTCAGAAATGGAGAGATCTAGCAGGGAGAGTTCAGCCACCCTTGTCCAATAGGGAGTTGGTTGATATGTTTATGGGAACATTGACAGGCCCATTCTTCAATCATTTGATTGGAAATTCTTCAGTCGGATTCACCGAGTTGATATTGACAGGAGAGCGCATTGAAGCTGGTATCAAGAGCGGAAAGATTCAGGTAGAGTCATCACCAAGTGCTGCGAAGAGATCTTTTGGTGGTAAGAAAGAAGCTAATGTTGTGTATGGTCAGGAAAGCCGAGCCAAGACCGATGTGCTCAATCTGTGGGGCTTGATCTCCAATCCTACATCAAGATAACCTCAACGAGACATCGCGAACTTAACGCCACAAGACAGCTTTTTTAAGATCAACATGCCATTGTCGCAAGCCTTGCAACACATGTTGAAAGCAGAGCTGATTACCTTGAGGGATCCTCCTCAAAACATCAACACTAACTCTCCGAGATACAATCCTAATGCTAAGTGTGCTTACCACTCCAACAGCCCGGGCACGACACTGACAACTGTTGGGCTCTAAAGAACAAGATTCAAGATATGATTGAAGCTAAACAGATTGAGTTTGATCCTCCTGTCGAGACTCCGAATGTGATCAACCCGCCTATACCTAACCATGACAAAAGTTCCAATGCTATTGACAAGAATGCTTATGTTTTCAACATAGATGACTTGACCATTCCTCTAATGATTGTTAAGAAGAATTTGCTGCAAGCTGGTGTCAACCCAGGATGCCCAGAGAATTGTCGTTGGTGCCCATCTACGCCTGACGGTTGTGCTTGGTTGAGAAGACGTATTCAGTGCATGATGGATAACCGCGAAGTGCTATTTCTGAATCCATCACCTTTGGAGAAGCTGTGTGAAGACCTGTCTGAGAAACTGAAGATTAAGGATGTGAGTGAAACTTTACCAAACGTTTGGGATACCTTGGGGCAGCCAAGTGGAAAGTTTGATTACATGGTGAAGTACACTGTTCCTGAGAGCTACAAGATTCCTATTGAAGATGTTAAGGCGACCGGATGGGGAGACGATTTCCCAGAAGACTATGCTGATGTTAACACAATAAGGATTTCCTTCGCTGATCCTGTGCCTAGAGTGGCACCTCTCATCATTACTTCTCCCAGACCAGTTCCATATTCCTCTGACAAAGCTATACCTTGGAACTATGGAGCCGAAGTTTACTATCATGGCGTCAAGCAAGACCCTCTGACCATGGAGGATCTTACAGTTGAAGTTACCATTCCTGACATTGACAACATCACCAGATCAAGTAAGGTGACCAGAACCGGAAGAGTGTTCTCCCCAGAGATCTCTCCTCCAAAAGACACTGCGACTCCAGCTCGCATTCCATCTATTAAACCAGTTCCCGAGACTAGAGGGAAAGAACCAGTGACTCATCCTGCTCAGCCAGAAGCACCAAAGGAAGTTGCTGAAGATACCTCCAAACCAGAAGTGGAGGAAATTCTGAAGATTATCAAGAAAAGTGACTACAATGTTGTGGAACAGTTGGGACAGACTTCGTCCAAAATCTCCATGCTTGCTCTGCTCTTGTGCTCTGAGGCTCATGCTAAAGCCTTGGTGAAGTTTCTGAAGAATGCTCACGTACCGCAAGACACTACTACTGATCAATTTGAAGTTTGTATTGCTAGCCTGACTGCCAACAACGTCCTAGGCTTCTCTGATGCTGATTTGATTCCTGCCGGAAAGAAACACAACAAAGCCTTACACATCTCTGTTGAACGCAGGGGCATTACATTGTCTCATGTTTTGGTGGACACCGGTTCTGCTCTGAATATCGTACCGAAGGCTGCTTTTGATCGACTTGATGTTGAAGGATTGGTTCTGAAGCCCAGCGACATAGTTGTGAGGGCTTTTGATGGTTCTAAACGAACAGTACTTGGAGAGCTCATTTTGCCTGTTAAAGTCGGTTCCCAGACTTTTGACTCCACTTTCTTTGTCATGGACATCCGTCCAGCTTACTCTTGCCTACATGGACGCCCTTGGATACATGGGGCAGGCGCTGTTACCTCTACCTTGCATCAGAAGCTGAAGTATCCAGTGAAAGGGAAGGTTGTTACAGTATGTGGTGAAGAGGAATACATGGTCAGTCATCTACAATCTTTCCGATATCTCGAGATGGAAGGTGAATTCTTTGAGACTCCTTGTCAAGCTTTTGAAACAGTTCCAAGAGTAATGCTTGTTGACTCTCTTGTCACTCCTGAAGTTACACAAGTTCCGCCTAGGATGGCCTCGCTGAAGGATGCTCAAGCTGCAGTTGAAGAAGGAGGTAGTACTATTTGGGGTAAGCTCCCTTATCTCCCTTTCAAATCTAACAAAACTGGTTTAGGCTTCACCATCAAAGGACAGAAGATGATACGCCGCGGACGTGCCGGCCAACTTCCCCTTTCGCATCAGCCAGAATGGAATCCATGCTATAGAAGACAACGACAACGACTTCGACATCAGCAAGTGGATCTTCCCAACTCCCAACAACGGACTCAGCAATTGGAAGACCGAAGACGTCATACCAATCTCCTTTAGACAGGAGTAATTGCTTTTGTTTTTTGTTTTGCTTTTCGTTTTCTATGCTTTGAACAATAAACTTTAAAGCCTAGTGCCTTGCCCGGGGCATCATGGTTCGTTTGTGAGGGTTATTATCTGTCATTTGCATATTTTCATTCAATAAAATCGTTGGACTTTTGTATTTAAATGTTGTTTCTTTCTTTTACTTTATCACCCTTTCAAAAAGCTATGTGTTCTTACACACACCTACGTGATACACTACAAAATCACTCTGAATCTCGTTGATAACAGCTATGCTATTGCTAAATATGACTTCGATAATCCGATCTACCAAGCCGAAGACAAAGGTGAGGAAGATTGTGAAGTGCCGGGAGAACTTGTCAGACTACTACAGCAAGAAGAACGAGTTATACAGCCACACGAAGAGTCAGTAGAGGTTGTGAATTTGGGTACTGATGAAGACAGAAAAGAGATCAAGATAGGAGCGGGTCTTGAGAATAGTGTCAAAGAGAGAATGGTTCAGATGCTACGAGATTACATCGAGGTTTTTGCTTGGTCATACGAAGACATGCCAGGTTTAGACGTTGACATTGTGGTACACCGGTTGCCGACGAAAGAAGGTTTTCTCCCAGTAAAACAGAAGGTTCGTCGCATGCGTCCTGAGATGTCTGAGAAAATCAAAGCCGAAGTTATGAAGCAGTTCAATGCCGGTTTCCTAGCTATTACTTCTTATCCACAGTGGGTTGCAAATGTGGTGCTTGTACCTAAGAAGGATGGCAAGGTACGAATGTGTGTGGATTACAGGGATTTGAACAAAGCGAGTCCGAAAGACGATTTCCCACTTCCTCATATTGATGTTCTGGTTGACAACACCGCTCAGCATAAGGTCTTCTCTTTCATGGATGGTTTCTCCAGCTACAATCAGATCAAAATGGCTCCCGAAGACATGAAGAAGACTACTTTTGTTACACAGTGGGGTACATTCTGCTACAAGGTCATGTCGTTCGGACTGAAGAACGCTGGCGCCACTTATCAGCGTGCCATGGTGGCATTATTTCATGACATGATTCATCACGAGATAGAGGTCTACGTCGATGACATGATAGCTCGATCACAGACGGAAGAAGAACATCTTCATCATTTGCGGAAACTATTTGATAGATTGAAGAAGTACAGACTGAGTCTTAATCCTAACAAGTGCACCTTTGGAGTCAGGTCCGATAAACTCTTAGGTTTTGTTGTCAGTGGTAAAGGTATTGAAGTTGACCCCACCAAGGTTAAAGCTATTCAAGAGATGCCAGCTCCCCGCACCGAGAAAGAAGTCAGAGGTTTCTTGGGACAATTGAATTACATTGCCAGATTCATTGCACATCTAACTGCTACTTGTGAGCCAATCTTCAAGTTACTGAAGAAAGATCAAGTGGTAGAATGGAACGATGATTGCCAGATCGCTTTTGACAAAATCAAGGAGTACCTACAGAATCATCCTATCCAGATGCCGCCTGCCGAAGGAAGACCTCTTATCATGTACTTGATAGTGTTAGAGAGCTCAATGGGGTGTGTGTTGGGGAAACATGACAAGTCTGGTCGAAAAGAGTATGCAATATACTACCTTAGCAAAAAGTTTACCAACTGTGAAACAAGATACTCACACCGAGAAAACTTGCACATTGGCTTGGTCGTCACGACTAAGACAAGATATGTTGACTCACATTACCTTGTTGATCTCCAAGATGGATCCGATAAAATACATATTTGAGAAACCAGCTCTCTCTGGAAGAATAGCAAGATGGAAAATGATCTTGACTGAATACGACATCCAGTATACTTCTAAAAAAGCGATCAAAGGAAGTGTAGTAGCAGATCATTTGGCTCATCGGAGATGACTATCACCTATGCGCTCAAATTCTGCATTTAATATGTTTTACTAGTTATCACAAGAACTGACCGGACGAAGGACCTGAACAAGGATCCCGATGGACCATGGTCTTTGATGGAGCCTCAAATGCACTTGGCAATGGCATTGGCGCCATCATTACATCTCCTACCGGCGGGCATACGCCTTTCACCGCCAGATTATGTTTCAGTTGCACCAACAACATGGCCGAATACGAAGCGTGCATCATGGGTATCAAAGCTGCTATTGACTTAAGGATCAAGTTCTTGCAAGTGTACGGAGACTCAGCTTTGGTGATCAGACAGATAAAGGGCGACTGGGATACGAAGCATCCGAACCTCATTCCATATCGAGAGCATGTTTTAAGTCTGATCCCTTACTTTGAAGAGATTACTTTCAATCATATTCCACGAGAAGAGAATCAGTTGGCAGACGCATTAGCTACTATGTCATCTATGTTCAAGGTCAGATGGGACAATGAAGCTCCCCAAATCATCATCGAGAAGTTCGACGAACCAGCATATTGTTATGAGCTTGATACAGAAGAGAAACCTTGGTTCTACGAAGTAAAGAGGTATCTTGAGGCTCAGGAATATCCCGCAAGGGCATCTATCAATGATAAGAAGTTCTTGAGAAGATTTGCATCCAAATTCTTCCTCAAAGAATCTTATATCTTATAACTAACGACTTGTGCTTACTCTACGGTAGATCGAAACAAAGAACGGATCATGGAAGAATTACATGAAGGCGCATTTGGTACCCACTCCAGTGGACATACTATGGCTAAGAAGATTCTGAGAACAGGTTACTATTGGTCCACCATGGAAGCTGATTGTCACCGATATGCTCGATCTTGCCACAAATGCCAGATATATGCAGACAAAGTGCACGTACCTCCGGTACCATTTAATGTTCTTACCACTCCTTGGCCTTTTGCAATGTGGGGCATTGACATGATTGGAGAAATCAAGCCCACCGCTTCCAACGGACATCGTTTCATCCTTGTGGCAATTGATTATTTCACCAAGTGGGTAGAGGCAGCCTCGTTCGCGGCTCGATTCATCAAGCATAATCTTATCTGTTGGTTTGGCACTCCTGAAAGGATTATCACAAATAATGGTTCTAATCTCAACAACAAAGTGATCACCGAACTCTGCACGCAGTTCAAGATCAAACATCACAATTCTTCTCCATATCGGCCTAAGATGAATGGCGCGCAGTGGAAGCCGCCAATAAGAATATCAAGAAGATCATACAGAAGATGACAGTGACTTACAAGGATTGGCACGAGATGTTACCATTTGCTCTCCACGGTTATCGCACTACAGTACGAACATCAACAAGGGCAACCCCTTTCTCTCTTGTGTATGGTATGGAAGCAGTCCTACCAATCGAGGTTCAGATACCCTCAACCAGGGTCCTCCAGGACGCAGAGTTAGGTGAAGACGATTGGATCCAGACTCGCCTTGACCAGATCAACTTGATCGATGAGAAACGACTCACATCCATCTACCATGGACAAATCTATCAGAAACGAATGATCAGAGCATTCAACAAGAAGGTCAAGCACCGAGTTTACCAAGTCGGTAACCTAGTAGTCAAGCGCATCATCCTTCCACAAGGTGATCCCAGGGGAAAATGGACTCCCACCTATGAGGGACCATTTGTAGTCAAGACAGTATTTTCCGGCGGAGCTATGATACTTAGCACCATGGATGGTGAAGACTTTCCACACCCTGTGAACGCAGACATAGTCAAAAAATACTACGCATAAACGAGACCCGCTAGGTCGACTGACCTAGGCAAAAATAAGGGCATCCTGGCGAGCCAAAAGGGTTCGGGTAAAAGTTAAGGATAAATACAAAACATGTACACCCGGCGAGTCGAAAACCTGCAAAGGCGGCTTGGGCAAAAAACGGTATCCCGGTAGACTGAAAACCCGAAAGGGCGGTCTAGGCAAAAGTTAGGGATTTAAGCGTACGACTATGTCTCTTCCCGATCACCTACTTTCAGACTACTATCAGCATTCAAGATTCAAATGGCGAAGATCAATTCACTCACTTTCTACTGACAGCAAGGAGATGAGATAGTTGAAATATATGAGTACTAGCATAGTTGGAACTTAACGAGATTGTTTCCGCATAGCTTTTTACTTTTCTTGTGTATAAACTACTTGGCCATACGCCACCTTTCAAATTAATACAAGTTCTTTGTCTTTACAAATTTCACTGTTGTTGTTTGCATAAAGTCCAACGTTTGCTTTGAATGATTATATGCATTTGACAATAAAAGTCTGTTTACAAACATGCGAAAAGTGAACGAACAAAGTAGTTACTACAGGCTCTAGGAATTGAGATGGCGAGGAAAGTCACCAATACGTTCCCATGCAAAGTACAATCCCCACAGAGGCGTCGCTCACTACAAATCTTCCCCCATTGGAATACACATTTTCCTCCACTAGTTCTGACATTCCAAGCTTCATCACGTTAGTCCCCGAGCAGTGATCCCAACCAGCGGAAACATGTTACATCAGTCTCCGAGCAGTAACGGTTCATCTCCAGCGGAGGAATTTATATCCAGCAGAGTATCTCTCAACAATTATCATTCCCCCGGCAGCAGCAATATCCAGACTCGAAACTTGGTCAGATAATGCATCAGAGGAAATCTACATCTTTTATTCCCCAGCCAGAGGTTTCAACGGGCACCTGGCCCTTATAGCCCTCTCTTCCAGCGGCAATCAAATGCTCTCCAGCAGGATCTACGCGCAAGATCCCCAGTAGAGCGCCTCTTAAATTCTCCCCAACAGGGTCTGCGTACAAGATCCTCGGCAATGTACTTCCCGGTCTCTACCATCCTCAGCAGTATAAGTATCTAGGCTCAAGACTTGGTCAGATAGTGCATCGGAGGAATCGAGGTTATCTTTCTTCTCAGGATTTTCATCCGTTTCGTCCCCAAACAGAAGCCAGGAATCCTCAAGCAGAGCATCCACATCTTCTTCAAGATGGATATGTTTTGAAATACCACAACATCTATCATTCATACATTATTCATAAAAGTCATAGTTTGTGCATGTCATTCATACACATTGTCATGCATCATAATCTGCACAAGACTAACCATATTATATCAAAGTTTCTTTTGTTTTCCCCAAAACAGGTGAAAATTACTTCTGAAACAAACAGGTCCAGGATTAATACCCGAAACCAGACGGGAAACCCAATCTGAACGACCGCCCTAGTTGTCCTCCGACAACAGATCCAGGATTAATACCCGAAGCCAGACGGGAAACCCTATCCGAACGATCACACAAGTTATCCTCCGATAACAGGCATTGGATCAATACCCGAAGCACAACAGGGAAGCTATCCATATTCTGCCAACCATTATCCCCTCAGAATAATCAAGACGAAGATTTATTCTGACTCTCTCTTGTTATCAACAACAACTACAGAGTCTGGCGTACGACTCAATTGCCCTGGATGGCATCTTAAGCCCATCTCCGATTATTTATCGACAACTCTCCACTTTCAGAATGCTGCATATTTGGTTAAAAACCAATACAAACCAATAACTTCATTCAAAGACGAGCGCGAAGTCTAACGTACGAATCTCTTCGGATGGCATCTTAAGCCCATCTCCATGCTTTCTTCTATCTTCAGGAACATCTGCAGAGCCTAGCGTACGACTCGTTCCCCAACACTAGTCTCTCCGGATTGCATCTTAAGCCCATCTCCGACGATCCTCCTATCCAGCTACGTTATTGAGTCTAGCATACGACTCATTCCCCAGTGAAATCTCCAGCTTTCCAAAATGGCATCTATAAGCCCATTCCCGAATTATCAAATCAATGGCGAGTGCAAATTTTCAGGTGTATTCGAGTGTTCAATCATCTTCTACCTCCAGGTCACGAAAGGCATGAATACCAATCTAGCCCTTCCGATACAAGAAGATTGAACAGGGGCAGCTATACCCCAAAATTTGCCTTCCTATTCCTCAAGACATTTCACATATCCATACTCAAGGATTCCTCAAGGGTTGATTAGACAAACCCTCTCCTAGACAATCAACCCAAACTAGGGTTTGGCTATCCTCAGATCCAGATGGATTTCCAACATCTCCAATGATCATCATGCCTCCTCATATGCTTCAAAGAATCTCCATGACAAGCTTCAAGCCTTACAAGTCAAGTTTCCTCAGACAATTGCTCAGATGGTTGAAAATCAATTGTATTGGACAAAAAGTCAACTGTGGTCAACATACAGTCAAACTTCATGATTTTTGGTTAACATCCTCATTTTGAAGTCACATTCATCATTTGATCAAGGGTTGATCATGATTCATCAAGAAAACTCAAGATTTGCTCAAAAGTCAAACTTTCCAAATTAGGGTTTTCTAGAGAAAAGTCAACTGAACTTTGACTGAGCATAACTTCTTCATACTTTATCAGAAATTTTTTCACCACCTCTTATTTTGAAGGAAATTCAATTCTCTACAACTTCATGTCTCACAAGCATGATCAAAAAATGCTTCATTTTGAAGATATGGATCAAAACATTACAGGTCCTTTTCAAAGTCTACAAAAAGTCAACTTTTTGTATTGAAGTTTTATTGAGCATGGAAACTCCAATTGAGATGAAACCAAAGATGTTGTTTATAGAACACCTAGAGATTTCTAAAAAGTCCCAGAACATTCAAAAATGTGGAAAATTGAGCAAAATACACCTTGTACAAGTTGGGCATTTTTGAACAATTGCACAAAGAGAGATACTTGTCAAAATCCAATTCTTTCCAAATGGGCCTATAATTTTATGATCCAAACTTGATCATAATATTATTTGTGACCACTTGATGCCTTGCCACGACCTCTTTCTATTTTTTGATGATTTTTTTTAAAACATTTAATTCAAGATTAAATTAAATAAAATATGAAAACAAGGTATAATTTCAATTGGGTTGGTTTTTTATCAAGCTTGAGGTCCAAGATAGCCCACAAAACATACCAATTTCCGCTAGCTCATGATGGAAGAAAATCAAATTTTGAAAAGATTTGATTTTATTTGAAAGGGAAATTGTTTTGCATTGAATGACATATCTTTTTCCTTCTTTTACTTCCAATTCTTGCTCTATAAATACACAACACTTCCACAAGACAAGAGGACTAAACCCTAGCCCTTACAAGCAACCCTATTTTTCTCAAAATTTTACAAAGTTGTGATTTTCAATTCCACTTCCAAGTAAGTTTCAAAACCAAGCCTTCCTTTGTGTTCCCGAGGATCCTGTGGATCGATCCATATCCTCACACCAAGCCCAGTAACGCGAACTCAAAGCACCGGTTTGGTATTTCTTCTCAATTTCGATTTCCATAATCCATGCATCTTTAACTGCTTTTGCTTGTTTGTTTGAGTTCAATTATTAGAATGTGACGATAAATGCAAGGTTTAACGGAATTGTTGTTATTTCTTTATCTGTCGATTCACTAGCCGGATTCAGAATTAGATTTAGGGGTAGCCAACCTTTTTGATTAGCCTGATTTTGCGTTTAGCATTTTGTTAGGTCGGAGAAGACGACCGGAACTAGGGCTCCGGCGTCGTTGACTGTGTTGAATCTGGCAAGGCGTGTGTGGCAATTCTGCACAATCTGATTCGTCCATCTATGCCTCCTGGGTCCCACACGGTTGACTGTGTTTGAAATTCCAAAATACAACACGTGTATCACTTATAATGCATTGTTTCCAATTACAAAACACCAAATGTAGTTTGGCTCAGTGGTAAAGGCAAGCAGGCGTGTGTTTTCACCAGAGGGTCCCTGGTTCGATTCCTGGCAAGACCATTCTTTTTTTGCTCTTTTGAAAAACTAACTTTTTCTTATTTCTTATTTCTTTTAATATTTTCATGTTAATTTATTTAATCTTTAAACATTTTTTTCATGCATTTAAAAATCACAAAAAATATTTTCTTTTTGCATTATTATCAGAAAAATGTTTATTTATTTTTAACATTAAAAATAATATTTTTGCATGCATATTTTATTTAATAACTAATTAATCATTAAAATGACTTTTAATTGTTTTTAATTATCGAAATCGATTCAAAATTACTTTATCTTCTTATTGTCATTACTAACATAAAACTTTTTCCTCATTCAAAAATCATGTTTTTACTAACATTTTTTTACGCAATTTTCTCGTGATTTAGATTATGTATCTGTTTTTGTTGTAATGCTTTGGACAATTTTCTTTCGTTTTCTTTTCAATTGTGTAACTGCCTATGGGATGTAATAGTTTAATTAGGACTTTTACTTTCCGCACTCCTATTATGTAGCTGCCCAAAGCCATGTAATAGTAGGGACTTTATTTTTCCGCACTTTTTTTCGCATTTACTTGCACCCTAAACCGCTAGTAATTAGGCGTGTGGCAAGATAAAATTGGACATAGATCACTTCTAATTGCAAGATAACATATCCGAGTTTGACACACTCTTTTCACACATGCACCCCTAGAGTATTTCTCTTGCCTTTGTTAAGTCCTCGAACGTAGGTATCCTAGCACCATTGCCTTCAAAACAAATCATCATAGTCCCTTCGATACAAAGATCATAGACCCATGATGTCGCCTACGAATACATGATCTTGACCCTCGATTGTCGCCTATGAAAATGATGATAGTCCGAGCGTGCTAGGATACTTCCTACAAGTTGCCTTCTATGACCATCCGATGTCCCTTCGAATGTTTCTCTATCCAACGGCCTACCAACTAATGGTATGGATAACGCTATTCTAAAGGAAACGAAACAACACGAAACGACCAATTCGGTAGTAGGTAATAAGACTTTAGTTGCTCAAAACAAAATACTTTTCACCACACACTCTTTTGTCAAAGTTCAAACTCTTTTCAAAACGAAACATTTCCAAACACTTTGTATACATTCCTACATGAATCATTACAAAGTCAAAGCGAAATGCCTTTTCAAAACATTTTGTCAAACACACATTTGAAAATGATCTAAGAGCCCGAGATAACTACGGATGGAAGTGGTGCTAATACCTTCCCTTTTCATAACCTTCTCCTTAGTCGAATCTAACGAAGGTCTTTTCTCGTTCTTTTCACCTTCCCTTAATTGGATAAAAGAAAAGTCGGTGGCGACTCTTACTATCCGCACATTTGTGATACAAAAATCTCAAAGTCAGTTCACCGTATTACAGACCAGAGCTAGGGCTCCGGCGTCGTTGACTGTGCTGAGACCGGCGAGCCATGCGTGGCACAATGGCTCCATCTGATTCGTTCACGCATTATACCTGGACCCCACGTTTGACTGTGCTTTGAATTTCAAAATATGACACGTCGCTACGTTTATAATGAATTGTTTGCAGATTAAAAACACCACGTACACTTGGCTCAGCTGGCAACGCGTTGGGTGATTTCTCCAAGAGGTCCTGGATTCGATCCTTGGCATGGCAATTTCTTTTCAACAGTTTTCCAAACTAACTTTCTTCTTCTTATTTTTCTTTTAATATTTCCATTCAATTTAATTTATCTTTAAATATTTTTCTCATGCATTTAAAAATCACCAAAAATATTTTCCTTTTGCATTTTAATCAGAAAAATGTTTATTTAATTTTCGACATTAAAATTAATATTTTTGTGTGCATATTTTAATTAATTGTTAATTAACCATTAAATTGACTTTTAATTGCTTTTATTTATCAAAATCGATCCAGAAAATTCCCAAAAAAAATTCTATATCATCTAATCAGCATGGCTAACCTCAAATATTTTTCCTCATTCAAAAACCTTATTTTTACTAGCATTTTTCTCTTATGCGAGTTTCTTATATTTTCCGATTATGTATCTGCTCACAGGTTGTAATGTTTCGGACTACTTTTCTCGCTTTTCTTTTCAATATTATGTAACTGCTCATGGGATGTAATATTTTAATTAGGACTTTTACTTTCTGCACTCCTATTATGTAACTGCCCCAAAGCCATGTAATAGCGTAGGACATTTACTTTTCCGCACTTTACTTTTCGCAATTTATTTTTCGCACCCTATAAACTGCTAGTAACTAGGCGTGTATGGCAAGATAAAAAACGAACATAGATCACTTCTAATTTACAAGATAAAATATCTGAATTTGACACACTCTTTTCACACATGCACCCCTTAGGGTATTTCTCTCTCGTTGCCTTTCGATTAAATGGTCAAGTCCCTCGAACGTAGAGGTATCCTAGCATCGTTGCCACAAACATATCATCATAGTCCCTTCGAATACAAAGATCATGGACCCACGATGTCGCCTACGAATACCTGATCTCGTCCCTCGATTGTTGCCTACGAATACATGATCTCGTCCCTCGATTGTTGCCTACGAAAAATGATGATAGTCCCTTCGAACGTGCTAGGATACTCCTACAAGTTGCCTTCTATGACCATCCGATGTCCCTTCGAATGTCCCTCTTACATCCAACAAATAGGGTTATCTACCAACTAATGGTATGGATAGCACTATTCTAAAGGAAACGAAAACAACACGAAAACGACCATTCTGAGTAGGTAATAAGACTTTTAGTTGCTTGCTCAAACAAAATACTTTTCACACCACACACTTTTGTCAAAGTTCAAACTCTTTTCAAAACGAAACATTTCCAAACACTTTGTATACATTCCTACATGAATCATTACAAAGTCAAAGCGAAATGCCTTTTCAAAACATTTTGTCAAACACATGTAAAGCAATTTTTAAAATGAGCTAAAAGCAACTAAGAGCCAGATAACTACGGATGAAAGGGTGCTAATACCTTCCCTTTCATAACCTTCTCCCTTACTCGTAATCTAACGAAGGTCTTTTCCCTTTTTTCACCTTCCCTTAATTGGATAAAAGAAAAGTCGGTGGAGACTTGCTATCCACACATTTGCGATAAAAATCAAAACAAAATCTCAAAGTCGGTTCACCAGACATGTAATCGGCTCGGGAAACACCCTAAAAGAGAATGCCTTGGATTTTAGATCATTTTACCGCTCGCTTGACTTGCTTGCTTTATCTTTAAAGGGTTGCTTGGGTATTATACTTGTGGGGGATCCTACACCCGGATCCAGGTTTCCTTAGGTAAGTAGCAATAGATCGTCGCGACCGTTAGGCGTATATCGAAACGGTCAACATGATGGCTACGTTAGTGTGACAATTTCCAAGTTGAGGATAGTATTTGGCGTTTGCGTGGTGTCATCAGCACTAACTCAACTTTTAGAACCCTAATTGACCCATCTTGGCCATTAGATGGTAGTGAGATGGTCGGCTTTGGTGTAGACCGAGGTTGGCTGATACTCGATGCTACGCTCATTAAGATCGACTTTGGGATATTTTCGATCGACCACTTGGTAGTCGTATTGAAATAAACGCCTACGAGAAAGATCAATGATATGAGATTCCTAGAACCCGGTTACTATTATCGGACAGGATGAACCAACTCAAACTTTGGTAGGGTAATCACCTATAACTCATGCAAGCCTTAAACCTAGGGCTATTGTGTGAATTGTTTGTGCTTGTTAAACATGACATCATGACATCATTGCATTGCATATCATTTCTTACTATTTCAAGGACCTAGGGATTTATCTTTGCTCTGTTTTGTAGGGATTATGGCTTCTAGAAAGACTATCCGAATCAACTTCATGAGTATACCTTCTCAGCTCAAAGAATTGGTTTCAGAAGTTCCTGATCATGCTCAGTTCATCAAAAGACATGGTTATCTGCTTGACTTGGTTATCTCCGGTTTTGAAGAAGATATGATGCATGTCTTATTCCAGTTCTTCGATTCGAAACACCATTGCTTTATATTCCCAGATTATCAGGTGGTTCCTACCTTGGAAGATTTCTCTAAGCTACTTGGGATACCTGTTCTTGATCAGATGCCATTCACCGGTTTAGAAAAGGCTCCTAAGTTCGAAGACATTGCATCAGCACTACATCTGAAGCGCTCAGACATTGAAGCTAATTGAGAAACAAGAAGCGGAGTTAAGGGTTTACTTTCCAAATTCCTAATAAAGAAAGCCCGAGAATTCCTCAAAGCTATGAGTTTCCAGGCATTCGAAGACATCTTGGCTTTGCTAATCTATGGTTTGGTTCTATTTCCTAACTCGGATTAGTTCATAGACGTAAACACCATCAAGATATTCCTTACTCGTAATCCAATGCCTACCTTACTTGGAGATATCCTACATTCTCTCCACACTCGTACTATCAAAAGACAAGGAACTCTCATGTGTTGCATACCGTTACTTTCCAGGTGGTTTATTTTGCACCTTCCTCCATCAGTATTGAAAAACGAGCAAAGATTGAAGTGGTCTCAAAGACTAATGTCATTCTCTCATTCAGACATCCGTTGGTGCGTTTTCTCTCCAAAGGACTTCACTTTCATTGAGCGTTGTGGGGAATTCCCTAATGTACCACTTCTTGGCATAAGGGGAGGTATTACTTACAACCCTTCTCTAGCCCTACGTCAATTTGGTTATGCTCAAAGAGATGGTCCTCATGATATGCTTCTCCAAGATATTGCGTCCGACTACAACCACGATCTCCAGAATTACCGACGAAGGTTCATACACGCTTGGGGCATGGTAAAGAAGACTAATACCAATACTTTGGGGCACCAAAACTCCATTCCTTGGGAACCTTACCTCAAATGGGTGCGAGCTCGAGCTCAAAACCTCATGATGCCATTTACACCTGTGTTACCAGTAATTATGGAACATATTACTATAGGTGACGTGCCCTATACTGTTCTCCATCCTGACATGCCTACTGATTTTGAAGACTTGAAGAGATCCCGGATTCAACTAAAAGAAGAAAGGGATACATTCGAGGCTCAGTGCTATGCAAGCGAGAAGAAGGTACTAGAGTTGACCAAGCTACTTGTAATACGGTGAACTGACTTTTTAGGATTTTTGTATCCAAATGTGCGGATAACAAGAGTCGCCACCGACTTTTATTTTTATCCAATTAAGGGAAGGTAAATGTAACAGAAAAAGACCTTCGCTAGATTATGAGTTCGGGAGAATGGTTATGAAAAGGGAAGGTATTAGCACCCCTTTCCATCCGCAGTTTATTCTACGGGCTCTTAGTTGCTCTTAGATAACTTTTTAAAATTGCTTTCTTGTGTGTTTGACAAAAATGTTTTGAAAAGGCATTTTGCTTTGACTTTGCAATGACTCATGTAGGAGTGTATACAAAGTGTTCGGAAATGTTTTTGTTTGGAAAAGAATTTGAACTTTGAAAAAAAGTGTGTGGTGTGAAAAGCATTTGATAGAGCAAGCAACTAAGAGACTTATTTACCCACTCAGAATTGGTCGTTTTGTTGTACTTCTACATTCCTTTAGAATAGCGCTAGCCATACCATTAGTTAGTAGGTAGCTCCATTCGTTGGATGTAAGCGGGACATTCGAAGGGACATCGGATGGTCATATAAAGCAACTTGTAGGAAGTATCCTAGCACATTCGAAGGGACTATCATCATTTTTCGTAGGCGACAATCGAGGGTCAAGATCATGTATTCGGAGGCTACATCGTGGGTCTTATGATCTTTGTATCAAGGGACTATGATGATTTGTTTGAAGGCAACGGTGCTAGAATACCTCTACGCTCGAGGACATGACCATTTTGAAATCGAAGGCATCGAGAGAGAATTACCCTAAGGGGTGCGTGTGTGATAGAAGTGTGTTGATTTCAGAATATGTTATCTGGAAGTTTGTGAGCTATGTTCATTATTATCTTGCCATACACGCCTAATTACTAGCAATTGATAAGGGTGCGGAAAGTAAATGCGGAATGTAAAAGCGGAAATGTAAAGGTGCGTAAAGATAAACCTACGCTATTACATGGCTTTGGGGCATATACATAATTAGGAGGCGGAAAGTAAAATCCTAAATTAAAACTATTACAACCCATATGCAATTACATTATTGAAAAATAAAATAAAAACGGAAGAATCGTCTGAATCGGATTAACCTGTGAAACAAACAAGAAATCGGACAATATGATGAAATCGAAATAAGAGAAAATGCAATTTTTTATATGAGAAAACTAATATATGCTGGAAATAATATAAATATATTAAAATATTTTTTTTGGATTTTTGGAAAAGATTTAATAATTAAAAATGCAATTAAAAGTGAATTAAATGCAAAATTGCAAATAAAAATAAATATGCATGCAAAAATGTAGTTTTTAATCTATTAAATTAAATAAACATTTTTAGAATATAAATGCAAAAAGAAAGTATTTTTTGGTAATTTTTAAATGCAGAATAAAAATGTAGAAATTAATTAAAATAGAATAGAAATATTAAAACAAAAGAAAATATGAAAATATGTTAGAAAATATAAGTTTGCAAACTGGTAAAAATAAGTGTCTGAGCCAGGGATCGAACTGGAGTCATTGGCCTCAAACTCTGAAAACCAACATCGACTAACCGAGCCAACACGCCATCGTTTGGAAATTGAGAGTGGAATTTACACGCCGCTTCGTATGGTCTCGCTCGCCAAGAACATCATCGCTTCGCTTGAATCTCGGAATTTTGCGTCCTTTCTTCGACGCTACAAGCCCCGCAAAATGGAAAACACAATATACGTAATATAAATTATATCTAAGGCCATGGATCGATTCGTCTTGGTCCACCGATCATCCTGTGGCATCGGTTTGGTCCAATTTGTCCTATTTAAAGAAACCCTAAATCGTGACCAAACCCTAATCATGGCATATCATGCCCGTGCCACGAAAATCCAATTGAATGACCCGAAAGCTTGCAAACCTTGTTCTAAGCACGAAAACAAACAAAACACATCAACAATGCATGAATAATGTAATTGAATTTTGAAAAAAGGAACAAACCGAAATCGTATTTCTTGATTCTGGATGTTTTTTGGCAATGTGAGTATCTGGAATCACTCCTGGGGTATCAAGGAATGTGTTTGACACCTTAAAATTGATTGAAAACGGCTGTAGGAAGGATTGCCAATTGCTTCAAGAACACGATTTTTTCACTTTGAGAATAGGGTTTCTGAGCCAATTTTTTCGTCCCTTTGCAATTGGTATGCATCAAGTATATATGCTGGATGGATTTGGCATTGTTTTGGGAAAGATTTGATCACTAATCAATGATAATCAAATTTGATTTTTTCATGAAAATCAAATTTTCAAAACTTGATCAATTTCAATCCAATCTTGCCTTTTTTGTCAAATTTCGAAATTTGCTGGCTTTTAATGAATTTCTTGAATCTCAAGGAAGGAATAAAATCAATCTTTCAATTAATTTTGATTTTATAATTTATTTTAAAATTTAATTTGTATTTAAATGAATAAGTTCAAAATTAAATAGAAAAATAAATCAAAAATTTGTGGCATTGGGCTTGGATATTCCTAATTGTATGAGGAATAAGTTTGGATGAAGAAAAAGCAAGCCCATTTGCAAAAGATTTGATTTTTGGAAGTATCTCTCTTTGTGCATTCTTTCAAAATTGCCCAACTTGTGAATGGTGTAACTTGCTCAATTTTCCACATTTTTGAGTGTTCTTGGACTTTTTAGAAAGCTCTAAGAGTCCTCTAAACAATGTCTTTGTTTTCATCTCAATTGGAGTTACCATGCTTAATATATCTTCAAAACAAAAAGTTGACTTTTTGTTGACTTTGAAAATGACCTGTAATGTTTTGAGCTATACCTCTCAAATGAAGCATTTTTTGGACATTCTTGTGAGACATGAAGTTGTAGAGAATTGAATTTCCTTCAAAACAAGAGGTGGTGGAAAAATTTCGAGAAAGTATGAGAAAGTTATGATCACCAAAGTTCGCTTGACTTTTCACCTAGAAACCCTAATTTAGAAAGTTTGACTTTGAGCAAATCTTGAGTTTTCTTGATGAATCATGATCAACCCTTGATCAAATGATGAATATAACTTCAAAATGAGGATGTTGACCAAAAATCGAAGTTTTGACTGTATGTTGACCATGCTGACTTTTTGTCCAATACACCGATTTTCAACCATCCGAGCAATTGAGGAAACTTGACTTGTGAGGCTTGAAATTTGACATGGAGAATCTTTGAAGCATAGGAGGCATGAAGGCCATTGGGGATGTTGGAAATCCATCTTGACTTGAGAGATACCAAACCCTAGTTTGGGTTGATTGTCTAGAGAGAGTTTGTCCGATCAACTCTTGAGGAATCCTTGAGTATGGATGTATGAAATCTCTTGAGTAGATGGAGGTTAAATTTTGGGGTATGACAGCTGCCCTGCTCAATCTTCTTGTACTGGAGGGTTAGATTGACACGCTTGTCTTCGTGACCGGAGGTAGAAGATGATTGAACACCGAGTACACCGAAAATTTGCACTCGCTATTGGTCGATGATGCGGAACGGGCTTACAGATGCCATTTGAGAAGTTGGAGACTTCCGGGGAACCAGTCGACGCTAGACTCGAGGTTGTTAATAGGAGAGCTGACGGAGATGGGCTTAAGATGCCATCTAGAAAGGTCGATGTTGGGAGTGAGTCGATGTTAGACTGTAGATGTTCTCGAACGAGAGGATGGGCTTAGGATGCCATCCGAAGGAGTCGACGTTAGACTTCGTGTTCACTTTGAATGAGGTTATTGGTTTGTATTGATTTTTAACCATATATGCAGATTCGAAAGTGAAGCATCGTTGATAAGTAGTCGGAGATGGGCTTAAGATGCCATCCAAGGCAATCGAGTCGACGCTAGACTGAGTTGTTGATAATAAGGGATCAAAATAAATCTTCGTGCTGATTACTCGAAGGAGATAGTTGGCAAAATGTGGATAGCTTCCTGTCAGGCATCGGTGTTGATCCATTGCTCGTTATCTGAGGATAACCGAGGTGGTCTTTCTGATAGTTTTCCGCTCGGTTCGGCTTAATCCGACCGCCGTTGAGGACAACCAAGGGCGGTCTTTCGAGAGTTTTCCGCCGATTCGGGCTTAATCTCGACCTGCTTTGCTGAAGTGATCACACTGCTTTGAGAAAACAAGAGGAACTTTGATAGAATATTGTTAGTTTTATGCAAAGTATGATGCATGATGTGTATATGAATGACATATGCATGAATTATGACTTTATGGAAATGTATGAATGATAGATGTTGTGATATTTCAAAACATATCCATCTTGAAGAAGATGCGGATGTTCGCTGAGGATTTACTCCCGCTTGGGAATCGAGTAGGTGAGAACCCCGCTTTTGAAGGAGAAGAAAGATATCCCCTCCTCCGATGCACTATCCGACCAAGTCTTGGGCCTAGCCATTGTTGAGGAAGGTAGAGATTGAGAAGCTCGTTGTTGGAGATCTCATATAGACCGCCGAGGAGAGTCCGAGGCGATCCGGGGACCTTGTATGTAGATCCTGGGAAATTTAGGAGGTGCTCTACCGGGATTCTGAGTAGATCTCTGGAGAGCATTTGATGGTTGCCGAGACCGGGCTAGAAGAGTCCGAGCTCGTTGTAATCTCCGGGTTGGGAAATAAAGGTGTAGGTTTCCTCCGATGCACTATCGACCAAGTTTCGAGTCCGGACACGGGGAAAAGGAAAGGATCGAAAGTGTCCGCCGGGATGAATACCTTGATGGGATGAGGTGTTACTGCTTGGAGACTAACATATATTCCGCTGGGAAAGTGTGTTGTGAGTGACACCTTTGTGGGGATCATGCTCTGTGGGGACTATTTGGTGATTTTCGTCGTCATCTCAATTCCTGGAACCTGTAGTAAGTACTTTTGCATGTTCACTTTTCGTATGTTTGCAAAGAGATTTTTATTGTCGAGTGCGTATAATCATTCAAAGAAAACGTTGGACTTTATGCAAACCATAATAGTGAAAATTGTAAAGAGAAAGAACTCGCATTTATTTGCAATGTGGCGTATGGCCAAGTAGTTTGTACACAAGAAAGGTAAAAAGCTATGCGGAAACAATCTCATTAAGTTCCAACTATGCTAGTACTCATATATTTCAACTATCTCATCTCCTTGCTGTCAGTAGAAAGTGAGTGAATTGATCTTCGCCATTTGAATCTTGAATGCTGATAGTAGTCTGAAAGTAGGTGATCGGGAAGAGACATAGTCGTACGCTTAAATCCCTAACTTTTGCCTAGACCGCCTTTCGGTTTTCGCCCACCGGATACCTTTTTGCCCAAGCCGCCTTTTCGTGTTTTCGACTTCGGTGTACATGTTTTGTATATATCCTTAATTTTTGCCCGAACCTTTTGGTTCGCCAGATGCCCTTATTTTTGCCTAGGTTCACGACCTAGCGGTCTCTTTATGCGTAGTATTTTTGACTATGTCTGCTTCACTGTGGGAAAGTCTTCACCATCCATGGTGCTAAGTATCATAGCTCCGCCGAAAATACTGTCTTGACTACAAACGGTCCCTCGTAGGTGGGAGTCCATTTGCCCTGGATCACCTTGTGGAAGAATGATGCGCTTGACTACTAGATCACCGACTTGGTAGACTCGGTGCTTGACCTTCTTGTTAAATGCTCGATCATTCGCTTATGGTAAATCTGTCCATGGCGATGGACGCGAGTCGCTTCTCATCGATCAAATTAATCCGGTCAAGGCGAGTCGACCCAATCGCTCGCCTAACTCGCCTCCGGAGGACTCGTTGAGGGTATCTCGAACCTCGATGGGTAAGACGGCTTCCATACCGTATACGAGAGAGGGGTTGCCCTTGATGTTCGTGTGAAGAGTGATAACCATGAAGAGCGAATGGTAACATCTCATGCCAATCTTTGTAAGTCACCGCCATCTTCCAGATAATCTTCTTAATGTTCTTGTTGGCGGCTTCCACTGCGCCATTCATCTTAGGCCGATAGGGAGATGAGTTGTGATGCTTGATCTTGAACTGCGTGCAGAGTTCGGTGATCATTTTATTGTTGAGATTGGAACCATTATCTGTGATAATCCTTTCGGGAGTGCCATACCGATGATAAGATTATGCTTGATGAATCGAGCCACAACATCCTTGGTAATGATGCGCATTAGGTCGCTTCTACCCACTTGGTAAAGTAATCAATTGCCACAAGGATGAAACGATGTCCATTGGAAGCTGTGGGCTTAATCTCTCCGATCATGTCAATGCCCCACATTGCAAAAGGCCAAGGAACTGTTAGAACATTGAGGTACCGAGGTACGTGCACTTTGTCAAGCATATATCCGCACTTGTGACAAGATCGAGCATAATTGACAATCAGCTTCCATGGTGGACCAATAGTAACTGTTCTCAAAATCTTTTTAGCCATGGTGTGTCCACGGAGTGAGTACCAAATGTGCCTTCGTAACTCTTCCATGATACACATTGGCTTCGTCTACGCATGAGTAAGCACAAGTCGGTATGCTTTGTATAAGATGTCGTTGAGAAAGAATTTGAAGCGAATCTTCTCATGAACTTTATCATTGATGATGCCCCTGGATATTCCTCGGTCTCAAGATACCTCTTCACATCGTAGTACCAAGGTTTCTCTCGCCAAGCTCACAACAATACTGTTCGGTTCTCAATGATGATGATGTTGTCCCATCCGACCTTGAACATAGATGACATAGTAGCTAATGCGTCGCCAACCGATTCTCTTCTCGTGAATATGATTGAAAGTAATCTCTTCAAAGTAGGGAATCAAACTCGTAACATGCTCGATATGGAATGAGATTCGATGCTTCGATCCCACTCGCCTTAATCGATCGATCACTAAAGCCGAGTCTCCGTACACTTGTAAGAACTTGATTCTTCAGTAGCAATTTTTAAGACCCATGATGCATGCTTCAGACTCGCCCATGTTGTTCGTGCAATCAAACATAATCTGCGGTGAAAGGCGGTGTCCGTCATAGGGCGAATGATGGCGCCAATGCCATTGCCAAGTGCGTTTGAGGCTCCATCAAAGACCATGGTCCATCGGGATCCTTGTTCGTGTCCTTCGTCCTCACTTCGCAATCAGAACTAGTAAAACATCTTCGTCTGGAAATCGAATCGCATAGATCGATAGTCATCTACTTTGATGAGCCAAATGATCGGCTACTACACTTCCTTTGATCGCTTCGAGAAGTGTACGGATGTCATATTCGTCAAGATCATTTGCCATCTTGCTATTCTTCCGAGAGAGTGGTTTCTCAAAGATGTATTTTATCTGATCCATCTTGAAACCAACAAGGTAGTGTGAGTCAACATATACTGTCTTAGTCGGCGAAAAGCCAAAGCGCAAAGTTTTCTCAAGTCTGAGTATCTTGTTTCACGGTCGGTAAAATTTTGCTAAGGTAGTATATTGCATGCTCTTTTCGACTGCACTCCATGTTGCCCCAACACACACCCCATTGAATTCTCTAACACCAAGTACATGATAAGAGGTCTTCCTTCGCAGCGCATCGTATAGGAGGATTCAAGGTACCCTTGATTTTGTCAAAGCGATCCGAATCGCCATTCCATTCCACTACTTGATCTTTCTTTAATAACTTGAAGATTGGCTCACAAGTAGCGTGTGCAATGAATCAATGTAGTTCAATCGTCCCAAGAAACCTCGACTTCTTTCTCGGGAGTTGGCATCTCTTGAATAGCTTTAACCTTCTGGTCAACCTCAATACCTTTACCACCGACAACAAACCCTAAGAGTTTTCCGGATCCGACTCCAAAGGTGCACTTGTTAGATTAAGCCTCAACCTGTACTTCAACCTATCAAACAATTTCCGCAAATGATCAAGATGTTCTTCACCGTGATCGAGCTATCATGTCGCCGACGAGACCTCTATCTCGTGATGGATCATGTCATGAAACAACCACGTATCGATAAGTGGCGCGGTCTTCATCCGAACGGCATGACCTTGTAATGAAAGTACCCCACTGTAACAAAAGTAGTCTTCCATGTCTTCGAGCCATTTTGATCCGATTGTAACCGAGAAACCATCCATGAAGGAGAAAACCTTATGCTGAGCGGTGTTGTCTACCGTAACATCAATATGAGGAAGTGGGAAATCGCCTTTCGGACTCGCTTTGTTCGTATCTCGTAATCCACACACATTCGTATTTTACCATCCTTCTTAGGCATGTACCACATTAGCAACCCATCGGGATAGGAGGTAACGCCAAGAAACCCGCATTGAACGCTTCATAACCTCGCTTTGATCTTCTTTGACATCTCAGACGATACGACGAACCTTCTGCTTTTTTCGAGAAAACCTTCTTTCGCTTGCAATCGTGTACCACAATATCAATGTCCAACCCGGCATGTCTTCGTATGACCAAGCAAAAACCTCAACATAGTCTCGTAGCATCCGAACCAACCTTTCTTTAACACTGCTCTCAAGACCCGCCCTATCTTGATCTCTTTTCATCACAAGACTCCAAATTACAACCTCAACTTGCTCTTCGTGGTGGTTGTATAACTCGCTCTTCTTGTGTAGCCCCGCAAGTTCTCCCGGCACTTCACAATCTTCCTCACTTTCGCCTTCGGCTTGGTAGATCGGATTATCAAGTCATATTTAGCACTAGCATAGTCATTATTAACGAGATTCGAGTGATTCCAGTTGTATCACGGGTGTGTGAGAAACACATAGCTTTTGAAGGGTGATAAAGTAAAGAAAGAAAACAAACAATTGAATGCAAAAGTCCAACGAATTTATTGAATGAAAATACGCAAACGACGAGATAATAACCCTCGTGAACGAGCCATGACGCCCAAGGCACTAGGCTTTCAAAGTTTATTGTTCAAAACATAAAGAAATACGAAAAGCAAAACAAAACAAGAGCAATTACTCCGGCTAAAGGAGATTGGTATGACGCCTTCGGTCTTCCAATTGTCGAGCCCATGTTCGGGTTGAAGATCCACTTGCGATGTCGAGTCGTTGTCGCCTTCTATAGCATGGATTCCACTGATCGATGCGGAAAGGAAGTTGGCCGCACGTTCGCGTATCACCTTCGACCTTGATGGTGAAGCCTAAACCAGCCTTGTCGGATTTGAAAGGAAGATCGTGGAGCTGACCCCAAACAGCTACTACCTTGTTCAACAACAGCTGAGCTCTTTCATGAGGCCATCCTAGGCGGAGCTTGTGTAACCTCAGAGGGACAGAGAGTCAATAGGCATGACTGGTATTGTTTCAAAAGCTTGACAGGAGTCTCAAGAATTCACCCTCCATCTCGAGATAGCGGAATGACCGTAGATGATGACCATATATTCTTCTTCACCACATACCGTGACAACCTTCCTTTCACCGGTATTTCACGATGTAAGGTAGAGGTCGCCGCCCCATGTATCCAAGGGCCCAAGTAGGCAAGAATAAGTCGGACGGATGTCCATGACAAAGAAAGTGGAATCAAAAGTCCGGAACCGACTTTAACAGTGAGAGCTCTCCAAGTATCACTTAGAACCATCAAAAGCTCTCACGATAATGTCACTGGTCTCGTAACCAACCCTTCGACATCAAGCCGATCAAAAGCGCCGTAGGATATTCAGAGCAGAACCGGTATCAACCAACACATGAGATAGGGTAACGCCCTTGCATTCAACAGAGATGTGCAAGGCCTTGTTATGTTTCTTTCCGGAAAGAGTCAAATCAGCATCAGAGAAGCCTAGGCCGTTGTTGGCAACCAGGCTAGCAATACAAACTTCAAACTGGTCAGTGGTAGTGTCTTGCGGTACATGGGCATTCTTCAGAAACTTCACCAAGGCATTAGCATGAGCCTCAGAGCACAAGAGCAGAGCAAGCATGGATATCTTGGACGGAGTCTGTCCCAATTGTTCCACAACATTGTAGTCACTCTTCTTGATAATCTTCAAAATTTCCTCCATTTCCTGTTTGGAGGTGTCTTCAGCAACTTCCTTTGGTACTTCTGGCTGAGCAGGATGAGTCACTGGTTCTTTCCCTCTAGCTGGGGATGTTGGTTGAGTAGATGGAATGCGGTGAGTCGCAGTGTCTTTTGGAGAGATATCTCGAGAGAATACCCTTCCGGTTCGTCACCCACTGGATCCGTGATGTTGTCAATGTCGGGATAGTCGCGCGTAAGATCTTCAATTGTCGAGGATCTTGCTTGACACCATGATAGTAAACATCACTCCATAGTTCCAAGGGATAGCTTTGTCGAGGAATATGGAACTGGTCTTGGAGAAGTAATGATGAGAGGTGCCACTCTAGGCACGGATCGCAGAGGAAATTTTATTGTTAACATCAAGATAGTCTTCGTGGAAATCGTCACCCCATCCGGTCGCCTTAACATCTTCAATAGGAATCTTGTAACTATCGTGGCTGTATTTCACCATGTAATCATACTTTCCACTTGGCTGCCCCAAGGTATCCCACACAGATGGTACAGTTTCTCGCATTGTCGATCTTCAACTTAGACATTTCTTCACACGCACGTGTGTTTCGTAAATAGTATCTCACGGTTGTCCATCATACATCGAACACGCCTTCTCAACCAAGCACAACCATCGTGTGATGGGCACCAACGACAATCCTCTGGGCATCCGGATTGACACGGCTTGCAACAAATTCTCTTTAATATCATCAAAGGAATGGTCAAGTCATCTATGTTGAAAACATAAGTATCGCCACCAACAAAGATTGGAACTCTTGTCATGGTTAGGCATAGGCGCTGATCACATTCGAGTCTCAACAGAGGATCAAACTCAATCGCTTAGCTTCAATCATATCTTGAATCTTGTTCTTCGTGAGCCCAACAATTGTCGTGTCATGTCCTGGCTGTTGGAATGGTAAGCACACTTAGCATTAGGATTGTACTGGAGAGGAAGTGTTGACATTCGAGGAGGATCCTCAAGGTTATCACTCTGCGTTCAACATGTGTTGCAAGGCTTGCGACAATGGCATGTTGATCTTCAGAACCGCCTTCGTGGCGCGCTCGTTACGCTGTTGTCTCACCGAGGTTGTCCGATGTAGGATTGAGATCACAACCGCCCCACGATTGAGCACGGTCGGACTTGGCTCGGCTTTTCTGACCATACACAGCATTAGCTTCTTTCTTACCACCAAAAGATTTCTTCGCAGCATTTGAAGATGACTCTACATGAATCTTCCCACTCTTGATACCAGCTTCAATGCGCTCGCCTGTCAATATCAACTCGGTGAATCCAGATGAAGAATTTCCAATCAGATGATTGAAGAACGGGCCTGTCAGTGTTCCCATAAACATATCAACCAACTCCCTATTGGACAAGGGTGGTTGAACTCTGCCTGCTAGATCTCTCCACTTCTGAGCATACTCCTTGAACTTCTCATCACGACCCATAGACATGCTTTGTAGTTGCATGCGAGTGGGTGTCAATTCAACATTGTACTCATACTGTCTGTAGAAAGCATCAACCAAGTCACTCCAAGTACGGATACGGTCATTCTCTAGCTGATAATACCATTCCAACTGGGTTCCAGACAAACTCTCTTGAAAATAGTGCATCCACAACTTTCTGTCATCAGTGTGGGGATTGATCTTCTGGACATAGGACTTCAAATGCAGCTTAGGGCAAGACATGCCATCATACTTAGCAAAAGTTGGAACTTTGAACTTGGGAGGAATCACAACACCAGGAACGAGACTCAGATCATCAAAATTCAGCCCGGACATCTTCAGGTTTTCCACAGCATTCAGACGATCTTTGAGTTGTTTGTACTTGTCATCTTCATCAGAGTGTTGGCTATAATCAGAGTGGTCCTCTCCTCCTTTCTTTGGCTCACGCTGATCACCTTCATCACCCTTGGTACTCCCCTCAGTATGGACACTTCCTTCAGAGAGCTCGATCCGAGTGACCACTATTGGACCCCCTTTGAAACGTCTACCCATGTTGAGGAGACCAACAACCTTCTTCTTTCTGTTGATGAGCTTCTTCAAATCTTCTTGGCCTTGGACCAAGTTGGTGAACATCTCAAACCGAGCATTCGAGCTTGGAGATCTTTGATACTGCTCAAGAGCCATTTCGCTAAAATAAATAGCGAGCAAATGAGAAAACCAATCTCCAATGTACCTGTGATGCAATGTTATGCTATGCTATGCGATGTTTATGCGAATGCAATGCAATGTTTTCAAGGACCTAAGAGATTTAAATTTGTTAAACAAGCAATGAGCAAACATTTATTAGTACTTCTTTTTTATTTTTCTTTTTTCTTTTTAAGTACAAGAGATAATTCAAAACAATAAAAGAAAACAAAAACATCCTAAAGCTCTAAGTCTCCCATGGGCGTTTCCTCTTGGTGCCGATGTAGGCATTGATGTTTCGCTCCTCATGAAGTAGCTTTGTCAACTCTAGCATTTTCTTCTCGCTTGCATAGCACTGAGCTTCAAAGGTATCCCTTTCTTCTTTTAGTTGAATCCAGGATCTCTTCAAGTCTTCAAAATCAGTAGGCATGTCAGGATGGAGAATGATAGGTACGTCACCTATAGCAACAGGTTCCATAATTACTGGTAAAACAGGCGTGAATGGCATCATGAGATTTTGAGCTCGAGCTCGCACCCATTTGAGGTAAGGTTCCCAAGGAATGGAGTTCGAGTGCCCCAAAGTCTTGGTATCGGTCTTCTTTACCATGCCCCAAGCATGTATAAACCTTCGTCGGTAATTCTGGAGATCGTGATTGTAGTCGAACACAACATCTTGGAGAAGCATATCATGTGGACCATCTCTTCGGGCAAAACCAAACTGACGTAGAGCTAGAGAAGGGTTGTAAGTAATACCTCCCCTTATACCAAGTAGTGGTACATTAGGGAATTCTCCACAACGCTCAATGAATGTGAAGTCCTTTTGAGAGAAAAGATTCCAACGGATATCTGAATGAGAGAGTGACATCAATCTTTGAGACCATCTCAACCTTTGTTCGTTCTTCAAAACTGATGGAGGAAGGTGCGAAATAAACCACCTTGAAAGTAACGGTACACAACACATGAGAGTTCCTTGTCGCTTAGTAGTACGAGTGTGAAGAGAATGTAGGATGTCTCCAAGTAAGGTAGGCACAGGATTGCGGGTAAGAAATAATTTGATGGCATTGATGTCTATGAATTGATCCGAGTTAGGGAATAGAACCAAACCATAAATTAGCAAGGCCACAATGTTCTCAAATGCATGGAAACTCATAACTTTGAGGAATTCTCGGGCTTTCTTAATTAGGAATTTGGAAAGTAAACCCTTAACTCCACTTCTAGTTTCCCAATTGGCTTCAATATCTGAGCGCTTAAGGTGTAAGGCGGATGCGATGTCTTCGAACTTAGGAACCTTTTCCAAACCGGTGAATGGCATTTGGTCAAGAATAGGTATCCTAACATCTCCAATGGTCATCATGCCTCCTCATATGCTTCAAAGAATCTCCATGTCAAGTTTCAAGCCTTACAAGTCAAGTTTCCTCAGACAATTGCTCAGATGGTTGAAAATCAGCTGTACTGGTCAAAAAGTCAACTGTGGTCAACATACAGTCAAACTTCATGATTTTTGGTCAAAATCCATATTTTGAAATTAAATTCATCATTTGATCAAGGTTTGATCATGATTCATCAAGAAAACTCAAGATTTGATCAAAAGTCAAACTTTCCAAATTAGGGTTTTCTAGTGAAAAGTCAACTGAACATTGACTGAGCATAACTTTCTCATACTTTATCAGAAATTTTTCCACCACCTCTCACTTTGAAGGAAATTCAATTCTATACATCTTCATCTCTCACAAGAAAAGTCATAAAATGCTTCATTTTGAAGATATGGATCAAAACATTACAGGTCCTTTTCAAAGTCAACAAAAAGTCAACTTTTTGTAAAGAGGTGTTATTGAGCATGGAAACTCCAACTGAGATGAAATCAAAGGGGTTGTTTAGAGGACATCTAGAGCGTTCTAAAAAGTCCAAGAAAATTCAAAAATGTTAAAAATTGAGCAAGATACACCTTGCACAAGTTGGGCATTTTTGAAGAATTGCACAAAGGAAGATACTTGACAAAATCCATTTTTTTCCAAATGGGCCTATAATTTTATGATCCAAACTTGATCATAATATTATTCAAGACTCCTTGATGCCTTGCCACGCCCCTTTTCTTATTTTTTGATTTATTTTTGAATTTAAAAGCATTTAATTCAAATTTAAATTAAATAAAATATGATAACAAGGTATAATTTAAGTTGGGTTGGATTTCTATCAAACTAGAGGACAAAGGAAGCCCACAAGACATGTCAAATTCGTGCTAGCTCATGCAAGGATGAGAAAATCAAATTTTGAAAAGATTTGATTAAAATTGAAGAGAAAATATTTTTGCATTAAAAGCCACATCTTTTTTCATTCTTTTTGCTTCAAACTCTTGCTCTATAAATACCTAATGCATTCACAAAGACCAAGGACGAAACCCTAGCCTCTTGAAGCAACCCTAAAAAGCTCAAATTTTTCACAAAGTTGCAAAATTCGTATTCCATTTTCCAGCAAGTTTCAATCAAAACCAAGCCCTCCATTGTGTTCCTGAGCATCCCAGGGTTCGATCCATACCCTCACACAAAGCCAAGGCTGCCCAGAACGCGAAGAACTCATAGCACCGGTTTGGTAAAACTTTCAAATTCGATTTTTACAATTCATGCATTGTTAACTGTTTTTGTGTGCTTGTTTGAACTCAGGGCATCCATTAGAGTGTGTTTGAATCATTACATGTAAGCTTGCACGTAGAAATCTCGAATTCCATTGTTAGGTTTCAAAAACTGAAAAGCTTCGAACCGATCGATACAGGGACTTTCAGGCCAAACGGACACCACCATCGTGTTCGCAGCCCTTGATTTAAGGGGGTAGGGTCCCTCTTTGCTTTTTATTTTGCTTATTTTTGCAGGTTTCAATTTCTGGTGATCGGAGAAGACGACCGTAGCTAGGGCTCCGGCGTCGTTGACTGTGCTGAGACCGGCGAGGCATGTGTGGCACAATGGCTCCATCTGATTCGTTCACGCGTTATACCTGGACCCCACGTTTGACTATGCTTTGAATTTCAAAATATGATACGTCGCTACATTTATGATGAATTGTTTGCAGATTAAAAACATCAAGTACACTTGGCTCAGTTGGCAACGTGTTGGGTGATTTCTCCAGGAGGTCCTGGGTTCGATCCTTGGCATGGCAATTTCTTTTTAATAGTTTTCTAAACTAACTTTCTTTTTCTTATTTTTCTTTTAATATTTCCATTCAATTTAATTTATCTTTAAATATTTTTCTCATGCATTTAAAAATCACCAAAAATATTTTCCTTTTGCATTTTAATCAGAAAAATGTTTATTTAATTTTCGACATTAAAATTAATATTTTTTCATGCATATTTTAATTAATTGTTAATTAACCATTAAATTGACTTTTAATTGCTTTTAATTATCAAAATCGATCAAGAAAATTCCCAAAAAAATTTCTATATCATCTAATCAGCATGACTAACCTCAAATCTTTTTCCTCATTCAAAAACCTTATTTTTACTAACATTTTTCTCTTATGCGAGTTTCTTATATTTTTCGATTATGTATCTGCTCACAGGTTGTAATGTTTCGGACTACTTTTCTCGCTTTTCTTTTCAATATTATGTAACTGCTCATGGGATGTAATAGTTTAATTAGGACTTTTACTTTCCGCACTCCTATTATGTAACTGCCCCAAAGCCATATAATAGCGTAGGACATTTACTTTTCCGCACTTTACTTTTCGCAATTTATTTTCCGCACCTTATAAACTGCTAGTAACTAGGCGTGTATGGAAAGATAAAAAACGAACATAGATCACTTCTAATTTACAAGATAAAATATCTGAATTTGACACACTCTTTTCACACATGCACCCCTTAGGGTATTTCTCTCTCGTTGCCTTTCGATTAAATGGTCAAGTCCCTCGAACGTAGAGGTATCCTAGCACTGTTGCCTACAAACATATCATCATAGTCCCTTCGAATACAAAGATCATAGACCCACGATGTCGCCTACGAATACATGATCTCGTCCCTCGATTGTTGCCTACGAAAAGTGATGATCGTCCCTTCGAATGTGCTAGGATACTCCTACAAGTTGCCTTCTATGACCATCCGATGTCCCTTCGAATGTCCCTCTTACATCCAACGAATAGGGTTACCTACCAACTAATGATATGGATAGCACTATTCTAAAGGAAACGAAAACAACACGAAAACGACCATTCTGAGTAGGTAATAAGACTTTTAGCTGCTTGCTCAAACAAAATACTTTTCACACCACACACTTTTGTCAAAGTTCAAACTCTTTTCAAAAATGAAACATTTTCGAACACTTTGTATACATTCCTACATGAATCTTTACAAAGTCAAAGCGAAATGCCTTTTCAAAACATTTTTGTCAAACACACAAAAAGCAATTTTTAAAATGAGCTAAAAGCAACTAAGAGCCCGTAGATAACTACGGATGAAAGGGGGTGCTAATACCTTCCATTTTCATAACCTTCTCCCTTACTTAGAATCTAACGAAGGTCTTTTCCTGTTCTTTTCACCTTCCCTTAATTGGATAAAAGAAAAGTCGGTGGCGACTCTTGCTATCCGCACATTTGCGATAAAAAGAAAAACAAAATCTCAAAGTCAGTTCACCGTATTACACCATGTCGAGATTTAAGTGTTATTGTTTCATGAAAGCATTAATCAGATCTTAGGAGCATTGAATATGGTCTTTCTCAAGTCCCATATACCATTTCAATGAAGCTCTACTCAAGCTGTCTTGGAAACAGTGGATAAGAAGCTTGTCATTCCTCGTTTAAGCAGACATTTTCCTGAAGTACATCAGCAAATGACTTTTTGGACAAGTGTGCCCCTTGTATTTCTCGAAATCAGGGGTCTTGAACTTGGGAGGCATAACCAGATCAGAAACAAGACACATGTTCTCTACAGCAATACCAAAGACATCGTTGCCTTCCATAGCTCTCATCCTTCTTTCCAGAGTCTGATATTGCTCGCGGACTTCTTCAAGTTCATCAAAACCTCCTTGACCCACACTTCGGGGAGTGTCAGTACGATAGTCAAAAGAAGAATTCCCATAAGCAACTTGGGCAACAGGTTGATGCACGAAAGGTTGAAAAGGTGCAGTATGAATGATTGGTTGAGACTCAGTGAAGACTGGAGCCTGAAAAATTGGTTGGGAAGACTCGCCAACCATTGGAGTGGTTGCAATAGGTGGAACATAATTCCGAGGTAGCCCAAATTCTGACCAAGTAGTAATTGGCATCCGAGAAGGTTGAGGATCAACAACAGCAGCTGAGACTTCAGAATTTATAGTCCTTTGAGGCTTCTTTCCTCTGGCGATCAGAACTTGCATCATTTCGGTAAGTCTAGTCATGCCTGACTTTAAATAATCAATTTTTGTTCGAACTTCTACATTGTGTTGCTCTTGGTATTCCATTTTTCTCTTGACGTTGGCTCTAGTTCCGTACTTGTGCAGAGGAATCAGCTTGACAGTAAATCAACAACTGAAGATGGAGACAGACGAAATGATTCCTTTTGAGAACTTGAATGTATGCATGAAATATGCAGATGATGCACTGAAATGTAATGTGATTAAATGTAATGTCACATATGCAAATGGGGTGCAATATAATGATAGTAATAGGTAGGTTCACAGAGACGTGAAACAGGAATGATACAAGTAAACATAACAACTTATTTAGGTGGTCTCCTACGATAGGATGACTTTAAGTTTTCTACCCAATAATTCCCCATAGGATGGTTTTAAGGTTTTCTGCTAAGTGTTTCTCGGAGTCTCGGATCCCCTTTTAACAAGAACTATCATCACGCGAGAGGCCTACATGGTAATAGTATTTGCAAAAGTATACCCCAAGAAACGGCTCTTAACGGGATACTCAAAAAAAAATTGAGCGGTCGGTCCAGGTTTGGATATCTTAAACAAACTTAGAGTTATAGGTCATTTGTCTAGAAATTGAAATCCTGCACTATCACGCGGGTCAACAACCTCCTAAAAACAACCAACTCTAAGCCGGAGTCTTTGCTTCGGTCCACAAGACATTGGAGTCAGGGGAACCTAGGCTACACAACCCCTCTATTCCTAAAAAGGTAACCTAGAAGCCTGGGTAGTGGGCTTATCTATGAATCAATAATCCCATCAAGAATTCCCACATAATAAATATATACACATGATAATAAATAAAGCATAGGGAATAAATGACTGAAACATAAATAAGAGATAAAATACAAAGAAGAAAGTAAAATACAATAATAAACACACATTACGCAATGAACTAAACTAGGGTTGACACGCTTGATAAAACTCTCCCCAGTGAAGTCGCCAAACTGTCGACCTGGACTATCGAAAAATTAAATTCCGATAATAATATCGACACAAATGAAAATGAAAATGAACAATGAAGTCGCCACCGAGATTTATTTATTCCAAGAAAGAAAGGGGAAATATCGAATAAAACCCACGAAAGAAAAGAATAAGACGGTCTACGAGATTTAAGAGATGTAGGTTCGGGAGTCGGTTATGCGAGGGAAAGGTATTAGCACCCCTCACATCCAACGTACTCGATGGTACCCATTTAGTTCAAAGTGTGTTCGTGTGTTTATGTGAAAATTTTACGTTTTTCTAAGCTTTGAAAGGAGAAAGAAAGAGAGGAGAAATGTTTTTATTATTTTTTCTCGCCTTTGGTCGTAAGACTTAGTGCCTGCGTACTCCCTCGTACAATGGGAAAGTCACAACACCGTAGTTCGGCTAGAAAATAATTGTTTGTTGATTGATTTTAAATGAAAAGACAAGTCATCATTTTTTAAAGGAGAAGACTCGTCTAACGCCCACAAGGTGTGATAAATAATAAAGGACTACGCACCAACATGAGGGAGGGTTTGAGAACACCTCTAGTACTCAAGTGGAGAAGTCGAAAACCTTGGGAATAGAGGAAGAAGCATCTCAATTATAAATGAATCATGTCTAATCTTGAAAAGAGTTTAAAGATAAAAGGTGCTCGAGCGCACAAAAGATATTGAATGAGTTGGGTATTGATTTTAAGTTGTGGATGACAAGTATCAAAATATTAGGCTATCATCTAATGATTCGAATACTAGAAATTGGCGAGTGAGCTCAACCAATCATCTCTCATCCCAAAAAAATTTATTATGAAATAAGTGTTTTGAGTGAGATAAAATATTTAAATTATTGGGCTATCATCCAACAATCTAAAGACTTTAAATTTGATTAAGTCGTCGGCCTATCATCCAACAGCTTAAACGAATGTCACTCCACTATTTTAATGCGGATAGAAGTATTTAGTCTATTGGGCTATCATCCAACAACCTAAAGACTTCCAATTCAATTAAGTCGTCGGGCTATCATCCAACAATTTAAACGAATACCGCTCTAGCATTTTTTGACATGGATAGAAGTTTTATCTTATTGGGCTATCATCCAACAATTTAAAGACTTCAAATTTGTTTAAAACATCAGGCTACCATCTAACAATTTAAACAAATTTTATCCAAGTTTATTATGAAAAACATTTTGAAAACAACTCGACGTTGGATCGGGGTTTGAGAAGAAGACTCGACGTTGAATCTAGTTTTATTGAAAGTGTTTTAAATGCTTGGTGAATGGAGAAAGAATCAGGTTATGATCAATCAAGCCAAAAGACTTGATCAATCTCGAGAGAATAGTCAAGCTTATTCCCTACCATTGAACCCTTATGGAGATGAGAAGAATTTGGTATGTGGACCAAGGCGCGAGAGATGGAAAAGGATCAAAATAATTGTAAATAACAAATAAAATCGACAAAGCATACAAGGTGACCAACCTAAGTATAAACCAATTAAATTACATGTGTACTAGCAAAGTGGGCTAGTCTACTATAACGACTAATTGGAACAATTAATCGAAATAGGATCACTGTAAGAAGGCCCAAGATCAAGCGTACATGTGTGCATGTGTGGTCATCGCGACGCTTCTAAGCTTTTTCGACTTACGCGTTTAAAATAATTTACAATTATTAGTTTAAAAATGATATTTTCTTGGTTTTGTGTAAGTGACAGTTAAATTAAATAATAAAGTAAAGACAGTTAAATATTTATTACAAGTTTTTGGGGAGAGGGATACATCAATTATAAATGGGGATTAAACAGTAAAATAAAATAGAAGGCGGTAAATTAATTACAACGCATCAAGGGGATTGGGATACATTATTTCGAATGGGGATGAAAGTAAATTAAAGAGAAAATAGTAAATTGATTATGTTAAAAGCATACAAACGGAAACTAAATGCGGTGAAACTTAAATATTATTATATTTTGTTTCATTATATTAATTAGAATTATTTGTAGAGATTAATCCTAAGAAATTATTATACGAAGAAAATTACTGTAATATAATTCGAACTTATTTACTAATGAATAAATAAAGTATAATAATAAAAGTAATATGTATATAGTATATATTTACAATACTAAGTATAAGAATAAAGATACTAAATATTAGTATATACATTACTAAATAGTAAATAGTAACATAAATATAAATAACAGTATATATAAGAAATGTGTATAGATGCAACAGTATAAAATGTATGCTTGAACCATCCTCGGATATCTTCACAGGTAACAAATACATTAGTAGCATTAGTGGGATAAAAATAAAGATATAGAATTGCAAATAAAAATAAACATCGTTAGTAGGCAAGAACTTAAAGTTGAATGCAACTTATATGAATGAATGAGAAATTCAAGAATCAAGAATTTATTCATGATTATCGATTCACAAATGGACTAACCAAAGAACTCATGCTATTAATCAATCAAAAAACGGAAAATTGAATTCCAAACGCATTTAAACCACATGAACCGAAAACGACAGCAACTTAATTATATTAAGAATCACTCAAAAATTCCACTTAAATCACTTAAACTACTGAAACACCATTGTCATTGCATCCAAGATTCCATCGTTCAAATACAAATTGATTCTTGGTTAAGTCTTCCGCAAATAATGCGACATAGACATTGAACCATCATCGAAACCAATATGGAATCCTTATCTCAAATTCAATTGAAACTAAAAGATGAGAGTAACATAATACGCAGTGTCTCAACGGTTTCTCGGTTAGTTTCTACGTGAATAATCACGGAAACAACATCACATTCGTCGAAATTATACAACTTTCAAATGATAAACTTCAATTAAAATGAGAATAACGCAATACCGTGATATCCCTAATGGTTTCTCGGTTTGATTTTTTTACACGAATAAACGTGGCACTATCGTCACCTTCATCGAAACTACACTAATATTACTTCACTCGCAATTCCAATTCAAATTGAAATAAGACTAGCATAGTAACACAGTTTGAACTTTAATTGAGAATAGCGATAAAAATGATGTTACGACAAATATTCTCGTTCGAAATTGCCTCAAAGGACACAACAACAAAGCTGCCCCCGTAGTTTCTCGGCTAGGTTCCTCGCGAATAAACACGATATTACCATTACCTTCATCGAAACTAAACAAACGTTAATCCATTATCAAATCGAAAACTCAAATTTAGCAAAATTCAAAATCAAAGTACAAACAAAAATCGGACAGCAATACGTTATTTACCAATCGACATCAAAATTGTCTCAGATCATGTGATGAATTTTTAAATAAAAACTGTCACAGTATCAGCTCTTCACAATATAATAGCTCAGCTCAGAAATAAAATCGGATGCAACATTTTATCAGAAATCAAACACATCGCGACAGATTGATAAACAAAAATAAATGAAACAACGCCGAAGCTTACCGAAGCTTGTCGAAATCTGAAACAGAGGCAGAGAAGTTCACTGGTGGCTTCTACAGTGGATTTACGATGAAGACACGGCAGGAGATGGTGGCTGGGTAGTTGCTGGCTGGAAACGAATGGGGTGTTCTGGAGCGTTGACGGTTGAGGAAAAGGTTTGGAACAGCTATGGAGATTGTTGAAAGGAGGAACATAGGGGGCTGTTCTGGAGAGTAGAGGCGGACGATGGTTGTTGTTGAAGTAAATAGCGTGACAGAGGAGTATGTGTGGCTGGATTAACAGTGAAAGGGAAGATGGAGGTCGACGAGAGACAGAGGGTTTACGGCGAGTAGTAGGGCGTAAACGGAAGGGATGAATGGGGTTGGATCGGAATAGAAGAGAGTGCTACAGGAGGCGGTGATGGTGATTGTTTAGCAGAAAGAGGTTTGGCCGGAGGTTACGATGAAGCTGTTGAGAACGGAAGGAAGCTAGGCTGTGAGGAACTGTGAAAAGCGGAGGAGGTTAAAGGCTGTGAAGGTGGCACGGCAAAGAGGATGATGGTGTTTACGGTGGACGGACGAGTATAATGAGGAAGCTGGAGACGAAGATAATGAAGGGGGCAGCGGCAATTTTGAGAGCAGAGGAAAGTATATTTCTTTTTTTAGATTTTTGTTTTCTCTCTGTAGCTCCGTTTTTTTGTTTTGGTTTTTGTTCCCCCTCTTGCCAATCATAACATTCATATTTCATATATATATATATATATATATATATATATATATATATATATATATATATATATATATATATATTAGGTTTAAGTTATTTTTCAAAATGTCAAAAATGTCCTTCATGATTAAATGGGCCACAAAAATGGGTCACTTAGAAAATAACAAGCTCAAAAGATTTTTTGTTTGATTTTTTTGAGATAAAAATTAGACACCTAGAATTGTCAAAAACGGTAAAAGTTCGGACAATAAATTATCTGAAAAAATAATATGAGCACATTAAAATAAACTACGAATCTTGTAAATTAAAGAAAAATTATTGAAATGGTTAAAATCAAAATAAAATGATAATAAAGAATACCCGACTTTAAAACGCTTACAATTAAAAATGAGACTTCGAAATGTACCGAAATATTAAGGAAAGCACATTTTTATGATTTACGCGATAAGTAAATTTATAAAACAGTGAGTAAAAGATGAAAACTTGAAATATTTTCCCCGCTAATTTTCGCACAGCATCGAATTGCTTTTAACAGTCTGTTTATAAAACTGAAATATCGATATCATCAATATATAAATAATTTTAAAACAATGCAATAAACAGGCAAAGAGGTAAAAATGAATGAAGTAAGATAACGGGTATTTTATAACTAAAAGATGATGCGAATATCGATTTAGACTGACTTTTGATCAGTTTAAATATGACGAAATGATGCATATGCAATGAGTGAATGACTGTTTTTTTTAATATAAATACAATGCAAGTAGAAAAATAGCAGGGTAAAATTTGGGGTGCAACATTGAGGAAATTCTAATTTAATCTCAGTCAGAATATAGGCATGTAGAATATTGTGATGTGAGTTTCTGCATCGAAAGGAAGGAAACTTTATGTTATGTTGTCACGGTAATTATAGTTTGAGGAGGTGAGTTTTCTTGAGTATTCTATTTCAGGTGGTGGTAAATATGGATCTGTTCCAAGTAGATTTAGTTCTATATGAAGAGGCTTTGAAGTCGGTTCCAGAGACCAAAAACACTTTTTGGACATAAACGGTTATTGTTGCAGACGAGGTCAAGAACGATATGTTCTTGATGAATGAGATGTTGGTATTAGTAAGGATATAAAGGTATTGTAGAAACACATACAAGTGAAGCTTATGCCAATTGAGAATGGTCAGAGTGGAGAAATATTTGAGGAAAGATAAAGTTAGATGGTAGAATGGGTTGTGTGTTATTGATGGCATGATCTCAACATGTGTTGGGAAAATTTTGAAAGTTTCTATTATCACCCGGGATGTGGAGATAATATTATTGATATTGCAATTGGGATGTTATTCAAATGTGAAAATATATGGATGCTCGATGTTGTGGGATTTAAAATAAAAACTAAGGACATATGAATGTGGTTGAAGCCCTACTCAAGGATAAAGACCTCACTTGGAACAAAATGAGTTATGATGTATTTGGTATGTATAATTTCTTGAGTTGGAAAATACGTAACATTTGCATGATGGTAAGTGAATATGAAGATGATTAGGTAATTTATTTGAGCGGCGGTGTCGCATGGAAGATATCTAATGAGAAGGAAATTATGAAAGAATATATGAACCTCAATGGAAATTATTGGTCTTTGGTGCTCTAGGTGACTTTGAACAGAAGTTCTAAAGGAACGCTATTATAGTTTGGTAATGATGGTTTATGCTCCATTATGGTTTTCGGCTATCTATTGACAAATTGAGGAACTGATCACCCTTAATCTCTTGTTGATAGTAGACGAGATTGTATTGGAGGAGATAGACTTGTCTTGCTAGCTTGATAGTGGGTAAAGTGAATTGACATTTTATCGAGAGCTTAGTTATGCACCATTTTGTGTGAACCTAATACAAAAAGTGACCATGGAAGACGTGAGACTTATTGAATAGTTTGGAGACTTGAGTTGGCGTGCGAACTAACGTCTTAAAGTGGAAGGTTGAGAATATCTAAAGTGAACTACTATCTTCTGGTGGACGCTAAAGAAATTAAGAAACTAGATGCGAAATTTGTATATATGATAGGTGATGGAAATCAAATGAGGATGATGATTGTAAAGTAGATGAATCAGAGTAGCACAGCCGAAGCGTGAGGTGGCACAATTCATTATGCGAAATGACTTGTTAGGAGTCAAGTCTTAAGCATCAAGAAACCTGCAGGGCTTGTGCAAGCCATTAGACATTCGAGAAGGGGAGTGATATGTGAAGAGTTGTTATATATTAATTGTGTTGTTGCCATTTAAATAGATGAATTTAATTGTTTGGTCGATTGGTGGAACGTAGAATTTTGGTACTAGTGGTGTGTCAATGTTGTCTATATTGCAGTTATGTTGATGGTCGTATGAAGGTGTTGCAGTGTAATGAGGTGATAGACCATGTATTCGAGGGTAATTGGACGAAGAGTAAAATGAAATTTGTGCGTTCATAACCCGATGGAAACGTAATTTGTTTGATTATTGTGGTTAGTAATGTAGAATGTTGATTTATGGTATCCTAAATATTGATAAACAAGTCGTAGAAGTTGAAGAGTATGACGCGAGAGTCGTACTCATAGTTGCTTTATCTGGTAAATTTTTTAGGACGGAAATATTCTAAGTGGAGAGAGTTGTAACAACCCAATTTTATTTAATTATTTCATAATTTAATTATGTGGTGTTTGATATTCATATGTGTTAATGGGTGTTTTGATGTGTTGTGATACCCTTGGTATTGGGTTGTTGCCTTAGAAATATAAAAATTAAGGTGTTGGAGGTGTGCGAGCAATAGTGTAGAGATGACGGGTGTGGTGGGTAACTAATTAATAATATTAGTTAGTGATTATTTTATTTGAATAATTTAGTTGGAATTATTTGTATTTAAGAATAATTATTTATAATTATTTTAGTAATTATAATTATTTGTATTTAAATAATGAAGGACGTTGTGGTAAAGTTGGATGGCATAAGTGAGGTTATGATGGGAATTACAATATTAGGGGTCCTAAGGGTAAAAAGGACTTAAAGAGAAGTTGGGGTTTGTGTTCTCATTGTTACGATCGTGAAAAATTGAGAGAAATGGAGAACAAGAGGAAGGAAGGAAAGATAGGGATTGAGGAAGACTTCCATGGTAGAAGAGGAGAAAAAGATTAAGCTTGGGAACCTTCAATCCAAAGGTAAGGGTGGGGTTCGAACTTTTTAAGGGATAGTATAATTGTAGGTATGTGGGCATATTGATTGTTGTGGTTGTTGTATATGTTGTTCATAAAAAAATTGATTATTTGGGTGTTTGGATCTAAGTGATGAATTCCTTATACAATTGCAATGAAATTGATGAAATTGGTGTGTTATTTTGATTTGAAATGTTGTGTGATATGAGGGTATTATTTAATACATTGAAAACTATGATTTGTTAGAAGTTTGGAGTTGTGGGAATTGAAAGAGGCATTTTCGTAGCTTAAAAATCAATATTTTTTTACTATTTTCAGTGAACTAACCGGTTACCTGGTGAAGTAACCTGTTACCTCACTGAAAATCAGCATAACAGGGCCTCTGGAGGTTGAAGTAACCGGTTACTTGGTGAAGTAACCGGTTACCTCGCTGAAACTGGTAGATTTTGTAAAACTTAGAAAATTCATAACTTTTAAACTGTAAGTCCGTTTTAACCGCCGTTTTGGACGTTGTGGCTCAAATAAAATATTCTATTTTATGAAATGAATAAATTGGCAGTAACTTGATTTATTTTTCAAGGTACCGATTTTTATCTAATTATGTTGTTTTACACATTGTGTGCATATCGTGAATATATGTGACAATGTGGTTTTGTGGTGTGGTGATGAATACATAATGTTGCTGAATTATGTATGTTGTGATAGCATTACAGGTTGTGAATGTAATTTCTTGTGTATGATTGAAAGTTGTTTATGATAGGAGTTATTATCATATAAGGTGTTTAAAATGCATGCTTTAAAGATGTGCATGCATACATATCATTGTTGTGAGTAGCTAACGCCCATTGTGTGGAATTAGTGAAGTTTCCATAACCGTGTCTGTGTTGGAATGGGCGGTGAGGCGAATCTGTGTCTGGGTTGGAATGGAACAGAGGGTGATACCGTGTCCGGGTTGGTGTCATACCCCAAAATTTGCCCTCCTATTCCCCAAGACATTTCACATATCCATACTCAAGGATTCCTCAAGGGTTGATCAGACAAACCCTCTCCTAGACAATCAACCCAAACTAGGGTTTTGCTATCCTCAGATCCAGATGGATTTCCAACATCTCCAATGGTCATCATGCCTCCTCATATGCTTCAAAGAATCTTCATGTCAAGTTTCAAGCCTTACAAGTCAAGTTTCCTCAGACAATTGCTCAGATGGTTGAAAATCAGTTGATTGGACAAAAAGTCAACTGTGGTCAACATAGAGTCAAACTTCATGATTTTTGGTCAACATCCTCATTTTGAAGTCACATTCATCATTTGACCAAGGGTTGATCATGATTCATCAAGAAAAGTCAAGATTTGCTCAAAAGTCAAACTTTCCAAATTAGGGTTTCCTAAAGAAAAGTCAACTGAACTTTGACTGAGCATAACTTTCTCATACTTTATCAGAAATTTTTCCACCACCTTTCATTTTGAAGGTAATTCAATTCTCTACAACTTCATGTATCACAAGCATGGTCAAAACATGCTTCATTTTGAAGATATGGATCAAAACATTACAGGTCCTTTTCAAAGTCAACAAAAAGTCAACTTTTTGTAATGAAGTGATATTGAGAATGGAAACTCCAATTGAAATGAAACCAAAGAGGTTGTTTAGAGGACATCTAAAGCTTTCTAAAAAGTCCAATAACACTCATAAATGTTGAAAATTGAGCAAGATACACCTTGTACAAGTTGGGCATTTTTGAAGAATTGCACAAAGAGAAATACTTGTCAAAATCCAAAATTTTGCAAATGGGCCTAACTTTTCTTGGTTCAAACTTATTCCTCAGCTAATTTGGAACCTCCAAGCCCAATGCCACGAATTTTATCTTTATTTTTCTATTTAATTTTGATTATAATCATTTAAAAACAAATTAAATTAAAAATAAAGGTAGAAAATCAAAATTAAATGCAAATTGGATTTTTGTCTCATCCTTGAGGTCCAAGCAACTCACAAAAAGCTGGCAATTTCGAAATTGACTTTGATTTGGCAAGGAATTGATAAAATTGGATCAAAAAGGAAAGATTTGGTTTCATACAAAATCAAATATTTTTACATTGATTGATTCATTATTTGCTCTTGATTTCTGACCTAAATCCATCTATTATATATACACAATGCCTACACATGAAAATAAAACAGAAAAGTTGCTTCAAAGAACCCTAACCTAAGTCAAAAAAATCGTGCCTTTCAAGTTACTTGCAGCCTTGGTTCTAGCTTGTTTCAATTGATTCTAAGCCTTCCATTGCATTCCTTGGAGTCTCCTGAATCGATCCAGACCTTTACAAGTCACAAAACCATCAAGAATTGTGAAATCACGATTTTGGTTTGTCAAACTTTTTCCAAATTCGATTTTTATCATTCATGCATATTTAACGTGTTTTGATGTTTGTTTTGTGTTTAGAACGAAGTTTGGAAACTTTCTGCATAGCTTGATTGTATTTTTGTGGCCTGAATCGAAATCCACCATGGCTAGGGTTTTCTGTATCGATTTAGGGCTTCCCTAAATACGTAAAATTGGACTAAACCAAGGCTACCAGGATGATCACTGGACAAAAACGAATCGAACCATGGTTTCATATTGCATTTATATTGCTTGTACTGGGTTTTTGAATTTTGCAGGGGCTATAGCGTCGAGCAAGACCGACGCTAACCGTTTGAAAATTCAAACGAAGAAGATGAAGATCTTCGCGCGTGTTCTTGATTCCCAGGGAGCGAATTCATTCAAAACATTTTTGTTTCATTGTTATGACACAAAATGCAGCCTGGCCTAGTGGTGAAGGTAGCGCGTGTTTTCCCAGTGGGCACGAGTTCGAATCCTGGCAAGGCAACTTTTTTTTTACAACCTTTGAAAACTAACTTTTTCTTATTTCTTATTTTTTCTAATATTTTCATGCAATTTAATTAATCTTCAAATATTTTTCTCATGCATCTAAAAAACACCAAAAATATTTTTCTTTTGCATTTTAATCAGAAAAATACTTATTTAATTTTTGACATTAAAAATAATATTTTTTCATGCGTATTTTAATTAATTGCAAATTAATCATTTAATTGACTTTTAATTGTTTTTAATTATCGAAATCGATTCCGAAAATTACCAAAAAATTATCTTATCATCTTATTGTCATTACTAACCTAAAACTTTTTTCCTCATTCCAAAATCATGTTTTTACTAACATTTTTCTTCTTATGCAATTTTCTCGTATTTTCCGAGTATGTATCTATTCACAGGTTGTAACGTTTCGGACAATTTTCTTTCGTTTTCTTTTCAATTATGTAACTGCCTATGGGATGTAATAGTTTAATTAGGACTTTCATTTTCCGCACTCCTATTATGTAACTGCCCCAAAGCCATGTAATAGCGTAGGACTTTATCTTTCCGCATTTTACTTTTCCGCAATATACTTTCTGCACCCTATAAACTGCTAGTAACTAGGCGTGTATGGCAAGATAAAATTGGACATAGATCACTCATAATCTCAAGATAACATATCTGAATTTAACACACTTTCTTCACACATGCACCCCCTAGAGTATTCTCTCTCGTTGCCTTTCGAATAAATGGTCAAGTCCCTCGAACGTAGAGGTATTCTAGCACTGTTGCCTACAAATATATCATCATAGTCCCTTCGAATAAAAGATCATGAGTCCCTCGACGTGGCCTACGAAAACATGATCTCGTCCCTCGATTGTTGCCTACGAAAAAGTGATGATCGTCCCTTCGAATGTGCTAGGATACTCCTACAAGTTGCCTTCTATGACCATCCGATGTCCCTTCGAATGTCCCTCTTACATCCAACGAATAGGGTTACCTACCAACTAATGGTATGGATAACACTATTCTAAAGGAACGTAAAACAACACGAAAACGACCATTCTGAGTAGGTAATAAGACTTTTAGTTGCTTGCTCAACAAAATACTTTTCACACCACACACTTTTGTCAAAGTTCAAACTTCTTTTCAAAACGAAACATTTCCGAACACTTTGTATACATTCCTACATGAATCATTACAAAGTCAAAGCGAAATGCCTTTTCAAAACATTTTTTGTCAAACACACAGAAAGCACTTTTTTTGAAAATGATCTAAGAGCAACTAAGAGCCCGTAGATAACTACGGATGAAAAGGGGTGCTAATACCTTCCCTTTTCATAACCTTCTCCCTTACTCAGAATCTAACGAAGGTCTTTTCCTGTTCTTTTCACCTTCCCTTAATTGGATAAAAGAAAAGTCGGTGGCGACTCTTGCTATCTGCACATTTGCGATACAAAAATCTCAAAGTCAGTTCACTGTATTACAGTTGGAATGGAACGATGTAGTTAATGTAATTCACAATTGGTACCAAATGCATAGTATCGGTGTCTCTTTGCATTAATTATATGTATTATAACATGATTGAAATAAGTTCAGTGTTATAATGTGATTGTGTATGTTATTATTGATTATTAGCATAATGTTGCGATATGTGGTTGTTTATGATTATTAATTTGGATTATGAGGTAATGATGTGATAAGTGAATATAATAACTATACATGATTATTTATGTATATTTATGATTCTACTGTTCTTTATATTGTTGTGATATCTCACCCCTTCTGTTGTGATGTTGCCTCTTTGCGGGTAACATACAAATATCCAGGAGTAGTTCGAGTTACGGGAGTCGAAGAGTTTTCACTTCCTTTTATTTAGAGTCAACGTTATGCTCTAATACGCAACACTGGGGTTGCGGATAAACGTTTGAAATGTTTATTTTGATTTGGTTTTCTGTTGTTGATTCCGATTGGAGTAGTTTGGACTCTAGAATAATTAATTGAGGTTGTTTTGTTTAGAATTAAAATATTTCTGCTATTTCAATAAAGTTTTGATTCAGACTATGTTACGTTTATTCTAATCATGTGTTATGTATCTAATTGAATGAGCTATATGGTTTTTGAAACATGTGACATCCTGATTTATGTTGTTTGAAATTTTAAATTCAACTTTCTCATACTTTATCAGAAATTTTTCCACCAGCTCTCATTTTGAATAGAATTCAATTCTCTACAACTTCATGTCTCAAGAGCTTGGTCAGAAAATGCTTCATTTTGAAGATATGGATCAAAATATTACAGGTCCTTTTCAAAGTCAACAAAAAGTCAACTTTTTGTAAAGAAGTGTTACTGAGCATGGAAACTTCAATTGAGATGAAACCAAAGAGGTTGTTTAGAGGACATCTAGAGCTTTCTAGAAAGTCCAAGAACACCCAAAAATGTTAAAAATTGAGCAAGATACACCTTGCACAAGTTGAGCATTTTTGAAGTGGTGCACAAAGAGAAATACTTGTCAAAATCCAAAATTTTGCAAATGGGCCTAACTTTTATTGATTCAAACTTGTTCCTCAGCTAATTTGGAACCTCCAAACCCAAGGCTACGAATTTTATCTTTTATTTTCTATTTATTTTGGATTTTAATCATTTAAAAGCCAATTAAATTAAAATAAAAGGTAGAAAATCAAAATTAAATGCAAATTGGATTTTTCTCTCATTCTTGAGGTCCAAGCAATCCACACAAGCTGGCAAATTCGAAATTGGCATTAATTGGCAAAGGAATTGATTGAAATTTGATCAAAAAGGCAATATTTGGTTTTATACCAAATCAAATATTTTCTCATTGATTGGTACATTATTTCCTCATGATTCTTGACCTAAATCCATCCACTATAAGTACACAATGCATTCACATGAACAAAGGACGAAATTTCTGCCTCTAAGAACCCTAATAAAGCTCAAAAAAATCGTGTTACTCAAGCAACTTGCAGCCCTATTTTTGCTTCGATTCAGCCAGTTCTAAGCATCCAAACACGTTCCTGGAGGTTCATTGATTCATCCCAGACCTTTATAGATCACAAAAACATCAAGAATCGTGAATTCCAGATTTCGGTTTGCTCTTAAACTTTCAATTTCGATTTTTGATTTCCATGCATATTTAACATGTTTTGATTGTGTATTTGTAATTAGAATGGAGTTTCGAAACTTTCTGCATAGGTTAATTGGAGTTTAGACACCTGAATCGGAATTCACCATGGTTAGGGTTCATCTGCTCTAATTGGGGTTTTCTGAAATAGGAAAAATTGGACAAAACTAAGATCACCATCGTGTTCAGGAGACAAAACCTAGTCGAACCATGTACTCACAATGAACTTATATTGCTTGTATGTGATTTTGGAAATTTGCAAGGGCTTTAGCGTCGAACCAGGCCGTCGCTATAGGTTTGAAAATTCAAACGAAGAAGATGAAGATCTTCGCGCGTGATTTGGATTCTCAGAATTCAATTTCGTCTAAAACGTTTTCGTTTCATTATACTAACACCAAACGCAGGTTGGCTCAGTGGTAACAGCGCATGGGTTTGATTCCTGGCAGTGGCAACTCTTTTTTAACACTTTGCAAACTAACTCTTTTTCTTATTTCTTTTCATATTTTTTCTATTTAATTTATTTTCTCTTTAAATAATTTTCTCATGCATTTAAAAATCACCAAAAATATTTTCCTTTTGCATTTTAATCAAAAAAATGTTTATTTAATTTTTGACATTAAAATTAATATTTTTGCATGTATATTTTAATTAATTGTTAATTAACCATTAAATTGACTTTTAATTACTTTTTTCTCATTAAAACCAATCCAGAAAATTCCCAAAAAATTAGTCTATCATCTAGTTATCATTACTAACCCAAAAACATTTTTCTTCATTCAAAACTTTCTTTTACTAACGTATTTTTCTCTTATGTGAATTTCTTATCTTTTCCGATTATTATATATCTGCTTACAGGTTGTAATAATTAGGATTTATCTTCTCGCATTCTTTTCCAATATTATGTAACTGCTCATGGGATGTAATAGTTTAATTAGGATTTTTTACTTTCCGCACTCCTATTATGTAACTGCCCCAAAGCCATGTAATAGCATAGGACATTTACTTTTCCGCATTTTACTTTCCGCAATTTACTTTCCGCACCCTATAAACTGCTAGTAATTAGGCGTGTATGGCAAGATAAAAACGAACATAGATCACTTCTAACTTCAAGATAATATATCTGAATTTAACACACTCTCTTCACACATGCACCCCCTAGACTATTCTCTCTCGTTGCCTTTCGATTATATGGTCAAGTCCCTTGAACGTAGAGGTATCCTAGCACCGTTGCCTACAAACATATCATCATAGTCCCTTCGATACAAAGTTCATAGACCCACGATGTCGCCTACGAATACATGATCTCGTCCCTCGATTGTTGCCTAAGAAAAGTGATGATCGTCCCTTCGAATGTGCTAAGATACTTCCTACAAGTTGCCTTCTATGACCATCCGATGTCCCTTCGAATGTCCCTTCTACATCCAACGAATAGGGTTACCTACCAACTAATGGTATGGATAGCACTATTCTAAAGGAACGTAAAACAACACGAAAACGACCATTCTGAGTAGATAATAAGACTTTTAGTTGCTTGCTCAAACAAAATATTTTTCACACCTCACACTTTTGTCAAAGTTCAAACACTTTTCAAAACAAAACATTTCCGAACACTTTGTATACATTCCAACGTGAATCATTACAAAGTCAAAGCGAAATGCCTTTTTCAAAACATTTTTGTCAAACACGCAGAAAGCAATTTTTAAAGATGAGCTAGAAGCAACTAAGAGCCCGTAGATAACTACGGATGGAAAGGGGTGCTAATACCTTCCCTTTTCATAACCTTCTCCTTACTTAATCTAACGAAGGTCTTTTTCATTCTTTTCACCTTCCCTTAATTGGATAAAAGAAAAGTCGGTGGCGACTCTTGCTATCCGCAATATTTGTGATAAAAAGCAAAACAATTCTCAAAGTCAGTTCTCCCACCGTATTACACACACAAGCGCAGGAAAAGGAGGAAGTCCCATAGCCTCGAACAGTAACGAGCATACCGTGATTCAACCAGAGCCAGACATCCGATTCCGTGAATAGTATCACCACATGACATGAATTGTCAAGTGTGAAGAGCAAATGATGCGAGCTCTACAATAAATGCGAACCCCAGGAAAGCGTGGAGAGTCAGAATAGGGAACTCTTGCCACTTTATTATTATTTACTCAATAAAGGAAGCAACACGATTCGCGTGCCGAATGACACGGACTAGAACGTGGGGGTCGATCATGGACCCTTTCCGCTTGCCCATCATATCATCATGACTCGATAGCAGGAAATATAAAAGCGGACTTTGCTTGGTGGTGCCACGGGTGTCCTAACCACTCGACCTATGCAATCACAAATATAAACACTATCGAGAATTACCTCCTATGCATGGAGGATTTTAAACAAACCAAACACAATTAGCAAATGTAAGCGCCTAAACGGGTCTTTAAATAAACCGAGGGTTCCCGAACATGCTCCAACTACGGAAGCCCCTTCATACATCTCTATTCCTACTTCTCATGGCAAGAAAAGCGGTAAAACCCTACTTCTCATGCTCTCTAGAAAAGCGGTAAAAGAATGCGGCAAACAAAGTAAAATAAATACCAAGCGGATAATAATTCGAAGAGCACTGCGAGCTAAAAAATACTCCAGAAAACTTCGAGTAAACTGCCATCAATAAAGCAATAATAAGAAACAGCTCGATCAATATAATCCACAAGGTGATATCGTGCAATATGTGCGTGTAGTAAATAAGTCCTCATAACAATCGCAACACCTGCACAAAGGTACATATCCAGACAAAACAACAGAATATGTGTTTCTCGTAACATGAGAAAACACGAAGCAAAATGCGTTTAAAACGCAAACAGAACCACGGGAAAAGTGCCATGTTAGTGTACCAAAGTTAGGTACCTAACCAAAACATACTCAATGTACCTTGCACAAGTCAACAAATATGTCAAAAATAACAAGAAAGCGGAAATATAATTGCATATTCACATCACATGTCAAAATATGATCCAAAGGTGAAGAAATGGAATGTAAATGGGTATAGCAACATAAGACTGGAAAACCGGGAAAAAACTCACACATGATGAAAAATAACCCATGAGCAATATCAAAATCGAGCTAAGTCCATAACAATAGTCCTCAAATGCAATGTTAAACATAGTTAGAGACCTAGAGTAGTTAGAAATCAAAAATCTACACTAAAATGACTTAAAATGCATTATTTACAAAGAAAACAAAGCATGAGAGGTGAATTCTTAATAGATGGCAGCAACTAAATTATCTAAAGCTTTCCTAAACATCTAAACAAATGGAGTAAAGGATCACAAACTAAACATGCGAAAGGAAACTAGAAAAACTATACAATTATCGAACTAGTTCCTAAGAATCGAACTATTAAAGGTTAGCTTTGAAGTTCTATTTACAATCCTAAGGTAAGTTTTATATTTAACTACAATTAGATGGTATAAAAATATCCTAAAGTTTCTAAGAAACACATGGCATTACACTCCTACAATTAGTCAATTCAAACGACAAAGGAGAAACATGCTTCTAAACATTACAAGTTAATCGAAACTTGAGAATTAAGCAACTATTGAATTCAAATAGATATAAAATCATACAAGTCAGTAGCTAACTCATGCTAAATGATCTCAAATGAAATGCACAAGAAAAATTATGCTTAAAACATATTCGTGCACAAAATGAAGTCAAAACGATCAATCGTCGCTCTAACGGTTAGCTACCATGGGATCCTAATTATATGACTCAATTAAGGGTTCTAAATCAAAGCGCCAACTACCTAAACATGCCCACATATTAGTCAAGAGGTAGTTGAGAGTTAGAACAAGTATTAGACATTATATGCAAAGAAAATCAACACCACAAATGTATGTGTGTGTAGTGTACAAAAAAAAGGTTCACTCCGACACCTTTCGAGTCAAAAAAACACCATTATGGATAAATTTGAAAAGTGAACCGAAACACAAGGCACAAGCTAAAGAAAACAATCAAATGATTTATCAAAAATATCAGAAGCTATGCACACGCGTACGGTCTACAAAATGCGGACGGTTCGGTCAAATCTTGTTCAAAAATATATTTTTCGCACAAAGGTCAGCAGCTCCCAGATTTGATCTAAACATGTCCAAATCAAGAAACCGTTCGCGTGGAGAGCTTAAGATGGCTCGAGAAACATGATTTACATTAAGAAAAGTCGAAAAAAACTCATCACAGATCAAAAATTAGAGCCACAACAAATATTATGTCCAACTATATCAATTTTCAAAGTGTCATGTTATTTTCCACCAAACTCAAATAAACTTGTTTCCAATGTGTTTTAGTGGTATTTAAATGAATAAAAATTCAAGTGTATGTGATATCATGTGCAAGTGATACATACTCAATGCAAATACTACCTAAGTGCTATGCAACCATGTAAGAATGTTGAGAGAAATTAGATGTTCAAAGTGTCAAAGTGTTGTGAAAAGTGAACTTTCAAGATATTTTTATGCCATAAAAGTCGAACAACACCATACAAATTAATTCAAATATCCTACATGCAAATGTATAGATATTCAAAGATGCAACTTATGTCACAATGTATGAATTCAAGTGTGTATGTGAGTTGTGTGCAATGTGTAGGTGTAGTGCAAGTTTACCTAAAAACTAGGTGTTAGTTCCTATATTTCAACGCAATTTCAATGCACGAAATAAGCCTCAAATTAGTGATTCAATGCATGTCAAAGAATTTACATATTACTTGATGCATGATCATATAATTTGTGATCCACAATGCTCACATCAAGTACCTAAATACAATGCAAAGTCACGACACAAGTGTAGGTGTGTGTAATGTGTAGAAAGTTTCACACCGACACCTTTAAGGCTCCAAAAACGGATCAAGATCAATGAATTCGACAAAACAAATGCTATAATTGAAATCCACACGGAATTTGCAAGCAATCTCAATATTCAATTTCAAGAAATTCAACAATTGAAAAATCGATTGAAATAAGCACTTAAGTAAGTAAGCACTTACTTGTACTTGAAGCTTTGAGTTGAAATTGATGAGGAAAATCTTGTAATTCTCCAAGAAAATACCAAATCAAAGTTGAATTGATGATAATAAGAGAGGAGAATCTTGAATCCTTGGAGAATTGATGAAGAGGAAAACTTCAACTCTTCACCTCGACACCATAAACGCTCTTCAATGTTCTTGATTGATGAAAAGCTTGATTTGATCCTTGAGAATTGAAAGGGAATAGAAGAGTATGGGGCTGTACCGGAGGAGGAGAGAAGAAGAAACAAATAAGAAAAAGTTTTCCGGCGCGGTGGTTTTGGAATTCCGGTGGTGGTTGTTGATGGTTTGACGTGGTTGTTGGTGGTTAGACGTGGTTCTGCAACTTTGAGTTGAGAGAGAATTGAGAGAGAAAGGCGAGAGCTCTTGGGTCAAATTTAATAAATGATTCTCTCTACCAATTTTCTTAGTGGTAAAATATATTTATAGCGTAAAAAATTTGGCTTTGGAGTGCCATGGATCCACAATTAAATCCAAATCGCGATTATCAAAATAATTTTCGTACAAAGTCCAAAACAGCCAAATCCGTGCGGAATTTGAAATTGGAATGTAAACGAAAAAATGTCCGGAACGCGGCTTTGCTTGTGAGAATCAAAATTTCAATGCGATCAGATGAACGGTCAATGTGATATGAAGTTTTGAAGTTTCAGCACAATTTTCGGGCGTCTGACGCACGTAGAATTCTCAATGCGCTCTTCGGAGAAAATGCCTCGAACGAGGATCTTCTGATCAAAATTTGCAAGTGAGTGTTTGTGAGACAACCGAATCTAACAAAATTTGTGAACTTTTGACACTGGTCCCATCTCGTTTCGATAAAAAAACAAGCGAGATATGATTTTTTGAAGTTCGCGTATCAGATGAAAATTGTTCGGTCCAGCTCAAAATTGTGTCCGAAGAATAAAAGACTGGTCTTAAACAGTGAGGAATCAGCTCCCGAGTTGTAAATGAAAATCGTATAAGGGTTCGATACGAAATTTTAGAAATTGGTCCCGCTCAGTTTTGAATTTCCAGCTAAGAGATATGAACTTTTTAGTGGGCAGAACACACGGTTCAGCACTAAAATTCAGTTTAATCCTCTTGAGAAATTAAATTTTTCGGGGACCTTCCTCACATAACTTGCTTCCGGCTTTCAAACAAAAATTGTAGATAAAAATAAGAGGGACATGCCAGTCAAAATTCATAAGAAAACACTTGACGAGCTGTGAGATACGCTCTCTGGAGTGCCCGAAACACACTGAAAACCCAAAATCCACTTTATTGAGAAATAAGCGAATAAATTCAGTTTTCTTAACGAAATGACCTCCAACCTGAACAGATAATCTGGAGGACATATTAATATGATTCTAGAGATTGTGGAACCAAGCCAAAATAGCTTCCTGACCAAAAAATCTTGTAAATATTCGTACGAACCGAGAAACATTGATTCGTGGCTCAAAATGATCTGAGATAGCTGAAACACACCGTTTCTTTCCTACTTGGGATGTTTTGAACCTGGTAACCCCATGATCAATGATATGCATGCAGCTACATGTATGTTTATGCAATCGAATTATAAGCCAGAAATACGAAAAAGAAGAGGGCGAATTTTGGGGTACAACAGGTACCATTAGCAAAGACGCTTACGAATAACATCATTATAGTCCCTTAGATATAAAGATCATAGTCCCTCGATGAACCTTGATGTTGCCTACAAATATATGATATGGTCCCTCAGTTGTTGCCTACGAATAAGTGATGATCGTCCCTACGAATTGCTAAAGGTATCCCTACATGTTGCCTTTAATGATCATACGATGACCCTTCGATTGTCCTTTCATATCCAAACGAATAAAGTTACCTACCAACTAATGGTATGGATAGCCTTATTCTAAAGGAGAAGGAAAATAAAATGGAAACGACCATTCTTAGTAGGTAATAAGACTCTGTTGCTTGCTCCAATCAAATGCTTTTTTGCACCTCACATTTTTCAAAAACTATCTTTTCAAACACTTTGTATACATTCCAACGATAATCATTACAAAGTTAAACATCTTTCAAACAAACATTTCCGAACACTTCGTATACATTCCAACGAGAATCATTACGAAGTCAAAGCGAAATGTCTTTTCAAAAATACTTTTCAAACTACACAAACACATAAAGCAATTTTTCAAAAGTGAGCTAAGCAACTAAGAGCTCGTAGATAACTACGGCTGTAAAGGGTGCTAATACCTTCCCTTTTCATAGTTTCCTCTCGTACTCAGAATCTAACGAAGGTCTTTTCCTATTCTTTTCACCTCCCCTTTATTGGATAAAAGAAAAGTTGGTGGCGACTCTTGATATCTGCAATATTTGTGATAAAAAGAAAAACAAACAAGTGAGTTCTCCCACCATTTTATAGCCGACATATGAGTGTAAATCACTATTTCCCACTAAAGGAAAACGTTCTGTCGAAAACAATTCAAAGTTTCCTATAAAAACTTATATGTTTGACGTAACTAAATGTGAAGAAATCTTTGATTTGTTAGTTAAAGATGGTCAAATATTAGTACCTCAAAATGCTAAATTACCACCATTAGAACAACGACAGAAAAGAGATTTTTGCAAATTTCATAACTATCTTGGTCATACAACCTCTCAATGTTTTCTTTTTAGGGATCTTGTTCAAAAATCACTACAAGAGGGACGACTGAAGTTTGCTACCAGAAAAATGAAAATTGATGTTGATCCTCTCCGGCAAGAGGAAGCTTTATTTGCTGAACTTGTCAAGATAAACATGGTGGAGCTGACAGAACTTCTAGAGGACAATATGGTTAAGGAAAGTACCAGAGAAAGTCCCAATGTCGACGTAGCTGATGTTTACCCCAAAGCTGATGAGGATTTGCCGGATTTCCTCTATCGTTGCAAAAACAAGGACTCACAAGTTTGTTTGTGCGCTAGGTGTGGTGTTGTGACTGATAAAATTGTTGCTAAGAACTTTCAGAAGTTGCAGCTAGAGAAAGGCAAGCCCAAGCTGTACAACCAAAGGTTCCTCAATCCAAGGGATCCTAGAAGAACTTTGGGAAGCTCCCAGGCTAAACCAAGGAGTTTCATTCCTTCTGCTGCTGCTCCCAGAGGCACTTGGATTAAGCCTCAGGGCAGAATGGGGGCATCAAATGTTGATGTTGTTGATATGGATATGAAAGGAAAGTCGGCTGTAAACTATCGACATGAGTTTAAATCTGAAAGAAACAGCCATGTTTCTGAAAACTACATGGGAAATAATCCTATGTCTCGAACTCAATGGAGACGCTTCCAGCGTCGAAAACAGGCTGCAAGACTAGTTGCTGCTGGGCAGGTTGCCGCAAATAAGGCAGACAATCAAAAGCAGTACAAGGTGAAAGTCAACACTGCCGCTAAAGAACGAATTAGGGAATTGGTAAATCGACCTGTAGATAAATACTCTGAGGAAGCTTGAAATTCCTGGCAGCAGATACGTGATGTCACAGAGAATGTTATGACACAGTATCTGACACTCTGTTAACAATTCACACAGTTAATTAAAACAGCAGTAAAGAACACAAACAATTGTTTACCCAGTTCAGTGTGTAACTACACCTACATCTGAGGGCTACCAAGCCAGGGAGGAAATTCACTATTAGTATAATTAATTCAAGAATAAACCAACCAGTTTATCTCCTTCACTTAAGACCTACCCAATGCAACTTCAATCTAAGTCCTACTTAGACCTGAGTTCCTACTCACTCCCCCTCAATCACAGCAGTGATATCAACCTATTGATTAATTGAATTGTGAAGACACTCTTCAACAAACAAACTTGATTTTGCTTCAAAGCTTTAATCAAGAGACACAACACTCATGCTTCAAAGCTTTAAGTGATAAACAACCCTTACAAACAAATCCTAGTCCAAGGCACTTATCAATTGATAATTGCTTGGCTCACAAGAGTAACTAGAATACACAATTAACAACCTGCTAAATCTTCAATACAGTCCAAGAGGCGCAGCAGCAGAGTAAGGGTTCTTTTCCTATTATAGAAGCAGTCCTGAAACTTCAGTTTTGGGCTTCTATAATAATAGCTAGGGTTCACTTAATTAATCCTAAAGACTTGGTCTTTTTAACAAACCAAATTAGGGTTAACTAAGATTATCCAAACAGCCACGTGAGCATGTGATTCAAATACATAAAACATAATAAAAACAACTCAACAAACTTCCTGAAAACTCTCAGGAAAAAGCTTCTGCAGAATAGCAAATGTCACACAGAATGTCATAACATCGGTTATGACATCAGTTAATTTTCTACAGAATTCCAGCACAGCATTTAGCTTCCAGTTTGAGCTGTACTTGAATCATCCTTCTCATGCAGAATTTATCTTCAACTCTGAATGTCATGACATCAGTCAAGACATTGTCATATCCTAGTTTTACCAAAAATTAATGTCAACATAAAAACACTTACAAACTCCCCCTTTGGCAAATTTTTGGCTAAAACAAACTAAGCTATCAGAGAACTAAATGCAGCAAAAATAAAACACCCAGTCTAAGCTAAACTAAGCTAAGCAACCAGATCCTAAAGGAGATAAATTCTACCCACAATTTTCCATACAATTTCTCATAATGCCCATAAATGCTTCTCCCCCTTTTTAGCCACAAAGGGGCCAAAGGTACCAGTACAAATGCCCAACATTCATCATATTAATAAGTACCATCAAAGTTAAATATTACATCCCATCAAAAGAAATACAAAATTCAAACAGGCAGAACAAAAAATGGCAGAAACAAAATCAACATCAGAACAACAAAAGCAGAAAAACAATCAGCAGCAGGAGACCACAAATCAGGTACTTTCTTCTCCAGAAGAAGCACTGTGGTATGTTGCATCCTCTGAACTGCTACAAGCATCAGTGACTTGATCAGCATCAGCATCTTCATCCAAGTTGTCAGCAGAAACATCACCAGCTAGCCCTTCATCCTCAACCTCTGTGTCTTGCTCCTTTTCTAGTGTGGAGATCAGCTCTTCAAGACTTTGCTTTCTTGCTTCAAGCTCCTTGCAAGTTGCTTTCAGCACAGCAATGACATTTGCCTTCTGTGAATTTGCCTTGACATTTGATGTCTCAGTAGATGTCATGACAATGTCTGGGACATGCTTTCCTTGGAATAACTTGTAGTGGAATCCAAGTGCAGGAGCTCTTTTACAGACTGAATCTCTATCAACCAGAATGTCAGGGTATTGATCAATTATGATTCCACACAGGAGGGAGGGAAAGGCTATTGGTCCCTTAATTGCATAACTGTCAGCATGTTTGAGGGTTTGCTCAAAGATGTAAGTTCCATAATCAAATTTTGCTTTTGTACCAACAGCAAAAATGAACCTGCCCAGACCAATGGAGATGGTTGACTTGTGGTTTGTTGGAACCCAGTTGGCTGCACCTATTTTGTGCAAAATAGCAAACTTTACACTCAATTTGCTGGCTGTGAGTTTTCCCTTCATTGGCCAGTGTTTCATTTGCTTAGCAGTGATTGTTTGGTAGACATGATTATTAGTTTCCTCAAGCTCAGGTTGAGCATCATCTGATTTTTCCAAGTATTTGTTGATCACACTTGGGGAAAACTTCACTCTTCTCCCTCTCACATACACAGTCTTGAAATCAGCTGACCTTCCATCAGCACAACCACTTGACAAGTTCACAATGAACTCCTTCACCAACACATCATAACAGTAAGAAAACTTGACCACAGTTTTCATCAGCCCTGCTTCCTTAATCAGATCTATAACATCCTTGCATTCAAGGGCACTCTTGTTCAGTTCCCTTTCTAGAGCAATTCTCTTCAAACACACATATTTCCACCTGCTAGCACTCTCAGGGTGGTGGAAAGAGATGTTATCAATAGCCACTTCAGGCACTTTGGGCAGTTTACCAAGAGAAGGTTTCTTCCTGGGTTGAATGTCTGAGACATTCTCTTCAACATTAAAGTCAGAATCTTGATCAGATTTTGAAGGTTCAGGGACCTTCCTCTTCTTAATGATTGGGGTTCTCTTTGGCCTAGAGATACCTCCAACAGACTTCACTTTAACCTTCCCCTTGGAAGTTCCAGCCTTGTTGTCCTTACAAGATTTATCCTCAGTCTTGCTCTCAGCCCTAGGAGACTTATGAGCAACTTTAGCAACCTTCTCCTTAGAAGGACTTGGAGTAGCATTCTGCTTCCCTTTTCTTTTCATCATCCTCTTAGCAATGCTAGGATTAACACTAGCAATGAGGTCATTATCAGAGAATTCTTCATCCAAGTCAATGATAGGGGGTTCCACAGCATTTTCAGAGTCTTTCACTGGAGAGTTTTCCAGGTTGTCATCAACTGGTTTCTCTGGGGATTCTTCAATAATTCCATCAGAGGAGCTTTCTGGAGACTTTTCCATGTTAACATCAGCAGGTTTTATAGGAGATTCTTCAAGAATTCCATCAGAGATATTATCATCAGAAATCACAGGGGGCTTATCAGCAACACAATTTTCAGGGTTTTATCAGAGGTATCAACAGCATATTTTTCAGGGGATTTATCAGAGGTATTAGTAACAGGATTCACATGGGTTTTCTTAACATTATCATCAGATGTCTTGACATTCTCTGTGACATCTGGATCAGTTGCTAAACTAGGGCTAGCAGATTCTTGATTTAAAGGGACAGAAACCCCAGGCACAGAGTGATTCTCATTCAGAATCCTAGTTACTATTCTAGCTATGGCTTGATGAACATACCTAGAACCTTCCCTGTTTGCTATTTCAGGAGGAACAGAGGAAGATGGTTCAGCATTCTTACCAGAGGGAGAGGCCTGTGATCTCCTTGCATGTCTGGTACGAAGTTTCTTTATCCTTCCAGGATCAGTTGCCATTGCACGAAGAGGAGTGACTTCCAGGATCTCAGGCTACATTGCTTCAGCGTTTGCCCTAAACCAGAATAAGTGGGAGATGGAGAGCCAGCTTCCGTTGATGATGAAGAAGACGAAGACATGTTTTGTTGAGACATCTTGAGGAAAAGAGAAAAAGATTGACAGAGAGTTTGAAAGTTTCTGTTGATGGAATGGCAAGTAATACTTTCAAATGAAGAAACTGAAATATATATATGTCTCTTCCTATTCTTGGACTTTTGAAAAGTAAGAGGGAAATAATTAATTAGCCCACTTAAAATTAAATTAAATAAAAAGTCTCTTCCATTCCTTGTTGTGAGCAATGTTAATTGCTTCAATTCTTCATATTGGCAAATACCCAACTTGCCCCTTAAATTCTCAAACTGACTAGCATCAAGAGCTTTAGTAAAAATGTCAGCCAGTTGAAGTTCAGTGGCTACATGCTCCAATTTAATCACTTTCTCTTCCACAAGGTCTCTGATGAAGTGATGTCTAATGTCAATGTGCTTAGTCCTTTGTCTTTGAATAGGATTCTTTGAAATATTAATAGCACTTCGAGTTGTCACGGATAATGTTATGACATCCGTGTGACATTGTACTCGATCAAGATCTGCTTCATCGGACCATTTGAGAACAATCGCTACCCGCTATGTATTTTCAAGATGGATAAAGACACAGCGCTTCTTGAACCAACAAACAAGATTGTTCCCAAAAGAAGCATCCTCCAAGTGTTTTTCTATCATCGACTACCACCCAATCAAGATCACAATAGCGATGAATTGGTTCACATCCATGAGAATCTGATACCATAATTGTAAGTTCCAATCACATACTTGAATTCTTTTCACCGATTGATGTGACTTACTTTAGGTTCACGATATCTTGCACATACTCCAACAAGAAAGGCAATGTCGTCTGGTGTTATACAACAAGCTTCCTATCATGCTTCTATACAAGCTTTGATCAATATTTGTTCCACTTGTGTCTTTGGACAACTTTAAATGAGTAGGAGCTGGAGTCCTTTTATGACTGGCATTTTCCATCCCAAATTTCTTGACAATATTCTTTGCATACTTGCTCTGAGAAAGAAAAGTTGAGTCTTCCATCTGTGTGACTTGTAGTCCAAGAAAGTAAGTCAATTCTCCCATGAGGCTCATTTCAAACTCAGCTTGCATTTGGTTGGCAAAATGTTTCACCATTTTATCTGACTTTCCTCCAAACACTATGTCATCAACATAAATTTGAGCTACCATTATCTATCCTCCTTCATTCTTGACAAAGAGAGTTTTGTCCAAACCTCCTTTCCTATAACCTTTATCAGTAAGGAACTTTGTCAACCTTTAATACCAAGCTCTAGGAGCTTGTTTCAAACCATATAAAGCTTTCCTCAATTTGTAAACATGATCAGGAAAGTTAGGATCCACAAATCCTTTAGGTTGTTCTACATAAACCTCCTCATTTAAGTAGCCATTTAGAAAGGCACTTTTCACATCCATCTAAAACAGCTTGAATTCCAGGATGCAAGCAACTCCTAACAGTAATCTGATTGATTCCAGCCTAGCCACAGGAGCAAAAGTCTCATCAATCTTTGACACAAAACAAGAGTTTGAAACAACTTCTCTGGATCTTGTAATGACTCCACAGTTAGGATCTCCAATGATGAGTTCCTTTGGATGATCTTTCTGAATTCTGATGGAAGGATCTTTGTTAGCTTCCTCTGGTTCAGACTTTGGTGAAGTAGGGTCAGGCACATCATCCTTATCAGAAACTTGTGGTGATGTCTCAACATCATATGGGACATTATTTTCCTCATGGTGATCATCAACTATGACATTAATAGACTCCATCATAACTTTTGTCCTGGAGTTGAATACCCTATATGCTCTGCTGTTTCTAGAGTATCCCAAAAAAATGTCTTCATCACTTTTAGAGTCCATTTTTCTCCTTTGATCACGATCTGTCAGAATATAACATTTGCTACCAAATACATGGAAATATTTCACAGTGGAGGATGTTCCCTTTCTCAAGGTGACCCTGTTGTGAACATAGCAGGCTGTATTCATAGCTTCAGCCCAAAAATGAATAGGAAGTTTCTTAGCATGAATCATTGCTCTGGCAGATTCCTGTATAGTCCTGTTTTTCCTTTCCACAACTCCATTTTGTTGAGGAGTTATAGGAGAAGAGAACTCATGATTGATTCCTTCTGAGGAACAGAATTCATCAAACTTGTTATTCTCAAATTCCTTTCCATGATCACTTCTAATTCTGACAATGCAGCCTTCCTTTTCTCTTTGAAGTCTTTTGCATAATTCTTTAAAGACATCAAACACATCAGATTTTTCCCTGATGAAGTTTATCCAAGTGAATCTGGAAAAATCATCCACAACAACATAAGCATATCTTTTTCCACCAAGGCTTTCAACCTGCATAGGGCCCATTAGATCCATGTGCAGCAGCTCCAGCACCTTGGAAGTGGTCAGATGTCTTGACATTGGATGTGACATTCTGGTTTGCTTTCCAACCTGACATTCTCCACAGACTCTCCCTTCATCAATATGAAGTCTTGGAATTCCTATGACAGCCTCATGGATATGATCTTTTTCATCCCTCTAAGATGCAAATGACCAAGCTTTTGGTGCCACAGTTTCACCTCCTTTTCATCTTTGGATGTATAGCATACAGATGACATATTAGTGTTCTCAGACTCCCACATGTAACAATTGTCCTTTGATCTGACTCCTCTCATAACCACTTCTTGTTTTTTTATTGATTACAAGGCATTCAGACCTAGTGAAGTTGACCTTGAATCCAATATCACATAGTTGACTTATGCTTATGAGATTGACAGTCAAACCTTTTACCAGCAACACTCCATTTAGGTTTGGAACTCCAGAACAGTCTAAGTTTCCAACACCTTTGATTTCTCCTTTAGCTCCATCTCCAAAAGTAACAAAGCTAGTAGTATGAGGTTTGACATCATTCAGAAGGTTCTTGATTCCAGTCATATGCTTAGAACATCCACTGTCAAAGTACAAGTCTTCCTTGGCAGAAGCTCTAAGGGAAGTGTGAGTTATCAGAGCTGCAGTCTTCTTCTTCCACTGTTGAGTGTATGGTACCTTGTTGATCTTAGGCTTGACATAAGGAACCTGATTAGGATATCCATGTAGTCTATAGCAAAAAGGCTTTATGTGTCCAAACCTTCCACAATAATGACATCTCCATCTTTGAAACTTTTTCTTCATGTTTCTCTGATCTTGATGTTGAACCCAATGTTGTGACATCTGCTTTGACACTGGTTTATTAGGTCTGTTCTTTTTCTTGTTATCAGCAAATTTCTTTGCAGTCACATATCCTGAACCAGACATCAGAGCCTCATAAACATGTTTTGGAGTATCGCATTTACTATAATAGTCATACATATCATTTGTGAGTTCCTTCATAATGTTATAATCATTCTCTTTCTATAAGGAGATTTCTTCCCTTAGTTGTAAATCCTTCGCTTTAATTTATGTTGTAAATTCATGTTCATTGAAATTAACAATTCCATCTGAGTTCATAGATTTCTCTTTATTCGTTTGTTTGACTAATTCAAATGGAACAATAGGAATGTCATCGATCAAATTATTTACAACCATCTTTATGGTTAATAAAAACCTCACTTTTGTTGCCAACGTTTGAAATGCACTCATTCAAACTCGAACGATTTGCCCGAGACAATCTTAGAAGTACCGATAATTTCTTCAGTCGCCATGATAGTTTGAAACGTCTTAAAATTGTTGTTTCACTATTTTGAAAAATTTGTCACCGATTAAATTGTTGAGTCTCGAATCGATCCGCACTCTTTAAGACGTTTTGCGGAACTGCCCAAAATTATGCAAAGCAATCGAGTTATCGCACTGCCTCTAGGATAAAACAGCTCAATTTTATAATGTATGGTTACTATTTGCACAATAGATAATCGGTCTAGAAATACACGCTCTAATGATACTAAGATCTTTCAAATATAATATAAATATCACCATAGTATCTAGGGTAACCACCAGTCATATAATTTCTCAAACCAAGAGAAATTTCAATAATTCTCTTAAAATAATTCAATAATGATCATTTGACCACTCAAATGAATTTCTCAAACAAGGAAAAATTCAATTAATTCTCTAAAGAGAATTTCAAAAAATTATACTAGATAATTCTCAACTCAAACAAGGAGAAATTAACTTTTTTCTCAAAAGAGAATTCAAGAAAGTACTCAAAAATCTTGAAGAAATTGGTGTTTCGACAATTCGAAAGACAAAGAGTTATGAGAGTGAGAGGAAAATCTCAAAAATAAATTTTTGGTGTGGTTTTGGAATAAAACAAGTAATTTCCTTATATAATGAAGTTAACTAGTCAAGAAAAAAAATTCTAATAATGTTAGAGTTGAGAAATTTTTGTTCAAACAAATAATAATGGCCAGAATGATGATGACAAAGAATGGTGATGACAAAGAAAACGGTACATCTATGTCTCTTCCTTATACTATTAGGGTTCCAGATATAACTAAAATGGATGTACCAAATTTAGGAGAGGAATAAAACTTGTTATTTATCCATCATTATTGGTTAATCTTGAAGGTAAAATTTCTTGTGCTAATAGGTTTTGGTTGCTTTATTTGTATTTGCTAGTGTAACTTTACTTAATCAATTGTTATCATTTACTTACTCCAATTTCCACAACCCATAAAGGTAATAATGTGACAAGCCTAAGCAAGACAGCAAATTAAAACATAGTTTTCCTTAATATAAAAGTTGCTTGATTGAGTCAATTTTTTATTTGAAACCTCTATATATTTGTATTGTCACTGCATAAATTTTGAACATTTAAGAGAAGGAAAGTGATCAATGAAATATGACATAGCAACCATTTGCAGCTGAACAAACTTGAAGAAAATTCAGCATCTAAACCAGCAACGTAAACAAAAACTCCAGTATAATAAAAACATTGTTTCATGCATAAACCAATTTTAAGATGCAAATTGCATGGATGTTGGGAGCCAATATAAATTTTCATTGATCTTTAACAATTTGTCCTTCAAAGTATTAAACATAATTCTAAATAACAAACCAAAAGAGTCAATTTTAAAGTTCAAATGTCTAAAGCAAAACATTCACGAAAATTGTACTTTGTACCCTACTTTTAAACTTGTACCTCTACCACAAATGCCCTCATATAAATAGTTTAAGATTTAAATAAAAAAAAACATTTTTCACATTTCGTTACATAAGTGTTCTGAAATTCTCTTTCTCTCCAGCATTCTGGAATAAGTTGCAAACGTTTTTCGGTATTGTAAAAGACACACCGAAACAATTTAGGTGGGTGTTCCAGAAAAAACTATGAACCAAAACACTTTTCACAGGTGTTCCGGTTTGGAAAAAAACGCATCGGTATAGTTTGTTAAAGTGTTCTGGTTTGAACCAAACACGCCGGCATAGTTTTTGAAATTTGTTCGGGTTTTGGAAATTTCATTCCGGAACACTTTCGCGAAGTGTTCCAAAATTTTTGAAAAACCATACACCGAAACACTTTTGCTTAGTGTTCCGATTTACTTGTTTTTTTTTTGCAGAATGCCTCAAAGATTAGGCCCTGACGGACGCCTTCCTCGTAGAAACGAAGGTGGATCTAGATCCAATTCACATCCTCTAGAGGAGCCTAGGGGATTCCCAGGTGGACAATCAGATTTATCTCTATTAGTTAGATACGAGCAGCATTGTGCTCGACACTTGTGGTATGGAGAGGTAAGTAAATGAAAATGTAATGTGAAATGAATTAATTTAATTTTTGTCTTAATTTATTAATATGTTGCGCTTTATTTCAGGAAAGATGACCTAAAAAACAACTAAAATGTGTTGCACACGGCCAAAAACTTATGGAGTGGGTTCCCCAACAATTCTCCAGAGAGATAGATAGGTGGGTGACAAATTCAGGTCTTGCACATTTGCAACGATCCAGTCTGTCAAAGATAGACCCAAATTTAATCACTGCATTTGTAGAGAGATGGCATTCTGAGACATCGTCATTTCACATGTCATTTGATGAGATGACGATTACTTTAGATGATGTATCTTGTCTTCTTCACCTCCATGTTAGGGGTATTTTGGACCCCAGCACGTCACTGAAGATGTTATTGCTAAGCTTGCTGTGACATATTTAGGAGTGTCACGTGTAGAAGCCATGACTCAGGTTCGTGGAAATAGAGGTGCCTACTACAAGTTGGAGTGGTTGTATGATACATTTGTTGTCCATAGAGCTGCTAGTTACTGGACATATGCGACCAGGGCTTACTTGATGATGTTAGTAGGTTGTACCATTTTTGCTGACAATACGTTTACAATTGTCGAGAAAAAATATGTATCTCTTTTGGGGGCTTGGAGGGTCTTGGAAGATACAGTTGGGGACAGCTGCATTGGTGACCCTTTATGATTCGCTTGGAGATGCATGTATGTTTGGCACCAAACAACTTGTTGGTTATCCAACTCTTTTTCAGGTAATTCATTTATTATTTATGTTGTTATTAATTGTTTAGATAATTTTTAATTATTATTATTTATTTATTAAAATGTTATTTATAATTTTTATTGACACGGTGTTGGATCCATGAGTATTTTCTTATAATTGGAAGAGTAATGGAAAATTGGCATCCAAGTGAGAACTTTGGAATGCCGAGAGCAATGAGATGGTCCTACAAGCAGGGAGCGTTTAAGGTGGATGTGTTACGAGCTATCTTTGATAGATTGACATCGATGGATGTGGTGTGACGTCCATTTGAGGATCATAGGCAGTTTCGTACATTCCACGAACTTACTTATTTCAGATGAGGACTATTGTGAGAAGATACATATGTTTTATATTTGGCTGATAGATGTTTACGTCAGTTTGGTCTGATTCAATATATATCATGTCCACCCACTGATATTATTGAGGCGGATATGGATGTTAATTGGATTGATTACGACCAGAGTGTTGTAGATCTAGTTGGTCACAAAGCAGCTGTCACATTTCCCTATGAGATTGTGGCAAATTATTTGGAATGGTATTATCGGGTGTCACACCCTCTTGGAACCAACTTAGGATCAGATGGCCCTGCTGCAAACTGAGGAACTGGAACCTCTTTTGGTTCATCAACCGGTAGTGGTACCAATTGAGGGTGTGACACTTGACCGCTGCTATGTGACCAACTACATCTACATCACTCTGGTCGTAACCAATCCAGTTAACATCCACATCCGCCTCAATAATGTTAATCCAGTTCAGAAGAGTTGGATAACCAACAAGTTGTTTGGTGCCAAACACACATGCATCTCCAAGCAAATCATAAAGGGTCACCAATATAGCTTTCTCCCAACTGTATCTTCAAAGACCCTCCAAGTCCCCAAAAAGAGATATATATTTTGCTTCAACAAGCGTAAACATCTTGTCAGCAAAAATGATACAACCTACTAACATCATCAGGTAAACCCTGGTCGCATATGCCCAGTTACTAGCAGCTCTATGGACAACAAATGTATCATACAACCACTCCAACTTGTAGTAGACACCTCTATTTCCACGAATCTGAGTCATGGCTTCTAAACATGACACTCCTAAATATGTCAAAGCAAGCTCAGCAACAACATCCTCAGTGGCGTGCTAGGGGTCTAAAATACCCCTAATAGGGAGGTGAAGAAGATAAGATATGTCATCTAAAGTAATCGTCATCTCATCAAAATGACATGTGAAATGATGATGTCTCAGAATGTCATCTCTCTACAAATGCAATGATCAAATTCGGTCTATCTTTGACAGACTGGATCTTTGCAAATGTGCAAGACCCAAATTTGTCACTCACCTATCTATCTCTCTAGAGAGTTGTTGGGGAACTCACTCCATAAGTTTTTGGCCGTGTGCAGCACATTTTAGTTATTTTTTAGATCTCTTTCCTAAACTAAAACGCAACATATTAATAAATTAAGACAAAAATTAAATTAATTCATTTCACATTACATTTTCATTTACTTACCTCTCCATACCACAAGTGTCGAACACAATGTTGTCCGTATCTAACTAATAGGGATAAATCTGATGGTCCATCCGAGAATCCCCTAGACTCCTCCGGAGGATGTGAACCGCATCCAGATGCACCGTCGTTTCTACGAGGAAGGCGTCCGTCAAGGCCTAATCTTCGAGGCATTCTATAAATAATAATAATAAATAAATACAATAAAAAATAAATAAATAAAATAAAAGGTAAACCAGAACACTTAGCAAAAGTGTTTCGGTGTATTTTTTTTTTAAATTTCGGAACACTTCGCAAAATTGTTCTGACGTGTTTGGTTCAAATCGAGACACTTCAACAAACTGTTCCGGTGCATTTTTTCATACCAGAACACCTGTGAAAAGTGTTCTAGTTCATAGTTTTTTCTGGAACACTCACCTAAACTGTTTCGGTGTCTTTTACAATACCAGAAGACTTTTGCAAACTGTTCCGGAATGTTGGAAAATGAGAGAGAATATTATAACACTTTTGTAACGAAACGTGAAAAATGATTTTTTTGAAATCTTAAACTATTTATGAGAGCATTTTTGTCCATAAATATTGTGATAGGGGGAACGAATTTAAAAGTGGGGGTACAAAGTACAGTTTTCTCAAATAGAACATCTGCAAACATAAATAAGATGTTCATTTCGTTAACCAAAAATAAGATCAGAAAATAGATAATTATTAGTATAACAAAAGAACAAGAAATGATCCTGAATGAATACTAATGATCATCAAGTAGTAATATTGTTGCCTCTATTCTCAAACAATCTCAGTTCTATTTGGGCAACAATAACTTGTAAATGCACTAAAACACCATTTAACAATATGAAAAAAAACTCCTAAGTTTGAAAAATTCACTCTAATTATTAATTAGAGTAACCCTAATGCCTAACCACACAGGCTATTTTCCTCCGGCAACTTGGAGTTTATGCGACAACAACAATAAAAAGTTTTATCCTACTAATGGAATCGGTTACATAAATCAAACTATGTCATAAACATGATGTTCAATAAAAACTATGTTTTTATTCAACTTATTAATGACAACATGATGTTCAATCAAAAACTATGTTGTTTTTATTCAACTTATTAATTTTGAGATTTTTTAAAATATTTTTCTTGAAATTCACATGTCTTTTCTCTATATGCTCAAACCACTTAAGCCTAATTTTCACTATAAATCTACCCCAACACTTAATATTACCATTTCTAATTTTATCATATTTAGTCTTGCAATACATCTAAGGAAACATCCTCATTCACAGAGTTTATGAAGTAGTTAATAGTTTTATCATTTTACCTTCCTACTTGAACCATGTTCTTCTCAACTCCAACACAATAAAAAAAAAAGTGTTAGAAGCACATCTGACGATGACATATGACACAACCTACAAATTAAAGTGTAAAACATATTATAATGACATAAACATGCATAAATGATCAAATTGAAATTTGAAATATAAGAAAATTATAAAAACTTGCACAGTTGCACTTACACGAAAAGATACCACCGGTACCCTTCCTGACACTAACCATATGAACTCTATCTACAAAATTAACTATAATTATTAAACTTTTTTATAAAAAAGCTCCAGGTCTTATTACAAGACCAAGGTTCGTATTCACAAACCATTGTATCTTTCGTGAGTGGACTTGCATGTGTCAGATGTCCAAACTACATTTGATATATCATTCTTGAACCAGGAACGATTCCTACACTGTTTAGAATAAATAAAATCTGTCATAACAAAAAATAAAAAATAGGAAGAGAAGAGAAAAGGCACATGAAACTGTTTAGAGACTAACACTGGGATAATTACAGAATCCGAGCAAATATTCGCGACTCTGATAATATTAAAATAAATGATTATCAACAAAATATTCAGATAAAAAAATCAAGTAAAATCAAGTAATAATAAATCAATAGATTCCACAAAGATGTAATTTACCTTGGTTTCTTTAACTACCATATCAAATTTGCAATGACCACACTGTTTAACAACAATTCTGCACAAACAAAAATGTTCTAAATTATATAATACTTTACACAATAACAACTCAGAGAAGCATAAATAAATACCTGTAAAATACTTGTTCATTACTTCAAAAAGTTTCTTACTGAATCTTACCTACATTCAAATGAATAGTTAATGAAAAACTGGAAAAACAAACATATAGACATGATTGAAGATATGATGAAATAAAAACATACAGTATTGAAGCATGTTTGTGCAAACTCAATATATCTATTCAGAACAGTTTCTGGCATATGATGCAGTATCTCGCCTCCATAGATTTCCTAAAAGCTGGTTCCCATAATGCATAGGTATCCTCGACACTTCCAAAATAGAGTAAAAATGCATATATATATATATATATATATATATATATATATATATATATATATATATATATATATATATATATATAAGAAAATGCTTGGATCACCAACTCCATTGAACCTGAAAACGCAGAGAGTATTTTGTGGATGGACTATGCAGAAAAAATCTGGCAAGAACATCAAGATCGTTACCATCAAGGTGACATATTCAGAGTCTCCGATCTTCAAGAAGAAATATTCACTTTACGCCAAGGTGACTCTACCATCACACAATACTTTACAACTAGAGAACTTCCACCCAATTCTTTCATGTGTCTGCAATGTCAAATGCACATGCAACCTTCTCCCCACCATCAAACAATATCGTGAAAATGACTGTCATACCATTTCTAAAAGGCTTGAATGAACAATATTCAACAGTGCGCTCAAGCATCATGCTTATGCAACCCCTTCCTCCTATAAACAAAGTTTTCTCACTTCTGATACAACAAGAACGGCAATTTACATCACCCACTGAGGAAGACAAATTCGCAGCTCAAGTAACAAAACCCTTCAGCAAAGGCAAACCCTGGGAATCTCTACATCCAACGGTCGTGGCCGTGGCCTCAAGATATGCACTTTTTGTCAAAATCTTTTGGTTGTTTAGCTTTACACTAGCAGTTCTAAAAGACAAAGAACAAAACTAAATTCTCGTGCTCGAAAATGCATCTACTTAGCAATCAACAGGGTGTTAAAGGACATGTTCTTTTTTATATAAATAACAAACAGTGATAGGATGTTATTCCTATCAAACTATAAACTAGGGTTTGTAATAGGAAAGGAGAAAAACAAAACTAAAAAGCCAAGAGAAATTAAAATAAACATAACATTTTCATTCATTGATTGCCCTTCAATGTTTCAAGAAAATACATATATAATAGTACTAATGGATCATTATTAAAATGCTCAAATACAAATAAAGCCCAATAACCATACTAATAAAATAAATTCTATTATTACCCCTATCAATAACACTACTAATAATTAATAGTATAAATTCTATAATACCCTCCTATCAAACAACTTTTTTTGTCCCGTGACACAACTTTGAAAATCTCTTTCCTTACTACGTAAATCATGCTAACACAAAACAAAAACCTCAAATCACATTTCCCATCAACAACCACAATTTAATAGATGATATAGATGACCACAGTCCTCCTAGTACCCCACATGCAAATGTCAGTTCTCCCACCCCTCATCAAATACAAACAGACATAATGCCCCTAACAGCAGTCCTGACCTGCAACTTCATACTCCTGCAGCCACTAATAACCCTCCTATTACTAGGAAATCTGTTAGAGAATCAAAATCTTCATCATCCCTTAAAGATTACCACTGCAATCTTCTACAAGGTAATCTTGACTCTCAAACCATCAACATCCCGCATACTTTTGTCCATAGCTGCTACTAATGACAGCTTCCTACACAAACTTGACATAAACACAGCCTTCTTACATGGTAAGCTAATCTATTTAACTAACTCCCGACCTGATATAAGCTTTGTTGTTTGCAGGTTGAGCCAACATCTAGCTGCTCCAACTGATCTTCATATGCAAACAGCTTTTCGCATTCTACGGTACCTGAAAAATGCTCCTGCATCAGGCTTGTTCTTCAACTGCAAGAACAAACTGAATCTCACATGATTTCCAGTTTCCGACTGGGGAGCTTGCCCCATCACACGTCGCTCCACTTCCTTTTTTTGCTTTTACTTAGGCACATCCCTTGTTTCCTGATAAAGCAAAAAACAACATACAGTATCACGCTCTTCATCCGAGGCTGAATATCGGGGCATTGGAAACATAACTTGTGAAGTTGCTTGGTTGAAATTTCTTCTTCGGGACTTCAACATTCATATCCTTCATCCCATCATTATCTATTGCGACAACCAAAGCGCAATACAGATTGCTACAAACCCAATTTTTCACAAGCAAACCAAACATGTTGAAATCGACGGTCATGTTGTTCGTGACAGGATTCAGGACTAGACGATTCATTTGATGTCAATCGATTTTGCAAACCAGGCTACTGATATTTTTACCAAACCTCTTCATCATGGACCCTTCTCCAACATTGTTAGCAAACTAGGATTGATAGATAATCCACTCCATTTTGAGGAAGGCAATTAACATAGTATAATTATAATTTATTTTAGCATTAATTAAGTGAACCAGCCGTTATGGCAGTATTATAGTTTCCTATTTTATAGGAGCACATGTGCATATATAAAGGTGCTCTAATCCTTGTATTTCCCTAAGTTTTCAATAATATTGTGTAAATGAAGCTTCACGTGTTATTTCCAAGATGCCAGATGTTAACTTACCAGATTAGTTGGAATATGGATCAAATGGGTCTCATGAATTTTCCTTATAGAATACTTCTGGTTCAACAAATTTTGTATGTGAAGGTGCATAGTGGAAGATGTACCAATATCAAACTGCATAAATGTAACATAATTAGATATACACATACAGAATGATACACAATGGTATTAGTGATACTGACTATTGAAAGTTAACATCTGACTGATTTCATTTTCATAAGCAGATCTGCTTCAGTCAAAAAATGAGGTTTACTTTTAACTTTTTCAGCTATCAACGATGATACTTCTGGTTGGGTCTGTAATAGTTAAATTTGATACAAAGAGAGAAATTTATTAGGGTAATTATACAGGAGAACAAGCTTTGACAGCTATATTAGGACAGCTAATATATTTTATCATTCTATCAAATGTAACTATAATGTTTATAGATAAAATCCAACCTGATGCCCCCGCCAATAATTTGATAATGATCCCGCTGGTAGTGGAATACGTTCCTCGGCATATACCTCTAAGTAGTTAGCCTAGAGAAAAATTAGAATGAATTAGTTTGTTTTTTGAAAAGTAATGAAGAGGATGTTTTTGTTATTAGAAAGTAAAAAGAAAAATTCAATAATCACAAATAATTTTATAGCAGTGTCGTCGATGGTGGTCCATGGCGGAGAGTCAAAATACCGCCATACCGACCGCTTTGCAGCGCCGTTAGTGCAGATTATGGCTGAAAAATTAACAATGGCAGGCCAATTTGTTAACATTGATCTATAGAAACAAAAATTTATAAATTTTACCTGGCGAACATTTTACTCGGTAGCAAAAAAAGAATACCCGTCTATTCTAATAAAATTTACCATTAACGCAGCGAATGTTAGATATTTTTGCTAGACACATGACTATTTATTTTAAAATTCATTGAACTTTTATATTAAATTTTGTTAATAATTTATTTATATTTATGTTAGGATAAGAAATAGATTTTCGTGTTGGTATTGCTTTTACATGACTTCAGTCAAACCATCTCTCGCGTACCTTTCAAATACCTCCCACAGAAAATTGTTCTTGATCTGTTCGGTATTCGCGGTCGACTTTTGGTGTTCTTTGTCAGAGTCATTATGTCTGTTGTTTTCGTTGGTGTAAATTGTTCGAAGAAGTCTGTAGCAGTGATTTGTGCTATGGTGTTTACTTCTTTTGACATAGTTTACCAAGGATGAGATTCTTAATGATAGTTGGTTGTATTCACCAATTTTCGCAATAATAGCTTGTTCCACCGCAGGATTAACTGCATTTTATATGTTTCGAATTTATTTACTTGTTTTTGAAGGATATTTAAACGTTCATTTTCAAAATTTCAATGGAAAGAAAAATAGTTCCTTTTATTCAATATCTTTATGGGGCAAAGAAGAAAAAAAAAATTAAAAAAGAAAATTCATTTATTAGGTTTTTTAACAATGAATAATAATGAAAGGACTTCTTTTTTTGGGGAGAGGACATATTCACATCGAATAAATCGAAATGTCAAAACCATAAGACGGCTTTTTCTTGATATGTTTAGTTTAGTGTATTTAACTCTTTGAATCGTTTTGTATTCTTACGTTGAAGACATCTTTTATACCTTAGTTTTTATTAATAAATCTTGGTCTTTTCAAAAAGTTTAATTTGTTAGTTTTTAAATAGAATAATTTTATTAATGGACTCTTATATTTTGTCATGGTGATGATTCCTTTAATTATAGATAAGATAAACGATTTAATTTATTTATAGTTTTAGTGAATTTTAATAATAGTTAATTGACATGATAGAGAGGGGAAAAAAACAATTTAGTTTATTTATAATTTTAATGAATAGATAAACGATTTAATTATAGATAAGATAAACGATTTAATTTATTTATATTTTTAGTGAATTTTAATAATAGTTAATTGACATGATAGAGAGGGGAAAAAAACAATTTAGTACGATTTAATTTATTTATAGTTTTAGTGAATTTTAATAATAGTTAATTGACATGATAGAGAGGGAAAAAAAACAATTTAGTTTATTTATAATTTTAATGAATTTTATCAATAGTTAATTGACATCACAGCGAGAAGTTTTCTTATTAAAGAAAATGCTAATCAACAGTCTCAATTCAAAAACATCAATTCAAAAACAGTTAATATATGTGTTATATTTAACGTTGATTTTATATATTATTGGAGATCAACGTTAAAATATAAAACCAATGTTAAACCTAACACATACATTCGTTGATTTTGAATGTCAATTACCTATTAATAAAATTCACTAAAACTATAAATAAATTAAATTGTTTTTCTCCCCTAAAATTATAAATAAATTAAATCGTTTATCTTATCTATAATCAAAGGAATCATGGTAATCAAAGGAATCATGTCCTCTCGATCGTAGATGACTCTCATGGTAATGGAAACTTTCCACAATAAAAGTTAAAGTGGAAAACTATAATTAAAATAAAAATTTAATAAATTATTTCATTTAAAAGACAAATTAAATTTTTTAATTTTTTTAAAAGACCAAGACTTATTAAAAAGTAAGGTATAAGAGATGTATTCAAAGGATTCAAAGAGTTACACCCACAACAACGCACCAAAACAAAATCCACTAAACTAAACACACAAGAATAATAAACTATGTCAGAAGAAATAAATTAAAAATCATAACACAAATCACTGCTACAGACTTCTTCGAACAATTTACCCGAGCAAAATTCGAAATTGTAAAAAAATTCAGTAGAGTTAGTACACCAACGAAAACAACCGACAGAATTACTTCGATTAAGAAGACCAAAAGCCGACCGCAAATACCGAGCAGATCAAAAACAATAAATTAAATTAAAAAAACAACATTAAATATCATGCAAAGACCGAATTTTAAAGTATGGTTTTCTGTGGGAGGTATTTGAAAGGTACGCGAGAAATGATTTGACTGGAGTCCCGTAAAAGCACTACCAACACGGAAATTTATTTCCTATCATAAAACCAACATAAATATAAATAAATTATTAACAAAATTTAATATAAAAGTTCAGTTAATTTTAAAATAAATAATCATGTGTCTAGCATACATGTCTAACTTTCGCTGCGACAATGGCCTATTGTTGTAAAATAGGACTTATATTTTGGACCGCAATACAGACATCCCTACAACAAACCACCCAATATGTTTTATATAACAATTTTCTAATTGGATTTGTTAAACAAAAAATAGGGGAAGTAAATAATTCTAACTATTTAAAGAAACTATTTGTGTGGCCTATATCAACACGTTACTAATCCCTCTATCCTAAATCATAAGTCACATTTATCACAAATTATAAGTCATGACTTCTAGAATGACGGTTCTACTTTTGTCTATTTTTGGTGGTTCTATATCAACCTCATAAGCACAAATCAATACTACTCATATATGAAACTTTTTTTTCAAAAGCAATTCATTGAATCCATAAAACAGTTACAAGCAGTACATTAATACTTAGACCCAACACAAATAACAAAACTTACTCTCTAAAACAAAGTAACGGCAAATTGTTCCCAACAAAAAGATTAACAATGCAATTTTACATGGGACGAACTACGGAGTATAATTTACACAACTTATAGAAAACTTAACCTCTATAAAAGAACTTCCTGCACTTACTAATTGAACTCGTTACTAAATAATAAAAAATTGGAAAAAGCGAAATGAATTACTACTTAGCACAAGGTGTGCCAAGGAAACCACCAAATACACATTCAATTACATTTTATTGTCACTCTACACCATATCATTAAAACACTCTAGACACCAGTGCCCCTTATTCCCTCCAATACAGGCCCCAAACCTCAAATACAAAAAAAATTAGAATTTGCCAAGATACTTGTGGCAGGTTTATAGTTCTAGTAATCTTTCAAACATCTGTCTATAAATCCAGCCTAGGGCAAACTCACCAAATAAATTGTTTGGCAGGTTTATAGTTCTAGTAATCTTTCAAACATCTGTCCATAAATCCAGCCTAGGGCAAACTCACCAAATAAATTGTTTCACCATGGCACGGTCAGTAGCAGTATTCAACAACTAAATAAATTAATTGTCTAGGTTTAGAGTTTAAAATATCGAGGCAGGAAATAAAGGAAAACTTTTCATTACAAACCTTATATGAAATGAAATAGCTCGGGGTCAATGGTAAATCTCGATTTTAGATCTATTGCAATAATCCATTACACTGCGCGATGGCATCACCTTCAGAATCGTCATCAAGCCACAAAAACACTGACGTGGAAGTATTTGCCAACTTCCATAAAATCAAACATTGAAATAAATTGATCTATATGTGAAAATATAAATGGATTGAGTGTAATAAAAAATTTAAAAATAAATATAGAATAAACGAAATAACTGGAAATGAATATATTAAATTAGTTAAAAATAAATATATAATAAAGGAAATAATCTTAACAACAAATTTAGATTTCTCAACCGGTAAAAGAAATAATCTTAAAAACAAATACAAGCGATTTATCTACCCTCTTTACTCTTCCGATTGAGAAATCTAAATTTGTTGTTAAGATTATTTCTTTTATTATATATTTATTTTTAACTAATTTAATATATTCATTTTCAGTTATTTCCTTTATTATATATTTATTTTTAAATCTTTTATTACACTTAATCCATTTATATTTACATATAAATCAATTTATTTCAATGTTTGATTTTACAAAAAAAGAATATTTGTCCACTATTGAAGGAGATGACAAATACTTGCACGTCAATGTTTTACCCCGAGCTGTTTCATTTCATATGGAATATTTTTTATCATATTCTCATGACCATATTCCAGGAATATTTTTTACACATGACTCTTTTATATTTGTTCCAAGGATTAAAGGGTGGCAATCCAACATTCCCATGGGAATAATGATTAACTAACTACAACTTCCCACTACTACTCATTTATTTATTTTTATTTTTTATAATTTTTAAATTAAATAAATATTATAAACATTCCTAGGAAATTCAATTTTCGCCAAACACTTGAATAGAAATATTACTCCAACGAATAATAATGATGGATAGAAATATTACTCCAAGGAATAATAATGATGGGAATAGGATTCCAAGGAATAAATTTTTTTAAGTTGAAACAAACACATCCTAAAACAATATATTATCTTTAGTTATTGTAATAGATAGAAGATATACTTGCAAAAGCAACAACTTTATAAAAAGATATTGAAGAAAAATATAGCTTTAGGCATTATGTAAACATCCTATTATCAAAGAAATTGTGCTCAAGTAAACATGACATTTCCACAAAAATCATTCCATCAATCCAAATGCTTGTGACGTGTGTTTGTAATGGTTGTATTCAACATATAATGACAGCATATTGTGTCTAGCTCACCTGAGTTGTAATGGCTGTGACAGCCCCAGCAGCAGCAGCTAGCAAGTTTGCTCTGGTTCCAATGGATTAGATAAGGTATTGTGATGATCCTTAGGAACGACACCAATGAATGTTAGCAGACCCTAAAGAAAATCACAAGGTTAGTCAAATTAGTCAAAAATATTAAAAACAGAGCCCGAGATTAAAAATGTGAATAACTTTTCAGTTTCCGTAAAAAATTATTCCAACATTGTAAGCTTAAGCTATGAAGCTATAACACATACTTCTAATAAGCGTTCAGGTTGAATCAATCCGCCCCCATCTTTTGGCCAGTGAAGGGATCAATAGTAAGCACAACAGCAATTGAATCCAGTCTGTAATAAGTACAGACTTTTTTGCCTTCAGTTGAATCCGGTATGTAACAAGAATCTGATCAAACATCACAATATATCCCATATACATGTCACAACTACTCTTCAAATTTTAAAAGTGTTTGCTTGCAATTTGTATCCCTAAAAACTTGTGAATGAAACTCACTGTCCAACATTGGCTCTGCACATCTCCTGCAGTAAACAAACAAAAACTCCACTTAAGCTTTTTTATCTTTTGGTTAATTTTAAGTCACTCAAATCCTAATTGTCTAGTATAAAATTGAGCAAATCATAACAGTTTTTGAAAAAGTACATAGATATTACCTTGTTCCACTTTTCCAGCAGAAAGAATCCCTTCCATTCCAGCTCCAATATCCTGATTCAATGAGCTTTTCAAATTATCCTCAATTGACATAGGTAGCGGAGTTGATCTTTCTAGAGAGTCGTTGCTTGGTTCCATTTGCCTAGAACATAATCAATAATCATTAGAAAACATTTCAGAGACCACATAAAGTTATATTTTAAACAGAGTTGTCAAAAGCGGCCGTAGCGGCCGCTATAGCGGCGCTCCGTAGCGGAGCGGTGGCCTCCCGCGCGCTAACATGGGGGCGGTAGCGGAGGTGGAATAGCGGTCGCTTTTCATGAAATAGCGGATCGCCCGTCGCGGGTTTTTCCCAGGCGGAGCGGATCTGCAATTTTTCTTTTTTTAAAAAAATTTTTTTTACCAAAATTACTGTTTTGCCCCCATTATTTTATAAAATAGTTTGTTATAACTCACGTTTCTGCCATTCGTTTCTTTTTCTTCTCTCTGTCGTTTCGTTCCTCTTCTCCTTTCTCCTTGCCCTACCGTTCCTCTCTCTGTCGTCTCTTCTCCTTTCTCCTTGTCCTACTGTTTCCAGCTTTACTCTACCGTCTCTTCTCCTTTCTCCTTGCCCTACTGTTTCCAGCTTTTCTCTTCGCCGTTTCTCGTCGTCGTCTCTCTTCACCGTTTCCACCGTTTCTAGTTTCACCTTTCCAGCAAGCATTTTTCTTCTTCTATTTAGCCAATCAGCAAGGTACAACTCTGATTCAGCAAAGTACACTTCTTCAATTTACATGTGATACACTTTCCAGTTTCACCGTCACCGTTTCTAGTTTTTTTTTTCTAAGCCAGCAAGGTACAATTGGAAAAGGGGTAGAGTTAATATACTCCAACCCCACTGTGCTGACTCAGCACAGCAATGACACATGCCCTTTCTATAATGCCATATTACACATGCCCTTTCCATATACTCTAATACTTCTTCACCTTTCCAGCAAGCCAACAACGTATTGTTTCTACTTTTTTTTCTATCTATTCTAGTCCTTACTTTTTTTGTTTCTGTTCTAGAAAAATATGGCAGCTTCTTCGTCGACACCGTCAGTAGCTTCATGTGCTCCAACATTCAAACCAACCGATAGTAAGGACATAGGATGGAAATACAATCATTTGAAGAATTTGAATGATAGGAAGAAGGTGACATGTGATTTTTGCAATTTAACCAGCAGTGGGGGAATAAGTAGAGCTAAAAGGCATCAATTAGGAATTACCGGTGATGTAATTTCTTGCACGAAAACACCCGACGATGTTAAGGCTATATTACGTGCTGACATGGTTGATAAAGAGAGAATTAAGAAAGGAATACAAGAGATTTCAGTGCAATTGGATGCGGATGATACAATTGATATTGAGGAAATACGTAGAATTCGAACCGGAAAGAGGATTGTGGAGAGTGAGAGCTCTTCAATTGCTTTCAAGAAGACTAAAGGACCGTTGGATTTGGTGTATAAGAAGAGTAAGGACACAAGCATCAACGATGCGTGTGATAAAGAAGCGAGGGCAAGAACCATTCAATATATTGGTCGCTTTTTTTATACGTGTGGGGTTGCTTTTAACGTAGCACATGCAAGAGCTTTTAAGTTGATGTTGGAAGCCGTTGGAAGTTATGGTCCTCATTTGAAACCGCCAAGTTATCATGAACTCAGGGTTCCAATCCTTCAGAAAGAATTGGAATATACAAAAGATTTGTTGAAAACCCAAGAGGTGCAAAGGAATAGATATGGATGTTCAATTATGTCGGATGGTTGGACAGATAGAAAAGGTAGAACATTGATTAATTTCTTGGTCAATTGTCCGACGAGGACCATGTTTGTGAGAAGTGTTGATGCATCAGACTATGCCAAGACGGGGGAAAAGCTAGCCGAATTGTTGGACACTTTTATTGAGGAAATGGGTGAAAAAAATGTTGTTCAATTGATTACCGACAATGGAAGTAATTATGTAGCGGCGGGTAAAATATTGTGTTTGAAGAGGCCTCACATGTTTTGGACTCCATGTGCTGCCCATTGTATAGACCTTATGTTAGAAGACATAGGCAAAATTCCAAAGGTTAAAAAGGTTATACAAAAAGGGGTTAAGGTTGTGGGCTACATTTATAACCATACTTTTGCTTTAAATCTAATGAGAAAGACTACCGGCAATGTTGAATTGGTTAGACAAGGAGTGATAAGGTTTGCTACCCATTTCCTGTCTACAAAGGATGCAAGAACTAAAAGGCAAGCTTAGAGAGATGTTTCTTTGTGAAGAATGGACGACTTCCAAGTGTGCCAAAGATGCCAAAGGACAAAGGGCTGCCACTACTATACTTACGGCTTCATTTTGGAATGATGTTCTCTACACTCTTAAGTGCATAGCGCCTCTTGTAGATGTGCTAAGAATGGTTGATAATGAAAAGAAACCCGAATGGGATACATATATGCCGAATGGGAGTAGCGAAAGAATCAATTGAGAAAGCTTTTAGTTCAAATTCAAGCAAGTACAAAGTCGTATTTGAAATCATTGATAAAAGATGGGAGTGTCAACTTCATCATCCGCTACATTCTGCAGTCACTATCTCAATCCGAATATTATTATTCTAAACCGTAAATTGAGAAAATGGTAGATTGGTGAGAGACCTCCGTAAGTGCATTGAGACACTTAGTGAAAGTTATGAAGTGGAAGATTTGATTTGAACAATTGTCACAATACAGGTGTTACGGTCTCTTTGGTATAAAAGCGGCAATTAGACAAAGGTCGACATTAGCTCCGGTAAGATGAAATGATTTTTGCTAAATTACATGTGATACACTTTGTGTTATGTATATGGAATGAGTTTTACAATTACTTGCAAGTGGTGGAAGTCTTATGGAGCCGAAACTCGAGTTGCAATTGTTGGTTTAAAGTGTTGAGTTTGAGTTGCGTGCTTATGTGAGCGTAATTGGAGCATCTTTGAGCATGTGAGTATTAATTTTTTACTAGGATTTTAAAGTATCTTACATGCAAGTATTATTAAATTAATACTTCAAATTATTGTATTTTAGATTCATTCTAAGAAGAGAAATAAATTGGAACATCAAAGACTTGGTGTTTATCAAGTATAATCAAGCTTTGGTAGAGAGGTTTGAAATTCGGGATAAAATTGATCCTATGGAATTTAACGAAATTAATTTCCACACCGAATGGTTGGTAGGAGAGATGGAAAAGGTAGGAGATGATGGTGAAGACTTGGTTCATCCAGATGATGATTTAACTTGGAGTCAAGTTGCCGATGCTAGTGGGGCTAATGAGCCTATAATCTACACTAGGAGGACAACAAGGCAAAATGAAGTTGGAAGTACTTCTCAAGCAACAACGGCACCAAGAGCAACAATGGCAACTAGAGCACCAATGGAACAACAAGTGATGGAAGATGTTGAAGAAGTTGAAGATGAAGAATTGGAGGAAGATTTTGAAGAAGTTGAAGATGAAGAAATGGAGGAATATATTGAAGAAGATGAAGAGGAAGAGGAATTTTTTGATGATGCTATATGATTTCTATGTTTGACATTTGAACCTTTATGTTTGAATCTTTATGTTTTGAGTCTTCATTAAGCATTGTTCTTTGTTTGACATTTGAACCTTTATGTTTTGAGTCTTGATTAAGCATTGTTCTTTGTTTGACATTAGATTTTATAAGTATTTTATGAGTGTTGTGGAATTAATTTAGTATTGCATGACATATGTTTTATAACATATGTTTTATAGATTATTATATAATTATTAGTATACAAAGAGTTGTCCCGCTATCCGGAATCCCGCTATTCCCGCTTTTCCCATTCCTGGGGGTCGGCCGCTCCGCTCCGCTATCCGGGATTAACAACTCTGATTTTAAAATAACTTAAAGTACCTTAAGCGGAGAGGGCCTCTCTCATTATGACTCTTCAACTCTTTGGCCATACCTTTGTGCCTTACAAACTGTAAAGTTCCAATTTTCTCTTTAATAATATTTGTTTGGTTCAGACACTCCTGAAGAGTTTGGCATTCAAAACAAGTGTTAGATGATATTTGAAATCTATGGATTATGACACTTGTGAAACATGACCGTCTTTCTAAGATAAAATTAAACTTTAAATATTGGGAAAGTATCAATCCTCACCGTCCATACATTATTCTAGATTCCTGTATCAATTACTGGAATCAATGCACTTATCCAGAAATCATCATCTTTGAGTTGAATTCTGTATTTTTGGTCTTAAGAAGCAAGATGAACCAAAAACATATTAGCTCAAAGGATGGCCAATATTATATTTGCGGAATATAAACATAAATACTCAAACAAATTAACTGTCCAAAGCAAGACTAAAAAGCATGTGTTGCAACCATGGCATTTTTGGCAATAGTAGAAATAGTACCGGCATTATAAAATATTGAACTTTGAATATAAATACTATTTTTCTTATATTAACGGGTAATTATTGAGTTGTCCTGTTATGCCCTACACTCTTAGACCGAACTACAACTATGATTTTTGACTTCAAAGTTACATAAATATATAAAAACCATTGTAGTATATCAAGAACAGAGGCAGTACCTATGTGAAGCTTCACTATCATGATGATGAACCACAAAGAACCTAATAGATTTAGACACATGATCCATCTGAATATAATTAACATACTATAGCAGTACAAAAATGATGGTCAAAATCTCCTGTCAATCAATAAAGCAACATCCTGTAGTATTGAAAGGGGTAGACGAGTTGTATGGGACGGATAAGGGGTTGCGGCGGCGGCTAGGGTTGGGAAAGAGACGAGAAGGGACTGTGTATTGAAATGAGAGAGAGAGAGATAACGAAAGAGAGGCTAAATGATTTGGAGAGTGCATTTGAGAAGCATTAAGCCAAGTGTACAAAAGGTAATTCTGATTTATTCATTGTCCGGTTAATAACATGTTCAAGGGTATTTGAAAAGTTGATTCAAAAACAATGTGAATTACGATAAGGGATTTTGTTTTTAGTCATAGATATTTGTTTGTATATATTTTCTAAAACTTTGACTAATTCAACTCCTTCATGCGACTTATAAATAAATGCTAAACATGTACATAAATCAAGCTTTTCTTGTAATTAAATAAAACCAACATTTTTTTAATCAAATTAATTTTAACATTTTTATAAATAATAGAATATTGCCTCCATAGTATCTCGGTTATAGTCTCCACAAATAAACTCGACTTCGACATTAAACCATCATCGAAACTAAACATGGAATCCTCATCACAAATTCAAATTGAAACAAAATAATTCCTTAATATGGTGTCAATATTGAAAATAATCTTCAGATTAAAATAGGGCACACGGTATTAACATGATAATTTTGCTCCAAAACTGACACATTAAGAGAAAACACAGCTAAGAAAGAATTTGTCACAAATTTCTACAACAAAGCAATTCTAAATCAAAACTGTTACGATATCATGTCTTCACAACATAATTACTCGGCTCAAAAATAAAATTGGACACAGCATTGTATTAAAAATCAAACACAGCATGACAGATCGAAATAAAACGACTTAAAGCTTACCGAAACTTGACGAAATCTGAAGCAGAGACAGAGAAGTTCAGTGGCGGTTGGATGGAGGTCGTGACAGGGCATGAGCAAGAAGACAGAGACTACAAGAAGGAGAACAGAAAGACAGCAGCCGCAGAAACGGTGAGAACCAGAACAGGCACTGTCATCATTATGCCAGAAAAGTGTCTTCGCGGAGAACTAGCGGAAGTTGCACTTGCTGGTTCTGCATTTGTTGCTATTGCTGTTGGTGGTGATGCTCCATCTGATGCTGCTACAAGCCAGCTTCAGTGGCAACAGCCACAGCCATTGAAGGTGTTCCCTTCGCTTCAACAAGACACCACATATAGCAGGAAGTAACAGATCGATAAGGCCTCCACTTCTCACACGACTGCTCCATCCATACAACATAGACAAGCCGTGTCTTTGAGGAATAATAAAGCCAGACCTGTTTGCAAGGTACAGAATGGCTTAATCTCCTGTGTGGCGCAGGTTGAACTTATCTCCACGGACGGCTGATGAGACGCGGCTTCATCTGCAAATGTTGGCATGCCTTGTCTTTGCTTATGCTTAGGGTTTGCTGTGCACAAGACATAAACTCTACCTTTCCGTTTAATCGTCCTACAGTATTCACACATCTTCACAGACGAACGCACCTTCATGATTTCTGGATGACTTTCTCGACGAACAAATTCCGGCAGCGTTTTCCGGGAAGTGGATTTGAGTGCGAAGGCGACTGGAAAGCGAAGATGGTTGTTCGGATGAAGGGTGGCTAGCAGATCAGAAGAAGATTGAAGTGAAGATGGAAGGAGATATGGGGGAAAGGTGATTATAGTGACACTGCGGTGAGGAGGGTGGTTATGTTGTGAGTGAAGAGAATGGATGAAGGTGACGGTGGAAAGATGTGGCAGTGGCGATGAAGGGATTTACGGAGGTTCACATCGGTGCTTTCGGTGAAGGTTGTGGGAACGAGGTGAGAAGGGGAATGTTGTTGTGGGTATGGACAAAGATGAAAGGAGGAAGAAAGTGTAAGGATTGAAGGTTGATTGGGTGGACCGGTTTGTTGAATGAGGACATGACAGTGGAGAAGGGAGTGTTGTTTGTGGGGTGTTAAGGAGATGAAGAGGTTTATTTGAGGAGGTTTTCGGTGATGGATGAATCCGTCTGCTGGAAAATGAGAGAAGTGATGTGAAGTTGGAAAATGAAGAAGATGAGGGTTACAGTGGAGATTGTGAGAAGGTGAAGGTTATTGTATGGAGAAGATGAGACAAGCTCGGTTCACCTTATACAGTGGGAGTTTTTGTGAAGATGAAGGAATTTATTTCCTTTCTGCGCGGCTTTTTTCTCTCCGCGCCTCTCATGTTTTCGTTTTTTCCTCCCCGGAAACAGTGATGAAGACAACAATATATACAAAATAATTAGGGTTTTCAACATTTTTTAATAATGTCAAAAATGACCTTTTGATAAAATTGGCTACAAAGCCCAATAGAGATAAAATTAACCTATCTAAAAATGTTTTTGTTTTGATTTTTGGAGATAAAAATTGAACACCTAAAATTATTAAAAATAATATAAATTCGAACACTAAATTATTCGGAAAAAATTAAATGAGTACATTACAATAAACTACGGGTCTCGAAGATTAAAGAAAAAATATCAAAATGTTTAAAATCGAAATAAAATGATAATAAAGAATACCCGGTTGTAAAACACTTACGATTAAAAACGAGACTTCGAAATGTACCAAAAAATTAGAGAGAGCACATTTTTATGATCTACGCGACACGTAGATTCATAAAGCAGTGAGTTAAAGGAGAAAACTTGAAATATTTTCCCGCTAATTTTCCGCATAGTGTAGAATCGCTTTTAACAGTTTGTTTATAAAACCGAAAATTCAATATTATCGACATAAAAACGACTCAACATGATGAAAGAATCAAGTAAGGAGATAAAAATGCGTGAAGTGAAACATCAGGTATTTTACAACTACAAAACGATGCAAATGTCGATTTAAACTGACTTCTGGTCAACTTAAATACGATTAATGATGCGGATGCGATGAATGAATGATTGTTCAGCGACAATGACCTAATGGAGGCGTATGCAGATGAATACGAAGCCCGACTCATATAACTTGGAGTTAGGAGGACAAATTTTGGGGTGTGACAGCTGCCCCTATTTAAATATCTTTAATCAGGCGATTTGAAGAAAGATTTTTGAATCGTCTGGTAAAAGATAATTTAAATACAACAGACCCAAATTTGCCCTGAAAGAACAAAAATGGGTATGATATGCATGTAATTGAATGATATGAGAATGCGATGAATCAAGAAACCATAATAATTTCTTTCATTATGCAATATGAATGAGTGCAGGGGAGCAGGCTCATCAAAGTGTCAAGAGGACAAAATTGATAATGGACTAAGTCTTCCGAAAGTCCTAGCGTTCCACCAAGAATGAGTTTCAACTTCTTCTTCAACCAATACATTTCATCTGGAAAAGCATTTGGAAAGGGTAACAAAGCGATCATTCAACAACGAGCTAAGATTTCACCCATTGAAGTTTTCAGAAAATCAGCGACGAACTAACTCTCATAATGAAGAGATTGTCATCCATCAGAATAACAAATTGACGACGAACTGTCTCTTGTCATGAAGAAATTGCCATCCACCGGAGCAACAAATTAACGACGAACTGTCTCTTGTCATGAAGAAACTGCCATCCATCGGAATATCATATTGACGATTTAACCGCTCTTGTCCTGAAGAAACTGCCATCCATCGGGATACAAATCAAAGCAACATATAACCATATGTTGAAACTTCAATGATCTTCTGCCAATCACCATCAGCAATGAATGCGAATGCACATCAACGGGTTCGTTAAAAGTGACGAGGAATTGAATTTGAATTCAAATTCTCCGCTCAAACGATTTACTCTTTGATTTGTTTATAAAGATGCCATGAGCATCAAGCTTTATTATTTTCAACACAAGAAAATGATTATGAAAAGGGAAAGCGCAATACCCTCAATTGATATGATATGCATTACGACTAGCTTGAACTATACGCAACACATTGGGGAGATTCCGGGCAAGGGGGTTTGTTATATAAAGGGAATAGATGTGGCACCCTAAATATATATAGTTATCTATAGCTTTATATATGAATAGTTTGATATGTTTGTGTGTTTTGAATTGCTATTTCCATTGTTGGGAAAGTTTCTCCTTTGGATTTAAAAAAGGTAGTTTATGTGGGATCCTAGGTTTTGTTATTATTGTGCTCGCAAAGATCATTGGGATCTTCTGCATACATATCCCTTAATGGGAATCAGAGCATTTGTAGCTCGTATCTAAAGGGAGTTATGGTTTGTTTGGTTTGAGGGAGAAAGAAGTATGCTCGCCAAGGATGAGACCTTGTGCCTACATATTCTCAAAGGGATGTTGAGAAAGTCAGAGCAATCGTAGTTCCCACTTATGCTAGTGGAAGCAAAGGGTGTTATTAAGAGACAAAGACAAATGTCATCTTAATGAAAAATGTATCTAATCTATTTCATCACATACATTTTGAAGGGTTGATTGATTGAATCTTTCATTGTAAGTTATAGGTGGTTTGCTTTAGTGTACAAGCGTTATCACTTACGAGTTTAAGAAAGATGTTTGAAAGATGATTGAATCTTTAATTGTAAGCATTGGGTGTTTTGCTTGAGTGTACAAGCGTTACCACTTACAGATTAAAAGATGTTTTTTGTTTGAAAAGCGTTTGAAAAGCGTTTGAAAAGTATTTGATTGTATGTGATGTGATAGATGAGATACTTCTTCCATAGAGATGATAAATGTCTAAATCTCAAGAAGAAATTGATTATGGATTAGGGGATGCTTTTAAGAAGCCCGTGGGTCCTTGTATTGTGTCATACCCCAAAATTTGCCCTTCTACTTCTCAAGACATTTCATACATCCATGCTCAAGGATTCCTCAAGGGTTGATCAGACAAACCCTCTCCTAGACAATCAACCCAAACTAGGGTTTGGCAATTCTCAGCTCCAGATGGACTTCCAACATCTCCAATGTTCATCATGCCTCTTCATATGCTTCAAATGTTCTCCATGTCAGGTTTCAAGCTTCACAAGTCAAGTTTCCTCAAACAATTGCTCAGATGGTTGAAAATCAGTTGTATTGGACAAAAAGTCAACTATGGTCAACATGCAGTCAAACTTCATGATTTTTGGTCAACATTCTCATTTTGAAGTTACATTCATCATTTGATCAAGGGTTGATCATGATTCATCAAGAAAACTCAAGATTTGCTCAAAAGTCAAACTTTCCAAATTAGGGTTTTCTAGAGAAAAGTCAACTAAACTTTGACTGAGCATAACTTCTTCATACTTTCTCAAAAAATTTTCCACCACCTCTTGTTTTGAAGGAAATTCAATTCTCTACAACTTCATGTCTCACAAGAATGTTCAAAAAATGCTTCATTTGGAAGGTATGGATCAAGACATTACAGGTCCTTTTCAAAGTCAACAAAAAGTCAACTTTTTGTTTTGAAGATATATTGAGCATGGAAACTCCAATTGAGATGAAACCAAAGAGGTTGGTTAGAGGACTCTTAGAGATTTCCAAAAAGTCCAAGAATATTCAAAAATGTGGAAAATTGAGCAAAATACACTATTCAGAAGTTGGGCATTTTTGAACAATTGCACAAAAGGAGATATTTGTCAAAATGCAATTTTTTCCAAATGGGCCTATAATTTTATGATCCAAACTTGATCATAATATTATTTGTGACCTATTGATGTTATATGACAATTTTCTATTTTATTGATTTATTTTGAAATTAAAACCATTTAATTCAAAATTAAATTATATAAAATATGAAAATAAGATATTTTTTCAAAAGGAGTGAATTTCTATCAAACTTGAGGTCCAAGATAGCCCATGGAACATACCAAATTCGTGCTAGCTCTCACATTGAAGAGAAAATTTGATTTTATTTGAAAAGAATTTATTGCACAATCAAGATCCAATCTTTTTTCACTCTCTTTGCCATCTCAATTCACTTTATAAATACCAGCATATTGTACATCAAAGGACACGAAACCCTAGCCAAAAACACAACCCTTATTTTGTCAAAAATTTTCAAGAAGTTGGAAAAATCAAATTTTTATTTGCAGCCTCTTTCAACCATCCAAACGTGCTCAGGGGGTAAGATTGAGTAAGAATGCATCATTGTTATTGATCAAACCATCCAGAATCGAGCCATATACATGCATACATATTCAATTTTTTCTTGGTTTCACATTTTATTATTCTGTTTGTTTTAATTGATTCTAATGCTTTTAACATGTTCATGAGATGCCAAGGGTTCGATCTGGGCAATCGTTGTTGAGTTTGAACGTCAAAATCGTGAGTTGCCATACCTAGGGCTTTTTGAACTGTTGAGCTTCGAATCGATAGCTACAGTTGTTTTCAATCGAAACTAACACCACCATTGAATTCGGAATGCTCGAATTAGGGGGATAGAGTCCTCTTTTCCTTTTTATTTCACTGATTTCGCAGGTTTGGCATTTTGGATCATCGGAGAAGACGACCGAAGCTAGGGCTCCGGCGTCGTTGACCGATTTGGAATCCGGCGTGGCTGGCGTGGCATCTTCATGCGTTCTGATTCACTCGTTAGTAAGTCAATGGGGTCCACGCGCGCTGACTGTGTTTCAAACATTCCCAGGACACGTAATCACTTATATTCATTTGATTTTGGCTTTTCTAACACCAAGTGTCACTTGGCCTAGTGGTTAAGGCGTGACATGTAGAAGATGCTCTCAAGGGTACCCAGTTCGAGCCTCATCAGGACCGGTTTTGCATTCTTTTTTTCACAAACTTAACACTTTTTTCTATTTTTCCATATTTTCTTTTTATTTAATATTTTGCATTCATTTTAATTTATTTCAATAATTTTTATCATGCATTAAAAAACACCAAAAAATATTTTTCTTTTTGCATTATTTTCAGAAAATGTTTATTTAATTTATAAAATTAAAAAAATATTAGTTTGCATGCATATTTAATTTAATTGCTAATTTATCATTTAAATCACTTTTAATTAGTTTTTAATTATTAAATTATCTCCAAAAAATCCCAAAAAATTATTTTAGCATATTAATGTTATTTCCAGCATGAAATATTTTTCTCATTTAAAAATTACTATTTTTGCTAACATTTTCCTCTTATTCGATTTCCTCGTATTTTCCGATTTCTCATCTTTTCACAGGTTATCCCGTTTCGGACGATTTCTTTTTATCGTTTTCTTTTTTCCAATAATGTAATTGCTTATGGGATGTAATAGTTTAATTAGGCCTTTTATTTTCCGCATCCTAAATTATGTATCTGCCCCAAAGCCATGTAATAGCGTAGGATTTATCTTTCCGCACTTTATACTTACGCAATTTACTTTCCGCACCTTATAAACTGTTAGTAATTAGGCGTGTATGGCAAGATAAAATTGAACATAGCTCACTCTAATTTTTCAAGATAACATGAATCAATCAACACACTCTTTTCACACATGCACTTTAGGGTAATTCTCTCGTTGCCTTTACGAATTCAAATGGTCATGTCCTCGAACGTAGGGTATTCTAGCACCGCTGCCTTCAAAAAATCATCATAGTCCCTTCGATACAAAGATCATAAGACCCACGATGTCGCCTCCGAATACATGATCTTGACCCTCGATTGTCGCCACGAAAATGATGATAGTCCTTCGAATGTGCTAGGATACTTCCTACAAGTTGCCTTCTATGACCATCCGATGTCCCTTCGAATGTCCCGCTTACATCCAACGAATGGAGTTACCTACCAACTAATGGTATGGATAGCGCTATTCTAAAGGAACGTAAATAACACGAAAACGACCAATTCTTAGTAGGTAATAAGACTTTTAGTTGCTTGCTCTATCAAAATACTTTTTGCACCTCACACTTTTGTCAAAGTTCAAACTCTTTTCAAAATGAAACATTTCCGAACACTTTGTATACATTCCTACATGAATCATTACAAAGTCAAAGCGAAATGCCTTTTCAAAACATTTTTCAAACACACAGAAAGCAATTTTAATGTGATCTAAGAGCAACTAAGAGCCCGTAGATAACTACGGATGGAAAGGGGTGCTAATACCTTCTCTTTTCATAACCTTCTCCCTTACTCAGAATCTAACGAAGGTCTTTTTCTATACTTTTTACCTTCCCTTAATTGGATAAAAAAAAGTCGGTGGCGACTCTTGCTATCCGCATTTGCGATACAAAACCTACAAAGTCGGTTCACCGTGTTACGCAACTCTGGGAGACACCCTAAAAGTGAGAATGCCTTAGGATTTCTAGATCATTTTACTTTACTTTGATTTGCTTGCTTTATCTTTAAGGGTTGCTTGGGTATTATATTTGTGGGGATCCTACACCGGATCCGGTTTCCTTTTAGGTAAGTAGCAATAAATCATCGCGACCGTGAGACGATATCGAAACGGTCAACATGATGGCTACGTTAGTGTGACACTTTGGATGTCCCGATACTCTTCATTTCCAAGTTGAGGATAGTATTTGGCTTCGCGTGGTGTCATCAAGCACTAACTAAACTTTTAGAACCTTAATTGACCCATCTTGGCCATTAGAAGGTAGTGAGATGGCGGCTTTGGTGCGACTAAGGTTGGTTGATACTCGATGCTACGCTCATTAAGATCGGACTTTTGGGATATTTTCGATCGACCACTTGGTAGTCGTATTGAAATAAACGCCTACGAGAAAGATCAATGATATGAGATTCCTAGAACCCTTACTATTATAGGACAAGATGAACCAACTCAAACTTTTGGTGGGTAATCACCTATACCTCATGCAAGCCTTAAACCTAGGCTCATTGTGTGAATTGTTTGTGTGTGCTAAACATGACATCATGACATCATTCGCATTGCATATCATTTCTAACTATTTCAAGGACCTAGGGATTTATCTTTGCTCTGCTTTGTAGGAATTATGGCTTCTAGAAAGACTATCCGAATCAACTTCATGGGTATACCTTCTCACCAAAGAATTGGTTTGAAATTCCGACCATGCTCGGTTCATCAAAAGACATGGTTATTTGCTTGACTTGGTTACCTCCGTTTGAAGAAGATATGATGCATGTCCTATTCCGCTTTGATCCAAACACCATTACTTTATATTCCCAGATTATCAGTTGGTTCCTACTTTGGAAGAGTTCTCTAAGCTTCTTGGGGTACCTATTCTTGACTAAATGCTATTCACCGGTTTAGAAAAGGTTCCTAAGTACGAAGACATCGCATCCGCCTTACATCTTAAGCGCTCAGACATTGAAGCCAATTGGGAAAAAGGAGTGGAGTTAAGGGTTTACCTGCCAAGTTCTTAATTAAGAAAGCCCGAGAGTTCCTCAAAGTTATGAGTTTCCATGCATTTGAAGACATTGTGGCCTTGCTAATCTATGGTTTGGTTCTATTCCCTAACTCGGACCAATTCATAGATGTCAACGCCATCAAGTTGTTTCTTACCCGCAATCCTGTGCCCACTTTACTTGGAGACATCCTACATTCTCTCCACACCCGTACTATCAAAAGGCAAGGAACTCTCATGTGTTGCATACCGTTACTTTCTAGGTGGTTTATTTCGCACCTTCCTCCATCAATTTTGAAGAATGAACAAAGGTTGAGATGGTCTCAAAGGTTAATGTCACTCTCTCATTCAGATATCCGTTGGAGTCTTTTCTCTCAAAAGGACTTCACATTCATTGAGCGTTGTGGAGAATTCCCTAATGTGCCACTACTTGGTATATGGGGAGGTATTACGTACAACCCTTCTCTAGCTCTACGTCAGTTAGGTTTTGCCCGAAGAGATGGCCCGCATGATATGCTTCTCCAAGATATTGTGTTCGAATACAACCACGATCTCCAGAATTACCGACGAAGGTTTATACACGCTTGGGGCATGGTAAAGAAGACTGATACCAAGACTTTGGGGCACCAGAACTCCATTCCTTGGGAACCTTACCTCAAATGGGTGCGAGCTCGAGCTCAAAACCTCATGATGCCATTCACTGTTCTACCGAATTATGGAACCTGTTGCTATAGGAGATGAATCCTATACTGTTCTCCATCCCGACATGCCTACTGATTTTGAAGACTTGAAGAGATCCTGGATTCAGCTAAACAAAGAGAGGGATACCTTTGAAGCTCAGTGTTATGCAAGCGAGAAGAAAGTGCTAGAGTTGACCAAGCTACTTCACGAGGAGCGGAACATCAACGCCTACCTCGGCACTAAGAGGAAGCGCCCATGGGAGACTTAGAGCTTTAGGATTTATATCTTTTCTTTTATTGTTTTGAACTGTCTTTTGTACTAATAAATGTTTGTTCATTGCTTGTTTAACAAATTTAAATCTCTAAGGTCCTTGAAAATATTGCATTGCATTCGCATAAACATTGCATATCATAGCATAACATTGCATCACAGGTACATTGAAGATTGGTTTTCTCATTTGCTCGCTATTTATTTTAGCGTAAATGGCTCTCGAACAGTCCACAAAGATCTTGTGCTCGAATGCTCGGCCCAACAGATGTTCACCATTTGGTCCAAGGCCAAGAAGATCTCAAGAAGCTCATCAACAGAAATAAGAAGGTTGTTGGTCTTCTCAACATGGGCAGACGCTACAAAGGTGTTTCTAAGAGGGTCAGTCGGATAGAGCTCTCTGAAGGAAGTGTCAAGAATGAGGGGAGTGTCGAGGGTAATGAAGATGACCAGCGTGAGCCTAAGAAGGAGGGAGAAGATCGCCCCATAGCCAAGACTGATGAAGATGACAAGTACAAACAACTTGAAGACCGCCTGAATGCTGTGGAAAACCTGAAGATGTCCGGGTTGAATTTCGATGATCTGAGCCTTGTCCCTGGTGTGGTGATTCCTCCTAAGTTCAAAGTTCCAACTTTTGCCAAGTATGATGGCATTTCTTGTCCTAAGCTTCATCTGAAGTCCTATGTTCAGAAGATCAACCCCCACACCGATGACAGAAAGTTGTGGATGCACTATTTTCAAGAAAGTTTGTCCGGAACTCAATTGGAGTGGTATTATCAGCTAGAGAATGACCGTACCCGTACCTGGAGTAACTTAGCAGATGCTTTCTACAAGCAGTATGAGTACAATGCTGAATTGACACCCACTCGCATGCAACTACAGAGCATGTCTATGGGCCGTGATGAGAAGTTTAAGGAGTATGCTCAGAAATGGAGAGATCTAGCAGGCAGAGTTCAACCACCCTTGTCCAATAGGGAATTGGTTGATATGTTTATGGGAACACTGACAGGCCCGTTCTTCAATCATCTGATTGGAAACTCTTCAGCCGGATTCACCGAGTTGATATTGACAGGAGAGCGTATTGAGGCTGGTATCAAAAGTGGAAAGATTCACATAGAGACATCTTCAAATGTTGCGAAGAGATCTTTTGGTAGTAAGAAAGAAACTAATGCTGTGTATGGTCAGAAAAGCCGAGCCAAGACCGACCATGCTCAATCTGAAGGCCAGTGATCTCCAATCGCATCAAGACCTCGAGACAACGCAGAACGAACGCGCCACGAAGACATTTAAGATCAACATGCCTTTGTCGCAAGCCTTGCAACACATGTTGAAAGAGTGATAACCTTGAGGATCCTCCTCAAAACATTAACACTTCCTCTCGAGATACAATCCTAATGCTAAGTGTGCTTACCATTCCAATAGCCTGGACATAACACGATGATGGGCTCAAGAACAAGATTCAAGACATGATTGAAGCTAAGCAGTTGAGTTTGACCCCTGTTGAGACTCGAATGTGATTAACGCACCTACGCCTAACTATGACAAGAGTTCCAATGTGTGGCGATAATACTTATGTTTTCAACATAGATGACTTGACCATTCCTCGATGATTAAGAAGAATTTGCTACAAGCGTGTCAACCAGATGCCCGAGAATTGTCGTTGGTGCCCATCCGCACTGATGGTTGTGCTTGGTTGAGAAGACGTGTTCGCATGATGGATAACCGTGAGATACTATTTCTAAAACCACCGTGCGGTCGTGTGAAGATATGTCTAAACTGAAGATCGAAGATGTGAACGAAACTGCACCATCTGTGTGGGATACCTTGGGGCAGCCAAGTGGAAAGTACGATTACATGGTGAAGTACACTGTTTCTGAAAGCTACAAGATTCCTATTGAAGATGTTAAGGTGACCGGATGGGGTGTCGATTTCCCAGAAGACTATGCTGATGTTAACACCATAAGAATCTCCTATGCTGATCCTGTGCCTAGCGTGGCACCTCTCATCATTACTTCTCCCAGACCAGTTCCATATTCCTCTAACAAGGCTATCCCTTGGAATTATGGAGCTGATGTTTACTATCATGGCGTCAAGCAGGACCTTCTGACCATTGAAGATCTTATAGTTGAAGCTACCATTCCTGACATTGACAACATCACCGGATCAAGTAAAGTGACCAGAACCGGAAGGGTTTTCTCTCCAGATATCTCTCCTCCAAAAGACACTACGACTCCATCAGATTCCATATTCAACCCATTCCCAAGCTAGAGGAAAGAACTGACTCATCCCGCTCAACCGTATACCAAAGGAAGTTGCTGAAGACACCTCCAAACAAGAAATGAAGGAAATTCTGAAGATCATCAAAAAGAGCGACTACAATGTTGTGGAACAGTTGGGACAGACTCCATCCAAGATCTCCATGCTTGCTCTACTCTTGTGCTCTGAGGCTCACGCTAACGCCTTAGTGAGTTTCTGAAGAATGCTCACGTACCGCAAGACACTACTACTGACCAGTTTGAAGTTTGTATTGCAAGCCTGGCTGCCAACTGTAACACCCCTTCTAATTACCCGCGTTTTATAGAATTAATATCAGAGTTTCATTCACAATTAAGAGGCGTCACAATTTGAATCATAAAAATTTACCAAACACGTGCCATGCCTTCACTGAGGAATAAATCATTAAATAAATCATACTCAACGTCATGTTAAACAGCGGAAATGAAAACATAACCAAAATCCTGAATACATCACTCAACAATTATTCCAGGATGATAAATCAACATAATTAAAAAACTATTCAAAATATCCATTAAAGGATTCAAACAACCGTTTCCCCAGTGTTACATCTACCAGAGCACGACACTGACACGCGGACTAGATTAACTAAACTCGACTCTAGAGCTATCCTCACCAACTCCAAGCAGCTAATCACTTCGGATCTGAAATTGTTAAAGGGTGAGACTCCAATTCAATATAACATGCATTATACGTTTTTAGAATACAACAGAATAAACAGATACATTAATCCATTAACCAACACAAGTCATAATCAGATCACAAGGCAGTTCACACAATGAACATGTAATATAACAAACAATGGAAATTGCAACACTGGAAACCATCCTAGCATGTTACAATCCCATATGCAATGCAGACTCTATGCATGTGGTACCAAAACGTGAATCGAGTTCACACACCGCTCCATTTACATGTGGAAAGACAGTGTAAATTCATGATTCGCCCATAGCTATTGGGTCAAGAATCCAGCCTCACTACCTCAACCTCTGTGGGTAAGTCTATTGGCCCAACCAGTTCACTTCCGCACAATGGGAATGAACCATAACAACAAATGCGTATGCATGCGTCATAAAAGCATGCAACATTAATTCTCAGATCTTGATATCAACATATATCACACAATGCCAGTTCATCAATGTATCACATTCAATCATAATGAATATCCAGATACAACATAGTAAGCATTAATATTTCATCCGGTAACTTAGACCAATGGTAATAATTCTCCATTATCCTTAACTAATCACTCTTTTCAAAAATCGGGAGCTCGACTCTTTTAAAATAATTTTAGCAAACTAATATTTTTCTCTTTTCAAAAGGTAGTATTTTAAATTTAAGAAATAACGCCGAAAACGGCACTCGAATCGGAGTTACGGTTTAGAAAATATGAATTTTTAAAGTTTTAGAAATTTTGGAAAAATACTCATGGAACCCGGTTCCTACCTATACAGGAACCGGTTCCTGACAGTTTTAAAAACTCGCTCCCTAGTTTTTGTATGGGAACCCGATTCCTACCCATACAGGAACCGGCTCCTGAGTGTAAAAATCCCAGTTTTGCCAATTTAACACTGGGAACTCGGTTCCTCCCCACAGGGAACCGGTTCCCACGTCTTATAACAGTATTTTCTGCAACTTTTGACAGCATTTTGTATCCTTTATCATTTCCAAACTTACTAATACGAATTGGGACATTAGGAACACCATTCCATAATCATTTCACACCATTATAACAACAAACAACATGGTTTATTCATCCCTATCAATTATTTGACATACTAATGATCCTAATTCCAACACCGACAAAATAGGGTTTATTCCTATAACTTATAGTCATCAAGATTCAAACTTCCTAACATACCCAATTATCCCTATGATTCCCAAAACCCATAAAACATATTAACCGAATGAAATCACCCCTTACCTCGCGATGATCTTCGATTTCTCTCGGCGTCGACTTTTCCTCTCTTCTCTTCTCTTCTCCAATTCTACGTATAATAGCTTTTCTCCAAAAATATCTATTTTTCCTTTCTTTTCCTTTTTATATTCCTTTTAATGTTCCTTTATTTATTCCAAATAAAATGAAATAATAATAATTAGTAAGGTAGAGTAATTTACTCCTCATACTCACTAATTACTCTGCACACCTCAAATCCTTTCTTTATTAAATGACCCATTTAATCCAAATAAAATTAATACTTAAGACTTTAATTAATTAAATAATTATATTCTCACTTATTTAATATTTGAATTAAATCGGGGTGTCACAACTCTCCCCCACTAAAAGAGTTTTCGTCCTCGAAAACATACCTTAGACGAAAAGTTCGGGATACGAGTCCTTCATCTGACTCTCCAGCTCCCAAGTTACATTTCCTTCAGCTGGTCCTCCCCAAGCTACTCGTACCAGTGCTATCTCTTTACCTCACAATTGCTTCAATTTCCGATCCTCAATTCTCGCAGGTACTTCTTCAACAGTCAAGTTATCTCGCACCTGAACATCATCTACTTGAATCTCATGAGACGAATCCGCAATGTACCTCCTCAACTGAGATACATGGAAAACATCATGCAAATTCGCAAGTGACGGCGGTAAAGCGATCTGATAAGCAACTTTCCCAACTCTCTTGGTAATCTGAAACGGACCAATAAAGCGCGGAGTCAACTTCTTTGACTTCAAGGCTCGACCAATACCAGTCATTGGAGTAACTCTCATGAACACATGATCTCCTTCACTAAACTCAAGATCCTTCCTCCTCTTATCATGATAACTTTTCTGACGACTCTGTGAAGCCTTCATCTTCTCCTGAATCATCTTGATCTTTTCTGAAGTTTGTTGAACAATCTCTGGTCCAATCGCAGCACTTTCTCCAAATTCATACCAACACAACGGTGTCCGACACCTCCTACCATACAATGCCTCAAACGGAGCCATACTGTCATACCCCAAAATTTGCCCTCCATCTTCTCAAGACATTCCATACATCCATACTCAAGGATTCCTCAAAGGTTGATCAGACAAACCCTCTCCTAGACAATCAACCCAAACTAGGGTTTGGCAATTCTCAGCTCCAGATGGACTTCCAACATCTCCAATGTTCATCATGCCTCTTCATATGCTTCAAATGTTCTCCATGTCAGGTTTCAAGCTTCACAAGTCAAGTTTCCTCAAACAATTGCTCAGATGGTTGAAAATCAGTTGTATTGGACAAAAAGTCAACTATGGTCAACATGCAGTCAAACTTCATGATTTTTGGTCAACATTCTCATTTTGAAGTTACATTCATCATTTGATCAAGGGTTGATCATGATTCATCAAGAAAACTCAAGATTTGCTCAAAAGTCAAACTTTCTAAATTAGGGTTTATAGGTGAAAAGTCAACCAAACTTTGACTGATCATAACTTCTTCATACTTTATCAGAAATTTTCCCACCAAAGCTCATTTTGAAGGAAATTAAATTCTCTACAACTTCATGTCTCACAAGAATGTTCAAAAAATGCTTCATTTGAGAGGTATGGATCAAAACATTACAGGTCCTTTTCAAAGTCAACAAAAAGTCAACATTTTGTTTTGAAGATATATTAAGCATGGAAACTCCAATTGATATGAGACCAAAAAGGTTGGTTAGAGGACCCTTAGAGCTTTCCAAAAAGTCCAAGAAAACTAAAAAATGTGGAAAATTGAGCAAGATACACTATTCAGAAGTTTGGCAATTTTGGACAATTGCACAAAAGGACATTTTGGTCAAAATGCAAAATTTTCCAAATGGGCCTATAATCTTTTGATCCAAACTTGTTCATGACATTATTTGTGACCCATAAATGCTTGGCCATGACAATTTTCTATTTTATTAATTTATTTTTGAATTTTAAACCATTTTATTCAAAATTAAATTATATAAAATATGAAAATAAAGTATTTTTTTTTTCCAAAAGGAATGATTTTATATCATGCTTGAGGTCCAAGGAAGCCCATGATCCTTACCAATTTCGTGCTAGCCTTTACATTGATGAGAATATCAAATTTTTTCCAATATTTGATTTTATTTGAAAAAACATAAATGCACATTCATGATCCAATCTTTTTTCCTTGTTTTTCCTCTCTCAAATTCCTCTATAAATACCAAGCAATACATACAGCCAAGAGGACGAAACCCTAGCCCTTACAACAACCCTTATTTTGCCAAATTTTTTCAAGAATTGTCCAAAATTGTGTTTGAATTTCCAACCATTTCCAGCCCTCAAAAACCACTCCATTGTCTTCAGGAGGTAAGTTTGAGTAAGTACCCATCCTTGCCAATGGTTGAAACAAGCTAAATCGATGCATACATGATCATACATATTCAAAACTTTTTGATTTTTGCATTTTACTAATCTGCGTGTTTCAATTGATTTTAATGGTTTTAATGTGTTCATGAGACTCCAAGGGATAGATCTGGGCCATCGTTTTGGACTTTGAACGTCAGAAACATGAGTTGCCATACTTAGGGTTTTTAGAGCTGCTTGCTTCGAAACCAGGTTTACAAGCATTTTTAAAGGAAACTGACGCCACCAATGGATTCGCAGACCCCGATTTAAGGGGGGTAGCCTTAACCTCAGCCCTTGTTCTTTCGTATTTTTGCAGGTTCAGTTCGTGCCTCACCGGAGAAGACGACCGGAGCTAGGGCTCCGGCGTCGTTGAACATGTTGACTCCGGTTTGGCTTGCGTGGTGAATATGCGTCCTCTGATTCGTCCATCCGTTCCACCTGGGGTCCACGCACGCTGACTCAGTTTGAATTCAAATCAGGGACACGTAATCATTCAAAAACGTTTGATTTCAGCTTTTCAAACACCAAAGACACGTTGTCCCAGTGGTTAAGGCGTTGGGATTGAAAGATGCTCCAAAAGGTCTCCAGTTCGAACCACACAGAGACCAGATTTGTTTTCTTTTTACAAACTTCAAACTTTTTCATATTTTCTTATTTATTTAATATATCTCATGCATTTTAATTCTTTTTAATATTTTCTCTCATGCATTAAAAATCATCAAAAATATTTTTCCTTTTGCATTTATTTTCATAAAATACTTATTTAATTTATAAAATTAAAAAATATTATTTTGCATGCATATTTATTTTTATTCATAATTTACCATTTAAATCAGTTTTAATTAGTTTTTAATTATTAAATTGCATCCAAAAAATCCCAAAAAATTATTTTAGCATATTAATGTTATTTCCAGCATGCTATATTTTCCTCATCTAAAAATATGCATTTTTACTAACATTTTCCTCTTATTCGATTTCATCGTATTTTCCGATTTTCTCATCTTTTCACAGGATATACCGTTTCGGACAATTTTTCTTTATCGTTTCTTTTTTCCAATAATGTAACTGTTCATGGGATGTAATAGTTAATTAGGGCTTTTATTTTCCACAAGTTTAAATTATGTATCTGCCCCAAAGCCATGTAATAGCGTAGGACATTTACCTTTCCGCACTTTACATTCCCGCATTTTAATTTCCGCACCCTATAAATTGCTAGTGATTAGGCGTATATGGCAAGATAAAATTGAACATAGCTCACTCTAACTTTCAAGATAAAATATCTGAATTTAACACACTCTTTCACACATGCCCCTTAGGGTAATTCTCTCGTTGCCTTTACAATTCAAATGGTCATGTCCCTCGAGCGTAGAGGTATTCTAGCACTGCCTTCAAAACAAATCATCATAGTCCCATCGATAAAGATCATAAGACCCACGATGTCGCCTCCGAATACATGATCTTGACCCTCGATTGTCGCCTACGAAAAATGATGATAGTCCCTTCGAATGTGCTAGGATACTTCCTACAAGTTGCTTTCTATGACCATCCAATGTCTCTTCGAATGTCCCGCTTACATCCAACGAATGGAGTTACCTACCAACTAATGGTATGGATAGCGCTATTCTAAAGAAACGTAAAACAACACAAAAACGACCAATTCTGAGTAGGTAATAAGACTTTTAGTTGCTTGCTCAAATCAAAATACTTTTCACACCTCACACTTTTGTCAAAGTTCAAACTCTTTTCAAAACGAAACATTTCTGAACACTTTGTATACATTCCTACATGAATCATTACAAAGTCAAAGCGAAATGCCTTTTCAAAACACTTTTGTCAAACACACAGAAAGCACATTTTTAAAGTGATCTAAGAGCAACTAAGAGCCCGTAGATAACTACGGATGGAAATGGGTGCTAATACCTTCCCTTTCATAACCTTCTCCTTACTCGAATCTAACGAAGGTCTTTTTGTACTTTTACCTTCCCTTAATTGGATAAAAGAAAAGTCGGTGGCGACTCTTGCTATCCGCACATTTGCGATACAAAACCTACAAAGTCGTTCACCGTGTTCGAATTCTACGGGAGACACCTAAAAAGAGAATGCCTTAGGGATTTCTAGATCACCTTTATTGCTTTCGTTTGACTTGCTTGCTTTATCTTTAAGGGTTGCTTGGGTATTATATTTGTGGGGATCCTACACCGGATCCGGTTTCCTTTAGGTAAGTAGCAATAAATCGTCGCGACCGTTAGGATATCGAAACGGTCAACATGATGGCTACGTTAGCGTGACACTTTGGATGTCGATACTCTTCATTTCCAAGTTGAGGATAGTATTTGGCTTCGCGTGGTGTCATCAGCGCTAACTAAACTTTTAGAACCTTAATTGACCCATCTTGGCCATTAGAAGGTAGTGAGATGGCGGCTTTGGCACTAAGGTTGGTTGATACTCGATGCTACGCTCATTGAGATCGGACTTTTGGGATATTTTCGATCGACCACTTGGTAGTCGTATTGAAATAAACGCCTCGAGAAAGATCAATGATGTGAGATTCCTAGAACCGGTTACTATTATAGGACGGATGAACCAACTCAAACTTTTGGTAGGGTAATCACCTATACCTCTTGCAAGCCTTAAACCTAGGCTCATTGTGTGAATTGTTTGTGTGTGCTAAACATGACATCATGACATCATTTGCATTGCATATCATTTCTAACTATTTCAAGGACCTAGGGATTTATCTTTGCTCTTTTGTAGGGTATTATGGCTTCTAGAAAGACTATCCGAATCAACTTCATGGGTATACCTTCTCACCAAAGAATTGGTTTGAAATTCACGATCATGCTCGGTTCATCAAAAGACATGGTTGTCTACTTGATTTGGTTATCTCGGTTTTGAAGAAGATATGATGCATGTCCTATTCGGTTCTTGATCCGAAATACCATTGCTTTACATTCCCAGATTATCAGTTGGTTCCTACCTTGGAAGAGTTCTCTAAGCTACTTGGGGTACCTATTCTTGACCAAATGCCATTCACCGATTTAGAAAAGGTTCCTAAGTACGAAGGCATCGCATCAGCATTACATCTTAAGCGCTCAGATATCGAAGCCAATTGGGAAACCAGAAGTGGAGTTAAGGGTTTACTTTCCAAGTTCCTAATTAAGAAAGCCCGAGAATTCCTCAAGGTTATGAGTTTCCATGCATTCGAAGACATTGCGGCCTTGCTAATCTATGGTTTGGTTCTATTCCCTAACTCGGATCAATTCATAGATGTCAACGCCATCAAATTGTTTCTTACCCATAATCCATTGCCTACTTTACTTGGAGACATCCTATATTCTCTCCACGCTCGTACTATCAAAAGACAAGGAACTCTCATGTGTTGTATACCGTTACTTTCCAGGTGGTTTATTTCGCACCTTCCTCCATCAGTTTTGAAGAATGAACAAAGATTGAAGTGGTCTCAAAGGTTAATGTCACTCTCTCATTCCGACATCCGTTGGAATCTTTTCTCTCAAAAGGATTTCACATTCATTGATCGTTGTGGAGAATTTCCTAATGTACCACTACTTGGTATAAGGGGAGGTATTACTTACAACCCTTCTCTAGATCTACATCAGTTTGGTTTTGCTCGAAGAGATGGTCCGCATGATATGCTTCTCCAAGATATTGTGTTCGACTACAACCACGATCTCTAGAATTACCGACGAAGGTTCATACACGCTTGGGGCATGGTAAAGAAGACTGATACCAAGACTTTGGGGCACTAGAACTCCATTCCTTGGGAACCTTACCTCAAATGGGTGCGAGCTCGAGCTCAAAACCTCATGATGCCATTCACTTTGTTTACCGTAATTATGGAACTGTTGCTATAGGTGGCGTACCTATACTATTCTCCATCCCGACATGCCTCGATTTTGAAGACTTGAAGAGATTCTGGATTCAGCTCAAAGAAGAAAGGGATACCTTTGAAGCTTAGTGTTATGCAAGTGAGAAGAAAGTGCTAGAGTTGACAAAGCTACTTCACGAGGAGCGAAGCATCAATGCCTATCTCGGCACCAAGAGGAAGCGCCCATGGGAGACTTAGAGCTTTAGGATTTATATGTTTTCTTTTATTCGTTTGAACTATCTTTTGTACTTAAAAAGAAAAAGAATAAAAGGAGTACTAATAAATGTTTGTTCATGGCTTGTTTAACAAATTTAAATCTCTAAGGTCCTTGAAAATATTGCATTGCATCCGCATAAACATTGCATATCATAGCATAACATTGCATCACAGGTACATTGAAGATTGGTTTTCTCATTTGCTCGCTATTTATTTTAGCAGAAATGGCTCTTGAACAGTCATCAAAGATCTTCAAGCTCGAATGCTCGGTTTAGAGATGTTTACTTGGTCCAAGGCCAAGAAGATTTGAAGAAGCTCATCAACAGAAGAAGAAGGTTGTTGGTCTTCTCAACATGGGCGACGCTACAAAGGTGGCCCTAGAGTGGTTAGTCGAATTGAGCTCTCGAAGGAAGTGTCAAGAAGGAGGATGAGCAAAGTAACAAGGGGATGGCGAAGGTAGTCACATGAGCACGAGAAAGACTATGATAATGGCCAATACTCGATGAAGATGACAAGTACAAACAACTTGAAGACCGTCGAATCTTGTGGAAAACACGAAGATGTCCGGCTGAATTTTGATGATCTGAGTCTTGTCCTGTTGTGATTCCTCCCAAGTTCAAAGTTCAACTTTTTCAAGTATGATGGCATGTCTTGTCCAAGTGCATTTGAAATCCTATGTCCGAAGATCAATCCCCACACGATGACGAAAGTTGTGGATGCACTATTTTCAAGAGAGTTTGTCGAACTCGCTTAGAGTGGTATTATCGACTAGAGAATGACCGTATCCGTACTTGGGTGATTTGGCGGATGCTTTCTACAGATAGTATGAGTACAATCTTGATTGACACCCACTCGCATGCAACTACAAAGCATGTCTATGGGTCGTGATGAGAAGTTCAAAGTATGCTCAAAAATGGAGAGATCTAGCGGTGAGTTCAACCACCCTTGTCCAATAGGGAGTTGGTTGATATGTTTATGGGGACAGACAGCCCATTCTTTAATCATCGATTGAAATTCTTCACCGGATTCACCGATGATATTAATGATATTGAAGCAGTATCAAGAGCGAAAAGATTCATGTAGAGACATCTTCAAATCTGCAAAGAGATCTTTTGGTGGTAAGAAAGAAGCTAATCTTGTGTATGGTCGAAAAGCCGAGCCAAGACCGACCGCTCAATCTGTGGGGCGCTTCGATCTCGATCCTACATCGGCACAACCTCGGTGAGACAACGCGGCGAGCAGCGCCACGAGCAGTTACCAAGATCAACATGCCATTGTCGCAAGCCTTGCAACACATGTTGAAAGCGAGCGATTACCTTGAGGATCCTCCTCGAATGTCAACACTTCCTCTCCGAGATACAATCCTAATGCTAAGTGTGCTTACCATTCTAATAGCCGGGACATAGTCTTGATGTTGGGCTCGAAGAACAAGATTCGGGATATGATTGAAGCTAAGCGATTGAGTTTGATCCTCCTGTTGAGACTCAATGTGATCAACGCTCCTATGCCTAATCATGACAAGAGTTCCAATCTTTGTTGGTGAAGATACTTATGTCTTCAACATAGATGACTTGACCATTCCTCGATGGTATTAAGAAGAATTTCTGCAAGCGGTGTCAATCGGGATGCCCGGAATTGTCATTGGTGCCCGTCCGCTGATGGATGTGCTTGGTTGAGAAGGCGTGTTCGGTGCATGATGGATAGCCGTGAGATACTATTTCTGAAACCCCCTGTAAGCTGTGTGAAGAAATGTCTAAGTTGAAGATTGACAATGTGAATGAAACTGCACCATCTGTGTGGGACACCTTGGGGCAGCCAAGTGGAAAGTATGATTACATGGTGAAGTACACTGTTCCTGAGAGCTACAAGATTCCTATTGAAGATGTTAAGGTGACCGGATGGGGTGACGATTTCCCAGAAGACTATGCTGATGTTAACACCATAAGGATTTCCTCTGCCGATTCTGTGCCTAGAATGGCACCTCTCATCATTACTTCTCCAAGACCAGTTCCATATTCCTCTGACAAGGCTATCCCTTGGAACTATGGATCTGATGTTTACTATCATGGCGTCAAGCAAGACCCTCTAACCATTGAAGATCTTACTATTGAAGCTATTTTTCCTGGCATTGACAACATCACCGGATCAAGTAAGGTGACCAGAACCGGAAGAGTGTTCTCTCCAGATATCTCTCCTCCAAAAGACACTGCGACTCCAGCTCGCATTCCAACTATTCAACCCATTCCCCAAGCTAGAGGGAAGGAACCAGTGACTCATCCTGCTCAGCCAGAAGTACCAAAGGAAGTTGCTGAAGGCACCTCCAAACAAGAAATGGAGGAAATTCTGAAGATTATCAAGAAGAGTGACTACAATGTTGTGGAACAGTTGGGACAGACTCCGTCCAAAATCTCCATGCTTGCTCTGCTCTTGTGCTCCGAGGCTCATGCTAACGCCTTGGTGAAATTTCTGAAGAATGCTCACGTACCGCAAGACACTACCACTGACCAGTTTGAAGTTTGTATTGCTAGCCTGGCTGCCAACAATGGCCTAGGTTTCTCTGATGCTGATTTGACTCCTGCCGGAAAGAAACACAACAAAGCCTTGCACATCTCTGTTGAATGCAAGGGCACTACATTATCTCATGTTTTGGTGGATACCGGTTCTGCTATGAATATCCTTCCGAAGACTGCTTTTGATCGACTTGATGTCGAAGGGTTGGTTCTGAGACCCAGTGACATAATTGTGAGACCTTTTGATGGTTCTAAGCGAAAAGTGCTTGGAGAGCTCACTTTGCCTGTCAAAGTCGGTTCCCAGACTTTTGACTCTACTTTCTTTGTTATGGACATCCGTCCGGCCTACTCTTGCCTACTTGGACGCCCTTGGATACATGGGGCAGGCGCTGTTACCTCTACCTTGCATCAGAAGTTGAAATACCCGGTGAAAGGGAAAGTTGTTGCAGTATGTGGTGAAGAGGAATACATGGTCAGTCATTTGCAATCATTCCGATATCTCGAGATGGAGGGTGAATTCTACGAGACTCCCTGTCAAGCTTTTGAAACAATCCCAGTAATCATGCCTTGACTCTCCTGTCACTCCTGAAGTTGCTAAAGTTCCACCTAGGATGGCCTCGCTGAAAGATGCTCAAGCTGCTGTTGAAGAAGGTAGTACTATTTGGGGTCAGCTCCCTGATCTTCCTTTCAAATTTGACAAGACTGGTTTAGGCTTCACTATCAAGGGTCGAAGATGATACGCGAACGTGCGACCAGCTTCCTTTCCGCATCGGCCAGTGGAATCCATGCTATAGAAGACGACGACCACGACTTGACATCGCAAGTGGATCTTCCCAACTCCAGACAACGGACTCAGCAATTGGAAGACTGAAGACGTCATACCAATCTCCTTTAGACAGGAGTAATTGCTCTTGTTTTGTTTTGCTTTTCGTATTTTCTGCGTTTTGAACAATAAACTTTGAAAGCCTAGTGCCTTGCCCGGGGCATCATGGCTCGTTTGTGAGGGTTATTATCTGTCATTTGCATATTTTCATTCAATAAATCGTTGGACTTTTGCATTCAATTGTTTGTTTTCTTTTACTTTATCACCCCTTCAAAAAGCTATGTGTTTCTTACACACACCCACGTGATACACTGCAGAATCACTCCGAATCTCGTTGATAACAGCTATGCTATTGCTAAATATGACTTCGATAATCCGATCTACCAAGCCAAGACGAAAGTAAGGAAGATTGTGAAGTGCCGGAGAACTTGCAGGCTACAAACAAGAAGAGCGAGTTATCTGACCACCTGAAGAAGTTGAGGTTGTGAATTGGGTACCGAAGGAGAAAGAGATCAAGATAGGAGCGGGTCTTGAGAGCAGTGTTAAAGAAAGGTTGATTCAGATGCTACGAGACTACATTGAGGTTTTTGCTTGGTCATACGAAGACATGCCGGGTTTAGACATTGATATTGTGGTACACCTATTGCCAACAAAAGAAGGTTTTCTCCTAGTAAAATAGAAGGTTCGTCGCATGCGTCCTGAGATGTCAGAGAAAATCAAAGCCGGAATTGTGAAGCAGTTCAACGCCGGCTTCTAGCAGTTACTTCCTATCCACAATGGGTTGCTAATGTGGTTCCTGTGCCAAAGAAGGATGGCAAAGTTCGAATGTGTGTGGATTATAGAGATCTGAACAAAGCGAGCCCGAAAGATGATTTCCCGCTTCCTCATATTGATGTTCTGGTTGACAACACCGCTCAGCATAAAGTTTTCTCCTTCATGGATGGTTTCTCTGGTTACAATCAGATCAAAATGGCTCTCGAAGACATGGAGAAGACTACTTTTGTTACACAGTGGGGTACTTTCTGCTACAAGGTTATGCCGTTCGGACTGAAGAACGCGGGCGCCACTTATCAGCGTGCTATGATGACGTTGTTTCATGACATGATTCATCACGAGATAAAGGTTTATGTCAACGACATGATAGCTCGATCACAGACTGAAGAAGAACATCTTGATCATCTGCGAACTGTTTGATGGTGGAAGAAATCAGGCGAGACTTAATCCTAACAAGTGCACTTTGGAGTCGATCCGAAAACTCCTAGGGTTTGTTGTCGTGGTAAAGGTATTGAGGTTGATCCGCCAAGGTTAAAGCTATTCAAGAGATGTCGCTCCCGTCATCGAGAAGGAAGTCAGAGGTTTCTTGGGCCGATTGAACTACATTGCCAGATTCATTGCACACCTAACTGCTACTTGTGAGCCAATCTTCAAGTTACTTAAGAAAGATCAAGTGGTAGAATGGAATGACAATTGCCAGATCGCTTTTGACAAAATCAAGGAGTACCTTCAGAATCCTTCTATCCTGATGCCGCCTGCCGAAGGAAGACCTCTTATCATGTACTTGACAGTGTTAGAGAACTCAATGGGGTGTGTGTTGGGGCAACATGACGTGTCTGGTCGAAAAGAGCATGCAATATACTACCTTAGCAAAAAGTTTACCGATCGTGAAACAAGATACTCACATCGAGAAAACTTGCAACGCTTTGGCTTAATGCACGACTAAGACAATATATGTTGACTCATACTACCTTGTTGATTTCAAGATGGATCCGATAAAATACATATTTGAGAAACCAGCTCTCTCAAGAATAGCAAGATGGCGTATGATCTTGACCGAGTATGACATCCAAGACACTTCTCGAAGCGATCAAAGGGAGTGTAGTAGCCGATCATTTGGCTCATCGCCGTAGATGACTATCGATCTATGCGGTTCAATTTCCAGGAAGATGTTTTACTAGTCGATTGTGAAAAACCGTGACCGACGAAGGGCCTCGAACAAGGATCCCGATGGACCATGGTCTTTGATGGAGCCTCAACGCACTGGCAATGGCATTGGCGCCATTATCACATCCCCAGCGGACATCGCCTTTCACCGCGGACTTTGTTTCAATTGCACTAACAACATGGCCGAATACGTGCATTATGGGTATTAAAGTCGCTATTGACTTAAGAATCAAGTTCTTACAAGTGAATGGAGACTCAGCTTTAGTGATCAGTCCGATTAAGGGTGAGTGGGATACGAAGCATCCGAATCTCATTCCGTATTGAGAGCATGTTCTGAGTTTGACCCCCTACTTCGAAGAGATCACTTTCAATCACATTCCACGAGAAGAGAATCAGTTGGCAGACACATTAGTTACTATGTCATCTATGTTCAAGGTCAGATGGGACAACGAGGCTCCCTAGATCATCATTGAGAAGTTTGACGAACCAGCGTATTGCTATGAGCTTGATACAGAAGAGAAACCTTGGTACTACGACGTGAAGAGGTATCTTGAGACTAAGGAATATCCCAGGGGCAAATGGACTCCCACCTACGAGGGACCGTTTGTAGTCAAGATAATATTTTCCGGCGGAGCTATGATACTTAGCACCATGGATGGTGAAGACTTCCCACACCCTGTGAACGCAGACATAGTCAAAAAATACTACGCATAAAAGAGACCCGCTAGGTCGATCGACCTAGGCAAAAATAAGGCATCTGGCGAACCAAAGGGTTCGGGCAAAAGTTAAGGATATATGTAAAAATGTACACCGGCAAGTCGAAAACCGAAAAGGCGGTTGGGCAAAAAGGTATCCCGTGAGCGAAAACCGAAAGGCGGTCTAGGAAAAGTTAGGATTTAAGCATTTACTATGTCTCGCCGATCACCCATCTACAGACTATCAAGATTCAAGATTCAAATGGCGAAAATCAATTCACTCACTTTCCGACAGGAGATGAGATAGTTGAAATATATGAGTACTAGCATAGTTGGAACTTAACGAGATTGTTTCCGCATAGCTTTTTACCTTTCTTGTGTACAAACTACTTGGCCATACGCCCCAGTTCAAATAAATACAAGTTTCTTTCTCTTTACGATTTTCACTGTTGTTGTTTGCATAAAGTCCAATGTTTGCTTTGAATGATTATATGCATGTGACAATAAAAATCTATTCACAAACATGAAAAGTGAACGCAAAAGTAATTGCATGTGCTCCAGAATTGAGATGACGACGAAAGTCACCAATACACTTCCCACAAAACATGATCTCCGGAGATGTCACTCACCACAAACCTCCTCCAGCAGAGTACGCATCGGTCCCCGAGCAGTGATTCCACTCAACTTAACCGGATTACACTCATCTTCGAGCAGTAACATCTCATCCCCAGCTGAGGTATTTATCCCCAACAAGATATCTCTCAGCAGTTCCCCTTTTCTCTAGCAGCAATGTCCAGACTTGAAACTTGGTCAGATAGTGCACCGGAGGAAACCTACATCCCTTTCCCCAGCTAGAGATCACGACGGCCCCCCTGGTCCTTCTAACCCGTCTCCCAAAGAATTATCAAGTACTCTCCAAGAAGATTTACACAAATCCCGATAGAGTACCCCCACGGGACTCTCCCAGTAGGTCTACCTCTACCATCCTCAACAATATCTAGGCCTGAAACTTGGTCAGATAGTGCACCGGAGGAATCAAAGTTATCTTTCTTCTCAGGATCTTCATCCTTAAATAGAAGTCAGAACTCTCCAAGCAGAACTTCCGCATCTTCTTCAAGATGGATATGTTTTGAAATACCACAACATCTATCATTCATACATTACTCATAAAAGTCATAATTTGTGCATATGTCATTCATACGCATTATCATGCATCATACTTTGCATAAGATTAACAAATATTCTATCAAAGTTTCTCTTGTTTTCTCCAAAACAGGTGAAAATCACTTCTGACGCAAACAGGTCCGAGATTAAGCCCGAATCTCGACGGAAAACTATCTCGAAGGCCACCCTAGTTGTCCTCCGACAACTGGTCCAGGATTAAGACCCGAATCTCGACGGGAAAACTATCTGAACGACCGCCCCTAGTTGTCCTCCGACAGCTGGTCCAGGATCAAGACCCGAATCTCGACGGGAAAACTATCCGACGACCTTGTCCTCCGACAACGGATCCGGGATTAATACCCGGCTGGACGGAAACCCTATCCGAACGATCACAAGTTATCCTCCGATAGTGCGGTGATCAACACCGATGCATAATAGGAAGATATCCACATTTTGCCGCCTACTACCTCCCCCAGAGTAATCAGCACGAAGATCTATTCTGATTCCTTCTTATTATCAACAGCAACTACAGAGTCTAGCGTACAACTCAGTTGCCTTGGATGGCATCTTAAGCCCATCTCCGACTACGTGTCAACAATTTTCCACCTTCAGAATGCTGCATATTTGGTTAAAAAACCAATACATACCAATAACTTCATTCAAAGATGAGCACAAAGTCTAACATACGACTCCCTCCGGATGGCATCTTAAGCCCATCTCCATGCTCCTTCCACTACCAAGAACAACTATAGAGCCTAGCGTACGGCTCACTCCCCAGCATCGATCTTTCCAGATGGCATCTTAAGCCCATCCCCGTCAATTCTCCTATCAACAATCTCGAGTCTAGCGTATGATTCATTCCCCAGCGAAGTCTCCATTTTCTCCAAATGGCATCTGTAAGCCCATCCCTGCATCACCAGCGAGTGCAAATTTTCAGGTGTACTCGAGTGTTCAATCATCTTCTACCTCCAGGTCACGAAAGGCGAACATGCCAATCTAACCCTTCCAGTACAAGAAGATTGAACAGGGGCAGCTGTCATACCCCAATATTTTCCCTCCATCTTCTCAAGACATTCCATACATCCATACTCAAGGATTCCTCAAAGGTTGATCAGACAAACCCTCTCCTAGACAATCAACCCAAACTAGGGTTTGGCAATTCTCAGCTCCAGATGGACTTCCAACATCTCCAATGTTCATCATGCCTCTTCATATGCTTCAAATGTTCTCCATGTCGTTTCAAGCTTCAAGTCAAGTTTCCTCGATAATTGCTCGATGGTTGAAAATCAACAGTATTGGACAAAAGTCAATGTGGTCAACATGCAACAAACTTCATGATTTTTGGTCAACATCCTCATTTTGAAGTTACATTCATCATTTGATCAAGGGTTGATCATGATTCATCAAGAAAACTCAAGATTTGCTCAAAAGTCAAACTTTCTAAATTAGGGTTTCTAGGTGAAAAGTCAACCAAACTTTGACGATCATAACTTCTTCATACTTTATCGAAATTTTCCCACCAAAGCTCATTTTGAAGGAAATTCAATTCTCTACAACTTCATGTCTCACAAGAATGTTCAAAAATGCTTCATTTGAGAGGTATGGATCAAAACATTATGGTCCTTTTCAAAGTCAACAAAAGTTAACATTTTGTTTTGAAGATATATTGAGCATGGAAACTCCAATTGAGATGAGACCAAAAAGGTTGGTTAGAGGACTCTTAGAGCTTTCCAAAAAGTCCAAGAACACTCAAAAATGTGGAAAATTGAGCAACATACACTATTCAGAAGTTTGGCAATTTTGGACAATTGCACAAAAGGACATTTTGGTCAAAATGCAAAATTTTCCAAATGGGCCTATAATCTTTTGATCCAAACTTGTTCATGACATTATTTGTGACCCATAAATGCTTGGCCATGACAATTTTCTATTTTATTAATTTATTTTTGAATTTTAAACCATTTAATTCAAAATTAAATTATATAAAATATGAAAATAAAGTATTTTTTTTTTCCAAAAGGAATGATTTTATATCATGCTTGAGGTCCAAGGAAGCCCATGATCCTTACCAATTTCGTGCTAGCCTTTACATTGATGAGAATATCAAATTTTTTCCAATATTTGATTTTATTTGAAAAAACATAAATGCACATTCATGATCCAATCTTTTTTCCTTGTTTTTCCTCTCTCAAATTCCTCTATAAATACCAAGCAATACATACAGCCAAGAGGACGAAACCCTAGCCCTTACAACAACCCTTATTTTGCCAAATTTTTTCAAGAATTGTCCAAAATTGTGTTTGAATTTCCAACCATTTCCAGCCCTCAAAAACCACTCCATTGTCTTCAGGAGGTAAGTTTGAGTAAGTACCCATCCTTGCCAATGGTTGAAACAAGCTAAATCGATGCATACATGATCATACATATTCAAAACTTTTTGATTTTTGCATTTTACTAATCTGCGTGTTTCAATTGATTTTAATGGTTTTAATGTGTTCATGAGACTCCAAGGGATAGATCTGGGCCATCGTTTTGGATTTTGAACGTCAGAAACATGAGTTGCCATACTTAGGGTTTTTAGAGCTGCTTGCTTCGAAACCAGGTTTACAAGCATTTTTAAAGGAAACTGACGCCACCAATGGATTCGCAGACCCCGATTTAAGGGGGGTAGCCTTAACCTCAGCCCTTGTTCTTTCGTATTTTTGCAGGTTCAGTTCGTGCCTCACCGGAGAAGACGACCGGAGCTAGGGCTCCGGCGTCGTTGAACATGTTGACTCCGGTTTGGCTTGCGTGGTGAATATGCGTCCTCTGATTCGTCCATCCGTTCCACCTGGGGTCCACGCACGCTGACTCAGTTTGAATTCAAATCAGGGACACGTAATCATTCAAAAACGTTTGATTTCAGCTTTTCAAACACCAAAGACACGTTGTCCCAGTGGTTAAGGCGTTGGGATTGAAAGATGCTCCAAAAGGTCTCCAGTTCGAACCACACAGAGACCAGATTTGTTTTCTTTTTACAAACTTCAAACTTTTTCATATTTTCTTATTTATTTAATATATCTCATGCATTTTAATTCTTTTTAATATTTTCTCTCATGCATTAAAAATCATCAAAAATATTTTTCCTTTTGCATTTATTTTCATAAAATACTTATTTAATTTATAAAATTAAAAAATATTATTTTGCATGCATATTTATTTTTATTCATAATTTACCATTTAAATCAGTTTTAATTAGTTTTTAATTATTAAATTGCATCCAAAAAATCCCAAAAAATTATTTTAGCATATTAATGTTATTTCCAGCATGCTATATTTTCCTCATCTAAAAATATGCATTTTTACTAACATTTTCCTCTTATTCGATTTCATCGTATTTTCCGATTTTCTCATCTTTTCACAGGATATCCCGTTTCGGACAATTTTTCTTTATCGTTTCTTTTTTCCAATAATGTAACTGTTCATGGGATGTAATAGTTAATTAGGGCTTTTATTTTCCGCAAGTTTAAATTATGTATCTGCCCCAAAGCCATGTAATAGCGTAGGACATTTACCTTTCCGCACTTTACATTCCCGCATTTTAATTTCCGCACCCTATAAATTGCTAGTGATTAGGCGTGTATGGCAAGATAAAATTGAACATAGCTCACTCTAACTTTCAAGATAAAATATCTGAATTTAACACACTCTCTTCACACATGCACCCCTTAGGGTAATTCTCTCTCGTTGCCTTTACGAATTCAAATGGTCATGTCCCTCGAACGTAGAGGTATTCTAGCACCGTTGCCTTCAAAACAAATCATCATAGTCCCTTCGATACAAAGATCATAAGACCCACGATGTCGCCTCCGAATACATGATCTTGACCCTCGATTGTCGCCTACGAAAAATGATGATAGTCCCTTCGAATGTGCTAGGATACTTCCTATAAGTTGCTTTCTATGACAATCCGATGTCCCTTCGAATGTCCCGCTTACATCCAACGAATGGAGTTACCTACCAACTAATGGTATGGATAGCGCTATTCTAAAGAAACGTAAAACAACACAAAAACGACCAATTCTGAGTAGGTAATAAGACTTTTAGTTGCTTGCTCAAATCAAAATACTTTTCACACCTCACACTTTTGTCAAAGTTCAAACTCTTTTCAAAACGAAACATTTCTGAACACTTTGTATACATTCCTACATGAATCATTACAAAGTCAAAGCGAAATGCCTTTTCAAAACATTTTTCAAACACACAGAAAGCAATTTTAATGTGATCTAAGAGCAACTAAGAGCCCGTAGATAACTACGGATGGAAAGGGGTGCTAATACCTTCCCTTTTCATAACCTTCTCCCTTACTCAGAATCTAACGAAGGTCTTTTTCTGTACTTTTTACCTTCCCTTAATTGGATAAAAGAAAAGTCGGTGGCGACTCTTGCTATCCGCACATTTGCGATACAAAAACCTACAAAGTCAGTTCACCGTGTTACACATACCAATGCTCGAATGAAAACTATTGTTGTAGGTAAACTCAATCAATGGTAGATAACTATCCCAAGCTCCACCTTTCTCTAACACACAAGCCCTCAACAAATCTTCTAACGACTGAATCGTTCTCTCCGTTTGACCATTTGTCTGTGGATGATATGCGGAACTCAATCGTAACTTAGTACCCAGAGCTTCCTGCAATCCTGTCCAGAACTTAGAAGTAAACCTCAGATCTCTATCCGACACAATGCTAGACGGAATACCATGCAAACTTACAATCCTCTCAATATACAATTCTGCTAACCTCTCCATCGGATAATCCATTCTTATCGGAATAAAGTGAGCAGACTTCGTCAATCGGTCGATAATGACCCAAATAGAATCACAGTTCTTCGTCGTCCTCGGCAAACTGATAAGTGCCAAAATGTAGTTATTTTGTATATACATTTTGTGGCACTTATCCGTTCTTTTGTTGATATTCTTCGAATAAATCCCCCGCTTTTAGTATATTTGTGTACATAATAGAATAATTGAGTTTTTGTGTAAATATTGTATCATTTGATAGTTTTTCATCTCTTTTATAGGTATTCATTCATAATTGGAGCATTGAGTAATAAAGTGTCAAGACACGGCTTCAAATGCGTGATTTGGGCAACTCAACAACGAATAAAGCTCAAGATCATCAAAATAAAAATCATCAATTTGTTTGATATTTCTTCATGGTTAGATAGAGCATTGAATAAGCTTTCCAACGCTTCAAATCGGGCTCAATTCCGAGTTACGGTTCTCAAGATACGGCAAAAATAAAATGCTGAAAATAGCAGACCGCGCTTAGCGCGAATACCGCGCTTAGCGCGAATAGCGCGCTGAGCGCGCCCTGCGACTTCAGAATTCTTTAAAAGGGGCTCAAAACACATTTTTAGGTTATGGGTTGGGTATTTTTGAGTCCCAACACCACCACCTTCATATTTTTGATAGATTTGCTTGGAAAACAACATTGGAGCTTGCATTTTGATGATCCGGAGTCGAATCCCTCGTCGATTGGTGTTGACAAACCAAGAAATGTTTGGTTCCTCTTCTTATCTTCTCTTTGTAATCTCTTTTGTTGGGTTTATATGTATTTCTACTCATAACTCTTGTATATTTATCGCCTTTGGCTTGTATAAAGTTTGCTTTACGAATTTGTGTCGGTGATTATCTCGGGTTTTTACTTTATGTTAGGGGTTTGAGCTTTGCTAGGGATAGATTGCTTAGATTCTTACCTAGGATGATTATCTGTTAGTTTCCGAATGCTAGAAATGGGTTTAGAGCTAACATTCACTATAGAGTACCCGAACTTAATGCCTCTGCATCGGTGAAGTATGCCAGGAATGGGTATGGAGGTGACGCAGTTGATTCCTATGTTGTTGAGATATGCCAGGAATGGATATTGAGATGATTTAGGAGGATTCTCAATTTGGGTTAGAAATAGCTTAGATTGTGAGAGGTATGTGATGACACGGACAAATGCGAGGCACGTATGACATGGGTGGTAGATTTAAGTCCGTGACGGGTAGTTTACATTCGCTCCGGACAAGTTGTCTATCCTTTATACTTTTCGTTCATTTACTTTTTGTCTTTTATTTTCATTTCTTTTAATCCCAAACTCATTAACGATAGAATTATCGAACCACTAATCAATAACCAATCTCTGTGGACACGATACGATATAACCTAACCGTATATATCACGGTAAAATAATACCAACTCTTTGCTTGCCGCTTATACCGCAAAGAATAAAATGGCGCCCGTTGGGATTGGTTTTATTGGTTTTGTATTGCGATAATTCCGTTGTTTTTGAGTTTTGTAATTAATGTATATGTTGTATAGGCTTTGTATATGAACTTGTATATTATTACTTGTACATGTTGTGTTTACTTTCCATACTTGTACATATTTGTGATTTTCTTAGCTTTCATGTGATGTTGTGAATTGTCTCGCACTGTAACGCTTGTTGTATGGTTGTTAGGACACTTTCTTTAGGTTTGCGCGGTGTGGCAATACCATGGCATGACGAGAGGAGGTTACTAGTGCTCGCACAATAAAGGCGTCGAGCTTACGACGTAAAACAAGCATGTTTTTGTTTGTTTATGTTTATGTTGTTTGGTGGCTTATGTTTTAACAAGTTGAAATAGGACTTGCTCTTAATTTCAAACTTTCACTTTTCAACTTGTTAATTCGTTTTCACCAAGTTTATGTATTGTTATTTGCTTTTGTTTTTGTTATGTCAATTTGTTATTTTCCACAAGTTTGTAGTGTTTTAGCTTGTGGAAGTGTGTATGTATTATAAATATTGTTTAGATGTGTAAATGAGATTGTATAGGTGTGTAAGTGGAGCTTGATAGCGGTTGCATTCTCATCATTTTCTCAGGGTGTGGGCTGCGTTAGCGCTCTTGGCGCTTAGCGTGCTCATGTACAGTGAATTCTTTTAAAATTTCACTTGATTTTCCTTTTTCCCACTTTCACCAAGGCTTTTTGTATTGAATAAAATTAGTATTGTTTTTCTAATTCTTTTGTTGTTGTTTGGACTCAAATTTTGGTTTGGTAACTTGAAGACTTCGAGGTGATTTTCTCGAGTTTGATCGTTTAACTCATGGATGTATGGTAATGATAGTTTTCAAAGTTGGTACATGTTAGGTACTGCTTATCGCTTTCTATAGCATAACATGTTTAGGAAATTTATCATTTGTATAATTACCATGCTATTCATTCTTTTTGCATTACTTGCTCATGAATTGAATCACTTTAGTTCCCTTTTTACCCATAAATGTGAGGAAGCTTTCCATTGTTTACATTTGAGAGTCCACATTCTTGTTTTAACTAGATTTTATTATGCTTAATCTTTTGTTTTGTGTTGATTGTATGATTGCAAGAAAATGATCAAGGCATTTTGTTTGATTTTGAGCATAACTACCTTGGCCAAATATTCAATTCACCTTGTGAGTATGTGAACCTTTGTTAACCCCTTTGAACTTTTATCGATATCCATGTTTATTTGAACTTGATGTTTGTCTATGAGTGTCAATTCACTTTTTTTTATGGATGTTGATTTCTTTGTTTCTTGAACCCTCAACTACATGTTGTTGTATGGATTTTTACCTTGCCTTAGAAAGTAGGGAGTATTCACATAATGATGTTGGTTGGATTCAAGTTGGGGAGAGAAATGTTTATGTGCTTATGTTGTGATTGATATGAGGTTAAGAGAAAAGAAAAAGAAAAGAAAAAAAAATGTGAAAAAGAAAGAAAAGAAAGAAAAAGAGAAAAGCTTTGAAAATGAAAAACAAAAAGAGTAGGAATAATGTTATGTTAATAAGTGAGGTGTGTTTGGTGTGAAATTTGTGATGAAGAATAAGTTGATTGAAATTATATTGTTTGGAACTTTGTGAGTTGATCACTCCCTTAGGTTTAGGCAAATTTTTGTTTCAATTAGCTTTAGGACTTATCACTTGTTTGTTAACCAAGCCACATTACAACCTTGAAAAGCCCTTGTGATTCTTGCATTTGTATTTTCAATACGTTTTTGGATGAATGCATAATTTAGTCTATTGTTTGCAAGATTGTGGAGGAGTGTTTTTTTATCCTCACCTTTGTGTGTTCTTCATCTACCGATGAATTTTTGCTAGGTGTGATTCATGATTGAGCTTGTTTTGTTTTAGAATGTTTTGCATGACTTTTGTACTTAGGATTTGTTTCATTTATATGTTATTGTTGTAGTATAGTGGTAAGTTTGTATTTGTCGGTACATTTTCGTTTGAACCATACATTTGTTTTCCGCTTTCAAAACTTGTTGATTCGTGATTATTTGATTATCATTCTTTGTTTCTTTGAGTTACTTGACTTTGTTTGAGGACAAACAATGTTTCAAGTTGGGGAGAGTTGATAAGTGCCAAAATGTAGTTATTTTGTATATACATTTTGTGGCACTTATCCGTTCTTTTGTTGATATTCTTCGAATAAATCCCCCGCTTTTAGTATATTTGTGTACATAATAGAATAATTGAGTTTTTGTGTAAATATTGTATCATTTGATAGTTTTTCATCTCTTTTATAGGTATTCATTCATAATTGGAGCATTGAGTAATAAAGTGTCGAAGACACGGCTTCAAATGCGTGATTTGGGCAACTCAACAACGAATAAAGCTCAAGATCATCAAAATAAAAATCATCAATTTGTTTGATATTTCTTCATGGTTAGATAGAGCATTGAATAAGCTTTCCAACGCTTCAAACCGGGCTCAATTCCGAGTTACGGTTCTCAAGATACGGCAAAAATAAAATGCTGAAAATAGCGACGCTTAATAATGCCGAAGCGCGCCATTTCGTAATTCTTTAAAAGGGCTCAAAACACATTTTTAGGTTATGGGTTGGGTATTTTTGAGTCCCAACACCACCACCTTCATATTTTTGATAGATTTGCTTGGAAAACAACATTGGAGCTTGCATTTTGATGATCCGGAGTCGAATCCCTCGTCGATTGGTGTTGACAAACCAAGAAATGTTTGGTTCCTCTTCTTATCTTCTCTTTGTAATCTCTTTTGTTGGGTTTATATGTATTTCTACTCATAACTCTTGTATATTTATCGCCTTTGGCTTGTATAAAGTTTGCTTTACGAATTTGTGTCGGTGATTATCTCGGGTTTTTACTTTATGTTAGGGGTTTGAGCTTTGCTAGGGATAGATTGCTTAGATTCTTACCTAGGATGATTATCTGTTAGTTTCCGAATGCTAGAAATGGGTTTAGAGCTAACATTCACTATAGAGTACCCGAACTTAATGCCTCTGCATCGGTGAAGTATGCCAGGAATGGGTATGGAGGTGACGCAGTTGATTCCTATGTTGTTGAGATATGCCAGGAATGGATATTGAGATGATTTAGGAGGATTCTCAATTTGGGTTAGAAATAGCTTAGATTGTGAGAGGTATGTGATGACACGGACAAGTAACGTAGGCCGAGTATGACATGGGTGGTAGATTTAAGTCTGTGACGGGTAGTTTACATTCGTTCCGGACAAGTTGTCTATCCTTTATACTTTTTGTTCATTTACTTTTTGTCTTTTATTTTCATTTCTTTTAATCCCAAACTCATTAACGATAGAATTATCGAACGACGAATCAATAACCAATCTCTGTGGACACGATACGATATAACCTAACCGGTATATATCACCCGGTAAAAATAATACCAACTCTTTGCTTGCCGCTTATACCGCAGCAACACAAACCAGACACGAAATCCATTGAAATTCCATCCCATTTCCATTCCGGAACAAACAACGGTTCCATCAATCCTGACGGCTTCTGATGTTCAATCTTTGATTTCTGACAAACCAAACACGCGTACACAAACTAGACAATTTCCTTTTTCATTCCAGGCCACCAAAATAATTTCTTCAAATCATGGTACATCTTAGTAGCACCAGGATGAATACTCAACTCACTTCGATGTCCTTCTTCCAAGATACTCTTTCTGATCTCATCAACATCCGGAACACACACTCTATCACCAATCTCATAATGCCATTCTCGTCAATTCGGAACTCGCCTCCTTGACCTTGGTTAATCAGTGTCAGCTTATCCACCAAACCAACATCAGATTTCTGTCCATTTCGAATCTCTTCCAAGATACCACTAGTCAACTTCAACATGCCCAATTTCACACTATTCTGAGTAGTTTCACATACCAAACTCAAGTCTCTGAATTGTTCCACTAAATCCAATTCACGAACCATCAACATCGACATATGCAAGGACTTCCTGCTCAACGCATCTGCCACAACGTTTGCCTTACCAGGATGGTAATTCAAACCAAAATCATAATCCTTGAGAAAATCTAACCATCTCCTCTGCCTCATATTCAACTCTTTCTGATCAAAGAGATACTTCAGGCTCTTATGATCATTGAACACTTCAAATCATGAACCATACAGATAATGTCTCCACAATTTCAACACAAACACAACAACCACCAACTCTAAACCATGAGTCGGGTAATTCCTTTCATGAGTCTTCAATTGTCTTGAAGCATAAGCTATAACCTGTCTATCCTACATCAAAACACCTCCTAAACCCATCAAAGACGCATCACAATACACTACGAAAGATTCTTCCGGATTCGGCAAAATCAGAATCGGAGCACTAGTTAACCTCCTCTTCAGTTCTTGGAATCCTTTCTCACAATCTATATCCCAAACAAATGCTTGACCTTTTCTTGTCAACTTAGTCAACGGTAACGCTAACTTCAAAAATCCCTCAATGAACTTCCGGTAGTAACCTGCAAGACCAAGAAAACTACGAATCTTTGAAGCATTCTTCGGCGCTTCCCACTGAGATACCGCTTCTACTTTCGTAGGACCAACAACAATACCATTCTTAGAAATCACATGACCAAGGAAACTTACTTCGCTCAACCAAAACTCGCATTTAGACAACTTAGCATAAAGCTTCTTCTCTTTCAATAATTCCAATACAATCCTAAGATGCTTTGCATGCTCCTCATCATTCTTTGAATAGATCAAGATGTCGTCAATGAACACCACCACAAACTTGTCAAGGTACGGATGAAATATCCTGTTCATGTACTCCATAAACACACCAGGTGCATTAGTAACTCCAAATGGCATAACGGAATATTCATAATGCCCATACCTCGTTCTAAATGCAGTCTTCTGAATATCTCCCGCCTTAACACGAATCTGATGATATCCAGACCTCAGATCAATTTTGCTAAATACACAAGCTCCGACCAACTGATCCATCAAATCATCAATCCTCGGCAATGGATATCGATTCTTGATTGTCACTTTATTCAATTGCCTGTAGTCAACACACAATCTCATTGTACCCTCCTTCTTCTTAACCAACAATACCGGCGCACCCCACGGTGAAACACTAGGCCGAATAAACTTCTTTTCCAATAACTCTTCTAACTGTTTCTTCAACTCTGACAACTCAGATGCCGACATGCGATAAGGCGCCATCGACACCGGACTAGTTCCAGGAATCAAATCTATAGCAAACTCCACTTCTCTCTCAGGTGGTAGCTCACTAACATCTTCCGGAAACACCTCTGGAAATTCATTAACCACCGGTAATTCACCACTCTTAGCCTTTCCTTTCACTTCCGTCGAAGAATATAACATAAACACCACAACACCATCTCTAACAACTGAATTCATCTGCTTAACTGACATAGTCTCATCTTCCACTTTAACTTCTTCAGGAAATAAGACCTGCTCAAAACAATTGATATGAACCGTCAAGACCAACCGCTCATTCCAAGGATAATATCGAGTTGTTCTAACGGTAGGCACACTAAATCCATACCGAACCCTCTATCAAAAATAACAATAGGACAATTCCTACAAACATACAAAGTAGTCACTGAACCCGACGCAGGAGTGTCAATAACCATACTTCCATCCAAATTAGAAATTTCGATTTAATCTCTTAGCACAATCCAAAGAAATAAAGAGAATGTCGCCCAAGATCAATAATTGCTATTAAAGGTATGCCATTAATAAAACATGTACCTTTAATCAACCGATCATCGCTTAACATCCGATCGACAAAGCTTAACACCTTCCCACCAACTTGCTCTTTCTTTGGTTTAGTACATCATGACCAGTGTGTCCTTCTTCACCACGCTTGTAACATGTTATCCTCCGGATCTACACTCAGCTAAATGACTAAATCTTCCACAGTTGTTGCACTTCCTCACATCATTCTTGCATCTGTGGAGCTCGTGACCCAATTCACCACATCTGTAGCACCTTACGGAAGAACTAGAAGAACCAGAGTCTCCCCCACTAGGCTTCTTCCAACCTCCAGATTTCTGATTATTTCTATCATATGGCTTACCATGATCCATATGTCTCTTGCCCTTACGATCAGCATAACTCTGAGCATTCGACTTAGTAATAACAAGATCTTCTTCCAGAATCCTACTACATTCAACCAAATCAGGAAACCTTCTAATGCGCTGATACCTGATACCCTGCTTGATCTCATCACGCAGACCATTCTCAAACTTGATACATTTGGAAAATTCTCCATCTGCATCGTTAGGATAATTAGCATAATACTTTTGCTAACTCCGTAAACTTGGTCGCATACTCACTCACGGACTTATTGCCTTGCTTGAGCTCGTAAACTCAATCTCTTTCTTACCCCGAATGTCTTCGTGAGTACCTTCTCGTAAAAGCTCTCCGAACACAGGCCCAAGTCAATGCAATTCCATCTTCTTCCATTCGTCCCGGTAGCAACCCACCAGTCATCAGCTTCCTCTTCCAACATGTGAGTACCATATCTCACCTTCAGCCCCTCAACACAATCAATCACTCTGAAGATCCTCTCGATCTCCTTCAACCACTTCTGGGCACCCTCGGGATCATGTGCACCCTTGAACAATGGAGGATTATTCCTCTGAAAATTCCCCAATTGTTTGTCAGCACCAATCGCAGCTCCCTGCTGATTCCCTCCGAGCACTCCAGCTAACATTCCCAAAGCCTCAGCAATAGCATCATCATTCCTTCCGTTACCTCTTCCAGCCATTGCTCTGTAACATTACAAAACAATCCACATCAGCACACAAGTATCGATAGTGTTACTTACACTAGTCGCATACTAAAGGGATAACGACACTAAGACAAGACCGACTATGCTTTGATACCACTATTGTAACACCCCTTCTAATTACCCGCGTTTTATAGAATTAATATCAGAGTTTCATTCACAATTAAGAGGCGTCACAATTTAAATCATAAAAATTTACCAAACATGTGCCATGCCTTCACTGAGGAATAAATCATTAAATAAATCATACTCAACGTCATGTTAAACAGCGGAAATGAAAACATAACCAAAATCCTGAATACATCACTCAACAGTTATTCCAGGATGATAAATCAACATAATTCAAAAACTATTCAAAATATCCATTAAAGGATTCAAGCAACCGCTTCCCAGGTTACATCTACCGAGCACGACAATCGACACACGGACTAGATTAGCTAAACTGACTCTAGAGCTATCCTCACCAACTCAAGCGACTAATCACTCAATCTGAAATTGTTAAAGTAAGGGTGATTCCAATTCAATATAACATGCATTATAACGTTTTTAGAATACAAAAATAAATGATACATTAGTCCATTAACCAACACAAGTCATAATCGATCACAAGCGCTTCACACAATGAACATGTAATATAACAAACAATGGAAATTGCAACCCGGAAACTATCCTGGCATGTTACAATCCTATATGCAATGCGGACTACATGCATGTGGTACCAAACGTGAATCGAGTTCACACACCGCTCCGCTTACATGTGGAAAGACAATGTAAATTCATGATTCGCCCATAGCTATTGGATCAAGAATCCACCTCACTACCTCAACCTCCGGGTAAGTCTATTGGCCCAACGGCCACTTCCGCACAATGGGAATGAACTATAACAACAAATGCGTATGCATGCGTATAAAAAGCATGCAACATTAATTCTCGATCATGATATAAACATATATCACACAATGCCGTTCATCATGTATCACATTCAATCATAATGAATATCGAATACAACATAGTAAGCATTAATATTTCATCCGTAATTTAGACCAATGGTAATAATTCTCCATTATCCTTAACTAATCACTCTTTTCAAAATCGGAGCTCGACTCTTTTAAAATAATTTTAGCAAACTAATATTTTTCTCTTTTCAAAGGTAGTATTTTAAATTTAAGAAATAACCAAAAGCGACACTCGAATCGGAGTTACGGTTTAGAAAATATGAATTTTAAAGTTTTAGAAATTTTGGAAAATACTCATGGAACTCGGTTCCTACCTATAGAGAACCGGTTCCGATGCTTTAAAACTCGCTCCTGGTTTTTGTATGGGAACCGGTTCCTACCCATACAGAACCGGTTCCCGAGTGTAAAATCCAGCTTTGCCAATTTAACAGGGAACTCGGTTCCTCCCAGGAACCGGTTCCACATCCTATAACAATATTTTCGCAACTTTTGACAAGATTTTGTATCCTTTATCATTTCCAAACTTACTAATACAATTGGGACATTAGGAACACCATTCCATAATCATTTCACACCATTATAACAACAAACAACATGGTTTATTCATCCCTATCAATTATTTGACATACTAATGATCCTAATTCCAACAGACACAAAATAGGGTTTATTCCTATAACTTATAGTCATCAAGATTCAAACTTCTAACATACCCAATTATCCTATGATTCCCAAAACCCATAAAACATATTAACCGAACGAATTACCCTTACCTCGCGATGATCTTCGATTTCTCAAGGCAAGCTTTTCCTCTCTTCTCTTCTCTTCTCCAATTCTACGTATAATAGCTTTTCTCCAAAAAGACCTATTTTTCCTTTCTTTTCCTTTTTATATTCCTTTTAATGTTCCTTTATTTATTCCAAATAAAATGAAATAATAATAATTAGTAAGGTAGAGTAATTTACTCCTCATACTCATTAATTACTCTGCACACCTCCAATCCTTTCTTTATTAAATGACCCAATTAATCCAAATAAAATTAATACTTAAGACTTTAATTAATTAAATAATTAAATTCTCACTTATTTAATATTTGAATTAAATCGGGGTGTCACACCAACAACGGCCTAGGCTTCTCTGATGCTGATTTGATTCCTGCCGGAAGGAAACACATCAAAGCCTTGCACATTTCTGTTGAATGCAAAGGTACTACCTTATCTCATGTCTTGGTGGATACTGGTTCTGCTATGAATATCCTTCCGAAGACTGCTTTTGATCGACTTGATATCGAAGGGTTGGTTCTGAGACCCAGTGATATAATTGTGAGAGCTTTTGATGGTTCTAAGCGAACAGTGCTTGGAGAGCTCATTCTGCCAGTCAAAGTCGGTTCCCAGACTTTTGACTCCACTTTCTTTGTCATGGACATCCGCCCAGCTTACTCTTGCCTACTTGGGCCCTTGGATACATGGGGTAATCACTTTACTACCTACCTTGCATCGAAGTTGAAGTACCCAAAGAAAGGAAGGTTGTTACGGTGTGTGGTGAAGAAGAATATATGGTCGGTCATCTACGGTCATTCCGATACCGAGGTGGAGGGTGAATTTTGAGACTCACAAGCTTTTGAAACAATACCCGTGAGTCATGCTTGTTGACCTCCTGTCACTCTGGTTATGCAAGTTCCGCCTAGGATGGCCTCAACGAAGATGCTCAAGTCGCTGTTGAAGGAGGAGGTATTTCTATTTGGGTAGCTCCGATCTTCCTTTCAATCCGATAAGACGGTTTAGGCTTTACCATCAAAGGTCGGAGATGCGCCGCGAACGTGCGGCCAGCTTCCTTTCCAATCATCAGTGGAATCCATGCTATAGAAGACGACGGCGGGACCGACATCGCAAGTGGATCTTCCTAACCTGCACAAGGGGCTCGACAATTGAAGATCAAGACGTCATACCAACTTCCTTTAGTCAGAAATCACTCCGAATCTCGTTGATACGACTATGCTATTGCTAAATATGACTTCGATAATTCGATCTACCAATCCAAAGACGAAAGTGAGGAAGATTGTGAAGTTCAGGAGAACTTGTCGATCTGCACTGAAAGAAGAGCAAGTTATACAACCATGAAGAGTCGATGAGGTTGTGAATTTGAGTGCTTGAAGACGTAAAAGAGATCAAGATAGGAGCGGTCTTGAGCGATGTTAAAGAAAGGTTGATTCGGATGCTACGAGACTATATTGAGGTTTTGCTTGGTCATACGAACATGCGGGTTTTGACATTGATATTGTGGTACACGATTGCCAACAAAGAAGGTTTTCTTCTGTGAGAAGGTTAAATCGTATCGTCACGAGATGTCGGAGAAAATCAAAGCCGAGAGTTATGAAGCGATTCAGCGCGGTTTTCTAGTTACCCACTTCTGTCGCAATGGGTTGCTAATGTGGTGCTGTACCCGAAGGATGGTAAAATACGAATGTGTGTGAATTATAGAGATCACGAACAAAGCGAGTCCGAAGCGATTTTCCACTTCCTCGTATTGATGTTACGGTTGACAACACCGCTCGACATAAGTTTTCTTCTTCATGGATGGTTTCTCGGTTACAATCAAATCAAAATGGCTCCCGAAGACATGGAAAAGACTACTTTAGTTACGGTGGGGCACTCTCATTACAAGGTTCTGCGTTGGATGAAACAGCGGGCGCCACTTATCGGTGCTATGGTGACATTATTCCATGACATGATTCATCACGAGATAGAGGTCTCGTCGGCGGCATGATAGCTCGATCCGGTGAGAGAAGAACATCTTGATCATTTCGAAAGCTGTTTGATAGGTTGAAGAAATGAGGTTGAGACTTAATCAACAAGTGTACCTTTGAGTCGGATCAGGAAAACTCTAGGGTTTGTTGTCGATGGTAAAGGAATTGAGGTTGACCCATGAAGGTTAAATCTATTTAGAAATGCCGACTCCCGCACCGAGAAGGAAGTCGGAGGTTTCTTGGGCGATTAAACTACATTTCAGTTCATTGCATTCGCGCTACTTGTGAGCCAATCTTCATTACTTAAGAAAGATCAAGTAGTGGAATGGAGCGAAGATTGCGGATCGCTTTTGACAAAATCAGGAGTACCTCTGAATCCTCTATTCGATGCCGCCGAAGGAAGACCTCTTATCATGTACTTGCGATTGTTAGAGAACTCAATGGGGTGTGTGTTGGGGCAACATGGCGGTGCAGTCGAAAAGAGCATGCAATATACTACCTTAGCAAAAGTTTCTGGGCGGAAACAAGATACTCACATTCGAGAAAACTTACAGCGCTTTAACTTGAGGCTGCTCGCCGACTAAGACAATATATGTTGACTTCACTTTTCTGATAATTTCTAAGATGGATCCGATAAAATACATATTTGAGAAACCATTTCTCTCGGGAAGAATAGCAAGATGGCGGATGATCTTGACGAGTATGACATCGGTACACTTCTCGAGCGATCAAAGAGGTGTAATGGCGATCATTTGGCTTATCAAGCCGTAGATGACTATCGATCTATGCGATTCAATTTCAGGCGAAGATGTTTTACTAATTCTTGATTGTGAAGAACCGAGCTCGGACGAAGGACACGAACAAGGATCGATGGACCATGGTCTTTGATGGAGCCTCGCAGCTTGCCAATGGCATTGGCGCCATCATTACATCCCATACAGTGGGACACCACGCCGTTCACCGCCGAACTACATTTGTTTGCACTAACAACATGGTGAATCTGACCATCATGGATATCAAAGGCGCTATTGACTTAAGAATCAAGTTCTTGCAAGTGTATGGAGACTCGACTTTGGTGATCGGTCAGATTAAGGCGAGTGGGATCTGAAACATCGAATCTCATTCCATATCGAGAGCATGTTAGAGTTTGATCCCTACTTTGAAGAGATCACTTTCAACCACATTCCCGAGAAGAGAATCGGTTAGACGCGTTAGCTACTATATCATCCATGTTCAGGTCGGATGGGACAACAAGGCTCCCAGTTATCTTGAGAGGTTCGACGAACCGGCGTATTATGAGCTTGATCTGAAGAGAAACCTTGGTACTCCGGCGTGAAGAGGTATCTTGAGACTCGGGAATATCCCAGCGAGGCATCATCAACGATAAAGTTCTTGAGAAGGTTTGCATCAAAATTCTTCCTCAGCGACATGACATCTTATACAAAGCGCAACCACGACTTGTGCTTACTTGTTGTAGACGGAGAAAACAGCGGAGCGATCATGGAAGAGTTACGAAGGCGCATTTGGTACCCACTCCGGTGGTCACACGATGGCTAAGAAGATATTGAGAACAAGTTACTATTGGTCCACCATGGGCGATTGTCACCGCTACGCTCGATCTTGTCACAAATGCGGATATATGGAACAAAGTGCACATACCTCGATACCTACGAATGTTCTTGACTCCTTGGCCTTTTTGCAATGTGGGGCATTGACATGATCGGAGAAATCAAGCCTGACTTCCAGCGGACATCGTTTCATCCTTGTGGTTGTTTATTTCACCAAGTGGGTAGGCGACTTAGATTCGCATTACCAAGAATGTTGTGGCTCGATTCATCAAGCATAATCTTATCATCGATATGGCACTCGAAAGGATTATCAGGATAATGGCTCTAATCTCAACAATAAGATGATCAAGAACTGCGGAGTTCAAGATCAAACATCACAACTCTTCTCCTTATCGGGTAAGATGAATGGGCGCGATGGAAGCCGCCAACAAGAACATTAAGAAGATTATATAGAAGATGGCGGTGACTTACAAGGATTGGCATGAGATGTTACCATTTGCTCTTCATGGTTATCCTTTTCTGATACGAACATCAGCAGGGCAACCCCTTTTCTCTTGTGTATGGTATGGAAGCGATCCTACCATGAGGTTGATTCCCTCGACGAGAGTCCTCCGGGGCGAGAGTTAGGTGAAGGCGATTGGATCGAGACTCGCCTTGACCAGTTAACTTGTTGATGAGAAGACTCGCATCCATCGCCATGGATAGATCTATCGAAGCGAATGATCGGAGCATTTAACAAGAAGGTCGAGCATCGAGTCTACCAAGTCGGTGATCTAGTAGTCAGCGCATCATTCTTCCACAAGGTGATCGGGGCAAATGGACTCCCACCTCGAGGACCATTTGTAGTCAAGATAGTATTTTCCGAGCTATGATACTTAGCACCATGGATGGTGAAGACTTCCACACCGTGAGCGGACATAGTCAAAAATACTACGCATAAAGAGACCCGCTGGGTCGGCGAACCTAGGCAAAAATAAGGGCATCTGGCGAACCAAAGGGTTCGGGAAAAGTTAAGGATATATACAAAACATGTACACCGGCAAGTCGAAAACACCAAAGCGGCTTGGGCAAAAGCATCCGGTGGTGAGAAACCGAAAGGCGGTCTAGGCAAAAGTTAGGGATTTAAGCGTCGACTATGTCTCATCCGGATCACCTATCTAGACTACTATGACATTCAAGATTCAAATGGCGAAAATCAATCACTCACTTTCTCTTGTGACAAGGAGATGAGATAGTTGAAATGTATGAGTACTAGCATAGTTGAACTTACGAGATTGTTTCCGCGCAGCTTTTTACTTTCAGTGTACAAAATACTTGGCCATCGCCACCTTTCAAATAAATACAAGTTCTTTCTTTACAATTTTGCTATTGTTGTTTGCATAAAGTCCAACGTTTGCTTTGAATGATTATATGCATCTAACAATAAAATCTATTCCAAACATGCGAAAAGTGAACATCTGAAAGTAATTGCTAACGGGCTCTAGGAATTGAGATGGACGAAAGTCACTAATGCATTTCCCCGAGCATGATCCCGGAGATGTCACTCACCACAAAACCTTCCCGCAAAGAAGGAGGACCCTCAGCGATTCCACTCAACTTAATCGGGCCACACCATCTTGAGCAATAACATTTCATCCCGGCGAAGTATTTATCCCCAACAAGGTATCTCTCAATATTCCTTTTCATGGTATCCGGACTTGAAACTTGGTCGGTAGTGCAGGAGAAACCTACATCCTTTTCCCCGACTAGAATTACAAGCGGGCCCGATCCTTCTAACCGGTCTCTCATTGTCATACTAAATTTTGACCTAATATACCACTTTACATTTGCATCATTTGCATAACTAACATTTCGACGGCATTAATCGGGTATAGATTTCCACGGGTCAAAATTAGGGTTTCATTAGATTTTCATCGATTCAAAAGGCAATCAATTAGGGTTTGAGTTTTCTCACCTCATTTGATCTATCTTGATCAAAATATCGACTTCAATCTTCAAATATCCATTTTCTCCACGGATCGATCGAGGATCGACCAATTAGGGTTTGATCGGGCAAGAGTTTTCTCGACTTTTGAACAAGAAATGACTTTTTGGATAGAGATTGGTCATTATATCTTAGATACAACATCTTGACCTAATTACGGATTCAAAACATCCACGAAGTTCACGGACTTCATCATCGATTTGAAACATCGGTGAAATTACATACTGCCTTGAAAAGTCAAACTTTGACTTTTGGTCAACTTTCAAAACAAAACTTTTCAATCATCAAAATACTTCAAATAATCCATCATGATCATAAAAATCAAAGAATTTGGAAAAGTCAACAAAAAGTCAAAAGTTTCATACTTAGAAAATTTTCTAAGTGTTGAAATTTCTTATTTTTCAAACTTCATGCCATTTTTCACCTAGTTCAATTTGAATTGGAAAAACTCTCAAAACATGAAAGTTGTAGCTTGTGAAACAAGCTTTCCAAAATGTCCAAGAAATCTAAAATACATGGAGTCTAGCTATACTTTTGAAATTGAAACATAAGGCTCCATGAAACTTGATTTTCAAAAGTCAAAACTTCAATTATAGGTCATTTTGAGTTTTCTTCATCAGAAGCAATATAACCTTGCCAAATGGATTGATTGAGCTGATAAATATCAACTTGGAAGTAATAATTGAG
>CM038796.1:57239061-57329915 GCA_021764765.1 Vicia sativa | reverse complement strand
ATACAAAAAGGGTTAAGGTCATAATACATTTATAACCATACTTTGCTTTAAATCTAATGAGAAAGACTACCTAAGAATGTTGAATTGGTTAGACAAGGAGTGATAAGGTTTGCTACCCATTTCCGTCTACAAAGGATGCAAGAACTAAAAGGCAAGCTTAGAGAGATGTTTCTTTGTGAAGAAAACGGATTGAAGTAAGCAAGATGCTGGATGAAGTGTTGCCACTACTATACTTACGGCTTCATTTTGAATGATGTTCTCTACACTCTTAAGTGCATAGCGCCTCTCAGATGTGCTAAGAATGGTTGATAATGAAAAGAAACCTTAATGGGATACATATATGCCGCAAATGGGAGTAGCGAAAGAATCAATTGAGAAAGCTTTTAGTTCAAATTCAAGCAAGTACAAAGCGTATTTGAAATCATTGATAAAAGATGGGAGTGTCAACTTCATCATCCGCTACATTCTTGGGTCACTATATTCAATCAGAATATTATTATTCTAAACCAAATGAGAAAATGGTAGATTGGTGAGAGACCTCCGTAAGTGTATTGAGACACTTAGTGAAAGTTATGAAGTGGAAGATTTGATTTTTGAACAATTGTCACAATACAGGTGTTACGGGTCTCTTTGGTATAAAAGAATTAGACAAAGGCCTACATTAGCCTGTAAGATGAAATGATTTTTGCTAAATTACATGTGATACATTTTGTGTTATGTATATGGAATGAGTTTTACAATTACTTGCAACGAGTGGTGGAAGTCTTATGAGCCGAAACTCCGAGTTGCAATTGTTGGTTAAAGTGTTGAGTTTGAGTTGCAGGCTTCCGGATGTGAGCGTAATTGGAGCATCTTTGAGCATGAAGTATTAATTTTTACTAGATTAAAGTATCTTACATGCAAGTATTATTAAATTAATACTTCAAATTATTGTATTTTAGATTCATTCAGAAGAGAAATAAATTGGAACATCAAAGACTTGGTGTTTATCAAGTATAATCAAGCTTTGCAGAGGTTTGAAATTCGGGATAAAATTGATCCTATGGAATTTAACGAAATTAATTTCCACACCGAATGGTTGGTAGGAGAGATGGAAAAGGTAGGAGATGATGGTGAAGACTTGGTTCATCCAGATGATGATTTAACTTGGAGTCAAGTTGCCGATGCTAGTGGGGCTAATGAGCCTATAATCTACACTAGGAGGACAACAAGGCAAATGAAGTTGGAAGTACTTCTCGAGCAACAACGGCACCAAGAGCAACAATGGCAACTAGCACCAATGGAACAACAAGTGATGGAAGATGTTGAAGAAGTTGAAGATGAAGAATTGGAGGAAGATTTTGAAGAAGTTGAAGATGAAGAAATGGAGGAATATATTGAAGAAGATGAAGAGGAAGAGGAATTTTTTGATGATGCTATATGATTTCTATGTTTGACATTTGAACCTTTATGTTTGAATCTTTATGTTTTGAGTCTTCATTAAGCATTGTTCTTTGTTTGACATTTGAACCTTTATGTTTTGAGTCTTGATTAAGCATTGTTCTTTGTTTGACATTAGATTTTATAAGTATTTTATGAGTGTTGTGGAATTAATTTAGTATTGCATGACATATGTTTTATAACATATGTTTTATAGATTATTATATAATTATTAGTATACAAAGAGTTGTCCCGCTATCCGAATCCCGCTATTCCCGCTTCCCATTCCTGGGTCGGCCGCTCCGCCCGCTATCCGGATTAACAACTCGATTTTAAAATAACTTAAAGTACCTTAAGCGGAGAGGCCTCTCTCATTATGACTCTTCAACTTTGGCCATACCTTTGTGCCTTACAAACGTAAAGTTCCAATTTTCTCTTTAATAATATTTGTTTGGTTCAGACACTCCTGAAGAGTTTGGCATTCAAAACAAGTGTTAGATGATATTTGAAATCTATGGATTATGACACTTGTGAAACATGACCGTCTTTCTAAGATAAAATTAAACTTTAAATATTGGGAAAGTATCAATCCTCACCGTCCATACATTATTCTAGATTCCTATCAATTACTGGAATCAATGCACTTATCCAGAAATCATCATCTTTGAGTTGAATTCTGTATTTTGGTCTTAAAGCAAGATGAACCAAAAACATATTAGCTCAAAGGATGGCCAATATTATATTTATGGAATATAAACATAAATACTCAAACAAATTAACTGTCCAAAGCAAGACTAAAAGCATGTGTTGCAACCATGGCATTTTGGCAATAGTAGAAATAGTACCGCATTATAAAATATTGAACTTTGAATATAAATACTATTTTCTTATATTAACGGGTAATTATTGAGTTGTCCTGTTATGCCCTACACTTAGACCGAACTACAACTATGATTTTTGACTTCAAAGTTACATAAATATATAAAAACCATTGTAGTATATCAAGAACAGAGGCAGTACCTATGTGAAGCTTCACTATCATGATGATGAACCACAAAGAACCTAATAGATTTAGACACATGATCCATCTGAATATAATTAACATACTATAGCAGTACAAAAATGATGGTCAAAATCTCCTGTCAATCAATAAAGCAACATCCTGTAGTATTGAAAGGGTAGACGAGTTGTATGGGACGGATAAGGTGGCGGCGGCTAGGGTTGGGAAAGAGACGAGAAGGACTGTGTATTGAAATGAGAGAGAGAGATAACGAAAGAGAGGCTAAATGATTTGGAGAGTGCATTTGAGAAGCATTAAGCCAAGTGTACAAAAGGTAATTCTGATTTATTCATTGTCCGGTTAATAACATGTTCAAGGGTATTTGAAAAGTTGATTCAAAACAATGTGAATTACGATAAGGATTTTGTTTTTAGTCATAGATATTTGTTTGTATATATTTTCTAAAACTTTGACTAATTCAACTCCTTCATGCGACTTATAAATAAATGCTAAACATGTACATAAATCAAGCTTTTCTTGTAATTAAATAAAACCAACATTTTTTTAATCAAATTAATTTTAACATTTTTATAAATAATAGAATATTGCCTCCATAGTATCTCGGTTATAGTCTCCACAAATAAACTCGACTTCGACATTAAACCATCATCGAAACTAAACATGGAATCCTCATCACAAATTCAAATTGAAACAAAATAATTCCTTAATATGGTGTCAATATTGAAAATAATCTTCAGATTAAAATAGGGCACACGGTATTAACATGATAATTTTGCTCCAAAACTGACACATTAAGAGAAAACACAGCTAAGAAAGAATTTGTCACAAATTTCTACAACAAAGCAATTCTAAATCAAAACTGTTACGATATCATGTCTTCACAACATAATTACTCGGCTCAAAAATAAAATTGACACAGCATTGTATTAAAAATCAAACACAGCATGACAGATCGAAATAAAACGACTTAAAGCTTAATCAAACTTGACGAAATCTGAAGCAGAGACAGAGAAGTTCAGTGGCGGTTGGATGGAGGTCGTGACAGGGCATGAGCAAGAAGACAGAGACTACAAGAAGGAGAACAGAAAGACAGCAGCCGCAGAAACGGTGAGAACCAGAACAGGCACTGTCATCATTATGCCAGAAAAGTGTCTTCATGGAGAACTAGCGAAGTTGCACTTGCTGGTTCTGCATTTGCTATTGCTGTTGGTGATGATACTCCATCTGATGCTGCTGCAAGCCAGCTTCAGTGGCAACAGCCACAGCCATTGAAGGTGTTCCCTTCGCTTCAACAAGACACCACATATAGCAGGAAGTAACAGATCGATAAGGCCTCCACTTCTCACACGACTGCTCCATCCATACAACATAGACAAGCCGTGTCTTTGAGGAATAATAGAAGCCAGACCTGTTTGCAAGGTACGGAATGGCTTAATCTCCTGTGTGGCGCAGGTTGAACTTATCTCCACGGACGGCTGATGAGACGCGGCTTCATCTGCAAATGTTGGCATGCCTTGTCTTTGCTTATGCTTAGGGTTTGCTGTGCACAAGACATAAACTCTACCTTTCCGTTTAATCGTCCCCACAGTATTCACACATCTTCACAGACGAACGCACCTTCATGATTTCTGGATGACTTTCGACGAACAAATTCCGGCAGCGTTTTCCGGGAAGTGGATTTGAGTGCGAAGGCGACTGGAAAGCGAAGATGGTTGTTCGGATGAAGGGTGGCTAGCAGATCAGAAGAAGATTGAAGTGAAGATGGAAGGAGATATGGGGGAAAGGTGATTATAGTGACACTGCGGTGAGGAGGGTGGTTATGTTGTGAGTGAAGAGAATGGATGAAGGTGACGGTGGAAAGATGTGGCAGTGGCGATGAAGGGATTTACGGAGGTTCACATCGGTGCTTTCGGTGAAGGTTGTGGGAACGAGGTGAGAAGGGGAATGTTGTTGTGGGTATGGACAAAGATGAAAGGAGGAAGAAAGTGTAAGGATTGAAGGTTGATTGGGTGGACCGGTTTGTTGAATGAGGACATGACAGTGGAGAAGGGAGTGTTGTTTGTGGGGTGTTAAGGAGATGAAGAGGTTTATTTGAGGAGGTTTTCGGTGATGGATGAATCCGTCTGCTGGAAAATGAGAGAAGTGATGTGAAGTTGGAAAATGAAGAAGATGAGGGTTACAGTGGAGATTGTGAGAAGGTGAAGGTTATTGTATGGAGAAGATGAGACAAGCTCGGTTCACCTTATACAGTGGGAGTTTTTGTGAAGATGAAGGAATTTATTTCCTTTCTGCGCGGCTTTTTTCTCTCCGCGCCTCTCATGTTTTCGTTTTTTCCTCCCCGGAAACAGTGATGAAGACAACAATATATACAAAATAATTAGGTTTTCAACATTTTTAATAATGTCAAAATGACCTTTTGATAAAATTGGCTACAAAGCCCAATAGAGATAAAATTAACCTATCTAAAAATGTTTTGTTTTGATTTTGGAGATAAAATCAACACCTAAATTATTAAAATAATATAAATTCGAACACTAAATTATTCGGAAAAATTAAATGAGTACATTACAATAAACTACGTCTCAAGATTAAAGAAAAATATCAAAATGTTTAAAATCGAAATAAATGATAATAAAGAATACCCTTGTAAAACACTTACGATTAAAAACGAGACTTCAAATGTACCAAAAATTAGAGAGAGCACATTTTATGATCTACGACACGAGATTCAAAGCAAAGGAGTTAAAGGAGAAAACTTGAAATATTTTCCCGCTAATTTTCCGATAGATAGTAGAATCGCTTTTAATATTTGTTTATAAAACCGAAAATTCAATATTATCGACATAAAACGACTCAACATGATGAAAGAATCAAGTAAGGAGATAAAAATGCGTGAAGTGAAACATCAGGTATTTTACAACTACAAAACGATGCAAATGTCGATTTAAACTGACTTCTCGTCAACTTAAATACGATTAATGATGCGGATGCGATGAATGAATGATTGTTCAGCGACAATGACCTAATGGAGGCGTATGCATGAATACGCCCACTCATATAACTTGGAGTTAGGAGGACAAATTTTGGGTGTGATACCGCCTTTATTTAAATATCTTTAATCAGGCGATTTGAAGAAAGATTTTTGAATCGTCTGGTAAAAGATAATTTAAATACAACAGACCCAAATTTGCCCTGAAAGAACAAAAATGGGTATGATATGCATGTAATTGAATGATATGAGAATGCGATGAATCAAGAAACCATAATAATTTCTTTCATTATGCAATATGAATGAGTGCAGGGAGCAGCTCATCAAAGTGTCAAGAGGACAAAATTGATAATGGACTAAGTCTTCCGAAAGTCCTAGCTCCACCAAGAATGAGTTTCAACTTCTTCTTCAACCAATACATTTCATCCGAAAAGCATTTGGAAAGGGTAACAAAGCGATCATTCAACAACGAGCTAAGATTTCACCCATTGAAGTTTTTAAAATCGACTTAACTAACTCTCATAATGAAGAGATTGTCATCCATCAGAATAACAAATTGACGACGAACTGTCTCTTGTCATGAAGAAATTGCCATCCACCGGAGCAACAAATTAACGACGAACTGTCTCTTGTCATGAAGAAACTGCCATCCATCGGAATATCATATTGACGACGAACTGTCTCTTGTCCTGAAGAAACTGCCATCCATCGGGATACAAATCAAAGCAACATATAACCATATGTTGAAACTTCAATGATCTTCTGCCAATCACCATCAGCAGTCGAATGCAGTAATGCACATCAACGGGAGTGTTCGCGTTAAAAAGTGACGCGCGAGGGAATTGAATTTGAATTCAAATTCTCTGGCTCGAAACGATTTACTCTTTTGATTTGTTTATAAAGATGCCGCGAGCATCAAGCTTTATTATTTTCAACACAAGAAAAATGATTATGAAAAAGGGGAAAGCTGCAATACCCTCAATTGATATGATATGCATTACGACTAGCTTGAACTATACGCAACACATTGGGGAGATTCCGGGCAAGGGGGTTTGTTATATAAAGGGAATAGATGTGGCACCCTAAATATATATAGTTATCTATAGCTTTATATATGAATAGTTTGATATGTTTGTGTGTTTTGAATTGCTATTTCCATTGTTGGGAAAGTTTCTCCTTTGGATTTAAAAAAGGTAGTTTATGTGGGATCCTAGGTTTTGTTATTATTGTGCTCGCAAAGATCATTGGGATCTTCTGCATACATATCCCTTAATGGAATCAGAGCATTTGTAGCTCGATTCAAAGGAGTTATGGTTTGTTTGGTTTGAGGGAGAAAGAAGTATGCTCGCCAAGGATGAGACCTTGTCACATATTCTCAAAGGATGTTGAGAAAGTCGAGCAATCGTAGTTCCCACTTATGCTAGTGGAAAAAGGGTGTTATTAAGAGACAAAGACAAATGTCATCTTAATGAAAATGTATCTAATCTATTTCATCACATACATTTTGAAGGGTTGATTGATTGAATCTTTCATTGTAAGTTATAGGTGGTTTGCTTTAGTGTACAAGCGTTATCACTTACGAGTTTAAGAAAGATGTTTGAAAGATGATTGAATCTTTAATTGTAAGCATTGGGTGTTTTGCTTGAGTGTACAAGCGCTACCACTTACAGCATTAAAAGATGTTTTTGTTTGAAAAGCGCTTGAAAAGCGCTTGAAAAGTATTTGATTGTATGTGATGTGATAGATGAGATACTTCTTCCATAGAGATGATAAATGTCTAAATCTCAAGAAGAAATTGATTATGGATTAGGGATGCTTTTAAGAAGCCCGTGGGTCCTGTATTGTGTCATACCCAAAATTTGCCCTTCTACTTCTCAAGACATTTCATACATCCATGCTCAAGGATTCCTCAAGGGTTGATCGACAAACCCTCCTAGACAATCAACCCAAACTAGGGTTTGGTATTTCAGATCAAGATGGACTTCTAACATCTCCAATGGTCTTCATGCCTCCTCATATGCTTCAAAGATTCTCCATGTCAAGTTTCAAGCCTCAAGTCAAGTTTCCTCGCATAATTGCTCGATGGTTGAAAATCATCAGATAGACAAAATTCAACTGTGGTCAACATACATCAAACTTCCCGATTTTTGGTCAACATCCTCATTTTGAAGTTACATTCATCATTTGATCAAGGGTTGACCATGATTCATCAAGAAAACTCAAGATTTGCTCAAAAGTCAAACTTTCCAAATTAGGGTTTTAGAGAAAAGTCAACTAAACTTTGATCGAGCATAACTTCTTCATACTTTCTCAAAAATTTTCCACCACCTCTTGTTTTGAAGGAAATTCAATTCTCTACAACTTCATGTCTCACAAGAATGTTCAAAAATGCTTCATTTGAAGGTATGGATCAAGACATTACAGGTCCTTTTCAAAGTCAACAAAAAGTCAACTTTTTGTTTTGAAGATATATTGAGCATGGAAACTCCAATTGAGATGAAACCAAAGAGGTTGGTTAGAGGACTCTTAGAGATTTCCAAAAAGTCCAAGAATATTCAAAAATGTGGAAAATTGAGCAAAATACACTATTCAGAAGTTGGGCATTTTTGAACAATTGCACAAAAGGAGATATTTGTCAAAATGCAATTTTTTCCAAATGGGCCTATAATTTTATGATCCAAACTTGATCATAATATTATTTGTGACCTATTGATGCTTGGCCATGACAATTTTCTATTTTATTGATTTATTTTTGAAATTAAAACCATTTAATTCAAAATTAAATTATATAAAATATGAAAATAAGATATTTTTTCAAAAGGAGTGAATTTCTATCAAACTTGAGGTCCAAGATAGCCCATGGAACATACCAAATTCGTGCTAGCTCTCACATTGAAGAGAAAATTTGATTTTATTTGAAAAGAATTTATTGCACAATCAAGATCCAATCTTTTTTCACTCTCTTTGCCATCTCAATTCACTTTATAAATACCAGCATATTGTACATCAAAGGACACGAAACCCTAGCCAAAAACACAACCCTTATTTTGTCAAAATTTTCAAGAAGTTGGAAAATCAAATTTTATTTGCAGCCTCTTTCAACCATCCAAACGTGCTCAGGGGGTAAGATTGAGTAAGAATGCATCATTGTTATTGATCAAACCATCCAGAATCGAGCCATATACATGCATACATATTCAATTTTTTCTTGGTTTCACATTTTATTATTCTGTTTGTTTTAATTGATTCTAATGCTTTTAACATGTTCATGAGATGCCAAGGGTTCGATCTGGGCAATCGTTGTTGAGTTTGAACGTCAAAATCGTGAGTTGCCATACCTAGGGCTTTTTGAACTGTTGAGCTTCGAATCGATAGCTACAGTTGTTTTCAATCGAAACTAACACCACCATTGAATTCAATGCTCGAATTAGGGATAGAGTCCTCTTCCTTTTATTTCACCGATTTAGGTTTGGCATTTTGATCATCGGAGAAGACGATCGGGCTAGGGCTCCGGCTGCTGACCGATGGAATCCGGCGTTGGCGGCATCTTCATGCGATTCACCTGTTAGTAAGTCATGGGGTCCACGCTACCGACCGTGTTTCAAACATTCCCGTGACACGTAATCACTTATATTCATTTGATTTTGGCTTTCTAACACCAAGTGTCACTTGGCCTAGTGGTTAGGCGTGACATGTAGAAGATGCTCTCAAGGGTACCCAGTTCGAGCCTCATCGGGACCGGTTTGCATTCTTTTTCACAAACTTAACACTTTTTCTATTTTTCCATATTTTCTTTTTATTTAATATTTTGCATTCATTTTAATTTATTTCAATAATTTTTATCATGCATTAAAAACACCAAAAATATTTTTCTTTTTGCATTATTTTCAGAAAATGTTTATTTAATTTATAAAATTAAAAAAATATTAGTTTGCATGCATATTTAATTTAATTGCTAATTTATCATTTAAATCACTTTTAATTAGTTTTTAATTATTAAATTATCTCCAAAAATCCCAAAAATTATTTTAGCATATTAATGTTATTTCCAGATGAAATATTTTTCTCATTTAAAAATTACTATTTTTGCTAACATTTTCCTCTTATTCGATTTCCTCGTATTTTCCGATTTCTCATCTTTTCACAGGTTATCCCGTTTCGGACGATTTCTTTTTATCGTTTTCTTTTTTCCAATAATGTAATTGCTTATGGGATGTAATAGTTTAATTAGGCCTTTTATTTTCCGCATCCTAAATTATGTATCTGCCCCAAAGCCATGTAATAGCGTAGGATTTATCTTTCCGCACTTTATACTTACGCAATTTACTTTCCGCACCTTATAAACTGTTAGTAATTAGGCGTGTATGGCAAGATAAAATTGAACATAGCTCACTCTAATTTTTCAAGATAACATGAATCTGAATCAACACACTCTTTTCACACATGCACCCCTTAGGGTAATTCTCTCTCGTTGCCTTTACGAATTCAAATGGTCATGTCCCTCGAACGTAGAGGTATTCTAGCACCGTTGCCTTCAAAAAAAATCATCATAGTCCCTTCGATACAAAGATCATAAGACCCACGATGTCGCCTCCGAATACATGATCTTGACCCTCGATTGTCGCCTACGAAAAATGATGATAGTCCCTTCGAATGTGCTAGGATACTTCCTACAAGTTGCCTTCTATGACCATCCGATGTCCCTTCGAATGTCCCGCTTACATCCAACGAATGGAGTTACCTACCAACTAATGGTATGGATAGCGCTATTCTAAAGGAACGTAAATAACACGAAAACGACCAATTCTTAGTAGGTAATAAGACTTTTAGTTGCTTGCTCTATCAAAATACTTTTTGCACCTCACACTTTTGTCAAAGTTCAAACTCTTTTCAAAATGAAACATTTCCGAACACTTTGTATACATTCCTACATGAATCATTACAAAGTCAAAGCGAAATGCCTTTTCAAAACATTTTTCAAACACACAGAAAGCAATTTTAATGTGATCTAAGAGCAACTAAGAGCCCGTAGATAACTACGGATGGAAAGGGGTGCTAATACCTTCTCTTTTCATAACCTTCTCCTTACTTAATCTAACGAAGGTCTTTTTCTATACTTTTTACCTTCCCTTAATTGGATAAAAAAAAGTCGGTGGCGACTCTTGCTATCCGCACATTTGCGATACAAAAACCTACAAAGTCAGTTCACCGTGTTACAGAACTGGCAACTCTGCCGGGGAGACACCCTAAAAAGTGAGAATGCCTTAGGGATTTCTAGATCATTTTTACAGCTTTCTGTTTGATTTGCTTGCTTTATCTTTAAGGGTTGCTTGGGTATTATATTTGTGGGGGATCCTACACCCGGATCCGGGTTTCCTTTTAGGTAAGTAGCAATAAATCATCGCGACCGTGAGACGTATATCGAAACGGTCAACATGATGGCTACGTTAGTGTGACACTTTGGATGTCCTGATACTCTTCATTTCCAAGTTGAGGATAGTATTTGGCTTCGTGTCATCAAGCACTAACTAAACTTTTAGAACCTTAATTGACCCATCTTGGCCATTAGAAGGTAGTGAGATGGCGGCTTTGGTGCGACTAAGGTTGGTTGATACCGATGCTACGCTCATTAAGATCGGACTTTTGGGATATTTTCGTCGACCACTTGGTAGTCGTATTGAAATAAACGCCTACGAGAAAGATCAATGATATGAGATTCCTAGAACCGGTTACTATTATAGGACAAGATGAACCAACTCAAACTTTTGGTGGGGTAATCACCTATACCTCATGCAAGCCTTAAACCTAGGCTCATTGTGTGAATTGTTTGTGTGTGCTAAACATGACATCATGACATCATTCGCATTGCATATCATTTCTAACTATTTCAAGGACCTAGGGATTTATCTTTGCTGCTTTGTAGGAATTATGGCTTCTAGAAAGACTATCCGAATCAACTTCATGGGTATACCTTCTCACCAAAGAATTGGTTTCGAAATTCCACCATGCTCGTTCATCAAAAGACATGGTTATTTGCTTGACTTGGTTACCTCCGCTTTGAAGAAGATATGATGCATGTCCTATTCCGTTCTTTGATCCAAAACACCATTACTTTATATTCCAGATTATCGCTTGGTTCCTACTTTGAAGAGTTCTCTTCTTGGGGTACCTATTCTTGACTAAATGCTATTCACCGGTTTAGAAAAGGTTCCTAAGTACGAAGACATCGCATCCGCCTTACATCTTAAGCGCTCAGACATTGAAGCCAATTGGGAAAAAGGAGTGGAGTTAAGGGTTTACCTGCCAAGTTCTTAATTAAGAAAGCCCGAGAGTTCCTCAAAGTTATGAGTTTCCATGCATTTGAAGACATTGTGGCCTTGCTAATCTATGGTTTGGTTCTATTCCTAACTCGGACTAATTCATAGATGTCAACGCCATCAAGTTGTTTCTTACCCGCAATCCTGCCCACTTTACTTGGAGACATCCTACATTCTCTCCACACCCGTACTATCAAAAGGCAAGGAACTCTCATGTGTTGCATACCGTTACTTTCTAGGTGGTTTATTTCGCACCTTCCTCCATCAATTTTGAAGAATGAACAAAGGTTGAGATGGTCTCAAAGGTTAATGTCACTCTCTCATTCAGATATCCGTTGGAGTCTTTTCTCTCAAAAGGACTTCACATTCATTGAGCTGTGGAGAATTCCTAATGTGCCACTACTTGGTATATGGGGAGGTATTACGTACAACCCTTCTCTAGCTCTACGTCAGTTAGGTTTTGCCCGAAGAGATGGCCCGCATGATATGCTTCTCCAAGATATTGTGTTCGAATACAACCACGATCTCGATCACTACAAGGTTTATACACGCTGGGGCATGGTAAAGAAGATCGATACCAAGACTTTGGGGCACCAACTCCATTCCTTGGGAACCTTACCTCAAATGGGTGCGAGCTCGAGCTCAAAACCTCATGATGCCATTCACTGCTCTACCAAGAATTATGGAACTGTTATAGGAGATGAATCTATAATCGCTCTCCATCCCGACATGCCTACTGATTTTGAAGACTTGAAGAGATCCTGGATTCAGCTAAACAAAGAGAGGGATACCTTTGAAGCTCAGTGTTATGCAAGCGAGAAGAAAGTGCTAGAGTTGACCAAGCTACTTCACGAGGAGCGGAACATCAACGCCTACCTCGGCACTAAGAGGAAGCGCCCATGGGAGACTTAGAGCTTTAGGATTTATATCTTTTCTTTTATTGTTTTGAACTGTCTTTTGTACTAATAAATGTTTGTTCATTGCTTGTTTAACAAATTTAAATCTCTAAGGTCCTTGAAAATATTGCATTGCATTCGCATAAACATTGCATATCATAGCATAACATTGCATCACAGGTACATTGAAGATTGGTTTTCTCATTTGCTCGCTATTTATTTTAGCAGAAATGGCTCTCGAACAGTCCGTCAAAGATCTTGTGCTCGAATGCTCGGCCCAACAGATGTTCACCGCTTTGGTCCAAGGCCAAGAAGATCCAAGAAGCTCATCAACGAAATAAGAAGGTTGTTGGTCTTCTCAACATGGGCGACGCTACAAAGGTGTTTCTAAGAGGGTCACTGATAGAGCTCTCGAAGGAAGTGTCAAGAATGAGGGAGTGTCGAGGGTAATGAAGATGACACCGTGAGCCTAAGAAGGAGGAGAAGATCGCTCGACCATAGCCAAGACTCGATGAAGATGACAAGTACAAACAACTTGAAGACCGAATGTGGAAAACCCAAGATGTCCGGGTGAATTTCGATGATCCGAGCCTTGTCCCCGTGTGTGGTGATTCCTCCTAAGTTCAAAGTTCCAACTTTGCCAAGTATGATGGCATTTCTTGTCCTAAGCTTCATCTCAAGTCCTATGTTCAAGATCAACCCCACACCGATGATGTAAAGTCAGGATGCACTATTTTCAAGAAAGTTTGTCCTAACTCAATTGGAGTGGTATTATCACCAGAGAATGACCGCACCTGCACCGGAGTAACTTAGCATGCTTTCTACAAGCATGAGTACAATGTCGAATTGACACCCACTGCATGCAACTACGAGCATGTCTATGGGCCGTGATGAGAAGTTTAAGGAGTATGCTCGAAATGGAGAGATCTAGCAGTGAGTTCAACCACCCTTGTCCAATAGGGAATTGGTTGATATGTTTATGGGAACACTGCCAGGCCCGTTCTTCAATCATCTGATTGGAAACTCTTCAGCCGGATTCACCGAGTTGATATTGACAGGAGAGCGTATTGAGGCTGGTATCAAAAGTGGAAAGATTCACATAGAGACATCTTCAAATGTTGCGAAGAGATCTTTTGGTAGTAAGAAAGAAACTAATGCTGTGTATGGTCAGAAAAGCCGAGCCAAGACCGACCATGCTCAATCTGGGGCCAGGATCTCCAATCGCATCAAGACAACCTCACGAGACAACGCAGAACGAACGCGCCCACGAAGACAAGCATTTAAGATCAACATGCCTTTGTCGCAAGCCTTGCAACACATGTTGAAAGCAGAGCTGATAACCTTGAGGGATCCTCCTCAAAACATTAACACTTCCTCTCCGAGATACAATCCTAATGCTAAGTGTGCTTACCATTCCAATAGCCCCGACATAACATCGATGATTGGGCTCAAGAACAAGATTCAAGACATGATTGAAGCTAAGCAGATTGAGTTTGACCCTCCTGTTGAGACTCCGAATGTGATTAACGCACCTACGCCTAACTATGACAAGAGTTCCAATGCTGTTGGCGATAATACTTATGTTTTCAACATAGATGACTTGACCATTCCTCCGATGATCAAAAGAAGAATTTGCTAAGTTTGTCAACCTGTGATGCCCAGAATTGTCGGTGCCCATCCGCACTGATGGTTGTGCTTGGTTGAGAAGACGGTTCAACATGATGGATAACCGTGAGATACTATTTCTAAAACCACCTGCGTGGTGTGAAGATATGTCTAAACCAAGATCAAGATGTGAACGAAACGCACCATCTGTGGGATACCTTGGGGCAAATGGAAAGTACGATTACATGGTGAAGTACACTGCTTCGAAAGCTACAAGATTCCTATTGAAGATGTTAAGGTGACGGATGGGGTGTCGATTTCCAAGACTATGATGTTAACACCATAAGAATCTCCTATGCCGATCCGTGCCTAGCGTGGCACCTCTCATCATTACTCCCGCACGGCCCATATTCCTCTAACAAGGCTATCCTTGGAATTATGGAGTCGATGTTTACTATCATGGCGCCAAGCGGACCTTCTCGACCATTGAAGATCTTATAGTTGAAGCTACCATTCCCGACATTGACAACATCACCGGATCAAGTAAAGTGACCGAACCTAAGGGTTTTCTCTCCGATATCTCTCCTCCAAAGACACTACGACTCCAACAGATTCAAATTATTCAACCCATTCCCAAGCTAGAGGAAAGAACCAAAGACTCATCCCGCTCAACTGTATACCAAAGGAAGTTGTCAAGACACCTCCAAACAAGAAATGAAGGAAATTCAAGATCATCAAAAGAGCTACAATGTTGTGGAACAGTTGGGATGACTCCATCCAAGATCTCCATGCTTGCTCTACTTTGTGCTCGAGGCTCACGCTAACGCCTTAGTGAGTTTCAAGAATGCTCACGCAAGCAGACACTACTACCGACCGGTTTGAAGTTTGTATTGCAAGCCCGCCAACCGTAACACCCCTTCTAATTACCCGCTTTATAGAATTAATATCGTAGTTTCATTCACAATTAAGAGGCGCCACAATTTGAATCATAAAATTTACCAAACACGTGCCATGCCTTCACCGAGAATAAATCATTAAATAAATCATACTCAACGTCATGTTAAACAGCGGAAATGAAAACATAACCAAAATCCTGAATACATCACTCAACAATTATTCCAGGATGATAAATCAACATAATTAAAAAACTATTCAAAATATCCATTAAAGGATTCAAACAACCGTTTCCCCAGTGTTACATCTACCAGAGCACGACACTGACACGCGGACTAGATTAACTAAACTCGACTCTAGAGCTATCCTCACCAACTCCAAGCAGCTAATCACTTCGGATCTGAAATTGTTAAAGGGTGAGACTCCAATTCAATATAACATGCATTATACGTTTTTAGAATACAACAGAATAAACAGATACATTAATCCATTAACCAACACAAGTCATAATCAGATCACAAGGCGTTCACACAATGAACATGTAATATAACAAACAATGGAAATTGCAACACCGAAACCATCCTAGCATGTTACAATCCCATATGCAATGCGACTCTATGCATGTGGTACCAAAACGTGAATCGAGTTCACACACCGCCCATTTACATGTGGAAAGACAAGTAAATTCATGATTACCATAGCTATTGGGTCAAGAATCCAGCCTCACTACCTCAACCTCCGGGTAAGTCTATTGGCCCAACCACTCACTTCCGCACAATGGGAATGAACCATAACAACAAATGCGTATGCATGCTATAAAAGCATGCAACATTAATTCTCGATCTTGATATCAACATATATCACACAATGCCGTTCATCAATGTATCACATTCAATCATAATGAATATCCGATACAACATAGTAAGCATTAATATTTCATCCCAGAACTTAGACCAATGGTAATAATTCTCCATTATCCTTAACTAATCACTCTTTTCAAAAATCGAGCTCGACTCTTTTAAAATAATTTTAGCAAACTAATATTTTTCTTTTCAAAAGGTAGTATTTTAAATTTAAGAAATAACGAAAACGGCACTCGAATCGAGTTACTATTAGAAAATATGAATTTTAAAGTTTTAGAAATTTTGAAAAATACTCATGGAACCCGGTTCCTACCTATACAGGAACCGGTTCCTGACAGTTTAAAACTCGCTCCCTAGTTTTTGTATGGGAACCCGATTCCTACCCATACAGGAACCGGCTCCTGAGTGTAAAAATCCCAGTTTTGCCAATTTAACACTGGGAACTCGGTTCCTCCCCACAGGGAACCGGTTCCCACGTCTTATAACAGTATTTTCTGCAACTTTTGACAGCATTTTGTATCCTTTATCATTTCCAAACTTACTAATACGAATTGGGACATTAGGAACACCATTCCATAATCATTTCACACCATTATAACAACAAACAACATGGTTTATTCATCCCTATCAATTATTTGACATACTAATGATCCTAATTCCAACACCGACACAAAATAGGGTTTATTCCTATAACTTATAGTCATCAAGATTCAAACTTCCTAACATACCCAATTATCCCTATGATTCCCAAAACCCATAAAACATATTAACCGAATGAAATCACCCCTTACCTCGCGATGATCTTCGATTTCTCTCGGCGTCGACTTTTCCTCTCTTCTCTTCTCTTCTCCAATTCTACGTATAATAGCTTTTCTCCAAAAATATCTATTTTTCCTTTCTTTTCCTTTTTATATTCCTTTTAATGTTCCTTTATTTATTCCAAATAAAATGAAATAATAATAATTAGTAAGGTAGAGTAATTTACTCCTCATACTCACTAATTACTCTGCACACCTCAAATCCTTTCTTTATTAAATGACCCATTTAATCCAAATAAAATTAATACTTAAGACTTTAATTAATTAAATAATTATATTCTCACTTATTTAATATTTGAATTAAATCGTGTCACAACTCTCCCCACTAAAAGAGTTTTCGCCTCGAAAACATACCTTAGACGAAAGTTCTGGATACGAGTCCTTCATCCGACTCTCCAGCTCCCAAGTTACATTTCCTTCACCGGTCCTCCCAAGCTACTCGCACTGCTATCTCTTTACCTCACAATTGCTTCAATTTCCGATCCTCAATTCGCAGTACTTCTTCAACAACAAGTTATCTCGCACCGAACATCATCTACTTGAATCTCATGAGATTTAATCCGCAATGTACCTCCTCAACCGAGATACATGGAAAACATCATGCAAATTCGCATGACGTAAAGCGATCCGATACAACTTTCCCAACTCTCTTGGTAATCCGAAACGGACCAATAAAGCGGAGTCAACTTTGACTTCAAGGCTCGACCAATACCGTCATTGAGTAACTCTCATGAACACATGATCTCCTTCACTAAACTCAAGATCCTTCCTCCTCTTATCATGATAACTTTTCTCGACGACTGTTTCATCTTCTCCTCGAATCATCTTGATCTTTTCTGAAGTTTGTTGAACAATCTCTGGTCCAATCGCAGCACTTTCTCCAAATTCATACCAACACAACGGTGTCCGACACCTCCTACCATACAATGCCTCAAACGGAGCCATACCATACCCCAAAATTTGCCCTCCATCTTCTCAAGACATTCCATACATCCATACTCAAGGATTCCTCAAAGGTTGATCAGACAAACCCTCTCCTAGACAATCAACCCAAACTAGGGTTTGGCAATTCTCAGCTCCAGATGGACTTCCAACATCTCCAATGTTCATCATGCCTCTTCATATGCTTCAAATGTTCTCCATGTCAGGTTTCAAGCTTCACAAGTCAAGTTTCCTCAAACAATTGCTCAGATGGTTGAAAATCAGTTGTATTGGACAAAAAGTCAACTATGGTCAACATGCAGACAAACTTCATGATTTTTGGTCAACATTCTCATTTTGAAGTTACATTCATCATTTGATCAAGGGTTGATCATGATTCATCAAGAAAACTCAAGATTTGCTCAAAAGTCAAACTTTCTAAATTAGGGTTTATAGGTGAAAAGTCAACCAAACTTTGACTGATCATAACTTCTTCATACTTTATCAGAAATTTTCCCACCAAAGCTCATTTTGAAGGAAATTAAATTCTCTACAACTTCATGTCTCACAAGAATGTTCAAAAAATGCTTCATTTGAGAGGTATGGATCAAAACATTACAGGTCCTTTTCAAAGTCAACAAAAAGTCAACATTTTGTTTTGAAGATATATTAAGCATGGAAACTCCAATTGATATGAGACCAAAAAGGTTGGTTAGAGGACCCTTAGAGCTTTCCAAAAAGTCCAAGAAAACTAAAAAATGTGGAAAATTGAGCAAGATACACTATTCAGAAGTTTGGCAATTTTGGACAATTGCACAAAAGGACATTTTGGTCAAAATGCAAAATTTTCCAAATGGGCCTATAATCTTTTGATCCAAACTTGTTCATGACATTATTTGTGACCCATAAATGCTTGGCCATGACAATTTTCTATTTTATTAATTTATTTTTGAATTTTAAACCATTTAATTCAAAATTAAATTATATAAAATATGAAAATAAAGTATTTTTTTTCAAAAGGAATGATTTTATATCATGCTTGAGGTCCAAGGAAGCCCATGATCCTTACCAATTTCGTGCTAGCCTTTACATTGATGAGAAAATCAAAATTTTTCCAATATTTGATTTTATTTGAAAAAACATAAATGCACATTCATGATCCAATCTTTTTTCCTTGTTTTTCCTCTCTCAAATTCCTCTATAAATACCAAGCAATACATACAGCCAAGAGGACGAAACCCTAGCCCTTACAACAACCCTTATTTAGCCAAAAATTTTCAAGAATTGTCCAAAATTGTGTTTGAATTTCCACCATTTTCAACCCTCAAAACCACTCCATTGTCTTGTGAGGTAAGTTTGAGTAAGTACCATCCTTGCCAATGGTCAAACAAGCTAAATCGATGCATACATGATCATACATATTCAAAACTTTTGATTTTTGCATTTTACTAATCTGCGTGTTTCAATTGATTTTAATGGTTTTAATGTGTTCATGAGACTCCAAGGGATAGATCTGGGCCATCGTTTTGGATTTTGAACGTCAGAAACATGAGTTGGCATACTTAGGGTTTTAGAGTCTTGCTTCAAACCAGTTTACAGCATTTTAAAGGAAACTGACGCCACCAATGGATTCGCAGACCCCGATTTAGGGGGGGTAGCCTTAACCTCAGCCCTTGTTCTTTCGTATTTTTGCAGGTTCAGTTCGTGCCTCACCGGAGAAGACGACCGGAGCTAGGGCTCCGGCGTCGTTGAACATGTTGACTCCGGTTTGGCTTGCGTGGCGAATATGCGTCCTTTGATTCGTCCATCCGTTCCACATGGGGTCCACGCACGCTGACTCAGTTTGAATTCAAATCAGGGACACGTAATCATTCAAAAACGTTTGATTTCAGCTTTTCAAACACCAAAGACACGTTGTCCCAGTGGTTAAGGCGTTGGGATTGAAAGATGCTCCAAAAGGTCTCCAGTTCGAACCACACAGAGACCAGATTTGTTTTCTTTTTACAAACTTCAAACTTTTTCATATTTTCTTATTTATTTAATATATCTCATGCATTTTAATTCTTTTCAATATTTTCTCTCATGCATTAAAAATCATCAAAAATATTTTTGCTTTTGCATTTATTTTCATAAAATACTTATTTAATTTATAAAATTAAAAAATATTATTTTGCATGCATATTTATTTTTATTCATAATTTACCATTTAAATCACTTTTAATTAGTTTTTAATTATTAAATTGCATCCAAAAAATCCCAAAAAATTATTTTAGCATATTAATGTTATTTCCAGCATGCTATATTTTCCTCATCTAAAAATTTGCATTTTTACTAACATTTTCCTCTTATTCGATTTCATCGTATTTTCCGATTTTCTCATCTTTTCACAGGATATACCGTTTCGGACAATTTTTCTTTATCGTTTCTTTTTTCCAATAATGTAACTGTTCATGGGATGTAATAGTTAATTAGGCTTTTATTTTCCACAAGTTTAAATTATGTATCGCCCAAAGCCATGTAATAGCGAGACATTTACCTTTCCGCACTTTACATTCCCGCATTTTAATTTCCGCACCCTATAAATTGCTAGTGATTAGGCGTATATGGCAAGATAAAATTGAACATAGCTCACTCTAACTTTCAAGATAAAATATCTGAATTTAACACACTCTTCACACATGCACCCCTTAGGGTAATTCTCTCGCTGCCTTTACGAATTCAAATGGTCATGTCCTCGAACGTAGAGGTATTCTAGCACCGCTGCCTTCAAACAAATCATCATAGTCCCATCGATACAAAGATCATAAGACCCACGATGTCGCCTCCGAATACATGATCTTGACCCTCGATTGTCGCCTACGAAAAATGATGATAGTCCCTTCGAATGTGCTAGGATACTTCCTACAAGTTGCTTTCTATGACCATCCAATGTCTCTTCGAATGTCCCGCTTACATCCAACGAATGGAGTTACCTACCAACTAATGGTATGGATAGCTATTCTAAAGAAACGTAAAACAACACAAAACGACCAATTCTGAGTAGGTAATAAGACTTTTAGTTGCTTGCTCAAATCAAAATACTTTTCACACCTCACACTTTTGTCAAAGTTCAAACTCTTTTCAAAACGAAACATTTCTGAACACTTTGTATACATTCCTACATGAATCATTACAAAGTCAAAGCGAAATGCCTTTTCAAAACACTTTTGTCAAACACACGAAAGCACATTTTAAAGTGATCTAAGAGCAACTAAGAGCCCGAGATAACTACGGATGGAAATGGGTGCTAATACCTTCCCTTTTCATAACCTTCTCCTTACTCGTAATCTAACGAAGGTCTTTTTCTCGTACTTTTACCTTCCTTAATTGATAAAAGAAAAGTCGGTGGCGACTCTTGCTATCCGCACATTTGCGATAAAAACCTACAAAGTCGGTTCACCGTGTTACGAATCGGCGACTGCGGGAGACACCTAAAAGAGAGAATGCCTTAGGGATTTCTAGATCACCTTTATTGCTTTCGTTTGACTTGCTTGCTTTATCTTTAAGGGTTGCTTGGGTATTATATTTGGGGATCCTACACCGATCCGGTTTCCTTTTAGGTAAGTAGCAATAAATCGTCATGCTAGACGATATCGAAACGGTCAACATGATGGCTACGTTAGCGTGACACTTTGGATGTCCCGATACTCTTCATTTCCAAGTTGAGGATAGTATTTGGCTTCGCGTGGTGTCATCAAGCGCTAACTAAACTTTTAGAACCTTAATTGACCCATCTTGGCCATTAGAAGGTAGTGAGATGGCCGGCTTTGGTGACTAAGGTTGGTTGATACCGATGCTACGCTCATTGAGATCGACTTTTGGGATATTTTCGATCGACCACTTGGTAGTCGTATTGAAATAAACGCCACGAAAGATCAATGATGTGAGATTCCTAGAACCGGTTACTATTATAGGACAGATGAACCAACTCAAACTTTTGGTAGGGTAATCACCTATACCTCTTGCAAGCCTTAAACCTAGGCTCATTGTGTGAATTGTTTGTGTGTGCTAAACATGACATCATGACATCATTTGCATTGCATATCATTTCTAACTATTTCAAGGACCTAGGATTTATCTTTGCTCTGCTTTTGGGTATTATGGCTTCTAGAAAGACTATCCGAATCAACTTCACGGGTATACCTTCTCACCAAAGAATTGGTTTCGAAATTCCGATCATGCTCGCTCATCAAAAGACATGGTTGTCTACTTGATTTGGTTATCTCCGCTTTGAAGAAGATATGATGCATGTCCTATTCCGTTCTTCGATCCGAAATACCATTGCTTTACATTCCCAGATTATCGCTTGGTTCCTACCTTGGAAGAGTTCTCTAAGCTACTGGGGTACCTATTCTTGACCAAATGCCATTCACCGATTTAGAAAAGGTTCCTAATACGAAGGCATCGTGAAGATTACATCTTAAGCGCCGACATCGAAGCCAATTGGGAAACCGAAGTGGAGTTAAGGGTTTACTTTCCAAGTTCCTAATTAAGAAAGCCCGAGAATTCCTCAAGGTTATGAGTTTCCATGCATTCGAAGACATTGCTGCCTTGCTAATCTATGGTTTGGTTCTATTCCCTAACTCGGATCAATTCATAGATGTCAACGCCATCAAATTGTTTCTTACCCATAATCCATTGCCTACTTTACTTGGAGACATCCTATATTCTCTCCACGCTCGTACTATCAAAAGACAAGGAACTCTCATGTGTTGTATACCGTTATTTTCCGGTGGTTTATTTGCACCTTCCTCCATCTTTTGAAGAATGAACAAAGATTGAAGTGGTCTCAAAGGTTAATGTCACTCTCTCATTCCGACATCCGTTGGAATCTTTTCTCTCAAAAGGATTTCACATTCATTGATCGTTGTGGAGAATTTCCTAATGTACCACTACTTGGTATAAGGGGAGGTATTACTTACAACCCTTCTCTAGATCTACATCGCTTGGTTTTGCTCAAGAGATGGTCCGCATGATATGCTTCTCCAAGATATTGTGTTCGACTACAACCACGATCTCTAGAATTACCGAAGGGTTCATACACGCTGGGGCATGGTAAAGAAGACGATACCAAGACTTTGGGGCACTAGAACTCCATTCCTTGGGAACCTTACCTCAAATGGGTGCGAGCTCGAGCTCAAACCTCATGATGCCATTCACTGCTTTACCAAGAATTATGGAACCTGCTATAGGTGACGTACCCTATACTATTCTCCATCCTGACATGCCTACTGATTTTGAAGACTTGAAGAGATTCTGGATTCAGCTCAAAGAAGAAAGGGATACCTTTGAAGCTTAGTGTTATGCAAGTGAGAAGAAAGTGCTAGAGTTGACAAAGCTACTTCACGAGGAGCGAAGCATCAATGCCTATCTCGCACCAAGAGGAAGCGCCTGGGAGACTTAGAGCTTTAGGATTTATATGTTTTCTTTTATTCGTTTGAACTATCTTTTGTACTTAAAAAGAAAAAGAATAAAAGGAGTACTAATAAATGTTTGTTCATGGCTTGTTTAACAAATTTAAATCTCTAAGGTCCTTGAAAATATTGCATTGCATCCGCATAAACATTGCATATCATAGCATAACATTGCATCACGGTACATTGAAGATTGGTTTTCTCATTTGCTCGCTATTTATTTTAGCGTAAATGGCTCTTGAACATCACAAAGATCTTCAAGCTCGTAATGCCCGCCAAAGCAGATGTTTACCACCTGGTCCAAGGCCAAGAAGATTTGAAGAAGCTCATCAACGTGAAGAAGAAGGTTGTTGGTCTTCTCAACATGGGCGACGCTACAAAGGTGGCCCTAGAGTGGTTAGTCGAATTGAGCTCTCAAGGAAGTGTCAAGAAGGAGGATGAGCAAAGTAACAAGGGGATGGCGAAGGTAGTCAAGATGAGCCCGAGAAAGACTATGATAATGGCCAATACTGATGAAGATGACAAGTACAAACAACTTGAAGACCGTCTCAATGTGGAAAACCAAGATGTCCGGCTGAATTTTGATGATCCGAGTCTTGTCCTCGTGTTGTGATTCCTCCCAAGTTCAAAGTTCCAACTTTTTCCAAGTATGATGGCATGTCTTGTCCGTCGCATTTGAAATCCTATGTCCGTAAGATCAATCCCCACACCGATGACAGTAAAGTCAGGATGCACTATTTTCAAGAGAGTCTGTCCGAACTCGCTAGAGTGGTATTATCACCAGAGAATGACCGTATCCGTACTTGGAGTGATTTGGCGATGCTTTCTACGTATAGTAGAGTACAATGTCGAATCGACACCCACTGCATGCAACTACAAAGCATGTCTATGGGTCGTGATGAGAAGTTCAAAGAGTATGCTCAAAATGGAGAGATCTAGCAGCAGAGTTCAACCACCCTTGTCCAATAGGGAGTTGGTTGATATGTTTATGGGGACACTGACAGCCCATTCTTTAATCATCCGATTGAAATTCTTCACCGGATTCACCGAATGATATTGACAGCGAGCGATCAAGGGTATCAAGAGCAAAGATTCATGTAGAGACATCTTCAAATGCCGCAAAGAGATCTTTTGGTGGTAAGAAAGAAGCTAATGTGTATGGTCGAAAAGCCGAGCCAAGACCGACCGCTACCAACTGGGGCGCTCGATCTCCAATCCTACATCAAGACAACCTCACGAGACAACGCAGAGCTTAACGCGCCACGAAGACGCTTTACCAAGATCAACATGCCATTGTCGCAAGCCTTGCAACACATGTTGAAAGCGAGCCGATTACCTTGAGGGATCCTCCTCGAATGTCAACACTTCCTCTCCGAGATACAATCCTAATGCTAAGTGTGCTTACCATTCTAATAGCCCAGACATAGTATCGATGATCTGGGCTCAAGAACAAGATTCGTGATATGATTGAAGCTAAGCGATTGAGTTTGATCCTCCTGAGACCAATGTGATCAACGCCCTATGCCTAATCATGACAAGAGTTCCAATGTTGGTGAAGATACTTATGTCTTCAACATAGATGACTTGACCATTCCTCTGATGACTGTTAAGAAGAATTTGCTGCAAGCCGGTGTCAATCCAGGATGCCCAGAGAATTGTCATTGGTGCCCGTCCGCGCCTGATGGATGTGCTTGGTTGAGAAGACGTGTTCAGTGCATGATGGATAGCCGTGAGATACTATTTCGAAACCCCGCGCGTAAGCGTGAAGAAATGTCTAAGTTGAAGATTGACAATGTGAATGAAACTGCACCATCTGTGTGGGACACCTTGGGGCAGCCAAGTGGAAAGTATGATTACATGGTGAAGTACACTGTTCCTGAGAGCTACAAGATTCCTATTGAAGATGTTAAGGTGACCGGATGGGGTGACGATTTCGTAAGACTATGCCGATGTTAACACCATAAGGATTTCCTCTCACGATTCTCGTGCCTAGAATGGCACCTCTCATCATTACTTCTCCAAGACCAGCCCATATTCCTCCCGACAAGGCTATCCTTGGAACTATGGATCCGATGTTTACTATCATGGCGCCAAGCAAGACCTCTAACCATTGAAGATCTTACTATTGAAGCTATTTTTCCGGCATTGACAACATCAGGATCAAGTAAGGTGACCGAACCCAAGAGTGTTCTCTCCAGATATCTCTCCTCCAAAAGACATCATGACTCCAACAGCATTCCAACTATTCAACCCATTCCCAAGCTAGAGGAAGGAACCAAAGACTCATCCCCGCCACCGTATACCAAAGGAAGTTGTCAAGGCACCTCAAACAAGAAATGGAGGAAATTCAAGATTATCAAGAAGAGTGACTACAATGTTGTGGAATAGTTGGGACAGACCATTCAAAATCTCCATGCTTGCTCGCTCTTGTGCTCGAGGCTCATGCTAACGCCTTGGTGAAATTTCTCAAGAATGCTCACGCACGCAAGACACTACCACCGACTTTGAAGTTTGTATTGCTAGCCTGGCCGCCAACAATGGCCTAGGTTTCTCTGATGTCGATTTGACTCGCCGAAAGAAACACAACAAAGCCTTGCACATCTCTGTTGAATGCAAGGGCACTACATTATCTCATGTTTTGGTGGATACCGGCTCGCTATGAATATCCTTCCAAGATCGCTTTTGATCGACTTGATGTCGAAGGGTTGGTTCGAGACCCAGGACATAATTGTGAGACCTTTTGATGGTTCTAAGCGAAAAGTGCTTGGAGAGCTCACTTTGCTCACAAAGTCGGTTCCCGACTTTGACTCTACTTTCTTTGTTATGGACATCCGTCCGCCTACTCTTGCCTACTTGACGCCTTGATACATGGGGCCATTACCTCTACCTTGCATCGGGTTGAAATACCCGTGAAAGGGAAAGTTGTTGCGATGTGTGAAGAGGAATACATGGTCATCATTTGCAATCATTCCGATATCTCGAGATGGAGGGTGAATTCTACGAGACTCCCCGTCAAGCTTTTGAAACAATCCCTTAATCATGCCTGACTCTCCCGCTCACTCCCGGTTGCTAAAGTTCCACCTAGGATGGCCTCACGAAAGATGCTCAAGCCGTTGAAGAAGGTAGTACTATTTGGGGTCACCCCGATCTTCCTTTCAAATTTGACAAGACCGGTTTAGGCTTCACTATCAAGGGTCGAAGATGATACGCGAACGTGTCGACCAGCTTCCTTTCCGCATCGCCCAGTGGAATCCATGCTATAGAAGACGCGACCACGACTTCGACATCGCTAGTGGATCTTCCCAACTGCATAACGGACTCAAAGAATTGGAAGATCAAGACGCCATACCAATCTCCTTTAGACAGAGTAATTGCTCTTGTTTTGTTTTGCTTTTCGTATTTTCGCTTTGAACAATAAACTTTGAAAGCCTAGTGCCTTGCCCGGCATCATGGCTCGCTTGTGAGGGTTATTATCATCATTTGCATATTTTCATTCAATAAATCGTTGGACTTTTGCATTCAATTGTTTGTTTTCTTTACTTTATCACCCTTCAAAAGCTATGTGTTTCTTACACACACCCACGTGATACATCGCAATCACTCCGAATCTCGTTGATAACAGCTATGCTATTGCTAAATATGACTTCGATAATCCGATCTACCAAGCCAAGACGAAAGTAAGGAAGATTGTGAAGTGCCGGAGAACCTGCCGATGCTACAAAGAAGAAGAGCGAGTTATACAAACACACGAAGAGCAAGTTGAGGTTGTGAATTGGGTACCGACGAAGACGAAAAGAGATCAAGATAGGAGCGGGTCTTGAGAGCAGTGTTAAAGAAAGGTTGATTCAGATGCTACGAGACTACATTGAGGTTTTTGCTTGGTCATACGAAGACATGCCGGGTTTAGACATTGATATTGTGGTACACCTATTGCCAACAAAAGAAGGTTTTCTCCTAGTAAAATAGAAGGTCTGTCGCATGTCCCGAGATGTCAGAGAAAATCAAAGCCGGAATTGTGAAGCAGTTCAACGCCGGCTTCTAGCAGTTACTTCCTATCCACAATGGGTTGCTAATGTGGTTCCTGTGACAAAGAAGGATGGCAAAGTTCGAATGTGTGTGGATTATAGAGATCCGAACAAAGCGAGCCGAAAGATGATTTCCGCCTCATATTGATGTTCTCGTTGACAACACCGCCAAAGATAAAGTTTTCTCCTTCATGGATGGTTTCTCCGGTTACAATCAGATCAAAATGGCTCTCAAGACATGGAGAAGACTACTTTTTACACAGTAAGGTACTTTCTACAAGGTTATGCCGCTCGGATCAAGAACGCTGGCGCCACTTATCGCGTATGATGACGTTGTTTCATGACATGATTCATCACGAGATAAAGGTTTATGTCAACGACATGATAGCTCGATCACAGACTGAAGAAGAACATCTTGATCATCCGCAAACTGACGGTGGAAGAAGTATGATCGAGACTTAATCCTAACAAGTGCACTTTTGGAGTCAGATCCAGAAAACTCCTAGGGTTTGTTGTCAGTGGTAAAGGTATTGAGGTTGATCCCGCCAAGGTTAAAGCTATTCAAGAGATGTCAGCTCCCCGTACCGAGAAGGAAGTCAGAGGTTTCTTGGGCCGATTGAACTACATTGCCAGATTCATTGCACACCTAACTGCTACTTGTGAGCCAATCTTCAAGTTACTTAAGAAAGATCAAGTGGTAGAATGGAATGACAATTGCCAGATCGCTTTTGACAAAATCAAGGAGTACCTTCAGAATCCTTCTATCCTGATGCCGCCTGCCGAAGGAAGACCTCTTATCATGTACTTGACCGTGTTAGAGAACTCAATGGGGTGTGTGTTGGGCAACATGACGTGTCCGTCGAAAAGAGCATGCAATATACTACCTTAGCAAAAGTTTACCGATCGTGAAACAAGATACTCACAATGAGAAAACTTGCAACGCTTGGCTTGGGCTCACGACTAAGACAGATATGTTGACTCATACTACCTTGTTGATTTCAAGATGGATCCGATAAAATACATATTTGAGAAACCAGCCTTCTCGGAAGAATAGCAAGATGGCGATGATCTTGACCGAGTATGACATCCAAGACACTTCTCGAAGCGATCAAAGGAGTGTAGTAGCCGATCATTTGGCTCATCGCCGTAGATGACTATCACCTATGCAGTCGAATTTCCGATTTAAGATGTTTTACTAGTCACCGATCAGAAAACCGTGACCGATTAAGGGCCTCGAACAAGGATCCCGATGGACCATGGTCTTTGATGGAGCCTCAACGCACTTGCAATGGCATTGGCGCCATTATCACATCCCCCAGCGGACATACGCCTTTCACCGCCAGACTTTGTTTCATTGCACTAACAACATGGCCGAATACGAAGCGTGCATTATGGGTATTAAAGCTGCTATTGACTTAAGAATCAAGTTCTTACAAGTGAATGGAGACTCAGCTTTAGTGATCAGTCAGATTAAGGGTGAGTGGATACTAAGCATCCGAATCTCATTCCGATTGAGAGCATGTTCGAGTTTGACCCCTACTCAAGAGATCACTTTCAATCACATTCCACGAGAAGAGAATCACTGACACATTAGTTACTATGTCATCTATGTTCAAGGTCAGATGGGACAACGAGGCTCCCTAGATCATCATTGAGAAGTTTGACGAACCAAAGTATTATGAGCTTGATACAAGAGAAACCTTGGTACTACGACGTGAAGAGGTATCTTGAGACTAAGGAATATCCTGTGGGCAAATGGACTCCCACCCACGAGGGACCGTTTGTAGTCAAGATAATATTTTCCGGAGCTATGATACTTAGCACCATGGATGGTGAAGACTTCCCACACCCGTGAACGCAGACATAGTCAAAAAATACTACGATAAAGAGACCCGCTAGGTCGATCGACCTAGGCAAAATAAGGCATCTGGCGAACCAAAAGGGTTCGGGCAAAAGTTAAGGATATATGTAAAAATGTACACCCGCAAGTCGAAAACCCGAAAAGGCGGCTTGGGCAAAAAGGGTATCCCAGACCAAAACCCGAAGGGCGGTCTAGGAAAAGTTAGGATTTAAGCGCATTTATGTCTCGCCAGATCACCCATCTACGCACTACTATCAAGATTCAAGATTCAAATGGCGAAAATCAATTCACTCACTTTCTACCGACAAAGGAGATGAGATAGTTGAAATATATGAGTACTAGCATAGTTGGAACTTAACGAGATTGTTTCAAGATAGCTTTTACCTTCTTGTGTACAAACTACTTGGCATACATACCCGCTCAAATAAATACAAGTTTCTTTCTCTTTACGATTTTCACTGTTGTTGTTTGCATAAAGTCCAATGTTTGCTTTGAATGATTATATGCATGTGACAATAAAAATCTATTCACAAACATGCGAAAAGTGAACGTGCAAAAGTAATTGCTACAGGCTCCAGGAATTGAGATGACGACGAAAGTCACCAATACACTTCCCCACAAAACATGATCTCCGCGGAGATGTCACTCACCACAAACCTCCTCCAGCAGAGTACGCATCGGTCCCCGAGCAGTGATTCCACTCAACTTAACCGGATTACACTCATCTTCGAGCAGTAACATCTCATCCCCAGCTGAGGTATTTATCCCCAACAAGATATCTCTCGGCCCCTTTCTCTAGCAAAGAATGTCCAGACTTGAAACTTGGTCGAGATAACCGGAGGAAACCTACATCCCTTTCCCCAAATTTAGAGATCACGACGGCCCCCCAGGTCCTTCTAACCCGGTCTCCCAGCAATTATCAAGTACTCTCCAGCAAGATTTACACAAAATCCCCGATAGAGTACCCCCCCCCCGCCGGACTCTCCCCAGCAGGGTCTACCTCTACCATCCTCAACAATATCTAGGCCTGAAACTTGGTCAGATAGTGCACCGGAGGAATCAAAGTTATCTTTCTTCTCAGGATCTTCATCCTTAAATAGAAGTCGAACTCTCCAAGCCAAACTTCCCGGATCTTCTTCAAGATGGATATGTTTTGAAATACCACAACATCTATCATTCATACATTACTCATAAAAGTCATAATTTGTGCATATGTCATTCATACGCATTATCATGCATCATACTTTGCATAAGATTAACAAATATTCTATCAAAGTTTCTCTTGTTTTCTCCAAAACAGGTGAAAATCACTTCTGACGCAAACAGGTCCAGGATTAAGCCCCGAATCTCGACGGGAAAACTATCTGAAAGGCCACCCCTAGTTGTCCTCCGACAACTGGTCCAGGATTAAGACCCGAATCTCGACGGGAAAACTATCTGAACGACCGCCCCTAGTTGTCCTCCGACAGCTGGTCCAGGATCAAGACCCGAATCTCGACGGGAAAACTATCAACGACGCCTCGTGTCCTCCGACAACGGATCCGTGATTAATACAAGCTAGACGGGAAACCCTATCCGAACGATCACAAGTTATCCTCCGATAACAGGCAGTGGATCAACACCCGATGCATAATAGGGAAGATATCCACATTTTGCCAGCTACTACCTCCCCCAGAGTAATCAGCACGAAGATCTATTCTGATTCCTTCTTATTATCAACAGCAACTACAGAGTCTAGCGTACAACTCAGTTGCCTTGGATGGCATCTTAAGCCCATCTCCGACTACGTGTCAACAATTTTCCACCTTCGTATCGCCGCATATTTGGTTAAAACCAATACATACCAATAACTTCATTCAAAGATGAGCACAAAGTCTAACATACGACTCCCTCCGGATGGCATCTTAAGCCCATCTCCACGCTCCTTCCACTATCAGAAACAACTATAGAGCCTAGCGACGGCTCACTCCCCAGATCGATCTTTCCAGATGGCATCTTAAGCCCATCCCCGTCAATTCTCCTATCAACAATCTCGAGTCTAGCGATGATTCATTCCCCAAATAAGTCTCCATTTTCTCCAAATGGCATCCGTAGCCCATCCTCGCATCACCGAGTGCAAATTTTCAGTGTACTCGAGTGTTCAATCATCTTCACCTGTGTCACGAAGGCTAACATGCCAATCTAACCCTTCCAAGACAAGAAGATTGAACAGGGCAGTGTCATACCCCAATATTTTCCCTCCATCTTCTCAAGACATTCCATACATCCATACTCAAGGATTCCTCAAAGGTTGATCGACAAACCTCTCCTAGACAATCAACCCAAACTAGGGTTTGGCAATTCTCACCCGATGGACTTCCAACATCTCCAATGTTCATCATGCCTCTTCATATGCTTCAAATGTTCTCCATGTCGTTTCAAGCTTCAAGTCAAGTTTCCTCGCACAATTGCTCGATGGTTGAAAATCATGTATTGGACAAAAGTCAATGTGGTCAACATGCAACAAACTTCATGATTTTTGGTCAACATCCTCATTTTGAAGTTACATTCATCATTTGATCAAGGGTTGATCATGATTCATCAAGAAAACTCAAGATTTGCTCAAAAGTCAAACTTTCTAAATTAGGGTTTCTAGGTGAAAAGTCAACCAAACTTTGACTGATCATAACTTCTTCATACTTTATCAGAAATTTTCCCACCAAAGCTCATTTTGAAGGAAATTCAATTCTCTACAACTTCATGTCTCACAAGAATGTTCAAAAAATGCTTCATTTGAGAGGTATGGATCAAAACATTACAGGTCCTTTTCAAAGTCAACAAAAAGTTAACATTTTGTTTTGAAGATATATTGAGCATGGAAACTCCAATTGAGATGAGACCAAAAAGGTTGGTTAGAGGACTCTTAGAGCTTTCCAAAAAGTCCAAGAACACTCAAAAATGTGGAAAATTGAGCAACATACACTATTCAGAAGTTTGGCAATTTTGGACAATTGCACAAAAGGACATTTTGGTCAAAATGCAAAATTTTCCAAATGGGCCTATAATCTTTTGATCCAAACTTGTTCATGACATTATTTGTGACCCATAAATGCTTGGCCATGACAATTTTCTATTTTATTAATTTATTTTTGAATTTTAAACCATTTAATTCAAAATTAAATTATATAAAATATGAAAATAAAGTATTTTTTCCAAAGGAATGATTTTATATCATGCTTGAGGTCCAAGGAAGCCCATGATCCTTACCAATTTCGTATAGCCTTTACATTGATGAGAATATCAAATTTTTCCAATATTTGATTTTATTTGAAAAACATAAATGCACATTCATGATCCAATCTTTTTCCTTGTTTTCCTCTCTCAAATTCCTCTATAAATACCAAGCAATACATACACCAAGAGGACGAAACCCTAGCCCTTACAACAACCCTTATTTTGCCAAATTTTTCAAGAATTGTCCAAAATTGTGTTTGAATTTCCAACCATTTCCAACCTCAAAACCACTCCATTGTCTTCGTGAGGTAAGTTTGAGTAAGTACCATCTTGCCAATGGTTGAAACAAGCTAAATCGATGCATACATGATCATACATATTCAAAACTTTTTGATTTTGCATTTTACTAACTGCTGTTTCAATTGATTTTAATGGTTTTAATGTGTTCATGAGACTCAAGGGATAGATCGGGCCATCGCTTTGGATTTTGAACGCCGAAACATGAGTTGCCATACTTAGGTTTTTAGAGCTGCTTGAAACCGGTTTACAAGCATTTTTAAAGGAAACCGACGCCACCAATGGATTCTGCAGAGATTTAGGGGGGGTAGCCTTAACCTCAGCCCTTGTTCTTTCGTATTTTTGCAGTTCATTCGGCCTCATCGGAGAAGACACCGAGCTAGGGCCCGCGTCGCTGAACATGTTGACTCCGGGCTTGCGTGGTGAATATGCGTCCTCCGATTCGCCCATCCGCTCCACTGGGTCCACGACACCGACTCAGTTTGAATTCAAATCAGGGACACGTAATCATTCAAAAACGTTTGATTTCAGCTTTTCAAACACCAAAGACACGTTGTCCCAGTGGTTAAGGCGTTGGGATTGAAAGATGCTCCAAAAGGTCTCCCCTCGAACCACACAGACCGATTGTTTTCTTTACAAACTTCAAACTTTTCATATTTTCTTATTTATTTAATATATCTCATGCATTTTAATTTCTTTTAATATTTTCTCTCATGCATTAAAAATCATCAAAAATATTTTTCCTTTTGCATTTATTTTCATAAAATACTTATTTAATTTATAAAATTAAAAAATATTATTTTGCATGCATATTTATTTTTATTCATAATTTACCATTTAAATCAGTTTTAATTAGTTTTTAATTATTAAATTGCATCCAAAAAATCCCAAAAAATTATTTTAGCATATTAATGTTATTTCCAGCATGCTATATTTTCCTCATCTAAAAATATGCATTTTTACTAACATTTTCCTCTTATTCGATTTCATCGTATTTTCCGATTTTCTCATCTTTTCAGGATATCCTGCTTCGACAATTTTTCTTTATCGTTTCTTTTTTCCAATAATGTAACTGTTCATGGGATGTAATAGTTAATTAGGGCTTTTATTTTCCGCAAGTTTAAATTATGTATCTGCCCCAAAGCCATGTAATAGCGTAGGACATTTACCTTTCCGCACTTTACATTCCCGCATTTTAATTTCCGCACCCTATAAATTGCTAGTGATTAGGCGTGTATGGCAAGATAAAATTGAACATAGCTCACTCTAACTTTCAAGATAAAATATCTGAATTTAACACACTCTTCACACATGCACCCCTTAGGTAATTCTCTCTCGCCTTTACGAATTCAAATGGTCATGTCCTCGAACGAGAGTATTCTAGCACCGTTGCCTTCAAAACAAATCATCATAGTCCCTTCGATACAAAGATCATAAGACCCACGATGTCGCCTCCGAATACATGATCTTGACCCTCAATTGTCGCCTACGAAAAATGATGATAGTCCCTTCGAATGTGCTAGGATACTTCCTATAAGTTGCTTTCTATGACAATCCGATGTCCCTTCGAATGTCCCGCTTACATCCAACGAATGGAGTTACCTACCAACTAATGGTATGGATAGTGCTATTCTAAAGGAACGTAAAACAACACGAAAACGACCAATTCTGAGTAGGTAATAAGACTTTTAGTTGCTTGCTCAAATCAAAATACTTTTCACACCTCACACTTTTGTCAAAGTTCAAACTCTTTTCAAAACGAAACATTTCCGAACACTTTGTATACATTCCTACATGAATCATTACAAAGTCAAAGCGAAATGCCTTTTCAAAACACTTTTGTCAAACACACAGAAAGCACATTTTTAAAGTGATCTAAGAGCAACTAAGAGCCCGTAGATAACTACGGATGGAAAGGGGTGCTAATACCTTCCCTTTTCATAACCTTCTCCCTTACTCAGAATCTAACGAAGGTCTTTTTCTGTACTTTTTACCTTCCCTTAATTGGATAAAAGAAAAGTCGGTGGCGACTCTTGCTATCCGCACATTTGCGATACAAAAACCTACAAAGTCAGTTCACCGTGTTACACATACCAATGCTCGAATGAAAACTATTGTTGTAGGTAAACTCAATCAATGGTAGATAACTATCCCAAGCTCCACCTTTCTCTAACACACAAGCCCTCAACAAATCTTCTAACGACTGAATCGTTCTCTCCGTTTGACCATTTGTCCTGGATGATATGAACTCAATCGTAACTTAGTACCCAGAGCTTCCTGCAATCCTGTCCAGAACTTAGAAGTAAACCTCAGATCTCTATCCGACACAATGCTAGACGGAATACCATGCAAACTTACAATCCTCTCAATATACAATTCTGCTAACCTCTCCATCGGATAATCCATTCTTATCGGAATAAAGTGAGCAGACTTCGTCAATCGGTCGATAATGACCCAAATAGAATCACAGTTCTTCGTCGTCCTCGGCAAACTGATAAGTGCCAAAATGTAGTTATTTTGTATATACATTTTGTGGCACTTATCCGTTCTTTTGTTGATATTCTTCGAATAAATCCCCCGCTTTTAGTATATTTGTGTACATAATAGAATAATTGAGTTTTTGTGTAAATATTGTATCATTTGATAGTTTTTCATCTCTTTTATAGGTATTCATTCATAATTGGAGCATTGAGTAATAAAGTGTCAAGACACGCTTCAAATGCGTGATTTGGGCAACTCAACAACGAATAAAGCTCAAGATCATCAAAATAAAAATCATCAATTTGTTTGATATTTCTTCATGGTTAGATAGAGCATTGAATAAGCTTTCCAACGCTTCAAACCGGGCTCAATTCCGAGTTACGGTTCTCAAGATACGGCAAAAATAAAATGTCGAATAATAGGCGGCTTAATAGCGCATAAGCGAATATACCGAGCGCCCTCGACTTTAATTTTTAAAAGGGCTCAAAACACATTTTAGGTTATGGGTTGGGTATTTTTGAGTCCCAACACCATCACCTTCATATTTTTGATAGATTTGCTTGGAAAACAACATTGAGCTTGCATTTTGATGATCCGAGTCGAATCCTCGTCGATTGGTGTTGACAAACCAAGAAATGTTTGGTTCCTCTTCTTATCTTCTCTTTGTAATCTCTTTTGTTGGGTTTATATGTATTTCTACCATAACTCTTGTATATTTATCGCCTTTGGCTTGTATAAAGTTTGCTTTACGAATTTGTGCTTGATTATCTCAAGTTTTACTTTATGTTAGGGTTTGAGCTTTGCTAGGGATAGATTGCTTAGATTCTTACCTAGGATGATTATCTCATAGTTTCGAATGCTAGAAATGGGTTTAGAGCTAACATTCACTATAGAGTACCCGAACTTAATGCCTCCGCTTGAAATGCCAGAAACGGGTATGGAGGTGACGCATTGATTCCTATGTTGTTGAGATATGCCAGAATGGATATTGAGATGATTTAGGAGGATTCTCAATTTGGGTTAGAAATAGCTTAGATTGTGAGAGGTATGTGATGACACGGACAAGTAACGAGGTCAGTATGACATGGGTGGTAGATTTAAGTCCGTGACGGGTAGTTTACATTCGCTCCTACAAGTTGTCTATCCTTTATACTTTTCGCTCATTTACTTTTTGTCTTTATTTTCATTTCTTTTAATCCCAAACTCATTAACGATAGAATTATCGAACTACGAATCAATAACCAATCTCTGTGGACACGATACGATATAACCTAACCCGATATATCACCCTAAAATAATACCAACTCTTTGCTTGCCGCTTATACCGAGAACAAAATGGCGCTGTTGGGATTGGTTTTATTGGTTTTGTATTGCGATAATTCCGTTGTTTTGAGTTTTGTAATTAATGTATATGTTGTATAGGCTTTGTATATGAACTTGTATATTATTACTTGTACATGTTGTGTTTACTTTCCATACTTGTACATATTTGTGATTTTCTTAGCTTCATGTGATGTTGTGAATTGTCTCGCACTGTAACGCTTGTTGTATGGTTGTTAGGACACTTTCTTTAGGTTCGTGTGGCAATACCATGGCATGACGAGAGGAGGTTACTAGTGCTCAGATTAAAGGCGCGAGCTTACTTACGAAAACAAGCATGTTTTGTTTGTTTATGTTTATGTTGTTTGGTGGCTTATGTTTTACAAGTTGAAATAGGACTTGCTCTTAATTTCAAACTTTCACTTTTCAACTTGTTAATTGCTTTCACCAAGTTTATGTATTGTTATTTGCTTTTGTTTTGTTATGTCAATTTGTTATTTTCCACAAGTTTGTAGTGTTTTAGCTGTGGAAGTGTGTATGTATTATAAATATTGTTTAGATGTGTAAATGAGATTGTATAGGTGTGTAAGTGAGCTTGATAGCATTGCACCTGTTGCCATTTTTCAAGAATCGGTGTGCTGTCTAGCGCATCACTGGCGCTTAGCGTGCTCGCTATGGTACGTGAATTCTTTTAAAATTTCACTTGATTTTCCTTTTCCCACTTTCACCAAGGCTTTTGTATTGAATAAAATTAGTATTGTTTTTCTAATTCTTTGTTGTTGTTTGACTCAAATTTTGGTTTGGTAACTTGAAGACTTCGAGGTGATTTTCTGAGTTTGATCGCTTTAACTCATGGATGTATGGTAATGATAGTTTTCAAAGTTGGTACATGTTAGGTACTCGCTTATCGCTTTCTATAGCATAACATGTTTAGGAAATTTATCATTTGTATAATTACCATGCTATTCATTCTTTTGCATTACTTGCTCATGAATTGAATCACTTTAGTTCCCTTTTTACCCATAAATGTGAGGAAGCTTTCCATTGTTTACATTTGAGAGTCCACATTCTTGTTTTAACTAGATTTTATTATGCTTAATCTTTTGTTTTGTGTTGATTGTATGATTGCAAGAAATGATCAAGGCATTTTGTTTGATTTTGAGCATAACTACCTTGGCCAAATATTCAATTCACCTTGTGAGTATGTGAACCTTTGTTAACCCCTTTGAACTTTTATCGATATCCATGTTTATTTGAACTTGATGTTTGTCTATGAGTGTCAATTCACTTTTTTTTATGGATGTTGATTTCTTTGTTTCTTGAACCCTCAACTACATGTTGTTGTATGGATTTTTACCTTGCCTTAGAAAGTAGGGAGTATTCACATAATGATGTTGGTTGGATTCAAGTTGGGGAGAGAAATGTTTATGTGCTTATGTTGTGATTGATATGAGGTTAAGAGAAAAGAAAAAGAAAAGAAAAAAAAATGTGAAAAAGAAAGAAAAGAAAAAGAAAGAAAAAAGAGAAAAGCTTTGAAAATGAAAAACAAAAAGAGTAGGAATAATGTTATGTTAATAAGTGAGGTGTGTTTGGTGTGAAATTTGTGATGAAGAATAAGTTGATTGAAATTATATTGTTTGGAACTTTGTGAGTTGATCACTCCCTTAGGTTTAGGCAAATTTTTGTTTCAATTAGCTTTAGGACTTATCACTTGTTTGTTAACCAGCCACATTACAACCTTGAAAAGCCCTTGTGATTCTTGCATTTGTATTTTCAATACGCTTTTGGATGAATGCATAATTTAGTCTATTGTTTGCAAGATTGTGGAGGAGTGTTTTTATCCTCACCTTTGTGTGTTCTTCATCTACCGATGAATTTTGCTAGGTGTGATTCATGATTGAGCTTGTTTTGTTTTAGAATGTTTTGCATGACTTTTGTACTTAGGATTTGTTTCATTTATATGTTATTGTTGTAGTATAGTGGTAAGTTTGTATTTGTCGTACATTTTTCGCTTGAACCATACATTTGTTTTCCGCTTTCAAAACTTGTTGATTCGTGATTATTTGATTATCATTCTTTGTTTCTTTGAGTTACTTGACTTTGTTTGAGGACAAACAATGTTTCAAGTTAGAGTTGATAAGTGCCAAAATGTAGTTATTTTGTATATACATTTTGTGGCACTTATCCGTTCTTTGTTGATATTCTTGAATAAACCCCGCTTTTAGTATATTTGTGTACATAATAGAATAATTGAGTTTTGTGTAAATATTGTATCATTTGATAGTTTTCATCTCTTTTATAGGTATTCATTCATAATTGGAGCATTGAGTAATAAAGTGTCAAGACACGCTTCAAATGCGTGATTTGGGCAACTCAACAACGAATAAAGCTCAAGATCATCAAAATAAAAATCATCAATTTGTTTGATATTTCTTCATGGTTAGATAGAGCATTGAATAAGCTTTCCAACGCTTCAAACCGGGCTCAATTCCGAGTTACGGTTCTCAAGATACGGCAAAAATAAAATGCTGAAAATAGCGACTGCTTAGCGATAGTACCGAGCGCGCCGACTTCGTAATTCTTTAAAAGGGGCTCAAACACATTTTAGGTTATGGGTTGGGTATTTTTGAGTCCCAACACCACCACCTTCATATTTTTGATAGATTTGCTTGGAAAACAACATTGGAGCTTGCATTTTGATGATCCGGAGTCGAATCCCTCGTCGATTGGTGTTGACAAACCAAGAAATGTTTGGTTCTCTTCTTATCTTCTCTTTGTAATCTCTTTTGTTGGGTTTATATGTATTTCTACTCATAACTTTGTATATTTATCGCCTTGGCTTGTATAAAGTTTGCTTTACAATTTGTGTCGGTGATTATCTCTGGTTTTTACTTTATGTTAGGGGTTTGAGCTTTGCTAGGGATAGATTGCTTAGATTCTTACCTAGGATGATTATCTCTAGTTTCGAATGCTAGAAATGGGTTTAGAGCTAACATTCACTATAGAGTACCCGAACTTAATGCCTCTGATCTGAAGTATGCCAGAATGGGTATGGAGGTGACGCATTGATTCCTATGTTGTTGAGATATGCCAGAATGGATATTGAGATGATTTAGGAGGATTCTCAATTTGGGTTAGAAATAGCTTAGATTGTGAGAGGTATGTGATGACACGGACAAGTAACGAGGCCGAGTATGACATGGGTGGTAGATTTAAGTCTGACGGTAGTTTACATTCTGCTCCACAAGTTGTCTATCCTTTATACTTTTTGTTCATTTACTTTTTGTCTTTTATTTTCATTTCTTTTAATCCCAAACTCATTAACGATAGAATTATCGAACGACGAATCAATAACCAATCTCTGTGGACACGATACGATATAACCTAACCGGTATATATCACCCGGTAAAAATAATACCAACTCTTTGCTTGCCGCTTATACCGCAGCAACACAAACCAGACACGAAATCCATTGAAATTCCATCCCATTTCCATTCCGGAACAAACAACGGTTCCATCAATCCTGACGGCTTCTGATGTTCAATCTTTGATTTCTGACAAACCAAACACGCGTACACAAACTAGACAATTTCCTTTTTCATTCCAGGCCACCAAAATAATTTCTTCAAATCATGGTACATCTTAGTAGCACCAGGATGAATACTCAACTCACTTCGATGTCCTTCTTCCAAGATACTCTTTCTGATCTCATCAACATCCGGAACACACACTCTATCACCAATCTCATAATGCCATTCTCGTCAATTCGGAACTCGCCTCCTTGACCTTGGTTAATCAGTGTCAGCTTATCCACCAAACCAACATCAGATTTCTGTCCATTTCGAATCTCTTCCAAGATACCACTAGTCAACTTCAACATGCCCAATTTCACACTATTCTGAGTAGTTTCACATACCAAACTCAAGTCTCTGAATTGTTCCACTAAATCCAATTCACGAACCATCAACATCGACATATGCAAGGACTTCCTGCTCAACGCATCTGCCACAACGTTTGCCTTACCAGGATGGTAATTCAAACCAAAATCATAATCCTTGAGAAAATCTAACCATCTCCTCTGCCTCATATTCAACTCTTTCTGATCAAAGAGATACTTCAGGCTCTTATGATCATTGAACACTTCAAATCATGAACCATACAGATAATGTCTCCACAATTTCAACACAAACACAACAACCACCAACTCTAAACCATGAGTCGGGTAATTCCTTTCATGAGTCTTCAATTGTCTTGAAGCATAAGCTATAACCGCTCATCCTACATCAAAACACCTCCTAAACCCATCAAAGACGCATCACAATACACTACGAAGATTCTTCCGATTCGCAAAATCGTAATCGGAGCACTAGTTAACCTCCTCTTCAGCTCTTGGAATCCTTTCTCACAATCTATATCCCAAACAAATGCTTGACCTTTCTTGTCAACTTAGTCAACGGTAACGCTAACTTCAAAAATCCCTCAATGAACTTCCGGTAGTAACCTGCAAGACCAAGAAAACTACGAATCTTTGAAGCATTCTTCGCGCTCCCATCGAGATACCGCTTACTTCAGAGGACCAACAACAATACCATTCTTAGAAATCACATGACCAAGGAAACTTACTCTCAACCAAAACTCGATTTAGACAACTTAGCATAAAGCTTCTTCTCTTCAATAATTCCAATACAATCCTAAGATGCTTTGCATGCTCCTCATCATTCTTTGAATAGATCAAGATGTCGTCAATGAACACCACCACAAACTTGTCAAGGTACGGATGAAATATCCTGTTCATGTACTCCATAAACACACCAGGTGCATTAGTAACTCCAAATGGCATAACGGAATATTCATAATGCCCATACCTCGTTCTAAATGCGTCAATATCTCCCTTAACACGAATCTGATGATATCCAGACCTCAGATCAATTTTGCTAAATACACAAGCTCCGACCAACTGATCCATCAAATCATCAATCCTCGGCAATGGATATCGATTCTTGATTGTCACTTTATTCAATTGCCTGTAGTCAACACACAATCTCATTGTACCCTCCTTCTTCTTAACCAACAATACCGGCGCACCCCACGGTGAAACACTAGGCCGAATAAACTTCTTTTCCAATAACTCTTCTAACTGCTTCTTCAACTCTGACAACTCAGATGCCGACATGCGATAAGGCGCCATCGACACCGGACTAGTTCCAGGAATCAAATCTATAGCAAACTCCACTTCTCTCTCAGGTGGTAGCTCACTAACATCTTCCTAAACACCTCGGAAATTCATTAACCACCGGTAATTCACCACTCTTAGCCTTTCCTTTCACTTCCGTCGAAGAATATAACATAAACACCACAACACCATCTCTAACAACTGAATTCATCTGCTTAACTGACATAGTCTCATCTTCCACTTTAACTTCTTCAGAAATAAGACTGCTTTCTCAAAATAATTGATATGAACCGGTCAAGACCAACCAGCTCATTCCAAGGATAATATCGAGTTGTTCTAACGGTAGGCACACTAAATCCATACCGAACCTCTATCAAAAAAACAATAGGACAATTCCTACAAACATACAAAGTAGTCACTGAACCCGACGCAGGAGTGTCAATAACCATACTTCCATCCAAATTAGAAATTTCCAGATTTAATCTCTTAGCACAATCCAAAGAAATAAAAGAATGTGTCGCTCCAGTATCAATAATTGCTATTAAAGGTATGCCATTAATAAAACATGTACCTTTAATCAACCGATCATCAGGCTTAACATCTGATCCTGACAAAGCGAACACCTTCCCACCAGCTTGCTCTTTCTTTGGTTTAGTACACTGCGGACGAGTGTGTCCTTCTTCACCACAGTTGTAACATGTTATCCTTCTGGATCTACACTCAGCAGCTAAATGACTAAATCTTCCACAGTTGTTGCACTTCCTCACATCATTCTTGCATTCAGGAGCTCGGTGACCCAATTCACCACATCTGTAGCACCTTACGGAAGAACTAGAAGAACCAGAGTCTCCCCCACTAGGCTTCTTCCAACCTCCAGATTTCTGATTATTTCTATCATATGGCTTACCATGATCCATATGTCTCTTGCCCTTACGATCAGCATAACTCTGAGCATTCGACTTAGTAATAACAAGATCTTCTTCCAGAATCCTACTACATTCAACCAAATCAGGAAACCTTCTAATGCGCTGATACCTGATACCCTGCTTGATCTCATCACGCAGACCATTCTCAAACTTGATACATTTGGAAAATTCTCCATCTGCATCGTTAGGATAATTAGCATAATACTTTGCTAACTCAAGAACTTGGTCGCATACTCACTCACAGACTTATTGCCTTGCTGAGCTCCAAACTCAATCTCTTTCTTACCCGAATGTCTTCGTGAGTACCTTCTCGTAAAAGCTCTCCGAACACGCCCAAGTCAATGCCATCTTCTTCCAATCCATCCCGGTAGCAACCCACCACCATCGCCTTCCTCTTCCAACATGTGAGTACCATATCTCACCTTCACCCCTCAACACAATCACTCAAGATCCTCTCGATCTCCTTCAACCACTTCGGGCACCCTGGATCATGTGCACCCTTGAACAATGGAGGATTATTCCTCCGAAAATTCCCCAATTGTTTGTCACACCAATCGCAGCCTCGCGATTCCCTCCGAGCACCCACCTAACATTCCCAAAGCCTCGGAATAGCATCATCATTCCTTCCGTTACCTCTTCCAGCCATTGCTCAGAACATTACAAAACAATCCACATCAGACACAAGTATCGATAGTGTTACTTACACTAGTCGCATACTAAAGGGATAACGACACTAAGACAAGACCGACTATGCTTTGATACCACTATTGTAACACCCCTTCTAATTACCCGCGTTTTATAGAATTAATATCAGAGTTTCATTCACAATTAAGAGGCGTCACAATTTAAATCATAAAAATTTACCAAACATGTGCCATGCCTTCACTGAGGAATAAATCATTAAATAAATCATACTCAACGTCATGTTAAACAGCGGAAATGAAAACATAACCAAAATCCTGAATACATCACTCAACAGTTATTCCAGGATGATAAATCAACATAATTCAAAAACTATTCAAAATATCCATTAAAGGATTCAAGCAACCGTTTCCCCAGTGTTACATCTACCAGAGCACGACACTGACACACGGACTAGATTAGCTAAACTCGACTCTAGAGCTATCCTCACCAACTCCAAGCAGCTAATCACTTCGAATCTGAAATTGTTAAAGTAAGGGTGAGATTCCAATTCAATATAACATGCATTATACGTTTTTAGAATACAAATAATAAATGTATACATTAGTCCATTAACCAACACAAGTCATAATCAGATCACAAGGCAGTTCACACAATGAACATGTAATATAACAAACAATGGAAATTGCAACACTGGAAACTATCCTAGCATGTTACAATCCTATATGCAATGCAGACTCTATGCATGTGGTACCAAAACGTGAATCGAGTTCACACACCGCTCCGCTTACATGTGGAAAGACAGTAAATTCATGATTCGCCCATAGCTATTGGATCAAGAATCCACCTCACTACCTCAACCTCCGGTAAGTCTATTGGCCCAACCGCCACTTCCGCACAATGGGAATGAACCATAACAACAAATGCGTATGCATGCGCTATAAAAGCATGCAACATTAATTCTCGGATCATGATATAAACATATATCACACAATGCCGCTCATCAATGTATCACATTCAATCATAATGAATATCCAGACAAACATAGTAAGCATTAATATTTCATCCGTAACTTAGACCAATGGTAATAATTCTCCATTATCCTTAACTAATCACTCTTTTCAAAATCGGAGCTCGACTCTTTTAAAATAATTTTAGCAAACTAATATTTTTCTTTTCAAAAGGTAGTATTTTAAATTTAAGAAATAACGCAAAACGACACTTAATCGGAGTTACGGTTTAGAAAATATGAATTTTAAAGTTTTAGAAATTTTGAAAATACTCATGGAACTCGGTTCCTACCTATACAGAACCGTTCTGATGCTTTAAAACTCGCCCCTGGTTTTTGTATGGGAACCCGGTTACCCATACAGAACCGGTTCCCGAGTGTAAAATCCCGCTTTAATTTAACACTGGGAACTCGGTTCCTCCCCACAGGGAACCGGTTCCCACGTCCTATAACAGTATTTTCTGCAACTTTTGACAGCATTTTGTATCCTTTATCATTTCCAAACTTACTAATACGAATTGGGACATTAGGAACACCATTCCATAATCATTTCACACCATTATAACAACAAACAACATGGTTTATTCATCCCTATCAATTATTTGACATACTAATGATCCTAATTCCAACACCGACACAAAATAGGGTTTATTCCTATAACTTATAGTCATCAAGATTCAAACTTCCTAACATACCCAATTATCCCTATGATTCCCAAAACCCATAAAACATATTAACCGAACGAAATTACCCCTTACCTCGCGATGATCTTCGATTTCTCTCGTCGGCTTTTCCTCTCTTCTCTCTCTCTCTCCAATTCTACGATAATAGCTTTTCTCCAAAAGACCTATTTTTCCTTTCTTTTCCTTTTTATATTCCTTTTAATGTTCCTTTATTTATTCCAAATAAAATGAAATAATAATAATTAGTAAGGTAGAGTAATTTACTCCTCATACTCATTAATTACTCTGCACACCTCCAATCCTTTCTTTATTAAATGACCCAATTAATCCAAATAAAATTAATACTTAAGACTTTAATTAATTAAATAATTAAATTCTCACTTATTTAATATTTGAATTAAATCGGGGTGTCACACCAACAACGGCCTAGGCTTCTCTGATGCTGATTTGATTCCTTCCGGAAGGAAACACATCAAAGCCTTGCACATTTCTGTTGAATGCAAAGGTACTACCTTATCTCATGTCTTGGTGGATACTGGTTCTGCTATGAATATCCTTCCGAAGACTGCTTTTGATCGACTTGATATCGAAGGGTTGGTTCTGAGACCCAGTGATATAATTGTGAGAGCTTTTGATGGTTCTAAGCGACAAAGGCTTGAGAGCTCATTCTACCAAAGTCGGTTCCCGCACTTTGACTCCACTTTCTTTGTCATGGACATCCCGCCTTACTCTTGCCTACTTGACGCCCTTGATACATGGGGTGCAATCACACTCTACCTTGCATCGGTTGAAGTAAAGGAAAGGGAAGGTTGTTATGTGTGGTGAAGAAGAATATATGGTCATCATCTACAGTATTCCGATACCTGGAGGGTGAATTTTTGAGACTCCACAAGCTTTTGAAACAATACCCAGTCATGCTTGTTGACTCTCCGCCACTCCCGGTTATGCAAGTTCCGCCTAGGATGGCCTCACTGAAAGATGCTCAAGCTGCTGTTGAAGGAGGAGGTATTTCTATTTGGGGGTAGCTCCCTGATCTTCCTTTCAAATCCGACAAGACTGGTTTAGGCTTTACCATCAAAGGTCAGAAGATGATACGCAACGTGCCAGCGCCTTTCCGTGACATCGAGTGGAATCCATGCTAGAAGACGACGACGCGACTTCGACATCGCAAGTGGATCTTCCCAACCCGCACAAGGGCTCGACAATTGGAAGACTGAAGACGTCATACCAATCTCCTTTAGTCAGGAAATCACTCCGAATCTCGTTGATAACAGCTATGCTATTGCTAAATATGACTTCGATAATTCGATCTACCAATCCAAAGACGAAAGTGAGGAAGATTGTGAAGTTCCAGGAGAACTTGTCGATCACAAGAAGAAGAGCAAGTTATACACCGCATGAAGAGTCAATGAGGTTGGAATTTGGGTACCGACGAAGATGTAAAAGAGATCAAGATAGAGCGGGTCTTGAGAACAAAGTTAAAGAAAGGTTGATTCGTATGCTACGAGACTATATTGAGGTTTTGCTTGGTCACACGAAGACATGCCGGGTTTTGACATTGATATTGTGGTACACCGATTGCAACAAAAGAAGGTTTTCTTCCGTGAAGCGGTCTGTCAGAGGCCCCGAGATGTCGAGAAAATCAAAGCCAGTTATGAAGCGCTCAACGCTGTTTTAGTCATATTTCGTCCGCAATGGGTTGCTAATGTGGTGCCTGTACCCAAGAAGGATGGTAAAGTACGAATGTGTGTGAATTATAGAGATCTGAACAAAGCGAGTCCGAAAGACGATTTTCCACTTCCTCATATTGATGTTCTGGTTGACAACACCGCTCAGGATAAAGTTTTCTTCATGGATGGTTTCTCCGGTTACAATCAAATCAAAATGGCTCCTGAAGACATGGAAAAGACTACTTTAGTTACACAGTGGGGCACTCTCTGTTACAAGGTTATGCCGTTCGGACTGAAGAACGCGGGCGCCACTTATCAGCGTGCTATGGTGACATTATTCCATGACATGATTCATCACGAGATAGAGGTCTACGTCGACGGCATGATAGCTCGATCACGCATCAAGAAGAACATCTTGATCATTTGCAGAAACTGTTTGATAGGTTGAAGAAATACAGGTTGAGACTTAATCCTAACAAGTGTACCTTTGGAGTCAGATCCGGAAAACTCCTAGGGTTTGTTGTCAGTGGTAAAGGAATTGAGGTTGACCCCGCCAAGGTTAAATCTATTTAGGAAATGCCAGCTCCCCGCACCGAGAAGGAAGTCAGAGGTTTCTTGGGCCGATTAAACTACATTTCCAGATTCATTGCACATTTAACTGCTACTTGTGAGCCAATCTTCAAGTTACTTAAGAAAGATCAAGTAGTGGAATGGAACGAAGATTGCCAGATCGCTTTTGACAAAATCAAGGAGTACCTACAGAATCCTCCTATTCTGATGCCGCCCGCCGAAGGAAGACCTCTTATCATGTACTTGACAGTTGTTAGAGAACTCAATGGGTGTGTTGGGGCAACATGGCTAGTCTGGGTCGAAAAGAGCATGCAATATACTACCTTAGCAAAAGTTTACCGACTGGAAACAAGATACCACAATCGAGAAAACTTGCAACGCTTTTGCTGCTCGCCGACTAAGACAATATATGTTGACTCACACTACCCTTAATTTCTAAGATGGATCCGATAAAATACATATTTGAGAAACCAGCTCTCCTAAGAATAGCAAGATGGCGTATGATCTTGACCGAGTATGACATCCAGACACTTCTCGAAAGCGATCAAAGAGAGTGTAGTAGCCGATCATTTGGCTTATCAAGTCAGATGACTATCGCCTATGCATTCAATTTCCGCATTTAAGATGTTTTACTAGTTACGATTGTGAAGAACCTGTGCCTCGACGAAGGACCTGAACAAGGATCCCGATGGACCATGGTCTTTGATGGAGCCTCAAACGCACTTGGCAATGGCATTGGCGCCATCATTACATCCCATACAGGCGGACACACGCCGTTCACCGCCAGACTCTGTTTCAGCTGCACTAACAACATGGCTGAATACGAAGCATGCATCATGGATATCAAAGCTGCTATTGACTTAAGAATCAAGTTCTTGCAAGTGTATGGAGACTCAGCTTTAGTGATCAGTCAGATTAAGGGCGAGTGGGATACGAAACATCCGAATCTCATTCCATATCGAGAGCATGTTCTGAGTTTGATCCCCTACTTTGAAGAGATCACTTTCAACCACATTCCACGAGAAGAGAATCAGTTAGCAGACGCATTAGCTACTATATCATCCATGTTCAAGGTCAGATGGGACAACAAGGCTCCCCAGATTATCTTCGAGAGGTTCGACGAACCGGCGTATTGTTATGAGCTTGATACAGAAGAGAAACCTTGGTACTCCGACGTGAAGAGGTATCTTGAGACTCAGGAATATCCCGCAGGGGCATCTGTCAACGATAAGAAGTTCTTGAGAAGGTTTGCATCCAAATTCTTCCTCAGCAACGACATCTTATACAAGCGCAACCACGACTTGTGCTTACTTCGCTGTGTAGACCGGAAAACAGCGGAACGAATCATGGAAGAGTTACACGAAGGCGCATTTGGTACCCACTCCAGTGGTCACACGATGGCTAAGAAGATATTGAGAACAAGTTACTATTGGTCCACCATGGAAGCTGATTGTCACCGCTACGCTCGATCTTGTCACAAATGCCAGATATATGCATAAAGTGCACATACCTCCAAGACTCTGAATGTTCTAATACTCCTTGGCCTTTTGCAATGTGGGCATTGACATGATCGGAGAAATCAAGCCCACAACTTCCAATCGGACATCGCTTCATCCTTGTGGCAATTGTTTATTTCACCAAGTGGGAAGCCTCGCTCGCATCATACTAAGAATGTTGTGGCTCGATTCATCAAGCATAATCTTATCTGCCGATATGGCACTCCTGAAAGGATTATCACTGATAATGGCTCTAATCTCAACAATAAGATGATCACCGAACTCTGCACGGAGTTCAAGATCAAGCATCACAACTCTTCTCCTTATCGGCGTAAGATGAATGGCGCAGTGGAAGCCGCCAACAAGAACATTAAGAAGATTATATAGAAGATGACAGTGACTTACAAGGATTGGCATGAGATGTTACCATTTGCTCTTCATGGTTATCGACTACAAGATTTAACATCAACAGGGGCAACCCCCTTTTCTCTTGTGTATGGTATGGAAGCAGTCCTACCCATCGAGGTTCAGATTCCCTCAACCAGAGTCCTCCAGGACGCAGAGTTAGGTGAAGACGATTGGATCCAGACTCGCCTTGACCAGATTAACTTGATTGATGAGAAACGACTCGCATCCATCTGCCATGGATAGATCTATCAGAAACGAATGATCAGAGCATTTAACAAGAAGGTCAAGCATCGAGTCTACCAAGTCGGTGATCTAGTAGTCAAGCGCATCATTCTTCCACAAGGTGATCCTGGGGCAAATGGACTCCCACCCACGAGGACCATTTGTAGTCAAGATAGTATTTTCCTACGGAGCTATGATACTTAGCACCATGGATGGTGAAGACTTCCCACACCCCGTGAACGCAGATATAGTCAAAAAATACTACGATAAAGAGACCCGCTAGGTCGATTTAACCTAGGCAAAAATATATCCCGCGAACCAAAAGGGTTCGGAAAAGTTAAGGATATATAAAAACATGTACACCCGCAAGTCGAAACTCCGCAAAGGCTTGGGCAAAAAGGGCATCCTAGATCAAACCCGAAAGGGCGGTCTAGGCAAAAGTTAGATTTAAGCGCATTTACTATGTCTCGCCCGATCACCTATCTACTACTATCAAAGATTCAAGATTCAAATGGCGAAAATCAATCCACTCACTTTCTACTGACTGCAAGGAGATGAGATAGTTGAAATGTATGAGTACTAGCATAGTTGGAACTTAACGAGATTGTTTCCGCATAGCTTTTTACTTTTCCTGTGTACAAAATACTTGGCCATACGCCACCTTTCAAATAAATACAAGTTCTTTCTTTACAATTTTTGCTATTGTTGTTTGCATAAAGTCCAACGTTTGCTTTGAATGATTATATGCATCTAACAATAAAAATCTATTCACAAACATGCGAAAAGTGAACATACGAAAGTAATTGCTAACAGGCTCTAGGAATTGAGATGACGACGAAAGTCACTAATGCATTTCCCCCACAGAGCATGATCCCCGCAGAGATGTCACTCACCACAAAACCTTCCCCAGCAAAGAAGAGGAGGACCCTCAAGCAGTGATTCCACTCAACTTAATCGGGCCACACCCATCTTCGAGCAATAACATTTCATCCCCCAGCCGAGGTATTTATCCCCAACAAGGTATCTCTCAATATTCCCCTTTTCCCCGACAGCAGCAGTATCCAGACTTGAAACTTGGTCAGGTAGTGCACCGGAGGAAACCTACATCCTTTTTCCCCAGCTAGAGATTACAACGGGCCCCCAGATCCTTCTAACCCGGTCTCTCAGCTGTCATACCCCAAATTTTGACCTAATATACCACTTTACATTTGCATCATTTGCATAACTAATTTCGTAAAGATTAATCGGTATAGATTTCACAGGTCAAAATTAGGGTTTCATTAGATTTTCATCTGATTCAAAAGGCAATCAATTAGGGTTTGAGTTTTTCTCACCTCATTTGATCTATCTTGATCAAAATATCAGCCTTCAATCTTCAAATATCCATTTTTTCTCACAGATCAATCGAGGATCGACCAATTAGGGTTTTGATCGGGCAAGAGTTTTCTCTGACTTTTTGAACAAGAAATGACTTTTTTGGATAGAGATTGGTCATTATATCTTAGATACAACATCTTGACCTAATTTCTGGATTCAAAACATCACAGAAGTTCACAGACTTCATCAGTCAATTTCAGAAACATCTGATGAAATTACATCTGCACTGAAAAGTCAAACTTTGACTTTTGGTCAACTTTTTCAAAACAAAACTTTTTCAATCATCAAAATACTTCAAATAATCCATCATGATCATAAAAAATCAAAGAATTTGGAAAAGTCAACAAAAAGTCAAAAGTTTCATACTTAGAAAATTTTCTAAGTGTTGAAATTTCTTATTTTTTCCAAACTTCATGCCATTTTTTCACCTAGTTCCAATTTGAATTGGAAAAAACTCAAAACATGAAAGTTGTAGCTTGTGAAACAAGCTTTCCAAAATGTCCAAGAAATCTAAAATACATGGAGTCTAGCTATACTTTTGAAATTGAAACATAAGGCTCCATGAAACTTGATTTTTCAAAAGTCAAAACTTCAATTATAGGTCATTTTGAGTTTTCTTCATCAAGAAGCAATATAACCTTGCCAAATGGATTGATTGAACTGATAAATATCAGCTTGGAAGTAATAATTGAGATGAGATAGGATCAAAGTAAAAACAAGCACATGGTTAAAAAAGGAAACTTCCTTTTCCTTTACAAATGTCATTCTTACCCCTTAAGCTATCTTTGATTTACCAAAAGCTTGTACTTGTTGCATAACATTTCAGAACCATTTGCCTATAAATTGATCACCAATTCAAGTTCAAAACCACACCAAAGCATTGCAAAGTCATGCTTTCTCATTTCTTTCTTCAAAATCAAGAAACATGATGCATTTTTGATAAACTTGCAATTTTTAAATTCAGTGAAAATCATGATAAACTTTGGTGTCAAACACATTCTAAAATCAATTTGAAACATGTTTGAATCATAAAATCAACCCAAGAACAAGTGGAAACCGATTTGAACTTCATATTTTCAAACTTTCCAAAACGCTTTAAGTTTCAATTTTGTTAGGATGGATTAATTGATGTTCTAATCACTCAAACATCATCACCATACTCCATGGACATGAGGCACCATTAATCTTGAACTGTAACACTCTTAACCTGTGATTCAAGTTCAATTTTGTGTCTATGCAGTGGACTTGACTTGAGAGTTCCAGCACGATTCAAGGAGTGCAACCCATCCCTACAGCTTCCCTAGCATCCGTAGAAGCTCACCCAATCTTCAAACAAGTTCTGGAAACGCGCAATCATCATCTTCGATCTCAACCTGAACAAGTATGAACACCAACTTCGAACTCTATGATTCCTTGCATCAATTGAAAAAAACTCGTGGCCGTTTTGTTTCTGCACTTATAACGATCAATAGCCCTCAATAAAATCAAAGAATCATCAATCATACATCATTTAATTTGAAAAACTCAGTTCTAGGGTTCATCGTGGTTCCCAGAAATTCAAGCATGCTAGGTCAAATATAAATGCAATTAACATCCACCTTCAAATATTCCAATGTTATTTTAACACGTGTTTTGATCCACTAACACCAGCGCGCGTTTGGCTCAGTGGTAGCTTGCTTGCCTTTAAGTCTTTCTGACACGTGTTATACCCTTTGGTCATGGGTTCAACTCCCATCAAGACCATTCTTTTTATAACTTTTCCAATTTTTCATGTTTTTTCACAAAACTTTCACAATTTTTTTGACCAATCAAAACTCCTTATTTTAAGGTGATTTTTTGAACACTTGTCAATAAATGTATCTATTTTATGATAGTGCAAAAATTTTCAGAAAAAAACTTTCATCTGATCATATTTTAATCGAGCCGAAAACGACGTTCTGAGCACTTTTTCAAACCTCCTTTTCAGGTGAATTTTTCAAGTTTTCGACTTCCGATTTTTTTCAAAACTTTTCATAAATGAACCTCACATTTCAAAACATTTTCAAAATCATTTTTCAAAACTTTTCATCAAAACTTACATCTTTTACCACGATCGATCCGATTTAAACGATAAAATCAAATTCGTTTTCTCTCGAATTTCTCAATCGATCATGGGCCACCCTTATGGTGTAAGTCCCAATTCTTTTTGTACATATTTAGTTTTACTTGTACATACTCAAATCATCATTGTCAATATTCAAACATAAACAAGTTTCTTTCATTTGTTTTCATTCGTTTGTTTATACACCGATACCATTGGTATTGAAAGGAGCATTATTCCCTGTGAAACTGCTTTCAAACCAATGGGCCTCCCTCACGGTGTAAGTCCCATAAAATTCTTTTATGTACATAATATTTCTTTGTACATATCAAATCATTTCCAAATACATACAAATTTTTATCTGTATAACACGATACTTTTATACTCAAGTATGCATAAACTTCGATCGTTTGTTTTTCACTTCACTTGTGTATACACAAACCAACATTCTTTATGTACATACTTTTTCCTTGTACATATCAATTTCTTTTTCATACAAACTTTCATGTGTACATAATAGATACTTTTACGTATAAACTTCGACCGCTCGCTTGCTTTCATCTCAGATATATATCAATACCATTGGTATTGAAAGGAGCATTATTCCTCGTGAAACTGCTTTCAAACCAATGGGCCTCCCTTATGGTGTAAGTCCCAACCCTTCTATGTACATCCATCTTTCTCTGTATATAAATACTTGTTCGTGTACATATTCACTTCCTTGTATACAATTCAAACTTGTAAATAATCAAGTTACGCTGCTTTTAAACGCTCACGTACACTTGTTTATATTTCATAAACTTCAGAATAAACATCATGCATTGTTTATATTTCCTTCATAAACTCCTGTGAATACATATCACACACACACACACTTGTTTATACAACTGCCTAATTATAACATAACAATTAGTCTAACCAATAGGTTCCCACTTGTAGCCTCCTCGAGCTTCATACAAAATAATTCATCTCCAAGATGAGTTTAGCCTCCGCTGGCTTTATACAAGATAACTCTCCCACGTAGTTTAGCCTCCTCTTAGGCTTCATATAAGAAAACTCATTCATCTCGAGTTTAGCCTCCGCTTAGGCTTCATATAAGACAACACTCCCATGTTGAGTCACCTCCTCTTGGGCTTCGCTCAAAAGAACTCCTCATTGAGTTTAGCCTTCGGGCATCATACAATGAAAGAGATAGGAAATCTCTTAACAGCCTCCTATTGGGCTTCCAATACAAAGAATCACCCGCTTAAGATAGAACCTCGAAGGATGGTTTCCGTGAAATCACTTTCAAATCCCCAGAGTAAAATTTCGTGAAATTACTCTTAATTCCAAAAGGATAGTTTCTGAAATCCCTTTTAAACACAAAGCCACCATACCCTATAGCTTCCTCTCGAGCTTCATACAAGGACCCTCGATGACCCTCGAATGCCTCCTCTTGGCTAACAATACAAGGACCCATGGGCTTTTTAAAAGCATCCCTTAATCCAATCAATTTCTCCTTGAGATTTAGACATCTATCATCTCTATGGAAGAAGTATCTCATCTATCACATCACATACAGTCAAAAACTTTTCAAACACTTTTCAAACTCTTTTCAAACAAAAACATCTCTTAACAGTAAGTGGTAACGCTTGTATACTCAAGCAAAACACCCAATGCTTACAGTTAAAAGATTCAATCATCTTTTTCAAACATCTTTCTTAAACATGTAAGTGGTAACGCTTGTACACTCAAGCAAAACACCTAATACTTACGATGAAAGATTTTAATCAATCAAACTTTTCAAAATGTATGTGATGAAATAGATTAGATACATTTTTCATTAAGATGAGATTTGTCTGTCTCTTACTAACATCCCGTTGCTTTCCACTAGCATAAGTGGGAACTACGATTGCTCTGACTTTCTCAACATCCCTTTGAGAATACGTAGGCACAATGTCTCATCCTTGCCGAGCAAATTTCTTTCTCCCTCAGACCAAACAAACCATAGATCCCTGTAGATCCGAGCTACAAATGCTCTGATTCCCATTAGGGGATATGTATGCAGAAGATCCACAGATCTTTGCGAGCACAATAATAACAAACCTAGAATCCCACATAATCTATCTTTCTTAAAATCCCAAAGGAGAAACTTTCCCAATCATAGAAATAGCAATTAAAACACACAAACATATCAAATATATTCATATATAAAGCTATAGATAACTATATATATTTAGGGTGCTCCATCTATTCCTTTATATAACAATCCCCTTACTCGATCTCCCAATGCGCTATGCCTAGTTTGCGCTTAGTCGTTACGCATATCAATATCAATCGAGGGTATTTCCTTCCCTTTTCATAATCATTAAATCATCTTTCTTGTGTTGAAAATAATAAAGCTTGATGCTCATGCATCTTTATAAACAAATCAAAAGAGTAAATCGTTTGAGCCGAGAATCCGAATTCACGTCAGATCCTCTAGCGCCACCTTTAACGCGAACAGAAAAATGGCGACTACTGGGAGTACCAAATTTTGATTTTCAAGAAAGAAAACGCTTGCTCGCTCAAGAGCACCAAGCTTTTTTGTTTTCAAAAGAAAAGAAAGGGATAAGTTTTATGTTTTGCATATATCTGCTTTTCTTTATTGTGTGTTTTCACACTTCATCTCGATGGAAAGAAATCCTAACCCGGATTTAAGAAACATTTTAAGATCTAGGTGGAGGTATTAATACGAGAAGTTCAATGCTTACGGTTAATATCTCCCGCCTGTGGAGGTTGTCTTGGGGTATTGTGTTTAGCAAGTATTTGCGAAGACGCCGTGCTTTCGAGGAAACTTAAGAAGTCGAGTGGGTCAGAACACATAACCCATCCCGCCATTAGGATGTAGTGCGTAGATTATTTGGGTGTAAGCCTAGAGTAATGTCATGCGAGACTACAATCAAAGCGAGTTTCTCTTGAAAAATATTATTGACCATCGAGTATTCAACAAATCCGATAATATTTCAAAGAGGAGTGTTGAGCTCAGACATCAATAGAACCTGCTTCACGTATGAATAAGCCCTTAGAACTTAACCACGTTGATTCTTATCGCTGGCTTCATGCTCGTGATTTCAACGCTGCCCGTGTGTATAACTACTAACCATGTTTGCCGATTCATGCATTCATTCATTCAAAAACAAAAAAAACTTCATTTCTCTTCCCATTTCCAAAGAATTTAGAGATTTTTCTTTGTAAAATATTTTAGGTTAGAGTGATGGACGTCATAGGAAGATTCACCAAAAGATACAGTTTTAGAATTCCTGACGTAGGAAAGTTGAAAGAGTTAGCATCCTTGGTAGAAGATCCCTCGGATTTCAGAAAACGCTATGGAACTCTTTTAACTCTTCTGAACGCTGTAATACAGTGAACTGACTTTGTAGGATTTTTGTATCCAAATGTGCGGATAGCAAGAGTCGCCATCGACTTTTATTTTTATCCAATTAAGGGAAGGTAAAAGTAACAGAAAAAGACCTTCGTTAGATTCTGAGTTCGGGAGAATGGTTATGAAAAGGGAAGGTATTAGCACCCCTTTTCATCCGTAGTTATCTACGGGCTCTTAGTTGCTCTAGATCACTTTTTTTTAAGATTGCTTTCTGTGTGTTTGACAAAGATGTTTTGAAAAGGCATTTCGCTTTGACTTTGTAATGACTCATGTAGGAGTGTATACAAAGTGTTCGGAAATGTTTTTGTTTTGAAAAGAATTTGAACTTTGAAGAAAGTGTGAGGTGTGAAAAGCATTTGTTTTAGAGCAAGCAACTAAGAGACTTATTTACCCACTCAGCATTGGTCGTTTTGTTGTACTTCTACATTCCTTTAGAATAGCGCTAGCCATACCATTAGTTAGTAGGTAGCTCCATTCGTTGGATGCGACATCTGGGACATCGGATGGTCATTTGAAGGCAACTTGTAGGAAGTATCCTAGCACATTCGAAGGGACTATCATCATTTTTCGTAGGCGACAATCGAGGGTCAAGATCATGTATTCGGAGGCGATATCATGGGTCTTATGATCTTTGTATCGAAGGGACTATGATGATTTGTTTGGAAGGCAACGGTGCTAGAATACCTCACGCTCGAGGGACATGACCATTTGAATTCGAAGGCATCGAGAGAGAATTACCGTAAGGTATGTGTGAAAGAAGAATTCGTAATATATTATCTTGAAGATTAGTGTGAGCTATGTCCAATTATTATCTTGCCATACACGCCTAATTACTAGCAATTGATAAGGGTGCGGAAATTAAAATGCGGAATGTAAAAGCGGAAATGTAAAGGTGCGGAAAGATAAACCTACGCTATTACATGGCTTTGGGGCAGATACATAATTAAAAAATGCGGAAAATAAAAATCCTAATTAAACTATTACAACCCATATGCAATTACATTATTGGAAAAATAGAACGATAAAAAGAAAACGTCCGAATCGGAGCAACCTGTGAAAGAATAAGAGATTGGAAAATATGATGAAATCGAAATAAGAGAAAATGTTAGAAAAAATGCAATTTTTAATATGAGAAAATTACTATATGCTGGAAATAAGATAAATAAGTTAAAATAATTTTTTGGGATTTTTTAAATGCATTTTAGTAATTAAAAACTAATTTATAATGATTTAAATGCTAAATTACAAATAAAAATAAATATGCATGCAAAAAGATATTTTTAAATTTATTAAATTAAATAAACATTTTTATGAAAATAATGTAAAAAGAAAATATTTTTTTGATAATTTTTTAATGCAGAATAAAATGTGGAAATTAATTAAAATAGTATGCAAAAATATTAAATAATAAGAAAAATAGAAAATAGTTTGCAAACTTGTGAAAAATCAAATGCCATGGCCAGGGATCGAACTGGAGACATTCCTCTCACAAACCCACGCCTTTGCCATCTGATCTGGAACGCACGCGTGTCAATGAAACGGAACGGACGGATTACAAGCACGCGTCATGCCCTGGTTGCCTCGTCTCCGCGCCAAACTTCATCTTCCTCAATTTGAAATTTTGAACCTTCAGCGTCGGCTTTTGCTCGACGCTACAGCCCTGGCTAAAACGAAAATCAAGCACGCATAATATAAATTAATTCTAAAGCCATGGTTCGATTCCAGACATCATTCCGAACACGATGGTATGGGTCTCGTGGTCCAATTTTTCCTAATAAGCCAAGCCCTAAATCGAGCTCAGGAACCCTAGTTATGGCATATTACGTTTCAGGCCATGGAAATGCAATTAACCTGCCCAGATCGCTTGCAAACTTTGTTCTAAGCATGAAACAAACATCAAAACTTGTTAATAATGCATGAATAATGAAACACGATTTTGAAAAAAAGCAAGAACAAACCGATTCGTGATTCCCGGATTCGATGATTTTGAGCAATGCGAGGGTCTGATTGACTCAAAAGGTATCAAGGAATGCAATAGACACCTTAGAATCGATTGAAAAAAGCAGAACTAGGGTTGCAAATTGCTTCAAGAACACGATTTCTTGAGTTTGAGAATAGGGTTTCCAAGGCAATTTTTCGTTTCTCTCTTGATAGGTATGCATTGTACATTTATACCGATGGATTTGGGATTGAATTTGGAAAGATTTGATCAATATTCAATGGAAATCAATTTTGATATTTTCATGAAATCAAATTTTCAAACTTTTGTCCAATTTCAATCCAATCTTGCCAAATTTGATCTAATTTCAAATTGTCGGCATTTATGGGTTGATTGGATCACAAGAAAGTAATAAGAATCAATCTTCCAATTAATTTTGATTTTATAATTTATTTTAAGATTTAATTTGCATTTAAATGAATAAATTACAAATTAAATAGAAAAATAAATCAAAAATTCGTGGCATTGGGCTTGGACATTCCTAATTGCATGAGGAAAAGTTAGGATGAAGAAAAGTAGGCCCATTTGCAAAAGATTTGATTTTTGAAGTATCTCTTTGTGCATTCTTTCAAAATTGCCCAACTTGTGAATGGTGGATCTTGCTCAATTTTCCACATTTTTGAGTGTTCTTGGACTTTTTGGAAAGCTCTAAGAGTCCTCTAAACAATGTCTTTGGTTTCATCTCAATTGGAGTTACCATGCTCAATATATCTTCAAAACAAAAGTTGACTTTTGTTGACTTTGAAAATGACTCGTAATGTTTTGAGCTATACCTCTCAAATGAAGCATTTTTGGACATTCTTGTGAGACATGAAGTTGTAGAGAATTGAATTTCCTTCAAAATGAGCTTTGGTGGAAAATTTCGAGAAAGTATGAGAAAGTTATGATCACCAAAGTTCATTGACTTTTCACCTAGAAACCCTAATTTAGAAAGTTTGACTTTGAGCAAATCTTGAGTTTTCTTGATGAATCATGATCAACCCTTGATCAAATGATGAATGTAACTTCAAAATGAGGATTTTGACCAAAAATTATGAAGTTTGACTGTATGTTGACCACAGTTGACTTTTTGTCCAATACAACTGATTTTCAACCATCTGAGCAATTGTCTGAGGAAACTTGACTTGTGAAGCTTGAAACTTGACATGGAGAATCTTTGAAGCATATGAGGAGGCATGAAGACCATTGGAGATGTTGGAAATCCATCTTGACTTGAGAGATACCAAACCCTAGTTTGGGTTGATTGTCTAGGAGAGAGTTTGTCTGATCAACTCTTGAGGAATCCTTGAGTAGGGATGTATGAAATCTCTTGAATAGATGGAGGGAAAATTTTGGGGTATGACAAACGCTAACATTGATGAAGGACTTCTCAAAACTTTCATTCAGTTTTACGATCCAGTCTATCGCTGTTTCACTTTCCCTGATTATCAGTTGATGCCTACTTTGGAAGAGTATGCGCATATCCTAGGTATCTCAGTATCAGACAAAGTGCCTTTCAATGGTTTGGAAGCCATTCCCAAGTCACCAGTCATTGCAACGATGACTCACTTAAAGAAATCTGAGATAGACAAAAACCTAACTACCAGAGGAAAACTCTTAGGACTAACTTCAAAGTTCCTAATGGAGAAGGCTCTCAAATTCTCTGAAGCCGGTAGTATGGTAGCCTTTGAAGCTATTTTAGCTTTGCTCCTCTATGGATAGGTGTTGTTTCCCAACATCCCAAATTTCGTTGATATCAACTCCATAAGGATCTTTCTGATTGGAAATCCCATTCCCACCTTGCTTGGTGACACGTACGTCTCTATTCATCATAGGAATCGTCAAGGAGACGGAACTATCGTGTGTTGTGTACCTCTGTTTTTCAAATGGATTACCTCACACTTGCCTAAATCTCCTATCTTCCGCAAAACAAAGACGAGTGGCATTGGTCAAGAAGACTCATGTCTCTTACAAACGATTTATATCCATTGGTATACCTTTGCATAATGAGATGGAAATCATTGAGAGTCGTGGAGAATTTGCCAACGCATTCTCCATCGGTACAAAAGGAGGAATCAACCACAACCCTTTCCCGGCAAGACGTCAACTCGGATACGTAAACTCTAGTAAACCTCTTGGTTTCATCAGAAAGTTACTTCTATCACGGGAGAGGATTCCCAAGGATTGAAAGCTAGGATGATCAAAGCTTGGCATCACATCCGAAGGAAAGAAAAGGGAAAGCAAAGAATTGTGTAGCCATGGAAACCTACACTTTGGTAAAGAAAAGAGCGAAGGAATTTCAATGCCTTACGCTTATGAGGATCCCATGTTCTCAATTGTTTCCAAATCAACAAATTTTCCCATCGAAACTGTGGAGAATACCAAGAAGCCTTGACCAAAATAAGGTTTGAGAAAGAAGCTTTGGAAAACAAATTCCTTAAGACTAATCTTGAGAATGAGAAGCTCAAGAAGCAAGTCAAGGATCATGAAAAGACGCTTTACTTCCGGATGAATGGCTCATGGAGAAAGATGAGAAGATTCGCAAAAGGATAACGCAATCCGTAGATACGCCAAAGAAAGGAAAAGAAAGCTCGAGGAGATGACAACCAGAATCCTACTCCCAATGAATGGAAGAGAGTCATCGCAAGCTAAAAGCCGAGAAAGTCGAACTAAAAGCTCGTATGGAAAGGAAACTCAAGTCAAGTCGCATCAAGCCTTTGGATCTTCATCCGACGTAAGACGCTTAATTAGTTCAATTTAGTTTGTAATTTTATCATTTAATTTATCATTTGTGAGCAATGCTCCAACAAAAACAATTGTTGTAATCTTCTTCCATTTAATAAATAAATGTGTGTTTTTTCCATCCAAATATTTGCCGTAAATATCTCTTTTAGCATTAAATTCTTTGGAAATTTCTTTTCTTTACAATCATAATCATGCATCATATTCTGCATTTAAGTCTATTGTCTAGAGTCTGATACTTGAACAGTTTCATACTTGCACAGCTTGAACAGCTTGCACAGATTGAACAGATAGGAAAAGATCGCTGTCGTCTGCCTTAGAGTTTCTCGATCGCGTCAAAGCCGAACATACGACACAAGATCAAAAAGAAGAAAAGTAATGGAAGGATTTGAGCAAGAGAACGTTGAACTCCGTAGCACGGTAACAACATTGCAAGAAGAAGTGGAGAGACTCACATCTTTGGTCAACTTATTTGCCACAGCGCAAAGTCAACGAGCAGTCAAAATCAACCAGCAATTTCAGAGGATACTACTACTCCAGTTTCAATCGCCGCAAGTAGCTCACTTTCAAGATGCCGGCTATCCATGGGCATGCCTTTAACTTTGGCATCGGAATTCGCCAACCGACTTCTCAAACAACCTCGCTTGAAATACCTACTTTGCAGCAAAACTCTACATTTACTCCGCAACGTGGAGTAACTCTTCCACAAGTAACAATGCCGGTTTCTCAACTGATCATGACGAACTCAGCTCCCGTAGTACACACTACCTTAGACGAAGAAGTTCATCATACTCCAGGCAGTAACTCAAATCCACGCGGTTCAATGGAAAATCTCCAGGAACAGCTCCATAAAATGCAGCTAGAGATAAAAACAATTCGAGGGAAAGAATTGTTTGGAAAACGCCTGTGATCTTTGCTTAGTTCCTCGCGTAAGAATACCCGCAAAATTCAAAGTCCCTGACTTTGAAAAGTACAAAGGAAACTCCTGTCCGCAAAGTCATCTCACGATGTATGCCAGGAAAATGTTTACATACAATGAAGATCATCAGTTGTTAATCTATTACTTCCAAGATAGTCTCACCGGTGCCGCACTGAAGTGGTACATGGGTTTAGACAGCACAAATATCCATACATTCAACGACTTAGGTGAAGCCTTTGTCCATCAATACAAGTTTAACTTGGATATGGCTCCTGATAGGGATCAACTACGTTCCATGTCTCAAAAAGAAAGGGAGAAATTCAAGGAATATGCACAACGATGGAGGGAAATTGCTGCCCAAGTCAACCCACCATTGGAAGAGAAGGAGATGACTAAGGTATTCTTGAATACTCTAGGCTCATTCTATTATGAGCGAATGATCGCTAGCTCTCTGAGATTTCATCGAGATGGTGAGCATGGGAATGCGATTAGAAGAGGGGTTCGAATCGATGCCCACCAAGGAAGGGATCTTCTAGTGGAACAAAGAAGGTTGGAACCAGCTTCCAAGGAAGAAAGAGCATGACATAGGAATGGTATCCCGAGGGAAACCACGAAGAATGTCACTCAACAACGATGTAGCCGCCATAGCACCCAACACAAATAAACACAGGAATTGCTCCGCAATTCCAACAAATTCAACAAAATCAACAAACTCAATACCTCAACAGCTCAAGCTTCAAGAATCAAACCAGACGCCCGGGTTACGCACCGACCCGATCCAAATGACGTACGTAACTTTACCCCGCTAATAGAAAAGAATCTGACATGCATAAGGTCACCACCTCCGTTCCCGAGAAATTACCATGGTGGTACAAAATGACGATCTTGCCCTTTTCACCAAGGGCACTAGGCCATGACCTTGAGCATTGTATAGCATTAAAGGAAGAAGTACGTAGATTAGTGAGATCTAATCTTCTTTCCTTCGTAAATACAAGTCCGAATGTGCAAGCAAATCCGCTTCCCAAATAAGGCACTCAAGTGAGTTTGATCGAGAAGTACGCATGTATCTCGCATGCACGTAAACCCGATCGAGGAAACTTGGTGCATCTTCATGAAGCATACAGCCATGAGCACCTTCACTAAGCATGATTACGCTTGCCGATCCGCTCCAAGAATATTCAAGGATGTCCCACCATAAGAGCAGATCCAAAGATTTGTTAGACATTGGCATCTATAAATCTACGTAAACAAAGATGACCATGACGTAAACAGAGGGCATTTTCCGCATGAGCTTTTGTCTCGATATCAACTCGAAAACCCCAAGTAAACGCCATCATCCCTTGTTTCAACATACCCAAGCATGTGGAGATTGAATGCACAGCCCAAGACCCCGCAGTCTCCTTTGGTAATTTGCCTACCGGTCCTGCTCCATATAGTTCTACCAAAGCACCTTACCAATACAATGCAACCCCGATAGAGGATGGAAGGAGAAACCCATGCATACTCTTCCAGCTAATGTCAATATAATGTAAATAGGACGAGTAACACGGCGCGAGTGCACACTCCATTGCCACCAAGACCGCCTAGCCTCGTTGTCCGACAAAATCCAGCTAATATATCTTCCGAGAATCCTCGCAACGATTCCAGCTTGTTAACCCGAGCACAAATGTTGGTTATCCCGATAGAGCCAACGCCAACGCAAATTTTGATGAGATAATCAAGTTAATCAAAAGAGCGAATACCGAGTCGTGGATCACCGATGCGCTCCTTCCAAAATTTCAATATTGTCTCTACTCCTCAACTCAAGCTCACCGAGAAGCTTTGATGAGAGTACTAGACCAGGCTTATGTGGATCACGATGTGACTACAGACCAGTTTGGAGGGATCGTCTCCAACATAACAGCTTGCAATAATCTAAGCTTCAGTGACGAGGAACTTCCGGAAGAAGGGAAAGATCACAACTTGGCCCTCCACATCTCAATGATCTGCCAATCAGATTCCCTGTCCAATGTATTGGTAGATACAGGTTCATCTTTGAACGTAATGCCGAAAACGACACTCGCTTTTGGCTTACAAAGGACGCCAATGAAGTTCAACGACATAATAGTAAGAGCTCGATGGATCAAGAAAGTCGCTTATTGGGAAGTTGATCTCCGATGACAATTGGCCCACACACTTCCAAATTACTTTCCAAGTCATGGACGCACCAAATGCTGCTGTCTACTAGGAAGACCTTGGATCCACGATGCAGCAGAATGGAAAGTTGGTGACCATCACAGAACAAGCTTTACTTATAAGTCATCTATCCAGCTTCTTCATCACGCCTAATGACATTGAAGGAACACATCTCCTCGAGCATCCGTTAGAAGATGAATCTACCAACAAAAATAGATCATCTATCTCTTCGATAAAGAAGTCGCACAAATGGTGAAAGATGGCAATACTAAAGGATGGGGACAAGTTATCAAACCCGCCAAGAATGAAACAAAGTCGGACTCGGTTCACACCGAATCTCCAAAGACAAGCAAAAGGATGAAACACTTCGTCCAATCAAAGAAGTTTTCAAAGAAGGGGCTTCCTAAACTCGTTTCTCCAAGAGGTTAGCGTTGTAACCATCAAGAGGATGAAGACAATCCATCCGAATCGAGAATGGAGCACTTATTTAAATAGCTCGAGTATGTGTCTCAAGAGGAGTCATATGCGCCAACTAATCAATTCAAAGACATGTCCCCGCAAAGGCATGAAAGTCCACCGTCTCCTCAAGTTTGGGATACCTTGGGAGAACCAAGTGGCAAATTCGACTACATGGTGAAATACATCGCGCCGTAAAGCTCGAAAATCGAATCAAAGATATCCAACCCACCGGATGGGGTGATTCTTTGATTATCCTAGTCAAATGTAAGAGGTATACTGCCTTCTCGCCTAATCACCAATCGAGATCCCCAATGAAGATCTCGCTTCAACACACTGTGGAATTCACCAAACCGATCCCGTTACCACTACATCAACATAATCATCAAGATCAAGAGTGCGACTCGAGATACGATCTAGAAAGTGTCACGACAACGAGTCTTCACTCGAAGACCGGAAGGTACATCCCAGATTCAACACAAAGATCAACAGAAGTACACATGCTATATCTCATACTTCCCGATATGTTAATCAAGAGGATCGCTTTAGCAAGACAAAGGGCAAGGGCCATCGTCCGTAGTCTTCAAAGCCTCGCTCAAACAAAGAACCAAAGTCTACTCAAGGGTTAAACCAAGGAAAATTACCCGAGTACCGACTTCCAAGGAGTTCACACACTGAAACCCGCTGAAGTTCGGACTAATGTTCATAGCTCTAAGTAGTTTATCTTTGCTTTTGTTTTGAACTCACTGCCCAAAGTGTAGAGATGTTTTATAGGGTTTTAGCTTTTAAATAATTTCTCTTCGTCATGCCCAAGGCGAATGAGTTTGTGTTTTAGGGCTCGCTTCAGAGTGTAAATTATAAATAAAACGCGTTGTTTTGTTTCTACACCGTGTGTTTATTTTCATTTTACCCTTCTTGGAAATGATAATCCTAAAAACACATAAATAAAAAAAATCTTCAAAAATTATTAATCAGATACACTTTCACCTTAACTTTCTTCAAAAAATTATGACAAAAGTTAATTAATCAAACATAAATCAAATATGCAGATTAACAGATGGACAAATCCATTGAAAGCAATAACTCTATGCTCTCCCAACTTTGAAATTCCCGTGAAGTCGCCAAGGAAGAAGTTGAAGAAGAGATCCCGATGAAATTTCTAGATCGCTAAAGCACGAGGAAAGGATCATTCAGCCCATAAAGAACCTCCGAAGCAATCAATTTGGGTTCCGAGGAAGATAGAAAAGAAGTAAACATCGGAGCTTCACTCAACAAAGAAGGTCAAAAGCAAACCGATAAATCTTCTCAAAGAATATGTTGATGTGTTCGCTGGTCCTACCAGACATGCCGTGGTTAGATACCAAGATCGTGGAGCATCACCGCCAAAACCAGAGTGTCCGCCGCTTAAAAGTCGAGAAGAGTTCACCCGAAATGGTCGATAAAATCAAAAGGAAGTTCAAAACAACTTGACGCCGGTTTCCTCGCCACTCGAATATCCTCAATGGCTAGCCAACATAGTGCCCATCTCCAAGAAAGATGGAAGGTCGATGTGTGTTGACTACCGGATCTCGAACAAAGCAAGTCCGAAAGACGATTTCACTACCGATATCGACATGCTAGTGGATAGCATCGCAAAATTCAACGCCTTTTCCTTCATGGACGGTTTCTCCGTTATAATCGATCGTAATGGCTCCTCAAGACATGGAGAAGACATCCTTCATCATGCCGTGGGCACTTTTGCTACAAAGTAATTCCGCTTGATTAAAGAATGCAGCGCAACTTATCAAAGGGCAATGACTACTCTCTTTCACGATATGATGCACAAAGAGGTCAAGTCTACGTGACGACATGATAGCAAAGTCCGATAATCAAGATGAACATATAGACTATCTCTTAAAGTTGTTTCAACGACTAAGGAAATTTCATGTCTCAATCCTAACAAATGCACCTTTGGGGTAAGATCCGAAAACTCCTAGGTTTCATCGTCACCAAAAGGAATTGAAGTGGACCCCGACAAAGTCAAAGCTATTCAAGAGATGCCTACGCCACGCACGGAAAAGCAAGTAAGAGGATTTCTTGACGATTGAATTACATCTCCGATTTATCTCTCGATGATCGCTACTGTGCCGATATTCAAGCTTCTCCGCAAAGATCAAAAGGTTGGTGGACACCGATTGCAAAAAGCATTCGACAAGATCAAGGAATACCGCCGAACCACCAATACCGATCCCTCCGCTAAAGGAAGACCGCTAATCATGTACCTTACCGCACTAGAAGAGTCCATGGGTCGATTTGGACAACAAGACGACACCGTAAGAAGGAGCATGCCATTTACTACTTGAGTAAAAAGTTCACAGATCGTGAAACTCACTCCATGCTCGAGAAAACATGTTGCGCTTTGGTGTGGGCTTCAAAACGCTCCGCCAATACATGATCAATCACACGACTTGGTTAATCTCCAAATGGATCCAATCAAGCACGATTTGAGAAACCCGCTTAACCGGAGAATCGCCGATGGCGATGCTATTATCCGAGTATGACATTCAAGACCGCTCAAAAGCGGTCAAAGGAAGCATTCTCGCCGATCACTTGCTCATCACCGCTCAACGAATACCAATCTCTCAAATTTGACTTCCCGACGAGGATGTTATGTACTTGAAAATGAAAGATTGCAAGAACCGCTACACGGAGAAGGACCGATCCTAATCCGATGGGGTTTAGTCTTTGATGGAGCAAGAACGCCTTTGGTAATGGAATCGGGGCAATCATCATCACCCCGAGGGTTCTCATATCCTGCTTTTCCGCCGATTGCTATTTGATTGCACCAACAACATAGCGTAATATGAAGCATGCATCATGGGTATCGAAGAAGCCATCGACTTGAGGATCAAGATCCTTGACATATATGGAGATTCAGCCCTAGTGATCAATCAAATCAAAGACAAGTATGAAACTCATCATCTTGGTCTAATTCCTTACAGAGATTATGCGAGGCGATTGTTGACTTTCTTCAACAAAGTTAAACTGCATCACATCCCTCGAGATCAGAACCGAATGGCAGACGCTTTGGCCACTCTATCTTCCATGTTCAAAGTCAATGATTGGAATGATATGCCCGTAATCCGACGACGCCTTGAAAGACTGATATGTATTCGCAATCAAATTCGATGATAAACCGTGGTTCCACGACATCAAACGTTTCCTTCAAACACGAGAGTACCCGCTCGGGGCATCGCACAAAGATAAGAAAACTCTAAGGAGGCTTTCTAGGAATTTCTTCCTGAACGAGGATGTGCTATACAAAAGAAACTTCGATATGGTTCTCGCCGATGCCGACGACAAGAAGCGACACGATCATCCATGAAGTGCATGAAGGATCCTTGAACCCATTCAAATGGGCATGCAATGTCTAGGAAAATCTTGAGAGCAGGATACTATTGATAACGATGGAATCGATTGTCAAACACGCCAAAAGATGTCACAAGTGCCGTTCTACGCAGATAAGATCCATGTGCCACCGACTCTACTCAACGCTCTCTCCTCCGTGGCCTTTCTCCATGTGGGCATTGACATGATTGGAATGATTGAACCAAAAGCGCCCAACGGAATCGCTTCATTCTGTGGCTATTGATTACTTCACCAAATGGGTCGAAGCAACATCTTACGCCAACATTACAAGACAAGTGGTTGTGAGGTTCATCAAGAACAACCTCATTTGCCGATACGGAATTCCAAGCAAGATCATTACTGATAATGGATCAAACTTGAACAACAAAATGATGAAGGAACTGTGTGAGGAATTCAAGATCGAGCATCATAACTCATCTCCTTACCGCCAAAGATGAATGACGCCTGAAGTGCCAACAAGAACATCAAAAGATCGCCCGTAAAATGGTCATCACTTACAAAGACGGCACGAATGTCGCCATTTGCTCGATGGGTATCGATTTCAAGACGCACTTCAACAGGGCAACTCCTTTTCTCTAGTATACGGCATGGAAGCAAAGGTTCTCGTAGAAGTTGAGATCCCATCAATGAGAGTTCTCATGGAAACTAAGCTATCCGAGGCCGAATGGTGTCAAAGCGATACGACCAACGAACTTAATTGAAGAAAAGCGCCTGACCGCCTCGTGTCATGGACAACTCTATCAAAGAAGAATGAAGAAAGCTGACAAGAAGGTCCGACTCGTGAATTCCAAGAAGGCGACTCGTGCTTAAAAAGATTCTGTCTTTTCAACCGATTCTAGGGCAAATGGACTCCTAATTACGAAGGCCCATACATCGCAAGAAGCTTTTCCGGCGGTGCTATGACTCTCACAACCATGGACGGTGATGAACTCCCGATCCCGTGAATGCCGATGCACCAAGAAATACTTTGTCTAAAAAAAAAAAAACAGTCGGTAAGTGAAACCCGAAAAGGCGGCTTAGGCAAAATGAGCGCCTCGGTGGATTGAAACCTAAAAGGCAATCCAGCAAAAATTAGAGACAATAAATGTAAATTATCCCGATGGATTAAAACCTAAAAGGCAATCTAGGCAAAAACAAGGATACAAAAATGACAAAGTAATCGCAATACCATACTTACACTCAAGAATTTTCCATCAACGGATCTTCAATCAACTTTTCTCAAGCGACAAACAGCTTGGAATTCAAAGTTGTTAGGGATAATAGCTTATTTGCTTTCAATGTAGCCTTTTCCCAATAAATTATCATTTCCAACTTTTGTAATAGCTCATGGAATCACGATTTGGTCGATTACCATTCTATCAATAAATTTGAGCCATGTGCTTTTTGTTTGTAATTCCTACTTTATTCTATTTTGCAAAATAACGCTTTTATTGTGAAAATCACTTTTGAAACTAAAATGTTTTAAATGAATTTTACTTCAAAATTTTGAAACAAAAGCAAAAATTTTCCTTTGAACTATGAACACGTAAAGAACTTCAACAGCTTTCTCCATGAGTGTTTCGATCTCCAAAGGATAAAAACAATGCCATGAATTTTCTCCTCAAAGAATCATCAAAGGACGGTATTCTTATCCCAAAAGAATCCCTAGCCAAGTTGCCAATGGAATGCCTTTCTCGAAATTTTAAAGCATGCAACTCAAATTCTTCTGAACGCTCGCACCATTGTTGCAACTTCCACCGAGTATTTGTTCGAACTGTGACGCGGTCCTTTTCCCAGATATCTCTTTAGTGTCTTTGTCAAGTATTGTTAGCATGCATATAACATTCATGACATTCATACATAATAGCATCATTCGTGCATTTTTGCATTCCTTGAAATGTTTGCTTTCATATCACTGGTGTAAGTCACGCTTACTCATGTAAGTACAAGCCTGTCCCTAGTAGAATATCTCCAAATAGAGAAAAAATACATCTTTTTTTTCCCCAACGGAGTATTCCCAAACAGAGAAATGCATTTTCTTCTCTTCACCATATTCCCCAGCTGAGATCATTCCTCATCAGGAACAAAGTCTTGATTGACCCTTTTCTTTCCAGTTCATTCCTGGATAGAACACTGTCTATAATCAACAAAGCAATAAGCAATAGCCTCATCGTCTGAGCCACTTATCTTTCTCTTCATTCATAAAATTGTCATAAAAGTTTGTCTTCTCAACAAAGTCAAAATCATGACTATACGAGAAATTTCCCAGCAGTTGTCTTTCTGTCTAAAAGAAAACCTGTGTCTTCCAATCAAAATGCCTGCATCTTCTCAAAAGAGAGATCCTCGGCAAGATTGTATCCAAGAAAGCAAAACTCATTTGAGTTCTGTTTCTTTCACTGTCTGTTATTCACAAAGCTAAATAAACAACAATTTTCTAAAGATTTGCCTTGTTATAGTTATCACTTTGCTGATAATTGGTAATATCTTTAAAGCCCATTTGAAATCTGTTCCTTTCATTTGCCCGTTATTCACAAAGCTGAATACATAGCAAATTTTTTCTCAAGATTTACCTTGTTATAGTTATCACTTCACTGATAATTGGTAACATCTTCTTAATTCATTACCATGAACTATCACAAAGTCGATAATTGGTAATATCATTTCCTTACCTTAAACATTGTCACGAGGTCGATGTAAGGTAATCTCTTTGTTTCCCAAAGTGAAAACAGATATTCACATATTTTGTGAATCTTTCTTTCCTCAAGAGGACGTATTCACAAATTTCCCCCATGTCATTTCTTTGATATTTCTCGGTGGAACTTTTTCAATCATTTTGCATCATCCGCATCTTTTGGTATCTTAGGTCCAAAATTTATGATTTCGATATTTAAGTCTCTTTACACCTATCAAAACAAAGATATTCATCTTCATCTCTCGGTTAAAGAAACTTAAATAGCATCTGTTATACCCCAAATTTTGACCTAATATACCACTTTACATTTGCATCATTTGCATAACTAACAATTCGTATAAAGATTAATCTAGTATAGATTTCACAGTCAAAATTAGGGTTTCATCGATTTTCATCCGATTCAAAAGGCAATCAATTAGGGTTTGAGTTTTTCTCACCTCATTTGATCTATCTTGATCAAAATATCACCCTTCCATCTTCAAATATCCATTTTTCTCACGATCAATCGAGGATCGACCAATTAGGGTTTTGATCGGCAAGAGTTTTCTCCGACTTTTGAACAAGAAATGACTTTTTGGATAGAGATTGGTCATTATATCTTAGATACAACATCTTGACCTAATTTATGGATTCAAAACATCACGTAAGTTCACGACTTCATCACCAATTTCGTAAACATCCGATGAAATTTCATCCAGACAAAAGTCAAACTTTGACTTTTGGTCAACTTTTTCAAAACAAAACTTTTCAATCATCAAAATACTTCAAATGATCCATCATGATCATAAAAATCAAAGAATTTGAAAAGTCAACAAAAGTCAAAGTTTCATACTTAGAAAATTTTCTAAGTGTTGAAATTTCTTATTTTTTCCAAACTTCATGCCATTTTTTCACCTAGTTCCAATTTGAATTGAAAACTCAAAACATGAAAGTTGTAGCTTGAAACAAGATTTCCAAAATGTCCAAGAACTCTCAAATCCATGGAGTCTAGCTATACTTTTGAAATTGAAACATAAGGCTCCATGAAACTTGATTTTTCAAAAGTCAAAACTTCAATTATAGGTCATTTTGAGTTTTCTTCATCAAGAAGCAATATAACCTTGCCAAATGGATTGATTGAACTGATAAATATCAGCTGAAGTAATAATTGAGATGAGATAGGATCAAAGTAAAAACAAGCACATGGTTAAAAAAGGAAACTTCCTTTTCCTTTACAAATGTCATTCTTACCCCTTAAGCTATCTTTGATTTACCAAAAGCTTGTACTTGTTGCCTAACATTTCAGAACCATTTGCCTATAAATTGATCACCAATTCAAGTTCAAAACCACACCAAAGCATTGCAAAGTCATGCTTTCTCATTTCTTTCTTCAAAATCAAGAAACATGATGCATTTTTGATAAACTTGCAATTTTTAAATTCAGTGAAAATCATGATAAACTTTGGTGTCAAACACATTCTAAAATCAATTTGAAACATGTTTGAATCATAAAATCAACCCAAGAACAAGTGGAAACCAGATTTGAACTTCATATTTTCAAACTTTCCAAAACTGCCTTAAGTTTCGAATTCTTGGTTAGGATGGATTAATTGATGTTCTAATCACTCAAACATCATCACCATACTCCATGGACATGAGGCAGACCATTAATCTTGAACTGTAACACTCTTAACCCAGGATTCAAAGTTCAATTTTGTGTCTATGCAGGTGGACTTGACTTGAGAGTTCCAGCTCGATTCAAGGAGTGCAGCCCATCCCTACAGCTTCCCTAGCATCCGTTGAAGCTCACCCAATCTTCAAACAAGTTCTGGAAACGCGCAATCATCATCTTCGATCTCAACCTGAACATGTATGAACACCAACTTCGAACTCTATGATTCCTTGCATCAATTGAAAAACGTGGTGCTTTTGTTTCGCACTTATAACGATCAATAGCCCTCAATAAAATCAAAGAATCATCAATCATACATCATTTAATTTGAAAAACTCAGTTCTAGGGTTCATCGTGGTTCCCAGAAATTCAAGCATGCTAGGTTAAATATAAATGCAATTAACATCCACCTTCATATTCGTGACGAAAAATCGAGCAAGTTTGGTTTTTATTTCATTCAATTTCATTAAGTGAAGATTTTAGCTTGAATTTTGCAATCTGAAGATCAAACATGAAGAACAAGTCATGGGTTCTTGAGCTTTTCAAATTCAAATATTCCAATGTTATTTTAACACGTGTTTTGATCCACTAACACTTTGTGTGAATTTTTCAAGTTTTCGACTTCCGATTTTTTCAAAACTTTTCATAAATGAACCTCACATTTCAAAACATTTTCAAAATCATTTTTCAAAACTTTTCATCAAAACTTACATCTTTTACCACGATCGATCCGATTTAAACGATAAAATCAAATTCGTTTTCTCTCGAATTTCTCAATCGATCATGGGCCACCCTTATGGTGTAAGTCCCAATTCTTTTTGTACATATTTAGTTTTACTTGTACATACTCAAATCATCATTGTCAATATTCAAACATAAACAAATTTTTTCGCTTGTTTTCATTCGCTTGTTTATACACCGATACCATTGGTATTGAAAGGAGCATTATTCCTCGTGAAATCTTTCAAACCAATGGGCCTCCCTCACGGTGTAAGTCCCATAACATTCTTTTATGTACATAATATTTCTTTGTACATATCAAATCATTTCCAAATACATACAAATTTTTATCTGTACATAACACAGATACTTTTTATACTCAAGTACAGACAAACTTCGATCGTTTGTTTTTCACTTCACTTGTGTATACACAAACCAACATTCTTTATGTACATACTTTTTCCTTGTACATATCAATTTCTTTTTCATACAAACTTTCATCTGTACATAATACAGATACTCTTTTACAGATAAACTTCGATCATTCGTTTCTGTTTCATCTGCAGATATACACTGAATACCATTGGTATTGAAAGGAGCATTATTCCCTGTGGAACTGCTTTCAAACCAATGGGCCTCCCTTATGGTGTAAGTCCCAACCCTTCTATGTACATCCATCTTTCTCTGTACATAAATACTTGTTCGTGTACATATTCACTTCCTTGTACACAATTCAAACTTGTAAATAATCAAGTTACGCTCGTTTTAAACGTTCACAGACACTTGTTTATATTTCATAAACTTCTGTAAATAAAGATCATGCATTGTTTATATTTCCTTCATAAACTCCTGTGAATACATATCACACACACACACTTGTTTATACAACTGCCTAATTATAACATAACAATTAGTCTAACCAATAGGTTCCCCATTGTAGCCTCCTCTGAGCTTCATACAAGATAATTCATCTCCAAGATGAGTTTAGCCTCCGCTTGGCTTTATACAAGATAACTCTCCCTACAGTAGTTTAGCCTCCTCTTAGGCTTCATATAAGAAAACTCATTCATCTGAGTTTAGCCTCCGCTTAGGCTTCATATAAGACAACACTCCCTGCTGAGTCACCTCCTCGGGCTTCGCTCAAAAGAACTCCTCATTGAGTTTAACCTTCTCATCATACAATGAAAGAGATAGGAAATCTCTTAACACCCTCCTATTGGGCTTCCAATACAAAGAATCACCCGCTAAGATAGAACCCGAAGGATGGTTTCCGTGAAATCACTTTCAAATCCCAGAGTAAAATTTCCTGAAATTCTTAATTCCAAAAGGATGGTTTCTCGTGAAATCCCTTTAAACAAAGCCAGCCATACCCTATAGCTTCCTCTGAGCTTCATACAAGGACCCTCGATGACCTCGATGACCCTCGAATGCCTTCTCGGGCTAACAATACAAGGACCCATGGGCTTCTTAAAAGCATCCCTTAATCCAATCAATTTCTCCTGAGATTTAGACATCTATCATCTCTATGGAAGAAGTATCTCATCTATCACATCACATACAACAAAACTTTTCAAACACTTTTCAAACTCTTTTCAAACAAAACATCTCTTAATTGTAGTGGTAACGCTTGTATACTCAAGCAAAACACCCAATGCTTACGCTAAAAGATTCAATCATCTTTTCAAACATCTTTCTTAAACATGTAAGTGGTAACGCTTGTACACTCAAGCAAAACACCTAATACTTACGATGAAAGATTTTAATCAATTAAACTTTTCAAAATGTATGTGATGAAATAGATTAGATGCATTTTTCATTAAGATGACATTTGTCTGTCTTTACTAACATCCCGCTGCTTTCCACTAGCATAAGTGGAACTATGATTGCTCTAACTTTCTCAACATCCCTTTGAGAATACGTAGGCACAAGGTCTCATCCTTGCCGATCAAATTTCTTTCTCCCTCAGACCAAACAAACCATAGATCCCTGTAGATCCGAGCTACAAATGCTCGATTCCCATTAGGATATGCGTAAGATCCACAGATCTTTGCGAGCACAATAATAACAAACCTAGAATCCCACATAATCTATCTTTCTTAAAATCCCAAAGGAGAAACTTTCCCAATCATAGAAATAGCAATTAAAACACACAAACATATCAAATATATTCATATATAAAGCTATAGATAACTATATATATTTAGGTGCTCCATCTATTCCCTTTATATAACAATCCCCTTACTCAATCTCCCAATGCGTATGCCTAGTTTGTGCTAGTCAATGCATATCAATATCAATTGAGGGTATTTCACTTTCCCTTTTCATAATCATTAAATCATCTTTCTTGTGTTGAAAATAATAAAGCTTGATGCTCAAGGCATCTTTATAAACAAATCAAAAGAGTAAATCATTTCGAGCCGAGAATCCGAATTCTCCAAACAGGATTTACGCCAAGATCCCCAAGAGTACCTCCCACTCTCCCCAAATAGGGTCTATGTATGAGATCCTCAACAACGTGTTTCTCGATCTCTATCCTCAACAATATCTAGGCCCAAGACTTGGTCGATAGTACCGAGGAATCAAAGTTTTCTTTCTTCTCGTGGTTTCGTCTCCCAAACGTAAGTCGAAATCCTTTAAATGTAACATCCGCTTCTTCTTCAAGATGGATATGTTTTGAAATACCACAACATCTATCATTCATACATTTTTCATATATGCATATGTCATTCATACACATCGCCATGCATCATTCCTTGCATAAGACTAACAATGTTCTATCAAAGTTTCTTTGTTTTCTCCAAAACAGTGAAAGTCACTCCGACGACACAGTCCAAGATTAATACCGAATCCGACGGAGAACTATCTCAACAACCGCTCTAGTTGTCCTCCGACAACCGTCCAGCTTAAGACCAATCCAGACGGAAAACTATCCGAACGATCGCCTCGCTTTCCTCCGACAACGGATCCGGGATTAATACCCGAAGCCAGACGGGAAACCCTATCCGAACGATCACAAGTTATCCTCCGATAACAGGCAGTGGATCAATACCCGATGCACAACAGGGAAGCTGTCCACATTTTGCCAACAATTATCCCCTCAGAGCAACCAAGACGAAGATCTGTTCTGACTCATTCTTATTATCATCAAAGAACTCAGAGTCTCGCGACGACTTGCCTTGGATGGCATCTTAAGCCCATCTCCGACCACTTGTCAACATTTCTCCACTTTCAGAATGTTGCATATTTGGTTAAAAAACCAATACAAACCAATAACTTCATTCAAAGATGAGCACGAAGTATAACGTACGAATCCCTCCGAATGGCATCTGAAGCCCATCTCCATGCTCCTTTCATTTCCGAACGTCCACGAGCCTAGCAGACGGCTCACTCCCTAGCCGATCTTTCCAGATGGCATCTTAAGCCCATCTCCGACGATTCTCCTATTCAGACCATAATCTCGAGTCTAGTGTACGACTCATTCCCCAGCGAAGTCTCCACCTTCTCCAAATGGCATCTCAGAAGCCCATTCCCGCTGCTATTTCAATGAGTGCAAATTGTGTAGCTGAGTGTTCAATCATCTTCTACCTCCAGTCACGAAGGCGAGCGTGCCAATCTAACCCTTCCCGTACAAGAAGATTGAACAGAGGAAGCTGTCATACCCCAAAATTTGCCCTCCTACTTCTCAATACATTTCATACATCCATGCTCAAGGATTCCTCAAGGGTTGATCAGACAAACCCTCTCCTAGACAATCAACCCAAACTAGGGATTGGTATTTCTCAGATCAAGATGGACTACTAACATATCCAATGGTCTTCATGCCTCCTCATATGCTTCAAAGATTCTCCATGTCAAGTTTCAAGCCTCACAAGTGAAGTTTCTATAATTGCTCGATGGTTGAAAATCAACAGATTAGACAAAAATTCAACTGTGGTCAACATACAGTCAAACTTCCTGATTTTTGGTCAAATCCTCATTTTGAAGTTACATTCATCATTTGATCAAGGGTTGATCATGATTCATCAATAAAACTCAAGATTTGCTCAAAAGTCAAACTTTCCAAATTAGGGTTTTATAGAGAAAAGTCAACTGAACTTTGACTGAGCATAACTTCTTCATACTTTCTCAGAATTTTTTCCACCACCTCTTGTTTTGAAGGAAATTCAATTCTCTACAACTTCATGTCTCACAAGAATATTCAAAAAATGCTTCATTTGGAAGGTATGGATCAAGACATTACAGGTCCTTTTCAAAGTCAACAAAAAGTCAACTTTTTGTTTTGAAGATATATTGAGCATGGAAACTCCAATTGAGATGAAACCAAAGAGGTTGGTTAGAGGACTCTTAGAGATTTCCAAAAAGTCCAAGAACATTCAAAAATGTGGAAAATTGAGCAAAATACACTATTCAGAAGTTTGGCATTTTTGAACAATTGCACAAAAGGAGATATTTGTCAAAATGCAATTTTTTTCCAAATGGGCCTATAATTTTATGATCCAAACTTGATCATAATATTATTTGTGACCTATTGACACTTGGCCATGACAATTTTCTATTTTATTGATTTATTTTTGAAATTAAAACCATTTAATTCAAAATTAAATTATATAAAATATGAAAATAAGATATTTTTTCAAAAGGAGTGAATTTCTATCAAACTTGAGGTCCAAGATAGCCCATGGAACATACCAAATTCGTGCTAGCTCATCATTGAAGAGAAAATCAAATGTTTTCCAAAATTTGATTTTATTTGAAAAGAATTTATTGCACAATCAAGATCCAATCTTTTTCACTCTCTTTGCCCTCTCAATTCACTCTATAAATACCAAAGATATTGTACATCAAAGGACACGAAACCCTAGCCAAAAACACAACCCTTATTTTGTCAAAATTTTCAAGAAGTTGGAAAATCGATTTTTATTTGCCCTCTTCAAATTTTCTTCAACCATCCAAACGCCCTCGTGGGTAAGATCGAGTAAGAATGCATCATTGTTATCGATCAAACCATCCAATCGAGCCATATACATGCATACATATTCAATTTTTCTTGTTTCACATTTTATTATTCTGTTTGTTTTAATTGATTCTAATGCTTTTAACATGTTCATGAGATGCCAATGGTCGATCCGGGCAATCGTTGTTGAGTTTGAACGTCAAAATCGTGAGTTGCCATACCTAGGGCTTTTTGAACTGTTGAGCTTCGAATCGATAACTACAGTTGTTTTCAATCGAAACTAACACCACCATTGAATCTGTAATGCTCGAATTAGGGATAGAGTCCTCTTTTCCTTTTATTTCACCGATTTCAGTGTTTGGCATTTTGATCATCGAGACCGACCGAGCTAGGGCTCGCCATTGACCGATTTGAATCCATGGTATGGCTGGCGTGGCATCTTCATGCGTTCTGATTCGCTCTTTAGTAAGTCAATGGGGTCCACGCGTGCTGATTGTGTTTCAAACATTCCCATGACACGTAATCACTTATATTCATTTGATTTTGGCTTTTCTAACACCAAGTGTCACTTGGCCTAGTGGTTAAGGCGTGGCATGTAGAAGATGCTCTCAAGGGTACCCAGTTCGAGCCTCATCAGGACCGGTTTTGCATTCTTTTTTTCACAAACTTAACACTTTTTTCTATTTTTCCATATTTTCTTTTTATTTAATATTTTGCATTCATTTTAATTTATTTCAATAATTTTTATCATGCATTAAAAAACACCAAAAAATATTTTTCTTTTTGCATTATTTTCATAAAATGTTTATTTAATTTATAAAATTTAAAAATATTTTTTTGCATGCATATTTAATTTAATTGCTAATTTATCATTTAAATCACTTTTAATTAGTTTTTAATTATTAAATTATCTCCAAAAAATCCCAAAAAATTATTTTAGCATATTAATGTTATTTCCAGCATGAAATATTTTTCTCATTTAAAAATTATTATTTTTGCTAACATTTTCTCTTATTCGATTTCCTCGTATTTTCCGATTTCTCATCTTTTCACAAAGTTATCCTGCTTTGACGATTTCTTTTATCGCTTTTTCCAATAATGTAATTGCTTATGGGATGTAATAGTTTAATTAGGCCTTTTATTTTCCGCATCCTAAATTATGTATCTGCCCCAAAGCCATGTAATAGCGTAGGATTTATCTTTCCGCACTTTATACTTACGCAATTTACTTTCCGCACCTTATAAACTCTTAGTAATTAGGCGTGTATGGCAAGATAAAATTGAACATAGCTCACTCTAATTTTTCAAGATAACATGAATCAATCAACACACTTTTTCACACATGCACCCTTAGGGTAATTCTCTCGCTGCCTTTACGAATTCAAATGGTCATGTCCCTCGAACTAGAGGTATTCTAGCACCGCTGTTTTCAAAACAAATCATCATAGTCCCTTCGATACAAAGATCATAAGACCCACGATGTCGCCTCCGAATACATGATCTTGACCCGATTGTCGCCACGAAAATGATGATAGTCCCTTGAATGTGCTAGGATACTTCCTACAAGTTGCCTTCTATGACCATCCGATGTCCTTCGAATGTCCCGCTTACATCCAACGAATGGAGTTACCTACCAACTAATGGTATGGATAGCACCATTCTAAAGGAACGTAAATAACACGAAAACGACCAATTCGAGTAGGTAATAAGACTTTAGTTGCTTGCTCTATCAAAATACTTTTTGCACCTCACACTTTTGTCAAAGTTCAAACTTTTTCAAAATGAAACATTTCCAACACTTTGTGTACATTCCTACATGAATCATTACAAAGTCAAAGCGAAATGCCTTTTCAAAACATTTTTCAAACACACAGAAAGCAATTTTAAGGTGATCTAAGAGCAACTAAGAGCCCGTAGATAACTACGGATGGAAAGGGTGCTAATACCTTTTCATAACCTTCTCCTTACTCGTAATCTAACGAAGGTCTTTTTGTACTTTTACCTTCCCTTAATTGATAAAAGAAAAGTCGGTGGCGACTCTGCTATCCGCACATTTGCGATACAAAAACCTACAAAGTCAGTTCACCGTGTTACATATTGTTAGCCCAAGAGGAGGCATTCTGAGGGTCATCGAGGGTCCTTGTATTGTAAGCCCAAGAGAAGGCATTCCGAGGGTTATCGAGGGTCCTTGTATGACGCTCAAGAGGAAGCTATAGGGTATGGCTGTCTTTGGCTTTAAGAGTGGTTTCACTGAAACCATCCTCTTAGGATTCAAGAGTGATTTCACCGAAATCATCCTCTTAGGTTCTATCCTAGCTGGTGATTCTTTGTATTGAAGCCCAATAGAGGTCAAGAGATTTCTAGGTCTCTTTCTTGTTTGATGCCCAAGAGAAGGCTAAACTCAATGAGGGAGTTCTTTTGAACGAAGCCCAAGAGGAGGCTAACTCAGCAGGGGGGTGTTGTCTTATATGAAGCCTAAGTGGAGGCTAAACTCAGTAAATGAGTTTTCTTATATGAAGCCTAAGAGGAAGCTAACTTAACAAATGAGTTATCATATACGAAGCCTAAGAGGAGGCTTAAGGGAACCTAGTTGTTAGACTACTTGTTATGTTATAACTGAACAGTTATATAAACAAATGTGTGATAGGTATTCACAAGAGTTTATGAAGGAAATATAAGCAAGTGTATAAAACGAGCGTTCAAAGCTAGTGTAACTTGAATATATACAAAGTTTTTGAATGTGTACAAGGAAATGAATATGTACACGAAGGGATGATTATGTACAAGGAAATGAATATGTACATAGGAGGGTTGGGACTTACACCGTGAGGGAGTCCCATGATCGATTAAGAAATTCGAGGAAAAAAATGATTCAGTTTTATCTTCAAGTTGAGTCGATCATGGAAAAAGGTGTGTAAGTTTGTTGAAAAGTTTTTGGAAAGGTTTTGAAAATGATTTTGAAAAGTGAAGTATATTCACAAGAAGGTTTGAAAAGATTTGAGTTTGAAAGTTTGAAAGAAAACATCTTTGAAAAGTATTTAGAAATACTTAAAATGTCTCATTTTTGACTTAATAAAAATATAATCAAAAGAAAATATTTTTGGATTTTTTTGACATAATCATAAAATATGTATATTAAATGACAAGTGTTCAAAAAATCATCTCAAAATGAGAAGTTTTGATTGGTTTTTGAAAATATCAAGTTTGATAGAAATGAAGAAAACAAGTAGTAAAAATTTGATTTTGGTCCTAAGGAGGTTTGAACTCAAGACCTTGGCTTAGAAGTGAAAAGCTTTACCATCGAGCCATGTGTTTATCTTGCTATTTACACGCCTTCATTTAATTATATTTAAATCTAGTCTTTGAAAATGTTTCAAATGAAGGAAAAGTGAAAAATGACAAAATGGTCTCTGGGATTCGAACCTGGACCATAGGCAAGGCAAAGGACATGAAAAGTGTGTTGACTACCACGGGTGGCTATACATCCGCTTATTTATTTTCTTCCATGTTATTATATTATAAACGAATATTTGAATTTGAAAATCAAAATGAAAACGCGCAAGACTCCATCTTCTTCTTCCTCAAGCTCTTGATTTTGTAACTTCCTCATTTCTCAATGAAATTGAAAGATGTAAACATCAAAGTTGCTCGCTTTGAACTCGTGAATATGATGGTGATGTTTAATTTCATTTATTTTGAACTTAAGATGATTAATTTTGAATGAGGATGATGATCCCTAATTCCAAGAATCAACATGAAACCGTGTATGGATCATGATTTATGAAATTGATTGAGGGTTAATGATCAGCATGATGCGTAAACAAGATGGCCAAACAATTTTAAACTGAATGCATGAATCATAAAGTTCAAATTCGAGTAACTTACCTCTTCGAACTGAAATCGATTTCTTATTTAGAGTGTTTTCAGAAGTTGTTTGATGATTGTTATAGCTTCACTGGACCTTATGGAAGGTGTTTGAATGCTAAGCTTGCTTTGAAATGGTCTGGAACTCTCTACCCAAGTCCAACTTCAGCCACTTGAAGTGAGTTTCGAATTTGGAATTTGAGTTATTACAGATGTGATCTAAGTGTCTGGATCACTTCTATGAAGTGTATGGATGATGTTTAAAGTGTTAAATCAAACCTAGCACGAGTAGATTAAGATATGCCAAGTTAAGGCTCAATTTGCAAGCTTTTGGATTTTGGAGCATGATTATGAGTTTGGGAAGTTTTCTGGTGATTTTAAGTCTTAGACAACTTCTAATTGATGTTTAGAACATGTTAGAAACTTATATTCACTCGATTTTGCAAGGTTCAAGATTGCAAAATTTTCCTCTTTGAACTTTGAAACTTGGGATTTAAGAAAGAAAGAAGGAAAGCTTGATTATGATAGCTTTGATGTGATTTGAAAATGAAGAAATGACCTCTATTTATAGGCCAAGAAATCTGAATGATATGGCATGGCTATCATTGAGAGAGCTTTGCAACTTGGTTAAGTGGTAAGAAGGAATCTTTTGCATTTAATGCAAAGTTACTTTCTAACCATGGTTAGAAATTTCTCTTTGATTCAATCCTCTTCTTCAATCATTCAAAATTGATATTTATCAGTTATAATCTACCCCTAGCTGATGACAAGGCTTCTAGAAAGGGAGATTTATGAAAATGACTTATAATTTTGAAGCATGAACTTGGAATTCCATGGTTTTGGAGCTCTATGTTTCAAAATCAAAAGTATAGCTAGACAAAGTGTTTTTGCAAGTTCTTGGACATTTTGGAAAGCTTGTAACTAGGGCTACAACTTTCATGTTTTGAGTTTTTTCTGAATCCAAATGGATCTAGGTGAAAAATGGCCATGAAAGTAAGAAAAAACCATGTTTCTTAACACTTGAAATTTTTTCTAAGTGTTAGAAAAATTTCAAATCTTGACTTTTTGTTGACTTTTTCATATTTCTTGATTTTTTATGATCATGATGGATTATTTGAAATGTTCTAGAGGCCATGCACAATCTATCTTGTTCTGAAACTGTTAGTGATGCAGTGATGCATATGTAAGGTGGTATCTTAGGTCAAAAATTGGGGTATGACAGATGCCCCTATTTAAGTTTCTTTAACCTGAGATATGAAGATGAAAATCTTCATCTCGATAGTGAAGAGACTTAATATCGTAATAAAATTTTGGACCTAAGATACCAAAAATGCGAATGATGCAAAATGGTTGCAAAAAGTTCACCCAGGAGATATCAAAGAACGATATGCTGGGGGAAAAAAGATTGCGAGGATGAATCAATTTGTCTAAGAAAGGAGCATTCTGTTTGTTGGGAAACAAGTAATGTGTTTCACCGGGAAAATAGATTCACAATGCAAGTGAAAATATGTTTTGCTTTGGGAAACGAGGAGATTACCTTCTGTCAGCCTTGTGACAATGTTTAAGGTAAGTGAAAATGATATTACCAATTATCATCCTTGTGATAATTTATGGTAATGAGTTCTGACGATATTACCAATTATCAGCAAAGTGATAACTATAATAAGGTAATTCTTGAGAAATTTACTGAGTATTCAGCCTTGTGAATAACAGACAATGATGTAAACAGATCTCAAATGAGTTTCTATTTTCATAGCTACAATCTTGCCAGGGATCTTTCTCTTGAGAATATGCGGGCATTTTGATTGAAAAGACACAGGTTTTCCTTTAGACAGAAAGACAACTGTGGGGATTTCTTGAACTTTCATGATTTGAACTTGCTAAGAAGAACAATCGTTTTATGATAAGTTGCAAGATGAAAAGGAAATAAGCAGCTCGAATGACGAGGCGATTTTTTTTATGGTCTGCAGGTAGATTTTTCTGTGAAATCTAGTCCTGAGTTGGTCAGAGACGAGGTTTTATCCAGGAATGAACTAGAAATAAATAGTCAATCAAGACTTCGTTCCCAATGAGGAATGATCTCAATTTGGGGACAGGAGAGAAAAATGATGTATTTTTCTGCTTGGGGATAATCTACTGGAGAGATGACACACCCACACTTGTTTTTTTTTGGAATAAATGCAGCCCAAACAAGTGATTGTGAAGCAAACATTGAGAAATGCAAGAATGCATTAATGATGCTAATATGTATGAATGATGAATGTCATGAAGGTCATATGCATGCTGACGATACTTGAAAAGACAACAAAAAAGTATTTGGGAAAAGGACTACGTCATAGTTCAAACAAATACTCAGCAAAATCTGCAGCAATGGTGTAGATGTTTACTGATGATGAATCTGAGTTGCATGCTTTAAACTTTTCTGGAAAACGAATTTCATTGGCAACCTGGTTTGGGATTCTTTTTGGATAAGAATACCTTTGTTTGATGATCTCTTTGAGGAAAAGAAGACTTCTTGGCGCTTGTTTTATCTTTCATAGGTCAAAACACTCATAGAAAACTGAAGTTCTTTCTCGTGTTCATAGTCTAAAGGAAAATTCGCTTTATTTCAAAATTTTGAAGTAGAAATTATGTAAAACTTTTTTTTGTTTCAAAAGTGATTTTCACAATAAAAGCGTTATTTTCAAAACATAATAAAGTAGGAACTACAAACAAATGGGCACAAGGCTCAAATCTTATTGATAGAATGGTAATCACCCAAAGGCGTGATTCCATGAACTATTTACAAAAGTTGGAAATGATAATTTATTGGGAAAAGGCTACATTGAAAGCAATATCCACTATTATCCCTAACAATCTTTGAATTCCAACTGTGCTTGTTGCTTTAGAAGATTTGATTGAAGATCCATTGATGGAATATTCTTCAGGTTGACGAAGCACGGGCTGATGCAGTTACTTTGTCATTTTGATCCTTAATTTTTGCCTGGATTGCCTTTTCAGGTTTTCAATCTACCAGGATAATTTTCTGTTTATTGTCTCTAATTTTTGCCTGGACCGACTTTTCGTGTTTTCACCACCGAGACGCTATTTTTGCCTAAGCCGCCTTTTAGGGTTTTCGACTTACCGAGTGTTTCTTTGTCTTTTAGACAAAGTATTTCTTGTCCGTGATCAAGATTTACAGGATGCGGAGTTCATTACCGTCCATGGTCAGGAGAGTCATAGCACCGCCGTAAAAGCTTCTTTTGACGATGTATGGGCCTTCAGAATTAGGAGTCCATTTGCCCTAGAATCTGTTGAAAAGACATAATCTTTTAAGCACGAGGCCGCCTTCTTGGAAGTCATGAGGTCGAACCTTTTGTCGAAGGCTTTCTTCATCCTTCTTGATATAATTGTCCATGACACAGAGCGGTCGCGCTTTTCTTCGATTAAGTTCACCGGTCGATCCGCTTTGACACCATTCGTCCTCAAATAACTTAGCTTCCATGAGAACTCTATTGACGGAATTTCAACTTCTACGGGAGCACCGCCCATGCCGATACTAGAAAAAAGGAGTTGCTCTGTCAAGCACGATCAAGCACGATACCCATGTAGAGCAAATGACATTTCGCGCCTTGTAGGTGATGACCATCTTCTAGACGATCTTTTGATGTTCTTGTTGGCGCCCACGGCTACTGCTCATCTTGGTCGGTAAGGAGATGAGTTATGATGCTCGATCTTGAATTCCTTACACGCTCTTTTTCATTATTTGGTTATTCAAGTTTGATCCATTGTCCAGAATGATCTTACTTGAACTCCATATCGACAAATGAGGTTGTTCTGATGAACCTCACAACCACTTATCTTGTAACATTGGCGTAAGATGCGCTCACCCATTTGGTGAAGTAATCAATACCGCTAATATGAAGCGATGTCCGCTGGACGCTTTTGGTTCAATCATCCCAATCATGTCGATGCCCCACATGGAGAAAGGCCATGGAGAGGGAGAGAACGCTGAGTAGAGTCGGTGGCACATGGATCTTATCCTGTAGATCCGCACTTGTGACATCTCTTGACGTGTTTACATCAATCAGATTCCATTGTTATCCAATAGTATCCTGCTCTCAAGATCTTTCTGGACATTGCATGCCCATTTGAGTGGGTTCCAAAGGACCCTTCATGAACTTCGTGAATTATTATGTCTGCTTCGTGTCTGTCCACGCATCTGAGCAGGACCATGTCGAAGTTTCTTTTGTATAGCACATCTTTATTCAGAAAGAAATTTCTAGAAAGCCTCCTTAGAGTTTTCCTATCTTTATGCGATGCCCCGAGTGGGTACTCCTGAGTTTGAAAGAAGCGTTTGATGTCGTGGAACCACGGTTTATCATCGATGACTGCTTCAGTTGCAAACACATATGCAGGTCTTTCAAGGCGTCTGATATGGATCTTAGGCATATCGTTCCAATGGTTGACTTTGAACATGGAAGATAGAGTAGCTGTATGCCTACCATTCGATTCGATCTCGAGGGATATGATGCGCTCAACTTTGTTGAAGAAAGTCAACAAACGTCTTGCATAATCTCTATAGGGAATCAAACCAAGATGATGAGTTTCATACTTGTCTTTAATTTGATTGATCACAAGGCCTGAATCTCCATATATGTCAAGGATCTTGATCCTCAAGTCGATGGCTTCTTCAATACCCATGATACAAGCTTCATATTCTCATGATGTTGTTGGTGCAATCAACAACAATCATGGAAAACGGATATGAGAACCCTCGGAGTGATGATGACGCAATAATTCCATTGCCAAAAACGTTAGCTGCCCCATCAAAGATTAAGCCCCATCTAGATTTTGGATCAGGACCTTCTTCAGGTAACGGTTCATCACAATCTTTCATCTTTAAGTACATAACATCCTCATCAGGGAAGTCGAACTTGAGAGATTGGTATTCGTTGATCGTTGATAAGCTAAGTGATCGAGAGAATGCTTCCTTTGACCGATTTTTGAGCATGGTACCGATGTTATATTCATTAATAGCATCCGCCATCGAGCGATTCTTCCTCGTTAGTAGCTTTTTAAAGACGACTTGATTGGATCCATTTTGGAGATTAACCAAGTCGTGGTGATTGATCATGTACCGGCGGAGACGCTTTGAAGCCCACACCAAAGCACAACATGTTTTCTCGAGCATGGAGTAACGAGTTTCACAATCAGAACTTTTACTCAAGTAGTAAATGGCATGCTCTTTCTTACCGGTTTCATCTTGTCGCCCAAGCACGCAGCCCATGGAATCTTCTAGCACGGTAAGGTACATGATTAATGGTCTTCCTTCGATTGAAGGAATCAATATTGGAGGTTCTGACAGGTATTCCTTGACACTGTCAAACGATCTTTGGCAATCTTCTGTCCACACAACCTCTTGATTTTTGAGGAGAAGCTTGAATATTGGTCCACAAGTAGCAGCCATTTGAGAGATAAACTGAGATGTAATTCAACCGTCCAAGAAATCCTCTTACTTGCTTTTTTGTATGTGGCGTAGACATTTCTTGAATAGCCTTGACTTTGTCAGGGTCAACTTCAATACCTCTTTGACTGACGATGAAACCTAGGAGTTTTCCAGATCTTACCCCAAAGGTGCATTTGTTAGGATTCAGCGGTCGGAATTTTTAGTCGTCAAACAACTTCAAGAGATATTCTATATGCTCTTATTCAAGGTCGACTTTTGCTATCATGTCGTCCATGTAGACTTCGATCTCTTTGTGCATCATGTCATGAAAGAGAGTAGTCATTTCCTTGGTAAGTCATACCGCATTCTTTAATCCAAACGACATTACTTTGTAGAAAATGTGCCCCATGGCGTGATGAAAGATGTCTTCTCCATGTCTTGGAGCCATTCTCGATCCGATTATAGCTAGAGAAACCGTCCATGAAGGAAAAGACGTTGAACTTTAAAGTGCTATCCACTAGCGTGTCGATATGCGGTAGTGGAAATCGCCTTTGACTTGCTTTGTTCAAGTCTCTAGTCAACAACACATTCCGACCTTTCCGCCTTTCTTTGAGACAGTACTATGTTGGCTAGCCATCGAGGATATTCAGAGGTGACGAGGAAACCTCGCCGAGTCGCTTTTGAACTTCCTTTTGATTTTGTCGGCCATGTCGTGGTGAACTCTTCGCCTTGTTTAACCGGTGGACACTCCAGCTTTAACGCAAGTGATGCTCTCACGATGCCGGTATCTAAACTGGCATGTCTTGTAAGACCAAGCAAACACATAAACATATTCTTTGAGAAGATCTACGCTTTTCCTTGACGTTGTTGTTTAGCAGAGTCCCATGTTCACTTTTTGTCTTTCTCGTAACCTAAATTGATTGCTTCCAAAGGTTTCTTTAGAGGGTGAATGACTCTTTCCTCGTGCTTAAGAAGCGGGAAATCTCATCCGGATCTCTTCTTCATCTTCTTCCTCGACGCCAAACATGGGAATTCAATGCTCGAGAGAGAGAGAGTTATTATGCTCAATGGGTTTGTCCATTTGCTAACTGCATGTTTGATTAATTAACTCTTCTTCTTTTCTTTTCTTTTTTTTTTTTTTAGAAAAGATAATGTGAAAGTGTATGCGATTATTTATTATATTTTTGAAGATGCTTGTTTTTATTTGGGTTTTAGGATTACCATTTCCAAGAAAAGGATAAAACGAAAACAAACACAAAATATGGAACCAAAATAACGCTTTTATTTATGATTCACAATATGAAACAGGCCCTAAATACAAACTCATTATTCTTGGGCAAGACAAAGAGAAATTATTTAAAAGCTAAACCTTATAAAACATCTCTCCGCCTTGCGAGGCGAGAGTTCAAAACAAAAGCAAGATAAACTACTTAAAACTATGAACATCACCTGAGCTTTAACAAAGCCCAATAGTGGCGAACTCCTTGGAAGTCTAGATACTCGTAGTTTTCCTTGGCTTATTTCTTGTGTAGACTTTGGTCGTTGGCTCCAATGTACTTTGAAGACTCGGGTCGATCGACCTTGCCTTTGTGTGGTCAAGCGATCTTCTTCTCGCTTGATTGATGTGTCGAGGAGCATAGAATGCAACATATGTGCTTTCAAGTGGCATGTATTCTTAATTCGGGATGTTCTTCCCAATCTTTGAGTGAAGAGACTCATTGTCTCATGATGCTTTCCAACTCATTTCCAGAATTGTCTTCCTGTTCTTCTTCGGTAATTGCGTTGACGTAGTAATAGTCAAAATCAGGCTTAACATCCTCGGCATGCGCATTGAAGAAGATATTTTCATTTGGGATCTCAATTTGATGATGAGATCGAGAAGATGTGTATAACTCTTCTGGTTGACTGGGATACTCAAAAGGATCGTCCCATCCAGTTGGTTGGATGTCTTCAATTCTGATTTTTGAGCTTTCTGGTGCAGTATATCTCACCATGTAGTCAAACTTTCCACTTGGTTCTCCCAAGGTATCCCAAACTTCAGAAGGGATAGGTGGAATTTCATTCTCATTATTTTGTAGGAACATGCCTTTGAATTGGTCTGTCGGAGGATAGAACGGCGCGTGCGATTCTTCCTCGGACACATATCCAAAGTTATCAAGATAAGTGTTTCACTTCATTCGGAGAGGTTGTCTTCATTACCTTCATCGATAAGAACATTAACCTTTGAATAATAGGGTTTAAGAAACCTCCGCTGTGGAATACTTTAATTGGACGAAGAGTTTCATCCTTTCATGGGCTTTTGGGAATACCGAGCAACTGAGCCCTGCTTTTTGTTTCGTTGTTGATGTGATTTATTACTTGTCCTCAACCCGCGCAAGACTGCTCTTTACTATTCGCTACGCTTTATAAGAAGAGATAAACGATCCGCCTTTCTTTGTAGATTCATCTTCTAACGAGAGTCCTTGAATTGTGTCCCTTCAACATCGCCGATAAAGTGATGAAAGAAAAGGTGGACAAATGGCTTACTAGTAAAGCTTGTTCATCGATGATGGTTACTAGCTTCCCATTTGCCGTGAATTTCGCTTTTGGTGGAGTCATGTCACCGCTCCCGCCTGTATCCAAGGTCGCCCTAGCAACAATAAAGAAGTACTGGCACGCCCATGACCGAAAGGTGATTTGAAAAGTATGTGGACCAATCGTCATTGAAGGTCGACTTCCCAATAACCGATTTCCTTGATCCATTCAAGGCTTTGACCACTATATCATTGGATTTCATCTGTTCCTTTGTAAGATAAACGAGCGAGAGTCGCTTTTTGGCATTACATTCAAGGATGAACCAAGGTCCACTAGTACATTGACAGAGTCCGATTGGCAATTCATAGAGATATGTAGAGCAAGATTGTGATCACTTCCTCCTCCGGGAGTTCTTCATCACCGCTTAAATTTTGCAAGTCGTTATGTTGCCTACAATTCCACCAAATTGATCTCAGAGTCAATGATTCTACAAGCTTGATCTAGCACTTTCATCAAGGCTTCTCCGTAGGCTTCGAATTTAGAAGTAGAGAGAGTATTGATATTTTGAGGGAGTCTCGCATCGCTGATCCTTAACTCGCACTCACTTTTCTTGATCGCTTTAGGATCTCGTCAAGTTCCGAGTTGATGTTGTTCCACGCATGCACCAACGCTTATGTCCGGATACAAATGAACCCCACGGATTCTAAGGAGGTGTATCAACAAAGGAGCAATGGGTTGCTTTGGTGGCAATTGTACACACGTCCACTTTATACATTTCGTCCGATTTCACGATTTTAACAATGGCTTAAAGTCTGGTACGGGTTTCTCCTTCCCATCTTCTATCGTAGTTGTGTTGTACGATGTGAAATTGCTTTGTCGAATTGTAAGAAACTGATAGGCAGATCACCAAAGGAGACTCGAACTTTGGACCATTGTACTCACTTACACACTGGGCATATGGAAGTGGGGATAATGCGCTTACTCGGAATTTCCCGAGTCGATATCTCGAGACTAAAAGCTCACGCGGATAATGCCCTACCATATTCACGCCATAATCGCTTCTCGCTTTTTGAATATCTGAATGTCGCCAATGTCTATTAACCGATGAAGGTCTCGCTCACGGGACATCCTAAAATTTGTAAAATGATTCTCAGGGTCGTCATGTTTAGCAAAGGCGCCCATTGTGTTGAATGTAGCGCAGAAGTTGTACCAAGCTTCTTATCGATTTATAATGTTGATAAGATACCGATCTGTATTTCGAAAGTATCAAATCTACCAGAGTGTCCACTATGATTGAAGTGGATTTGCTTGTACATTCAGAT